>OX244273.1:23158454-23895121 GCA_945867215.1 Epinotia demarniana
TCGAGCACTCGAATCTTTCACTCGAAAACTGACAAAAATTATGAAATGCCATTTTGAAATAGCGATAGAAAATTTCAAAACGAGCGGTATAGACCACTCGTCTTCAATTCTATTGGTAGAAAGTAAGTGCCGGCCATTTTGACACTACAAACGTTTTTACTTTCGTTTGATTTTCGAGCGCTGGAAAGTCAAAAATCGGTCCCCAGGTTGTCCAATGGAATGTATACTTGATACGTCTTTAGGGTTCCGTAAGAGACGCCGTTAGGCTAGGCCGCTTACGATTCAAGAAAAATCACATGCACATTGCCGGCCCTTTATTAATATGAGGATTAGTTGTAAGGTTACAAAATTAATTTTAATACTGTCACAAGCTACTGGAATGAATTGGTGTTTGACCAAAGTAAACATAGAGACTATGGTATAAAATCTACCTTTGGTTCGCCGAACCAAATGTCCCCTAACCTTTAAAGCTTAAAGGTCAAATCATCGTTTTAGTTAAAACGGAGCACTTAAATAATCCATATGGCCACGGTTTTGGTACAAATATGGACAATTGTAATACCGTAGGAAGATAACAAGAACTTATCAACATATCGCTTGATCAAGGGGGACATTAATCATAATCAAAATTATTATTATTAATCATCATTACTGGCGTACTTCACGCTGGGGTTGGGTCCTTTTTTTAATCTCGGAATTTTAATGCTTTTGGTGAAATTGATCGTCGATCGTATTCAAAGAGCATCATACGTGTTGGATCTATATCCCCACGCACGCCTTCCAAGTGACCGGGGTTCGCTCCGTGAATTTAAATCGGAATTACGTAATAATAATAATAATGAGGTATGTGTATCGTCGTCTAATACTCATATTATAAGCTTTGCTTAGTTTGGGACTAGGTCGATTTGTGTAAGATTGTCCGCACATATTTATTTACCTATTCATTTTATTTTACGATACCACACCGATAAATGCAACTGGCTTAACAGAAACCAATGCAAAATGAAACTTGAATATCCCACGTATGCCGAATGTAATTGCGAAGTGTCAACGTAAAACTCCGACCCGCACGAACGCTGCCCCAAGCCGCCATATTTCATCTCCGACTATCGACGAACAGTTAAAATGAAATATGCGTCTTACCGACCGTTTGAATATATTGCAAGGGAAAAGGAAAAATCTACGGCAATTTATGCCGATGAATATAGTGAATGCTTTTATTTGAATTTACTGCAGTTGGAAAGATGTGGTGGTGAGGGATGAATGGGACGTGTTAAATAGCGGTTTTTTATGGGCCGGATGGGCTCTTGGATCCGGACTATGCCGGTGATCTGAAGCGGATAACCCATTTTGTGTTTTTTTCCGACTACGGCAGAGCCAAAATACATGGACATGATTTTTGCAGTTTTTGTTTGTATTTACGTGTGTTCCACCGTAGCGTTTGAGCTACTGAACTGGTTTTTATTTTGCTGCTGCTGAATATCTTATTCGAAATTATGGTCCGGGTGACAGAGGCTACCTTATGTATGAAAAAAAAACAATAGCGTTTTGTAGATGATTGACGAGATTTTTATGCTTGTTTTACACTAAAATTCGATTTTCGAACGCAGGGCCTGCATAGCTATTCTTTAAGCAGCGTTTATCTCGAGACGTAGGTGAAAACGCGTTCTCACCTGTGGCGACGTTAGCTTGGACGGTATATCGGCATTCACTAACGTTTTCTCTTTTATCTCGCCGAAGCAACGGATTTAACTGCTGGAATGGCATTAAACCAAGCAAACATTTTGTACAGAACCTCATGATATCCATTTTATCCAAATTAATTGCGTAATTTGTCTACTATAGGCGAATCAACCAACGTTCGTCTAACCGACGGACGTTAGTTTATAGGCCTGCGCCCCTTGACATCACCCTGTCAGGACGTCGTGAATAAAAACCCTTATTCACTAACTCAAACGTCACTATGACAGCGTCCCGTGAAGACGCCCGGCCAACAGGCGAGCTAGGGATTGACTTTCCCGCATGTGTAAATATTTTATCGATAATTTGTATTATTTGGCCAGATATAGTTTTTTGACGAGATTCGAGACGATTTCGACAATCCACGTCTTAAAGATTGAGAAAGTGCTCTTTTATTTAATTTACTAAATTCTTTTGGGAGATCGAAATGAGATGCCATTACGGAAGACAGTATCGCTTATTAGTCTGTGCGAATGACTGTCACTTGACTGTTGTCTCTGTCAAACACGGAATTGTACAATTGTTCGCGATTTTGTTATTATTACTTATTAGTGTTATGGCTACTTTGGAATTGCTTCTTGGACAACTTTTTCGGCGTATTTGAGCATCCCAAAGTATTTACAATCAACTATTAGTGCCAATGTTTGCGGAAGAATTGCCGAAAAAGGAACTTATACGTCTGTGAGGAACATAACAATGTGAGTATGTTATTTATGTTATTCTTATGATCCTCTCTTCTTTTCGCAGCCATCTCGTTGCTGAGGTCGATACCAGTTATTCTGTTTTCTTCTTCTTAAGTTTCTTTTACGAGCACGGTTATCACAAGACGGCGCGCGAGCTGTGTCGCGGCGAGATAGACTATCCGTTTCTTTCTAATTAAAACACTTAGAAACAGACAAATAGAATATCTCGCCCCGATACAGCTCGCGCGTTTTTCTGATAACCGTGCTTTGATCCAACCCCCATAGTAAGCTCAATATGGCTAGAGTTATGACCGGGTACTAGACTGCATTATCCATACTGTATCCGTACCGTCCATCCATACTTCAATACTAATATTATAAATGCGAAAGTGTGTCTGTCTGTCTGTTACCTTTTCACGCTAAACCGCTGAATCAATTGAGGTGAAATTTGGTATAGAGATAGTTTGAGTCCCGGGGAAGGACATAGGATAGTTTTTATCCCCAAAATCATTACCTAAGGGGGTGAAATGGGGAAGTGAAAGTTTGTATGGAGCTCGGCAGAAGCTAGTATTTAATATATTGAATAGATATTATAACTTAAATACATAGAAAATGTCCAATACTCATAAAGAACTATTCATGCTCATTACACAAATATTTTCCCTTACCGGGATTCAAAACCAGAACCTTCAGCTTCATAGGCAGGGAAGTAACCCCCGATGCTTAAACAGTGGCAAAAATAAAAAAGTATTTTATACAGTAATAATATACAATGTACCTACATATAATTGACCTTTATCCATCCTAAAGTACTATATTATACGCATATAGTGGCCCTGTCAGGCTTTTCTGTAATATATGAACCGAGAACCAATGGCAGCTAGCCACTTGCCAACAACATTCTGTTTTTAATATATGTTTATTGTAATTTTGCTAACACATACAGTAATTACAGACGTTCATGAAGCTGGGGGCCTAGTAGCCTTGTTTGAAGAGACGGGACACCTCTCTGGAGATTGACAGCGGGGCTAGTTACAGAGAGGTCTTCTAGCGGGCCAGCAATTCTCTCTGGGTATGTGGTGTACAGCTTGCCATGTGTGCGTCAAACGCACTAGTATGATCTTCTTGGGCGACCCGCTCTAACTTAATTAACCACGAATAATATCTGTTTTAGGAGGTGTCCAGATACGGTTCTAATTTTATTTGGAATCCGGCTGTTATAGTCTGGAATGGTTGAAGACTGGTGCTCGGCGATAGCATAGCGGCTCGGCCCTGCGCGTTGAACCAGGTGTTGAGAGCCCTTAGGGGAGCAACCAGTGTAGTTTGCTTTGTGTAAATAGGGCTAATTGCGCACATCGAAACCACTTTGTAGATCGTGATTTAATATTAAGACTCGGTGAAAGTATAGTTTAAAGTGGAATGATGCAAAGGGATGTCAGTGAATAAATGGTTGTGGCAGCAGACTTTTGTTTGATTACTTTCACCTAGAAATAACATCATTTCAATACATAAACTAGCTGCACGCGCAGCTTCGCGGGTATATAATATAGCCTATAACCTTCCAGAAACTACATTATACACACAAGTGACATTTTTTCAATAAGGTTATCACCCAAAACACAAACTTGGTTAGCTGCAACCTCGCAGACTCTTTGCTGCTACCCTAACTGCGTGGGCAGCTAGTAATATTATATAAACGAAAAAACCGAGATTGTAGCTTTGTAAGTTTGAATGTAATATCTGGATTTAATTGACCAATTTCAAAAATTCATACTTAAAATTATTATTAATAAAAATAATACTGATATTATTTATTTGCACGTACTTTTTCATTTTATTTTAAGTTAAAACCCCTTAATTTGGGTGTTTTAATCTACCACGTTCGAAAAGGGCTTAAGTACTAATTGCTATCGTCTGGAGGCATGTTGCGATGCTGATCCAACTGTCCAACGAGTTGTCCTGACAAATTGCAAGAAAATCATAATTTGGACCAAGGAATTTGCATGAGCAGCCAAGTGGTTTAGTTCTTACAAATTTCATTCAAATTAATTTAAATGAAATTTAAAAAATTTATATTAAACAATGTTGTTTTAATATTTAACACTGTAAGCCCTAAAAAAATTGCATTCAATCGATATGGATGAGGCATAACAACCAGAATCCGCTAGAAAACTTATTTGGCTGCAGTAGGAGGAGTCATGGATGCAGAAATATCCCCAGACGGTTTTCAGAAAAACTAAAATTATTGGCGCAGCGAAAAAAATCAGAACCTTTTTTCTGGCGCTAAGGAACGTTATGGCCAATCCACATTATGTGATTAAACCCCAATTTGTCAGTACAACATGTCGAAGTCAGAATTGGGCGTAGCGTACAGACGTAATGCCACGTTTATACGCTTGCGATGGCTTGGCGCGTGAGCAGGACGCAGCTATGTAAACGAATGAGATCGAATTATAGCCCTCTCCCTCTAACGCATAGCTGCGTCCTGCTCACGCGCCAAGCCATCGCAAGCGTATAAACGCGGCATAACAACTGCAACTACAATTTCATTCAGTGTGGCCAGTTAACAGTAAGAAGGCGAAAATTGCCGATTCAAACGGTCCTGCTATGCGGACTGCAAGATTGTTACTAACCGATGGGATAGGGCAAGACAGCACGTCTAACATGGGACGGCCGCGACATACTCTCGATTTTTCTCGCACTATACCTCTTGTCCTAAGTGTTCTAATAAGAGAGAGACGGATAGTGCGAGAAAAATCGAGAGTATGTCACGGCCGTCTCATGATAGACGTGCTGTCTACGGCCGTTTCATGATAGACGTGGTGTCTCGCCCTATCTCATCGGTAAGTAATAATCTTGCAGTCCGCATAGCAGGACCGTTTGAATATCACGCTAACAAATCACGTAATGTGGATTGCCCATTATTCGTATTGGTGGGTACACATGTATCTCACTCTAATAAATAGCTGTCACGTAAAAGCTTCGCGTTCCTTGGTCGTTCGTTTGCTCAGTGTGTACCCACCATTCCATCAAAAAAAGAATCAGGCACTTCTGATATTTTCGTCCATTCCCACTTATGACTTCGACATGTTGTACTGACAAACTGGGGTAAAATTACAGTACAATCTTTATACCCCATTAAGGCCGCGCCAGTGTGAGGCAGGCCTAATATAATGCTTGTGAAAAAAATAGACTCCAAAGCGTGTCTCAAAGCGACTAATGGGGTATATACATTACATGATTTGTCAGCCCAATAATAATAATAAACTTGTTTTACATGACAGTTTGATCACGGGCCGATATCGGCAGGATTGCATGCCGGCCTGCGCGTGATTCGGCCCGTGTAGATAGTAATATGTTGGAAGCACGGCGGTCGGCATAATCAAGGTCACTTCATATTCTTACTTACTAGTGACCTTCCTTGGCCGTCCGACAATAGGTTTGTTGCGTAAATGTTGAAAAGTGGTTAATAATACTATTAACACACACACTTAAACAAGTACCTCAGTGTGTATTTTACCCCAAAAAGTGTTATTTTAAATAAAATAGAATATTTCGAATAATCTACAATAAGTATTCTGCATTTCTAAAAAGTAATTTAGATTTGTCTCGAAAACGCTCAAGTGAAAGTTGATTAGTTGAATGACATTTGACATTACGTCACGTCACGCCGTGCAAAACAAGCAGTATAATGATACTCTGTATGACGATTGTTGGAATTATTTAATTAAAAATGAATCCCTTGAACTACAAGTACTGTATAGTGCCCCAGTAAAAGCACAAGCTTACAAACGCCAGATAAATTGCGCACTGCGAATGTGGAGCCAGCGAAGAATTCACGCGCGATTTGCGCCGCGATTCACGCCTGTGAATGTGGAGCGGCCTTTATTTTGAAGTCCGAAAATATATTATAATCATTTCAATAGCGACGTATTTCCGAACGTATCCGATAGACAAATTTATAAAGACAGCCATTGACACACAATGTGCAGGACGACTAATTAATTTAATAAAAGAAAAGGACTTCCGCTCAGCGAATTATTACGTTATCAACTTTGTAATTGTTAAACAAAATGTAAGAATTGACTCGAACAGAGTAAAGTAAAGTAACGTATGTAAAGTATAAAAATAAGTTTTTTATGAAACAGTGTCGTGTGCGTACGCCGATTTAGATAACTACTAAACTTCGCAAACGCACTTGACTTACTGAACGTCAGAAGTCAGAATTGTCACTCACAACTCGACTAGTGAACAACGAACAACGAATTTTATTGGAACATCTGGATTTCACCATTTCAGCCTAGGACCAACTCAAAACCTATAGACCAAGACGTGACCCAGCTTCCTTTAAATGCATATCGAGTATGGAACGTGGAATGTACGATGAAAGTGGCGTGACAAACCCAGTTGTCCTAGACATCTATAGTGTTATAGTAAGGCAGTTTTACCGGACCTTAAAGTGCTACAAAATGACAAAGAAATGGCCTTGTACCTACGTTGTTACGTTGTGTAACACATTGTACGTACGTTAGGTATATCTACATGTCAATTTTTACATGGAAAGATGACAGTTGGATCTACCTAACGCGTGTTCAAAACGTTACATTACTACCCCTCCGGTCACAAAGTGGACCCTGTCCAGCACGATTTACCATTGGGTTTGGCATTTAAATATACTTACTAACATCTTATGCAAAGTTTTGATTTTAATCCAAATATTGGTCTAGCATTAAGCCTCAACAATGTGCATTGGCAAACATTTATTAAAATCCTCAGTGTCCCAATATGATGTGTCAAACCAAAACTCACCGGCAGCAGTTGTAGCCGCAGGAAGGCCGAGACACAGCCTGAATGTATCCAATACAAATAAACACTGTATTAGGCACTGGTCCCACCGCCGGCGAGTGAAATATGAACTATCGACTTGTTTCTAGCCCAAGAAACGAACAAAAGATTAATCGCTTTTGTGTAAATAAAGAGAGAGATATATATTTTTAGTTCATCACTGGCTGTTCACACCGCGATGAACTATAAATATATATATCTCTCTTTTATTTACATGGGAGAGCTTATCTTTTGTTCGTTTCTTTGGCGAGGAAATCGCCGATAGCTCATCGCTCGTCGCCGGGCGGTGGGAACAGTGCCTTAATGAGTGTGACAATACTGATAATCCTAGATACTGAATACTACATACCGGACGGCGCAGAGTGGGTGCACAAGGTGGATGGATGACCTGGTAAAGGTTGCAAGAGACTGCTGGATGCGGAATAGAATAGAATAGAAATGCGGATGGCGCAGGTCACATTGACACTCTTTCAGAGAGGCCTATGTCCAGCGGTGGATGGCTTTCATGGTTCATGATTAAATAACATTATTATGAAGCTTAACATGTGCCCTTTATTAACTTTACCTACCTGACTATAATAATAATACTTAATAATAAATCATTCATTCAGTCACAGACGGGTTTACAATTATTATTTGAGGGCGCCTCTTTTTACAATCTTTATAATAACTTGCCCTGTTAGTATTATTATTATTGTTGGTTTATGGGCCTTTTGTTTGCCGCTTCGACCAGCAGGTGATCTATTGTGGCAGCCCTTTTGTTATTAGATTTCACCGTTAAGACCCGTTGCCTCTAGGAAATTCCAGATTCTTTGGGCGGTGATATGTTGTACCTCTTCTGGGTGCACGACGTGTCGCCCTAGATAGATACTTCTTTTTTGCATGAGTGTTCCGCAGGAGCAGAGAATGTGCGCTGCTGTTTCCTCTGTCTCCTGACAGAACCTGCAAGTTGCATCCTGTTTCATACCCATCTGAAACAGGTGTTTGTTTAGTTTGCAGTGACCTGTCAGGATTCTCGTCACTGCGCAGGTTTTGTGCCTTTTGAGTTGTAATAGCTCTTTAGACAGTTTATCATCAAACCCTTTGATTAAGGCTTTAGCCTGTTTTTGTCCTTTGGTGAACTTCCACAGCTTTATTGCCTCTGATTGTTCAGTATTGTTTAGAAGAGAATATGCTTTCCGTTTTGTGATACCACAGAACGGTTCTGGGCCGACCAGGGTTGTGTCTGCGCCCTTCCTTGCAAGTTCATCAGCTTTTTCGTTTCCTACTATGTCGGAATGTCCTGGTACCCATCTAAGTATGACTTTGTTGGTATTGGCCAGGGCATTTAAATTGTTTTTACAGTTCTGGACTAGTTTCGAGTAGGATTCTAGGGATTCTAGTGCCAGCAGAACAGCTTGGCTGTCCGAATTGATGTAGATGTGTTGGTTTCTTAGGTTTCTTTCCAGATTGATCTCCACGCATTTATTTATTGCGAAGAGTTCAGCCTGATAGATTGAGGCCTCTTTCCCCATGCTGACGCTAGCTTTGAGCTTTGGCCTCTCACCGTAGATACCGCATCCAACATCGTCACCTTTTTTTGATCCATCTGTATACCAAATGTGGCTTCCCTCCTTGAAGTCCATTTGGTCGTTTATCCATTTGTCTCTCGGAGGTATTTCCACTGTATACAGTTTGGTGAATTTGCATTCCACGTAAGTGTCGTCAGTGGGCATGTTTAGTTTTTTGTTATCAAAAACAAGGGCCTCAAGTTTGATAAGCGCTTGCGAGCGCCATTTTGGCCTTGTTAGTGCGCATATCCTATAGATGCACTGCTTCGCCTCCTTTTGCACTTGCAGGTGGAGTGGCGTTAGATTGAGCAGTGCATCCAAGGCTGCCCCCGGTGTTGAGCATAAAGCTCCTGTTGCTGTTAAGCAGGCTGTACGCTGTAGACTGCTTAACTTTGTGATGGCTGTCTTTTGGTTGGTTTTGTTACACCAGACTGCAGAGGCGTATGTAATTACAGGCCTCACTACCGCTGTGTAAAGCCACATAGCAATTTTGGGCCTTATACCCCATCTTGCTCCTGCCATTCGACAGCAAGTCCACATGGCCATTTTTGCCTTTTGTATTATGTTATTCAAATGAGCGTTCCAAGTTAGCCTTTGGTCAAAAGTAACTCCTAGGTACTTGACCTCATTTGAGTATGTTATTTCCTGTCCATTCAGTTTTAGCTTGGCGAGCTTGTCTAGTTTCCTTTTCTTTGTGAAGGGCACTAGTACTGTTTTGCTCGCATTGATGGACAGGTCATTTTCTTTGCACCATTTATTTATGGTGTTGAGCGCTCCTTGCATTAGGTTGGAGATTGTGTGGAGGCACGGACCTCTGATTATGACTACAAGGTCGTCGGCATATCCTTGCGTGTCATAGTCTAGGTCCTTCATAGTTGCTAGGAGTTGGTCCACTGCTAGGGTCCACAGTAGTGGGGATAGTACGCCTCCTTGTGGACATCCTCTTGTGGTGAAGAATTTATGCTCAATTGCATTGAGGGTCAGAGTGACTATTCTATTTGAAAGCATGCTCTGGATCCATCTGATGGTGCTTCCGTCCACGCCCTTTGATCCCAATCCTTTAAGGATAGTTTCTGTGGGTGTGTTGTCGAAGGCACCCTCGACGTCAAGGAAGGCACATAGAGCTGTTTGCTTGTCCTCTAGGGTTTTTTGCACTTTGTCGACCAGATCAAGTAGTGCAGTTTCCGTAGATTTACCCTTTTGGTAAGCATGCTGGTTCAGACTCAGTGGTCTGACTACCAGATATTTCGCTCTAATGTGTTGATCAATGACTCTTTCCATCGTTTTAAGTAAGAAGGATGATAGACTAATTGGTCTGAAGGATTTGGGTTGTGAGTAGTCCTTTTTCCCTGCTTTTGGTATGAAGCGTACCTTGACTCTAGTCCATTGTTCTGGTATGGTCCCCCAAGCAAAGCTAGCTCGGAATATTCTTACCAGGTGCGGAAGTATTAGGTTTTGTCCTTGCTGTAGTAATGCAGGAAAGATACCGTCCTCTCCCGCCGATTTAAATGGTTTGAATTTTTTCAGTGCCCATATTACTTGGTTTGGTCTGAAGATATTTGCGGCCAAATTCCAGTCGTTGTTGTGTACCCTCCGGGCTTGTGTGCTCCTTTGGGTGTCTAACTGAGTATTACTGGTGGGGTACGAGCCTGGGAAGTGGATGGTTCTGAGCAGGTCCATTGTTTCCACCTCCGTGGTCGTAAAGCTGCCATTAGGTCTCTTAAGTAGGCCTAGGTAATTGGTTGGTGTCTTGGAGAGAATTTTGTGAATTCTCGCTCCTTTGTGTGTTTGGGCGATCTCTTCGCAGAACTTCCGCCAAGACTTCCTTTTGGCTTTTCTGATCTGTTTGTTATATTCAGTCAGTGCTCTACCATACCTTTCCCACTCGTTTGGTCTGGTTGAGTGATTGAATATGCGACGGGTGGACACACGGAGCTTTTCTAGCCTTCTGTTCCACCATGTCGTAGTGTAGTGTGTGGTTGATTCTCTCAAGGGGCAACTCAGTTCGTAGGCCTTATAGATGCCTTTGGAGAGTTGGTTTACTGCTATGTTGAGGGAATCAGGGTCTTTTACATATTTTGGGATATCCTTTAGATGGTCTTCCAGGTGAGCCTTGTAGGCTTCCCAGGAAGTTTCTTTTGGATTCCTCCGTGTTTGTGGTTCTGTATCTAGTGGGCCCTTTACACTAAATATAATATGTTTGTGGTCCGACATTGAATTCTCGCAACTAACGTGCCAGTTACCTAGGCAGTTTGCTGCCTTTTCAGTTGCAAAAGTTATGTCTAGTACTTCTTGTCTTGCCCTGGTCACGAAGGTTGGCGTGTTGCCCCTATTTAACAGGTGTAGACAGTTGGTAAAAATAAATTCTGAGAGTAACTCACCCCTTTTGTTGATGCCCGTGCTCCCCCAGATGGTGTGATGAGCGTTCGCGTCGCAACCCACAATCAGTTCTGCCTTTTGTGCTTCAGCGTACTGTACAACCTTAGCCAGTTCTTCTGTGGGATCTTGTTTTTCTCCGGGCAGGTAGGCGGAACAGATCAACACCTTTCGTGAGCCCTTTCCTTTGAGATCAACATACGCAGCTACAAGATCATCGCTGCATAATTCTGTAACAGGCAAGAAGTTGATGTTTTTGTTAAACACGATGCAGGCCCTTGGTTTGGATCCTTTTTCGTGTATTAGTACCTTACCTGCTTTGTTGAGTCCTATTCCCATGGTTTTGGTGTTGATCCATGGTTCTTGTATGAGGGCAATGTTTAGGCCATTTTCGCCAAAGAGTTTTTCCACGACCGCTGTGGCCGCGATGGCGTGGTGTAGGTTGGCCTGCAGGAACGTTACCCCCCCGTGAGTTGCGTCGTTATTGACCCCGGCGCTGGGCGTGGGCCTGCCCTTGCCGGCTCCCTCTTCCTCTGCCCCTGGAGCGGTTGGAGCCCCTATTGCCCCCCCTGTCGGTGGGAAACCGCCGTGTTCCCGATGTACCCGCTACAGGATTGGATGCAGGATTCAGAAGGACTGCTCTTTTAGGTCCCGGAGGGACCTTTCGGGCGGGTGTATGGATGGGGTCCTTTGATGTTGACGGGTTTTGCGGTGGTGGGATTGAGGACGTGCCGGGTTCCGGCTGCTGGGCCTTGGAGGTACCCTTAAGCCGAAACTGTACCTTTCGGAAGCCTAGGCTTGCCTTTAGGTCCATCTTTCGGAGATTCTCCACTGACTGGTCGTCTAGGGCTACGGTCAGCATGACCCCACCTTTCTCGACCTTTGTGTGGAGAATCTTCCAGTACTCTGTGTACAGCCCGGAGTTCTGTGCACAAAGTAGCGACAGGGACATTTTCACGTCGGAGTCGCGTAGGTCTGGGATGAACACCATCCCTATGTTTGGCTTTGGAAGCTCATTTTCAGGTATAACCCTGAGGTTGGCTTCTGGCCATGGTTTGAGGGATGGTGTCATCTCTTCAAGCCAGGCTTTGGACCGCTGGTCCTCGCACGTGATGAGCAACCAGCCTGGCTTGTACGCGTAGCCTACGAATTTAGGTCCCTCGGCCATTTTC
This sequence comes from Epinotia demarniana, assembly GCA_945867215.1. Classification (NCBI taxonomy): domain Eukaryota; kingdom Metazoa; phylum Arthropoda; class Insecta; order Lepidoptera; family Tortricidae; genus Epinotia; species Epinotia demarniana. The sequence continues at coordinate 23,170,821 of OX244273.1, forward strand.
AGAGTCGAGATCTTCTGCAGGATGTTGTAGCAGAGGGACTCCAGTTGGGTGTCCGTCATCGGACTGGAGTCCTTGATCCCGACTCTGATTTGGCTCAGGACCTCGCTGTAGGCCTGCGCTTGTTGGGATTGGGTTGTGGGTTGGGTAGGGGGGGTTTCACTCACCCTCGGGTTTTTGGGTGGATTACCCTGCGGCGATTCCTCCTCCGAGCGGAGCCGTTTGACCGGCTTTTGCCCGGGTTTGGATTGTGAGCCCCCAAACTTGTAGCCCATCTTTTTGAGTTCCGCGAAGCTCTTTGCGGACAGTAGTAAAGCCTCTTCGTGCTTCAGTCCTAGTCCCACTAGAGCTTTGTAGCGGCCTCGCGTGGAGCCTCCCAATTTCTTGTGAGGCTTGGCGGGTTGTGGATTCTCCGTTGGTGGGCTAGGTCGTTCGACGTCCTTTTCCACCGTGTCGGCGCTCTCCACTACCTCCATCGCTTGCTCTGACATTAGGGCGGCTTCTTCCGCGCATACTGTCAGAGGCATTAGTTCCTGGCATAGGTCTTCCAGGGTACCTTCATTTTTTTTGTTTTGCTCTTCCATGTGAATCCCACGAGAAGCTAGGGAAATTAGGTCCGTTCCAGCAGAGCCCCGCTTGCTGGAATAAGGCAAAGGTTCACCTCGAGGTTGCCCGGTATCGAGGGTCCACCGTTAGCGACTGAGCTCCCCCTCAGTCACGCACCTCTGGGCACGGTAGGTCACACCTGTAGGTTGGGGTTTTTGGGGTTGAGGTTTTCTCCTCCGGGAATAGGTATGGGTGAGGACCAAAGGAGTGTGAAAGGATGGTGATGGTGGGGGGATGGGATATTTGGAGTGATAGGATGTGGGGTTGGGAGTACCTGTAGGGCGGGAGTGCCGGTCCAGGTATCGCCTCTCATACTTAGCTGCCTCAGATCCGGGGTAGATGGTAAATAGTGTGACGCCCGTTCTCGATCTTCGACATTACCAGGGTGCACGACCCACGCGCACGACACCCGCGCTGGTGGGTTCGCCTCAGGTCTGTACGTCGGCAGTGCCTGAGGCGACGGGGACGTGTATGAGCAGACTTGGGGGGGCGAATCAGTAGCCCAGCGTCACATACCAGGGCGTATTCACCCCCCCCGCGCACCCCTAGTATTATGGGCCAAATATTGAAAGTTAAATTTGACCCACTTCCCGGTGACCGGTTGAGCTGAAATTTTGGGTATAAGTATAGTTTTGATGACAGTTCAATATTATGGTACCATCAAGCTGATCTGATGATGGAGACAGAAGACCCGTTGAGTTTGGGTTCGTTAGAATGAGTAGTTGATGACGGTATACAGAAAAGTACAGTCGGCATTAAAAACTTGTACAAAAAATGATTTTTTTGACAGAAACTTTAAGTATTCAATACCTGTGCTAAGCGGCACTGCTCTTCCTTAGTTGGTAGTGGACATGTGAAGAATATTATAGTATAGTAATCAAAACTAATCTTAGTTATTAGATTAGATTTTGTGCGTTGTTGCGGGTCAATGTGCTGGTTAGTTATCAGTAATCAGGCATTTATTTACTAAAACCACATGACAATAATATAGATTCATTTTTTCTGGTTTATAAGTTTTGTATGTAAACCAAGTCTATTTTCAAGATCTGAAATAAATGATCGCTTAGCACAAGAGTCTTCACTTTTAACCGTGGTCAAGTTGCAAAGATTTCTATGGAAACAACAAAATTTTCAAGTTTTGTTGAAAGCTTGCCAAGTATAACCAAGAGCATATTTCAAAGGAAAATATAATATCATTTGACACTGGAGACTTTACATGTCCTTATTATTATAAAATAAGATTATTGTGATATAACGGACCCGGAGACTATACATCTCTCGGGAAATGTCTGCCCAGGTATTGTCTATGTTTTCATTGTTGTTATCTTATTAATGTCATTTAATGTTAATTAATTGAATCTGTAAGCTCGGACATGTGAAAGAGCCCTTGATGCCTACTTACAGAATAAATATACTGAAACTGAATTTGTGGCAGGACAGCAATGCTGATCTGCAGGACTCCCAGCGATACTTGTTGGAGCTGTAAGGAGCCGGAGCTAGTTAGGTACAAATCTTATATCATATACCTACGCCGATGCAAGTCCTGACTAAGAATCTTGCCGTTCAAACATCCAGGACCAGCCGTCTCGATAGCAATCGGAACAAAGTTGTATGCTGACTCTAGATTGCTAGTATTTTAGCTCGGTGTATTCTAACTTAATAGTGTGGTTAAGGTAAGTGGGTGCAGATGTACTCACACAGAATACGTCCCATATCTGGCAGTGGCCTTTTGCCCAGGGAACCAGCGTAAAACTGTGTTCGGTCTCTTACCATCGGTACGGCTGTCGTTAGGGCTCTAAAACGCGAGGAACGTTTATCGACACCATGGTGGTCCCTGTTCCGTTGCTTTGGGTACTTATAGCAGCACACCTTGCTTCCTCTGGAGCTCTGACAGGTTTTAGACGAGCCTAGCTTGAACAAGGTATATGTAAGTTACATACGATTTTTATCAAGAGTAAAGTTCCGTACCTAGGCAAATAATAGACGAGAAGAATAAGTGGGTTATTAAGTCCCACTCAACGCAACTAATCGAAAGTTATATATCAAACGTGATTTTTTGCACTAGTCAGTTTTCCAATTTCCGACTTGTTTCAAAGAATTTAGAACATGCATGAAAATCATCGCTGAACTCGAAACGACAAACGTCGAATATGACAGTTGGGGTACTGTCGCCATGGCAACAACGCCTGTCCGGTCGCCGTCCGCCCATAAAAGTAAGGGTGAAGGGTGAGCGTCAAGTGTGAACGTCTTCGTCCTGTCATTAGCTGTCAGAAAATGCTTAGTGAATAGGTACAACTGTCAAATCATCTCACCCCTAGTGGTGTTCTACTTATCGATACACACATCGACGGAAAGAACGTATCAAAACTATTCCAATTTGAGTAGTTTAAGCGGCTTATAAGCAACAAAAATTTATAAATTGAAGTAACAATTGAGCTTTGCTAATCGTGTGTGTGAAACATAAGTAAAAAGCCAATATTTTCTCAAATTAAAGAAAGATGACGTATCGGGCTAACATTATCTTGTCTGTTGCATTAGGCGAGAGGCGAGAGGTGATAGGTGAGGTGAGAGGTGGGGTGACCTCACAGGTGATGTCTTGGGACGCCGTCGCGAAAAATATCAATATTTTACTGAATTAGACTGCTGAAAGCGGCGCGTTGCGACGTCATGTGGTGAAAAAAGACGAGTACGTACATTTTGTATTGAATTTCTATACAAAGCAGGGTACGGTGTGCTCTTGAGAGTAGTAAACCTATGTGTAAATCAGTTTACAATAGCTTTTTTTTTAAAGCCAGAAACGGTGTTGTTAGACGTTTTTCGTATTCTACGCTGTCAGTGAATGCTTTGTTTTTAATATAATTATTAATATCTGAACCATTTATAAAATATAAAATAGAGTTTATTCACACAAATATGACATTGGCCAAATTAACAATAACATATACAGAGTCAATCAGGATTAAAACAAGGTTTGTTACGGCTACAAAATAAAGACTCAAACAGTTTTTGCAGGTTCGGTCCCCGTTGCCTAAATCAAATTTTGATTAGGCACATAATATGTCACCTTGATGTGTTAATTCATCACAATAAACGGAATCAGCAATAACTGCAGTTTAGGCTCTAGATCGCATGTGTTTTTTATACTATGACAGTGGCAAACAAGCATGCCTGCCTGTAAATCAGATACCATAGCCCATAGATGGACGCTTGCGACTCCAGTAGAATCACAAGCGCTGCCGACCCTAAATTGGTTTTGTTCACAGCTAGAGACAACTGCAGGTCCCACAAGAGTGTGTAGAGACACATGACTTCCTGGGCATTTCTGGCGAACCTACTCGCCACCAGGAACTGAACACAAAATACCCACAAAACTAGTGGTGGTGTTATTATAATAGCAGCCTTATTCCATCTGTCTCATAACATTTATCGATCAGATCCACTGTGTATCTACTGAGTTTTTTTACCGCTACATACATTCGTATTTTCATGCATCTTCTGGGATTTTTTCTTTCGGATTAATTAATTTGTAAAACTGGATCCAATGACAAGTTTATAAAAATGGTTTACTATTTATTAGTGCATTCATGGAGGTCTTTCCCCAGTCAAAATGCTTCAAATATGAGCGATATAACATTCCGCTGCGCCTTACTTCTCCCAAAATATACTTTTTTTGCTTATTTATTTCATTAATCTTTATATAATAAAAGAGGAATTTATATATAAGTGAAAAGCAGATAAATTGTTTAACCCTTAATGTTGTATCATGATATGTTACGTCAAAACAGCTCATTAGTAACGTACATACATACATACATACATACAATCACGCCTTTATCCCTAAAAGGGGTAGGAGAGCACATGAAACTTATGTTCCAGTACCGCTTTTAGCATAAATGTGGGTATAAAGGATCGACAAAATGTGATATCGCAGTGACAGGTTGCTAGCCCATCGCCCGCAACACACTTCAACCCTGTTCCTTTAGTCGGCTCTTACGACACCCACAGGAAGAAAGGGGGAGGTGCTATTCTAGCCCGACACCACACGGGACATTAGTAACGTATACGAAACTAATGCTCATCTCATACACGTGGCTAAAGGCGATATAAACTTCCAAAGAAACAAACTCGTATTTCCTACCAAGTTGCAGCTTTCAGCCATTTTCAGTGTGGGTTATAGGCTGAGAGCTGGCGGGGAATAAAATAAAGATCTACACAAAAATAATTTTACAGTAATTACCAAGTTTGGATGCGGATGGTGCAAGACCGGTCACTTTGGTAATTTTTGGGGAGATCTTTATGACCAGCAGCGTCTTTCAGTTGATATGATGATGATGATGATGAATACAAAGTAAATATAGGCTTCACGGGTAGCACTAGACCAGAAGCAAAGTCGTGTAATTTTTCTAACCAGTATTATACCCTATTCCATTTAAGATTAGAAAAATTATGCGACAATCGTCTTGTGTTTTCAAGGAAAACCATTTAGAAACGCAATTAATTTAGTATTGTTACGTTTGAAAAGCACTTTATGATCGAAATAAGTAAAACTGGTATAACATTTCCCTTTGTCCTGGATAAACGAAGAAACGTAGACGTAATTGTCAGATAAAATTCAAGAATTATCTGGAATGGGGTATAGGTAGGACATATAAATTGTAATGTTCACCTTCAAAACATGTCAGAAAGACGTATGAGGACGGAAGGGGCGTTCGAAAAGTTATGCTAAAATTAGTCTTGCTAAACTTGCGGGATAAAAAATCATGTCAAATTATAAAAATGATCATCACGAACAAATTGTACTTTGTCACACGTCTTTTTGGCGGCGTTTTGATGACTGATCGTAATTTATTCAACGTTTGAAAGATTTTCTGACGGGATTGTTACCGGTGTTATTTTTAGTTTAGATTTTCTGACGGGATTGTTACCGGTGTTATTTTTAGTTTAGATTTTCTGACGGGATTGTTACCGGTGTTATTTTTGGTTTAGATTTTCTGACGGGATTGTTACCGGTGTTATTTTTAGTTTAGATTTTCTGACGGGATTGTTACCGGTGTTATTTTTAGTTTAGATTTTCTGACGGGATTGTTACCGGTGTTATTTTTAGTTTAGATTTTCTGACGGGATTGTTACCGGTGTTATTTTTAGTTTAGATTTTCTGACGGGATTGTTACCGGTGTTATTTTTAGTTTAGATTTTCGGACGGGATTGTTACCGGCGTTATTTTTAGTTTAGATCTTCTGACGGGATTGTTGCCGGCGTTATTTTTAGTTTAGATTTTCTGACGGGATTGTTACCGGCGTTATTTTTAGTTTAGATTTTCTGACGGGATTGTTACCGGCGTTATTTTTAGTTTAGATTTTCTGACGGGATTGTTACCGGTGTTATTTTTAGTTTAGATTTTCTGACGGGATTGTTACCGGCGGTATTTTTAGTTTAGATTTTCTAACGGGATTGTTACCGGCGTTATTTTTAGTTTAGATTTTCTGACGGGATTGTTACCGGCGTTATTTTTAGTTTAGATTTTCTGACGGGATTGTTACCGGCGTTATTTTTAGTTTAGATTTATAATGCAATACGTAGGTATGTACGAGCTACGGTAGCCTAGTGGTTCAGGCATGCGGCTGTCAGCAGCGGTTGTGTGTTCGAATCCCGGCTCGTACCAATGAGTTTTTTGGAACTTATGTACGGAATACGATTTCACGATAAATATATTTATTAGTGCCTATACTAAGACCCCCTAAAGTTTGCGGTTATATCAAATATACACGCTGTATACCTACACATAATAAATAAATAATTAATATAATACATTTGTTAAATATGTAACGCAAATTAAAAAACGCCAAAGGCTTGGGATGTTTATAAATGAAAAATAGAGAAAAATAAAATAAAGTGCTGGATGGGAACGGATTGGGATCTTAATACAGGCCAATTCTATGTCAATGTTTTTGCTTATTGCCTCTTTCTCTTTTTCTTTTGAACTTTCTTTAACACTATCACCTAAAGTTTTCTTAATTTTTTTATTGCTTACTTAACTTAACTACATTATTTTGGTTTTAATAGTCATACTACGTATGTTTCACAAGTTGGTAATATTAACACATGTTATTATTTTATAAAAGGTATGCACTTCGAGGTAAAAGTAAGTTCTAAAATAGCAGAAGCGTTTTTTCCCCTCGCTCTTATACTCGAATAGCTTAGTTAGCTTACATTATTCACAAACCAAATTACCCAAAAAACGCTCCAGAATTTACCTTCCGCGTAAAACGGAACGCTTAGTTTAAAATTCAAATTCGTAACGTCTAACATCGCCCAGTCGATTTAAGTGCAAATACGGCCAAATGAGAGAGTCCTCCTCGCCGGACATTCAGCATGGAAATGAAGCACTCCGACAGCGGTCGGGTAATTCTATTCATAGTGGTACAGGAGCGAATGGACTGTACAAATACCGAATTATGCTAGCCCTGAATAAAGGAGAGAGTTTTTCTTTTAGTTTTTTCCATGTATTAACATATTGCGAGGGCCGGTATTTTGTAACTATTCCAAGTAATTTTGCGGTCGGCTGCATTTGTTAGGTCATTCGAGATAAGGGAGTTTGTCTTTTGTTCTGCGAGCGCGGTGAATAATGTCCGTTAGAGGAGACTATATAAAATATTATAAAAAATCGTATTGTTTTAATGACAGTTGATTTTGTGCCATCTCGATGATTTCATGAAATTAACCATTGGTATATCTTTCATTTTATAACTAAAACACTTCGTTTAGCGTCATTTGAAAACCGGTAGTCACCATGAAAGCTATCATGAAAGTGACCTTATAGTCATTGTCTAAGAGCTGCAATTAAAACTGTCAATTCAGACCGAGAAAACATATTATAATCATCAGAACGCCATAAGACTTTGACGAGTTCCAAAACAAATCTGTGGGCGGAATTGGACAAATCTTACATTTCTCAAAAAACATAGTTTGCGTCAGCAGCGGTATAGGCACAAGGTGTTAATGGGAGGGTTGTTTTATTTATAACTAAACCATTGTTTACCGACAGAAAAGTAAATCTTTTACATCTTCTTCCTCCTTTTCCTGCAAAACTGTTTGAACCGTTTGTCTGCAGGTACGAGTCTCTATAGAAAACCTTCGTAAATCTATCACAATATTTCATATAAGTAACTATGTATATATATCATTCCATAAGTACGCACATAAAACTTGTCAATGAAATCCGTGGAATTGCATTGATGTAAAAAATAAGCCTCATTTCGTCGTAAAATTGTTTTTTTTTTGATGCAAAATTAAAAGATTTCGAACACATTTTATATGCACTTGAGACAAGAGAATAGGTACGCCGAAATGAATGCAGAGCTAAGTGAGTGAATGAATATTATAAATCAGGTTTAAGGCAAATATGTAGGTTGTTCCTTATGAAATAGAAACTTTGTAGATTGTCTTTGGCTCGTTGCAAACAACACCTTTCCAGATCCTTGGCAAATTAAAAATTGACCCAAATCGAAAGCTTCGCATTTGTCACCCGTCGGGGGCCAATTGAAGTGATCGGAAGTTAATTAAGGCACAAAGGCGGGCTTTGTTGGCCCTTTCATTTCGTTCGATGCCAGATCATTATAATTTGCGTCAGACAAAGAGACTGATTTGGGTATTGAAATTGTGTAATTAATTTCGTGTGTTGGGACGGAAATGGGTTGATTTCTAGGGGATTTTGAGAAATGTTTTCGATGCAGGATTATTTTTGCTCATACGCCACTGTAGCCGAGCGGTAAGCCTCGCGGCTTTCAATCCGGCGTGGGTTCGAACCCCGGCTCATACCCTTGATTTTTTGTGAAATACTATGCGAAATGTATGTACATACTGAGGTATACAACGTTGCGAACCGTCGCTCCGCTTGCCGAAGCGGATTGCGGCGGCAGTGTGATGATCGAATTACGGACATCGACATAGTAAAGTTTCAAAACTCTCTCCGCCACGTTGCGCGGTCCGCGTGAACACGTGTAGGGGCAGATGTAACGCGCAATACGGCGTTGCGCTTTTGCCGTGGGAAGATGTCGCGCGTTTAACACACAACGTCGTTGTCATCATCCTCCTAGTTATTCTTTCAGGTATTCTCCTAGGTATTCCTTATTCCCGGTTGTGCCCTAAAATTGCCCGGGGTTCGCTTTGACACCTAATCCATTTGGCATAGGCACTAGGTTTACGAAAGCGACTGCCATCTGACCTTCCAACCCAGAGGGAAAACTAGACCTTATTGGGTATAGACCGGTTTCCTCACGATGTTTCCCTTGTCCCTTAAATATTCCGGACATAAGTTCCGAAAAACTCATTGGTACGAGCCGGGATCGAAACCCACGACCGACGCTTGACAGCCGCATGCAACCACTAGGCCTCCTTAACTGCGCGTTGCACACATCGCCGTTGCGTTGTAAAGTTTAAATATGTAGCGTCCAAACGCCGCGTGGGTTCCGCACTATAGTCGCCTGACAACTAGCAAGTGCCGGGCATTACGCCTCTGCGTAAACGCGGCGTTATGGTCGATATATTAATTACGACGTTGATTGTTATATAAACAAGCGGATGCCAGTTGGTCAGCTGCCAACGCCCGATTCAATAACAAATTATTACCCGCTTTGTGAATACTGTTATGCGCTTATGGGTCTTTGGATTGATAAGAGATATGTATGTAGCCTAAAGCGTTGTAGCGAATTAAAACATTGCATTGTGCGAGTCTGTTAAAATCTTCTTTTTTGGTACAAGCTGTACCGACTGTACTTTTCTGTATACTGTCATCAACTACTCATCGAGCCGATTCTAATGAGCCCAAACTCAACGGGGTTACGTCTATTGAATACGCATCGCCACTTTCTGTCTCCATCACCAGATCAGCTCGATAGTACCATAATATTGAATTATCATCGAAACTATATCCAAAATTTCAGCTTAATCGGTCACTGGGAAGCGGGTTAAATTCTAAGAGAGAGACAGATAGTGCGAGAAAAATCGAGAGAGCTCGCATAAAAGTAAAACAAGAGGTCTATTCTTTTCCGCTGTTTGGATCGATTTCACATTACAATCTGTTTCTCGCGATCACACACGTCACATCGCTCGCTCTTATTCATTCAGGATATTACGGGAGCTACTTAATTTCCTCCTACGCTACTGTTATCCTCATATATGCTTCAACCGTTTTAAGGACAGCTCAAAACGTGACATGCTGTCCTTCAAGATCGACCCCATGAACTGGGAAAATCAATGTCAGGAATGAGACCTTTGGAGGAAGACACTTAATGAAGGCGTGACACACTATATATCGCCTGGTTTGACTTCTTGTCCCACGAACCAGGGCTGTTATTCGCTACACTCACCCCACCGGTCATTCATCACGAAACTAGACCTCTACCTACGCTTAGTAACTACGCATCGCGGTGTCAAGATATATTTGTGGGTGAGCGTTGAGGGGAGCTTATAACAAGTTACAGAATAGGGGGGCAGCATTGAGACGCCAGCGCGCTGCTGCGCCTCCAACAGCGCTGTGTAGGACATTTACATCTCATATATGCGGGGGTCGCTGTCAATCTCGTATTGGCCTGATAAGCCACCGCAAGTGCCGCACTTTAATGGACGCTGCTTAAATCATCTTTAATAGATGCAAATGTAGTGATGATGAAAATTATGAAGATGCGATATTTTGCTCTATTGAGACAGTTTTAAAAATATAGCTTCTTCAATATCGCCATGTTATTTCCAGGATAAACTGTATCTCATATCCGGGAAGGGACTTTATATTGTATGGATTTCTTCAATTGGGTCACAAAGGCACCCTAAAATGAAGAAACAATGGCCCAAGTTCGTCCCCTTGATCACGTTCGCTCGTCTCTGAGTATGTCCTCATGCCAAACAATCTTTTGTGTTCATTGTACTTATATTTCCTAACTGACTTCAAAAATTACCGAATTTTATGTCAGAATTTTTGTTAACCCCCGATAAAGAGGGGTGTTATAAGTTTGATGTCTCTGTGTATATGTGTGTCTGTCTGTGGCTTCGTCTCTCCTAAACGAATGGTCCGGTTTTAATGCAGTAAAATAGAATGTAATTTTATATTGGAACAACAACAGGAATAAACATCACTTATGGCTTAAATGTAATAACGGAATTTAGTGTTGCTTTAAAAAGGTGTCTACTCAGCATGAGTCGCTACATAGCACTCAACGACGCTGATTTACAGTGGATCCGATAAACTGAAACTAACGTCTATCTAGAATATATTGTCTCTTAAGATACGGTATACAGAGATAATTGCACTCCATACAGTCCACGCTATGTCCAGCGAAAACCAAACCAAAACCCTCATTAGCAATGAAATCGGTCGAGCCGGTTTTGAGATATTGAACTTTGAATGAAAGTTTTGGGGATTTTTCAGCTTTTCTTAGTTATTCTTAGTTTTCAACATTGCCAATGTCTCTATACCACATCCACTATCAAGAATCGCTACGCGCTACGCTCGTAGCCGATCCCGTGGTTTTCCTCGTACGTAGCGGAAAGCGACTACGGCGTAGGCGCCCGCTAGGCGGGTTCCTGGCAGTGAGTGTTAATCTCCAAAAGCAGCCGGTACTGCGAAGCTGGTTGGGCAGTTGCATTAACGAACGCTAGAAGTCGGTTGTTCAAGCATTATTGAGCGAGTTCCCTTTCTGATTGAGCCAAAAATTAGTTTCACGAACTACAAGTTACAATTTTACGAGTCCAAATTGGCAACATTGATACCTTGACCAATAATGTCCGGCGGAGCTAAGTTACTCTATGATTGTTAGTTGTAGCCTAGTGAAACTAACTAGAAGTCGTCTTTTTTTGCAACAAAGCATCCGTAGAATATAATATAAATAGAATACTTTATTGTTCACTGTGTAGGTATGCAGGGAAAAGTATCAACAGATACTCGTGCGGGCATACAATATATGCACAGGATAACCCGGTAATATCCCAAATATAATGTTATAGATAGCTTCCATAACACATCATTATGTATTAATTTAATACCCCCGAACTATAACTTCGTATTTTCGCATAAATTTCGTGGAATTGCGTAGTAATGCACAATTTCTGTGGGAATTATGCACCTTCCACCCCATTTATTACGTTCCGGAACGCGATGCATTAATATTTTATTAATAATAACTGTTGTCATTAAATATACGTCGTCTAAAGTATGTTAATGGTTGCAGTGAATATTTTACATAAATAATATCCTTTTTTAATACTCGAATGTGGTAATTTAATTTTGAATTGCACCATTTCTTTTTTTCCAAATACGGAAATTTTGCGCTTCCTCTTTCAATATCATTCAGGTAAATGATAAAAGCATTCACAAAAAAGAGTAAGTTACCTATGTGTTTTTTTTTATTAAACTACTATGGGTATTCACAAAACCCAGCATCCTCCCAATTTTATCCGGGTAGTGCTCAACACACTCGTCACAACCTGCCACAGTTAAATATAGTATATGGCAATCTAAGTCTTTGCGAGTTACAGATGACATAGTATTTGTCCCGGTAACCGGTAGTGAAAATGCTGAGTTATCGGATTAAAATCGCCCTGTGGGATGACCTTTTTAACGCCCACTATGGACGACAACATCAACACGCGACGGCAGAGCTACGCATCGCGTCATACGAAGATTATACGTAAGAGAAATATGTGATTATTTATAAAGACTTAGATTGTTTAGAGTAAATAAAGAACCCAGTAGTTAGAATCCCCATAGTAATTATTTACATAAAACACCCTCTCATAGCATTCATTTGATATTGTAAACATTAAAGTAAAATCCCAGTACAAATTGTATTAGAAAGAGAGAGGAGATGTTGCCTATGCGCGAGCGCAGCGCGGACTGGCAATCCTGATGGTAATCTCACGCGCCCTGCTGGGGGCACGGAGAAGCCGGACGCAGCTGACGCTGCTTTTGGCGGGATCGGGCGCCGTCCGCTACTACGGACGGGGAGCTGGGGGGGGCGTAATGCCCGTCTGGTCCAGGGTGTTGCGGGATCATCTGTTTCGTCCGTCGGCGCGATCGAGCCCTGCCGGGTGGGACTCCATTAGGAGAGGCCCGGCGAGCGATCTGCGAGCCGACGGCGCTGCAGGAACGTCCGCGGTCCGGTCCGGTGGGTCTCAGGGGGGGCTAGCCATACAGGTCAGCCAGTCCCCTGAGGATGATGGAGGTGGGGTTCGCTCCCTCTTGCAGGGCGTTGAGGCAGCTCTGCAAGATTTGCGCGCACTGCTCTATCTCTCTCTCCCTAGTGCCATCTTGGCTTGCCGGTAGGGGGAGGGGAGCAGTGTCGTGCGGTGGTCCGGGTAGTGCTGCTTCCACGGGCGCAAGTGCGGCGTTGGTGCAGGCGGCGGCGGTCTGGGTGGCGGCGGTGGAGGTCTGGTGTTCGACGTTGATGGGTTCAGTGGGGGCGGCGGGTTGCCCTTTGCCTCGTCGGCCCCTCCCTCGGCGGCGGCGGCGCAATGGCGCCGCGTCGTTCGCCCTCGCCATGAGGGAGTTGGGGGCGTTCTCGGGGGCTCGCACGGTTTCTTGCTGGGGCACGATTTGTCCTCGGCGGTTTGTGTGGGGCGCTGTGCCGGTTTTCTTGGCGCGTGCCTCCCGCTGGAAGGCTGGGCACGCTAGGCTGTTGGCTGGGTGGGGGCCGCCGCAGTTTGCGCAGGTCCCCTCGTGGTCGCGTGGCCGCTCGCACTGGCCCGCAAACTGTGGCCCCGCGCAGCGGACACACCTTATCGGGCGGCGGCAGCCGTGCGAGGAGTGACGAAAGGCCTGGCAGCGGTGGCACTGCGCCGGCCCCTTCCTGCCGCGCCATGCTTCCACCGCCACTCCCGTCATCCCCAGTAGTTCCCGGACGCCGTAGATCGCCGGGATGAGGTCGCTGGTCTTGTTGAGCTGCGTATAAAATACGCAGCCGGGTCGTCCTGCACGCGCGTCCACGTGGCGCGTGAAGATTGGGGCGAAACCTTTCGCCACCAGGTCCTCCGTGATGTGCTGTGGGTTGGTGTTGGCGGGGAGCCCCCTGATGCACACCTTCAGGGGGATTTCCTCTCTCGGCTGCAGTGCCGACCAGGAAACGGAGTCCCCGAGGGCCTCGAGGTAGGCCTGCACCACCCTGTACTCCTCGTGGTCGTCGGGGCGGAAGCGGACTCCGTTTCCGTACGGTCTGGCGTTTGGGTAGCGTCCCAGTCGCTCCCGAATGCGCTTGAAGTGCGCGGGCCAATCCGGGAAGCTGTCAACCGTGATTGGCCGCGGCTTCTTCTGGGGCGGCTGGGTCGTGGTCGGCGTTGCTGCGGGTATCGCTGGTGGCGTGGGGTTCGTGGACGGTGCGGTGGCGGCCTCGTCCCGGCGGTCGTCGTCGTCACTGTCCTCAGCGCTCTCGTCCTGGACGTCCATCGGGGACAGGTCCAGGCGGGGGAGGTTCAGTGGCGAGAGGGGCGCGGCTGTCGCAGGTGGTGCCTGCGCTGGCGTTTGCACCAGCGGGGGCGAGATAGTGGCTGGCATCTGGTGCACAGTGAGCCCTCCGTGGGGCGGCGTTCTGTGCAGCGGGGAGGTCTGCTGCTGCTGTATCGTGGTCGTCGTTGGTGTTGGTTGCCGCGCCGCACGGGGCGCGGCGCTCTTCGGCGCAGATGTTCCGCCGCGGTTCGCCTGGCCCGCTCCGAGGGCGGGCGGCGTACGCGACACGGGCGCTGCGCGGAGCGCTGGGCTCGCCTTGCCCGCTCCGAGGGCGGGTGGCGGACGCGACACGGGCTTAGGGGGCGCGGTCTGGCGTTGTGTTACGGGCGCGGCCTTTTTGTTGGCCGACGCGGTGGTAGCGGCCGCGTACGTGGGCGTCGCGGGGGCGGTGGTGCGGGGGACTGCGGCCTGCGCGGGCGGCGCGGCGGCGGTCGGCTTTTTGGCGGCCAAAAGGGGGCCGCCTCGGGTGAGCGGGGCGAGCTGGCCGACGATCTCCCGGACGAAGTCTTTCGGCCGGGGGAACGGGGCCTCTCCAGCGCCCTCGCTGGTGGGCGTTCCTGGGCTGCTGGGGGTCGATGCGGCCTTGTAGGCCGCCGCGGACGCTATCAGGGCGCTCTTGAAGGCCTGCTGGATGCGTGGGTCGCGGGCGGCTCTGGACGCGTCGGCTAGGCCGCGGGTGCGGCGGAAGGTCCGGGGGCGCGTAGGTATGCGCTGGGGTGCGGCTCCCGAGGGGAGCGGGGGCGGCGGGGGCATCTCGATGTTTCGTGTGGGTAGTTAGCCCACACGATTTTGCTCTCTACCCTCACCAGGTGAGGGGTAGAGGGCGGTTGGGGGGGCCCTGTCTAGGGCTCCCTAGGGCGCTAGGCGCGCGATCGCGGCAGCGCGGCTGCCCTTACCCGCCTCATTCGCGGCCAGACCCCGGTGAGACCCGCTTGTGGGAGGCCGGGGCTGGTCGGAACTTGACGAGCGGTACAGCGGCGCGGACAGTGGGTTGACGTCGGGTGCGATCCGGGCGGGGGGGCGGTGGTGGTGCTCCTACCAAGCGCGGCGAATCCCCAAGCGCGGCGAATCCGCGCGGACTGGCCGCCATGGAGGGGAGGGGTGTATCGCGCCAACATGACCGTAACGAGAGCCGCGGCCACCGAGCCTGAATTAGAATTTAGTACGGCGCATTTTCACTTTGCAATTAATATGTTTACGTTTATACCTTTACAACGGCTCATCGTATCAGAATTATTTATATATTGTTAGAAAGCTTATTAAAAGTTCTATTAAAAGTTTAAACTTACAAATAAGTAAACTCAGTAGGTTCAGCGCAAATGATGAATAAGTGTTAAGAAAGGGACCGAATTACGGTTTGCCCGATTTCCATGTACGATTATTCAGATAAGAAAATATTTACGAACCCTACTGTACTTATAAGATCTCAAGCCATATTAGAACTTTGTAAATCAGCTTAGTCTTCCGCCCATTAATATGTATAACATCCCAATAACATCTTGCAATGTAAATTAGTCAAGTCAAAGTGGGCGTAACCTTTATTGTCTCACTCAGCACGTCTTGCTCGCCCACGAGCAGGTATAAATAGCAGGTACGGCCCGGAGCAAATCAGTGTCCGCTCGTCACTCCTGGAAGTAACATCTCCAAGCAGCAACTAGTACCAGCAAGGAAATCAGCAAGCAAGCATCAGTTCCAGTATCCAGTTCCAGTAATCCAGTTTCATCAACGCCGGCTGCCGCATCGAGCAAGTGGGAGTTTAGTCGATCGGGTCCTTCGACCGGATCAATCTACGAGTCACCGATCACGCCTGGGGCGATAGCGGGCCGTTCCCCTCGTCCAGGACGATGAATCGAGGTCGAGCTCGGGCCGGCGCGACGGGTGCGCACGGCAATCGACTCGGCTACGCGGGCCGCGGGCACCGCAGGAGCAGCACATCGGGCACCGGCATAACTTCGAGTGAAGATAGTACGAGCAACATCACATCAGGCGTCAGGTCCCTCACATTCCACGAGGCTCACGACCAAGCCTCGCCATCTGAGCGGGCACTCACGAGGGAACTGGACCCAGTCGCGGCGGAGAAAATGAAGAAGGAGTTGGAGGAAATAGCGCGTCAATTGGAAGACGCCGAAAAGAAGATAGCCGTCCAGAAGGAGGACTGGCGCAACAAATTAAGCAAGCTCAGGGAAGCTTTACGTACCAAGGAGTACAAAAACCCGGGTAAGGGTTCGGTTATTAATAGACAGACCGCCGGTCGTCTATCATCGGATTTGGGGGGTCCGATCAATCTACGTGTACACACACGCACACCGTTCGAGGCAACGGTACCGCACTACGGGGCACACGCAGCGGCAGCGTGCGCGAGCCCGACTTCGCGGAAGCCCATGGAGGGCATCAACTCCGTCGCGACATCAGCATCAACAGTGGACTGTTTCCACACATCCGTAGAGCAGCCGGGAGACGCCAATGCCTTGGCCGATCTCCCAACATTGAAGCCCAGCGAGAAGAGGATAGCGTGGGCAGAGTGGCGCCGCAGACGCAGCGACCACCAGGATAAAGAAAACGAGGCGCCGAAGGCGCGGAATAAAGCAGAGAAGAAAATATACATAGCTCAACCATCAAGGGAACTAGTTGAAGCAGCCTGCAGGAAGGCCAAAGATAGAAAACGGGATCAACTAAAACTGAAGATTACCATACCAGTCAAGCAACCATCTGAAGCAAACTCATTAGAAGTCGTCGAACAATCATCGAAGAAATTTAAACCCGGAGAATGGGAACTTTAACGTAGCGTCAAAATAATAAGTGTTAGAATCAGTGAAAGAAGGGTCAATCAGTGAAAGTGCCTAAGTGATAACACCGTTGCAACCAATAGTGCGAGGCTTCGCCTCACACTAAAGGGGGAGAATTATGGACGACAACATCAACACGCGACGGCAGAGCTACGCATCGCGTCATACGAAGATTATACGTAAGAGAAATATGTGATTATTTATAAAGACTTAGATTGTTTAGAGTAAATAAAGAACCCAGTAGTTAGAATCCCCATAGTAATTATTTACATAAAACACCCTCTCATAGCATTCATTTGATATTGTAAACATTAAAGTAAAATCCCAGTACAAATTGTATTAGAAAGAGAGAGGAGATGTTGCCTATGCGCGAGCGCAGCGCGGACTGGCCGCCATGGAGGGGAGGGGTGTATCGCGCCAACATGACCGTAACGAGAGCCGCGGCCACCGAGCCTGAATTAGAATTTAGTACGGCGCATTTTCACTTTGCAATTAATATGTTTACGTTTATACCTTTACAACGGCTCATCGTATCAGAATGATTTATATATTGTTAGAAAGCTTATTAAAAGTTCTATTAAAAGTTTAAACTTACAAATAAGTAAACTCAGTAGGTTCAGCGCAAATGATGAATAAGTGTTAAGAAAGGGACCGAATTACGGTTTGCCCGATTTCCATGTACGATTATTCAGATAAGAAAATATTTACGAACCCTACTGTACTTATAAGATCTCAAGCCATATTAGAACTTTGTAAATCAGCTTAGTCTTCCGCCCATTAATATGTATAACATCCCAATAACATCTTGCAATGTAAATTAGTCAAGTCAAAGTGGGCGTAACCTTTATTGTCTCACTCAGCACGTCTTGCTCGCCCACTAGCAGGTATAAATAGCAGGTACGGCCCGGAGCAAATCAGTGTCAATCGGAGCCTCCTGGAAGTCACAACAAGAAGAAGAAGAAAACTACAAAGTAATAGGAAGTTAGGGACTTGTAATCAAGTCACTTAGGGCAGTGATAGGGCAGTTAGGGAAAAGTAAATAAAAAGTCTATTTCTCGTTATTCCTTCTTTTATTTTGGTAACATCGTTTACCCAAAGTGTCTGAGGACACGGGCGAAGCCCAAACACACCATTCGGGCGCCGAGTGGTAGTACACGCTGTCCGTACACATAGGGGCGGAGCTCGTCCGTCGCCGACTTGTGTCACGGAGCGTGGTCGACGCACTGTCCGAGCACATAGGGGCGGAGCTCGTCCGTCGCCGACTTGTGTCTCGGCACTAGGTCACTCTTAGGTGACTGTGAGGGGCGAGCATTGCCGCGGCCGGTAGCGCGCGCGCTCACTCGCCCGGCCGACGCCGCCGAGAGCGGACGTCGCTCACACCCACCGTTAAAGGTCCGTTACGGTGGGTCCGGTGTCAAAAAATAGATTACACACACTTATGTTTAGTACAATACTGAATATTACATTCTCCTCAAATTCCACGAGGCCTTTCAAGGATCTAATAATAATACCGACAAATGTGTCAGGTGCAAACATTTCTCATCTACATTTATTGCTATCTCATTTCCGTGCGCGGGTGCGTCCCTTGGGCGGAAAGGGATGATTCGATTAATTCGGATACTTTTTATGAAACTAAAATGACGGGGAACCCGTTGTATAAAATATGTATTTTGGAATTTTCCCTTTTTAGATACACGTGGGAGCTTCGCGGACATGCGTGGAAATTAATTTGGCCGTAATATTGAGGAAATTACTTGTTCAAATAAACATCATGAAACGTATTTCGCCAGCCTTAACAAGTGAATAATAGATTGACGACTGAGCGTGGCCACAATTTTGGCGTAACTATTGCAATGAAGTGTGAAAATCTTAAGTAAAACCCCTCCCTAATGTGTGAGTGAACTGTTCGAATAGGCATTGTGTTTTGTTTGTTACAAATTTTCAATACGTAAGGTCCATTCGAACACGTCCCGACTGCACGCAAGAGCATCTTTTACCTATACATCGTACTAGATAAAAACAGTTTTTTACTTTAATCGAGGCTATAAACTATCTTCGTGCCAAATTTGACCCAAATCGGTTGAGCCGTTTAAGCGAGATAAAGTAACAAACATCTAAACATCCATTCGCATTTATGTAGTAGGATGCGGGTCATCCCCACACTTCTGTGTCTCTTTTTAGGGTTCCGTACCCAGAGGGTAAAAACAGGACCCTATTACTAAAAATTCGCTGTCCGTCCGTCTGTCTGTCACCAGGGAGATACACTCAAGAACCGCGATAGCTAGACAGTTGAAATTTTCACAGATGATGTACCTATTTCTGTTGCCGCTATAACAACAAATACTTACTACTATTTCAGGGGGGCTCCCATATAACAGACGCGTTTTTTTTGCCGTTTTTATAGATAATGGTACGGAACCCTCGCACTTGGTGGGTTTTTATTTTGAATCGCAATAACAGAGACACGAATGAAAAGTGATTTTGTCACGGAGACAGCTGAAATCTTCCTGAATAAGACGGGATTGGAATAAAATGCAACACAAACGGTCTCTAATCAAAGTTAAAGTCAAAATCATTTGTTCCATTGACGAATGATATGTTTTAAGAGGCCGCAGTAAGCTCGGCCGAATTTCACCTTCCCATACAAACGTAGTTACGCTCTCATTTTAAAACCACGTGTTGGATTGTGACGAAACTTTGCATATACTATGACATGAGGCATAGCTATGTCTGTAATTAGTTTATACGGTTCCAATTTATAAAACAAACTAAATACAGCAAAAACTAGTTTTGTATGAAAAACTTAAATTCGCAGTATTTTTTTATTATGGTAGCTGAAGCTACATAAACTAATTACAGACATAGATATACCTCATTTCATTGAACATGCAAAGTTTCGTTACAATCCAACACGTAGTTTTAAAATGAGAGCGTTACTACGTTTGTATGGAGAATCGAGCTTACTGCGGACTTTTAATGAGTTTGAAAAGCCAACTGTTAGGAAAGTTGTTCAAGTTTGTATGGAATGACAGCCGGCGTCATATTTGTAAGTTTGTCCCAGCTGTAGGTACCCCTTCTCCGACCAATTCGTGCTAATCGTGTTGCGAATGATGCCAATACCAATGTCAAGAACAACTCCGCCTGATATATCACGGACACGTGTAGGAGACATAAGTCTCCTAGTGATTCCCTAACTCGGAGTTAAATGAGGTTGTTTATATTCGGCAACTTTTCATCCACAAGCCTTCTAATGAGCACGAGCGTCTGATTGGTAATGCGCTGGGCAAACTCATTAACACGAGAATTCGGGGACTTCGTGACAGAGGTTAATGTTACCCGCCGTACAAAGAGTCACGTCAATAAGTCAAAGCTTTGCTTTTGTTTTTTAACACCTCTCTCTAGTTCTTAAGATCGCCCATCGTGATTGATTCCTTTAACATTTCGGGAGCTCTAAATACCGCGAGCCATCCGGTTGCTTCTGTAGTCACTGAAACTACACGGCATTGCTTCTATCAGTGGAAAATTACGACGGTGACATCACGTTTAGTCACCCTAGGATAATATCCCAGACGACATTTTATTCTATGTATATCTATGTAGCAAATCCATGGCACAATCCAAGTCGAGCGTGCATTAGCATCGTCCCATGCAAGTCAATGAGCGAGAATTGAATCAGACAGCTGGCTTCGGAGACTTGAGCTCAGCCGGTGTTGCCAACATGCACGTAGGTATAGGTATTGCTTTGGCGTAGCCTTGAGCTGAGCGTATGTTCAACAACACATAGTAGACATAGTAGATACACATAGTAGATAAAGGCAAGTCACTGGCGTGTTAAAGTTTAGCACACTTACATTTTCCACGATCATGATGTTTAATTGTTGTATCATATTGTTATTAATACAATAAATAAAAAAATGTAAGGGGACAATCTTACACAAATCGACCTAGTCCCAAACTAAGCAAAGCTTGTACTGTGGGTATTAGACGACGATAAAGATACTTATATAGATAAATAAATACTTAAATACATAGAAAACATCCATGACTCAGGAACAAATATACGTACTCATCACACAAATAAATGCCCTTACCGGGATTCGAACCCAGGATCTCTTGCTTCATAGGCTGGGTCACTACCAACTAAGTAGGCTAAAGCGGTCGTCTACTAAGGAGAGAGGCTAATACGGTACAAATGCGTTGTTGAAATATCTACTATATTTTTGTGTATTGGTTTCAAAAGAATTCCTATTCGCTGACATAAAATGTTGTTTTGGGGTTACCTTTGTTGTACCAAAAAATGTTTGTCAAATTTTCACTTCCCAAATTTTTTTTCGTAGAATTTCATTTGCCAAATAATCGTTTGCCAAATTAACACTTGAATAATTACTTGACACTTGGGTAATTAAGTCACGTGATTGATAAAATGATAATAACATGATATTCTTTTGAAATGAACTTCGTCGACAAAAAAATTTTTTGTGGTGAACGAAATACTCCTATATAGTTTAATGTTGTCATCTACAGATCGCAGTATTTGTAATTGTAATAAAATAAGTAAAAAGAATTCTTGCTTTTTACTTGTTATTCTGCTTGTAAAAAATATGCCTTTATCAAACCTATCTCAAATACCTAAAAAGAAATAAATTAACAACGATTCTAAATAGCCGCACCAGAAATCAGTTCTAACTTAAAATGACCTAAGAACCCTAAATGATATTGATTCAGGTCATTTTGAAATACTGGAAGATCTCGGCCATAATCCTTTCGCTTCATTAACTGGCAAAGAAATTAGAAATTTTGATTGAATTCCATTCAGAAGGGTTCCTCAATAAACCGATTAAAATATCTCAGTTATTCCAAATTGGAGTTGCCGAGATTTCTAAATTATTATAAGCCCGAGAAGCTTAGTGCGATTACATAACCATTAATTATGCAGATTAAATGTAAAATATTGTTTCAGAGGTCGATAATTATTACTACAAGTTCCTGAGGGGTGGTCGCGTAACGTTTCGAACGCGCGTTCATCCAACTTTCATTTCTCCATTATAGAAATTGTCATGTTAAATTGTTGTGTAAAGATAAAACTTTATTTACTAAAGTATACATATACAAAATGATATTAAACTAATTATAATAAATTACAATTAGAAAAATGTATCAAAATTTTGCCCTTTAGGCAGGGTGCCCATCACACAGGCAGCATTCCCGCGCTGAATAGCAATCGCTATTCTTTGGGCGAGAAAGCTGCCTGCCCGAGGGTCACCCGTAGCCTCCCTTAACCGCTTACTGATCTCCTTGTGGAGCTTACGCGCGTTTCTTCCCCAAGGGCCGAGTGTCTCGACGCCAAATGCGACAAAATCGTATTGGGCGCCGAGACAGCTATACTTCCCGACCTTGGATCTCTCTTGGGCATCCGCCGCTGCCCCGGCTTGCTTGGACGTGCCCGGCAAGTAGGACGCTGCCAGCGTATCAGCACAGGTAGCGTCCCACACCAGTGCACGGCCCATCCGCCAGGGGATTAAAGACATCCCGTCCGGACGCTTGCCATCATCTCGTACAATGCGAGGCTCAAGAGCGCAGGGGACGTAGGCGCTGGCAAGCGCCCTTCTCAGAATGTCATTGAGCGCAGCGTGACGGGACAAGCGGCCGGCGCCCGAGGAGCAGGCGAGTCCATGGTGACCGAAGCGATCTACCGCGGCTCCACAGGAGATGCAGTTGTGGTCCACGCACACATCAACTCCGACGCGGAGAGCAACTGCAATTCGGAGTGTGCCTGGGTCAATGAAGCTACCTAAGTTAGGTGAGGGGTAGGCGTGAAGCCATTGCCCCGACTCTGGTCTGGCTGCTGCCAACAGCCTGGCTCGGTCCCGGCCAGACGAAGAGTCGATCAACGACTTTATGGTAGCGGCGGAAGCTAACGAGTCCCAAGCCCTTTGTAATTTTGGTCTTGATGGCAAAATTGGGTTCGGTCCTGCTAGCCAGGCGTTCCTAGCATTTTGTAAATGTTAGCTCGAACATAGCGGGTTTAAGTCACGTGTTTGGGAAGAAATTTGTAAAGAGCTAGTATTCTATGGTTTTTTCACTTCTCATGCTCAAAGTATTAGGTTTACGAAGCGAGGCTAAAGTAGTACATTTAGCTCCTAGGGAAAAATATGTATACATATTAATGATTAGTTATTAAAACATTTTCATTAGACTATTCAAAACACTTCAACGTACTAATCCGCCAACCACAACTTTTTAAAAAACCATTTGTATTTGCTATCAATTAATCAGAATACAGCTACCTATATATATTAAAATCGACCAATCAGGAAACTGAATTAATTTCAAACATTAGGCGTTCTTTATATAACCGTATTCACAATAATTTAAAAAAATGAACACTCCTAACCGTCTATAGCCGCATCCAAATGTTCAAGCGTGAATTACTAGGCATAAGCTGGGAGATTGAGCAGGATAGACTGCTGTATATCTCGCAATATGTATTAGATATATTATGTAGGTTCTCGGTTTCAAACAATGTTCCGAAACTAACTCGAAATGAACTAAAGACAGACATTCGATTAATACTTTTATTTGATCTGTGACTGATTTAACAGGGTTAGTTTATCTGTCGTGACGTCTGCTTTTTGAGCAGTGGATCTGACAAGTCACTGACAAACGCGGGCTTGTTTGAGATTTTGTCGACTGCTCTAATAAGGCGATTATAAGGTTGCCTTTCCACCAAAGATGTGCTATGCCATGCTGTGCTATGTTATCATACATTTGAAACGTAGCTCTAGCTACAGCTACGTTTCAAATGTATAAACACATAGCATAGCAAGCATAGCCAAATAAACTGTAGCCATTAGGAGTGAGTGCTCAATAATGCAACACTTAACTAAAAATACTTTATCTATAGCTACATAATATATTTACTAACATAGGATAACATTGCACTAAGAAACTTATAACAAACTGTGGATATTGTTGTCTGAATAAATAAATTAAAATAAATTAATTAATAAATAGTACATCTCTGGTGGAAAGGCACCCTAAAACTCATAAAACTAGTGGCTTTGTGAGATGTACAATTTGTACAAAGACAGACTTTTTCTTTGTACAACAATGAAATCGGTAAAGGGACTCTACAAAAAAAAATGCGGCCAAGTGCGTGTCGGGCCACGCGCAGGGTAGGGTTCCGTAGTTGCCCGTCTGTCACAGAATGCGGACTTAAAAGGGGCTTTTGGGGTTTTGCTTACCCTCATAAATAATCGTAAATATGATTATTTTTATAACACACCAATGTACGAGTATAGGGTCGTTTCGCCGGTTACGCGACCACCTGAAGGAAAAAGTTTCTTCTATTGAAGATAATGTGCCGTGAAAAAGCAACTCTACCGTCCACAGTAAAAGGTACAAATTCTAATGACAATGTATATGCACCCAAAATCAAGTGCATTTCTTACCAGTTAACTAGTTTTGTCTACTACTCGTTAACTAGTTATGTCTACTTAACTGTGATAGTTTTCCTTTTAAATTCATTATACCGGGGGAAAGGCACGACGCAAAGGGGGGTTAGTTTAAGTGATGGAAAATCGATTCGTAATGTTTAGATTTTTTTTTACGATCAATTATTAAAAATAATAAAATTAATTAATGTTCTTCTGTGACAACCCTACTATTACTATACGTACTAATTATCGTTTATACGTATTGATAAAGGTCACTGACTCTTGTGTAATTGTTAAAATGTTACTGACCCTAATGAGGGTGGTCACTTGCAGTATTTTGCATTAAAAGTTAACTGCCTATAACTTCAAAACGGTTATGAATATGAGCCTAGTTTCTTTAGAGGAAATACTGTACTCAGTCTAAACAATCCCCCTTTTGCGGAAGGGATCGTCGTGCCTTTTCACCCGGTATGTACTACTGCCATGAATTTTTTCACGGGCCCAGTAGTAGGCATTCAGCCGGCAGGGAGGGGGGGACACATGACTCGAACAAAAATTAGGGCTTTAAATCCCATTATCTCGCAAACGCATTACTGAGTTGAAAAATAGTTTTAGAAAACCCATAATATTTTTGAACAAGCTATCCAACGATACCCCACAATATAGGTTTAACGAGAGAAAAAAATACATCACCAATTTACATGTAGGAGAGGTACCCTAACAAAAAATTTTTTCAGGATTTTATTTACTGTTTCGTCGGCGTGATTGGTTTATACCCACGCCGAATTGCAGTTTTTTAGTTGTAAGGGTTACTGAGCTAAGCCGAAGACGGACAGACAGATGGACGAACATGGCGAAACTATAAGGGTTCCTTGTTGACTACGGAACCCTAAAAACTGTATAAATAACAAACTTGCTCACAATTTTAACTAGAATAAGTTTAGAAATGCAATAGGAGAAAATTCGAACGGCGTGACAGCATGACAGACTCAGTTCGGCCAACACCGTAAGAAGTTACCTTAACCTTATTAATTCAAAGAGAAAAGTTGACAAACATACGTCACGTCATCATAGAAAATATTGTATTGTCAAGGCTTCAAATACATTATTCCTTAAAAAGGTAGAGCACAGCGGTACGGCATCTCACCCATATTTGGAGAAGCTGTACGGCTCTGTAGTTGTGGTTTTGTGTTCCTGAGGGGTACACATGGGGTCACATAACGTTTCGTACGTACCTAACGTGCGTACAATGCGTTATGTGATATCGACTTGCTGACGGTGAGTAAGGTCGCCAAGTTCCCAAGATCACTTCGCATTGTCATTTGGACCAATCATCATCCCCCTAGCGCTATTCCCGGTTGAGCCCTATTAGGGATTTGGTATAGGTACTAGTTTCACGAAAGCGACAACCACGTGATCTCAGAGGGAAAACTAGACCTTATTGGGATTAGACCTGTCGATGCTTTCTTTCACCGAAAAGCTAACGGTAAATATTCCGTACATAAGTTCGGAAAAACTCATTAGTACGAGCCGGGATTCTAATCCACGACCGCCGCTTGACAGCCACATGTCCTGCATGTCGGTCACGTAACGCATTGTACGTACGTTGGTTATATCTAAATGTCAATTTTTATATGGAAAAAATCCTGTCTGAACTACTAGGCTGCCGTAACTTAAAATTGCCAAAGAAAAAATATAATTTTGATATAATGTTATATATGTACATGACATGACAATACATGTATATTCTTTCTCTGCTTGATTTGTTCCTAAATTCAGTGTTTGATTTCAAAGTCTGATTTCAAATTCAAATTAAATACGAACTGAGATAACAGAAACTCAATAATCCCAAGTTTTTCATTAATTTATGAAAATCACAGACAATGGATGAACCAATCATCTGAGTTATTAGAAAACAGATTACCACATCCATTCCATGCATCTGTATATTACCTCTTGCGCTAAAACCGCTGAATCTATTTATATAAAATTAGGTATAGAGATAGTTTAGGCCCCGTGCAAGGACATCGGATAGTTTTTATCCCAGAAATGACCCCCTAAGGGGTTGAAATGGGGGTTAGCATTATAACATTATTTATGGAGCTACAACATAAACGATTTCCACGCGGATAGAGTAGCGGGCAAAAGCTAGTTTAAATATTTACCAAGAAACAATAAAGCATGGATTAAATAGGATCAGAAATCAGGGCTTATTATTTTCTGATTAAATTATTCTTGGGTCTAATTCCCGAAGGCGATATGACGTAATGAAATGGTTACAGTGCTTAGGTATTTTCGAGGTCGTTAGTTTTGCAAAAATAACTTTGCAGTCAGGATAGACTTATCTCGGCCGAATAAATTGTTGCGGGTATATAAATGGGTGTGGGCCCCGACATATATAAAACCTTTTCACATCAAGTACAAGTACTAAATTCTGCGCTAGTAAGTAGGAATCCGGTTACGTGGTACGGATAGAAAATGGTTGTTGTTTTATTTAGTTTCCGGCTAACGGTTTTATTGCAACTATGTTTTTCGAGAAACGCAGTACTTATGAACTAACCTTGGAGCCTAATTCTCAGGGCGAGAGCCTCTGGTCTCTAATAGAGACGATCTCTATGGACGTTGTTTCTATGGGAAAAATCTCACCAAAAACTCGAAGACATCAAATATTTCTTATCCTGGGGCATGATAGAAATCATGTCGAACGACAATATTTTGCAACATGCGTTTTAGTTTCTTGATTGTGTTTGATTACAATTAATAATTTAAGTGTTAGCTCGATTAAATACTTTCGTGAAAAGGAGCGCAAAAAAAAAATCAGTAATATAATACTACTTTCTATGACTTTGAGAATACGTAAATTAGGTTTCGTTCATTAGCCACCATTTTTTTCGAGAATGGCTATTAGACATTTTATTTTTGAAGTGAAAACTATCTCACCTGATGACAATCTCCATCGGCCCGAGAATTGACAACATTTCATATTTTCATGTAGGCCATTTTATGATTTAGTTCGCTAGAAAATGTTTTTTTAAGCGACACGTGTTTTTTATTTCTCCCTTAATTGTAATTTTCATTCAAAACTATCAAATTGAAAAGTAGCGAATTCCAGAAGGTTGTAAGTAAATTATGACGTCAATACTACGACTCTATATGGCAGTTTGGACACCTTTCATATGGCAGCCATAATACTGACGTTACACACGGTGAAAACCACTTTTATACGTTTTCGCGATTTTCTTAAAAGCGAGCAGGAAAAAAACACAGAAAACTACTTTATTACGTTCAGATAACATAATTACCGAAATGCTTTTCGATTAAGGCGTCATTACATATTTTGAAATATTGTCAATTGGCCTCCTGGTACCATTTCCTATTATCAACATGAACGAAAGGTTTCGTACTTATTGAATTCGTCTGTCGTCGCTCTGGTCCAATGGACGCCGTATTCCGTTAATTTAATTTCGTTCTCTGATGTCAGTTGATTCGATATTTCCTGCTTTGTCTGACAAATTATATTATCCGTCACTATATCAAAAGAGAACAGGTCAATCCAAAATAAAGTGAAATGAGTTTATTTTGCAAATTTCCATGTTCCGGGTACCTACCTAAAAGCCGCTTATGGAGAATTCGTTTTCTGGGATGTTGAATTTGTTTCTTTTCTATTGTCTTTCATGTTTTTTTAAATCTAATCGGCAATAAATATTGCCGATTAGACCAGACTCAACTGCGTGGGGTGGTAAGCGTAGTGCTTGTATGCGAGCTTGTGGTGTCTAACCTGCGAGTTGCAGCGCACTCTTGATGTTAGGTCTCGCCAGGACTAGTCAGAAATGAGAGATATTCAGGGATCGTGAGCTCCTTGTCCAGTGCGACTCCACCAGTCTGTCCTGCTTGAGCTGGTTTATAATATTTAGAGAAAGTAATTAGAAAAGGAAAATATAAATACTGCACGCCATCCTTACGTGGGATGCACCAAGCCGTCTGTAATCGTAAGCAGTGTTCATTAAAATCTGTCTGTGTGGAAAGTTTGACAAGTTTCTACGGAATGACAGCTGCATATTTAACGTTGGTTGGTCTGTTATCGTAAGTTGCTGCAACTCAACCTAAGAGACTCACGTTAAATTATAATTGGCTGTCCAAACAGCCTAAACCAAAAATAATATTAATATTATTTTCGTTTTGGCAATGGACGTAATTATTATTATTATCATATTTTAGACAGGCAGCTGACGCTGATACGTCTAAATCATAGTTCACTTAAGATCAGGTAATTAAGCGAATTAAGCGGAATTAAGTGGTATAAATACTTAATAATATTATATCAAAATCAGCCATGTTACATTAGTTGAATGAATATATTTATTGTCTTGGAAGCAGTTAGTTTTAAGTTTCACTAAGAGGAATTAAGTGAGTAATATTTCAGAAACAAATATAACACAGTAATATGAAAACTATTTTTTTTTGTGATAGGAGGCAAACGAGCAGACGGATCACCTGATGTTAAGCGATTACCACCGCCCATGGACACCTACAACACCAGAGGTGTTGTGAGTGCGTTGCCGTATGGGAATTGGGGATGAGATTTGGGATGGGATGTGGCCTTTATACCTAAACCTGACAACAATATTAAATGTCAAAGTTAAATACTTAATTAGAGCTGTGAAAAAGGACAGACCTCTGTCAATCTAAATGTACACTTTTATCATTTTGATACAGATTTTTTTACGTAAACGGCCTGCCTGATGAGCTGTCACAGTAACCATGGGACGCCTGCATCTCACACCCATGGTGTCACATGTGCCTTGCCGATCCCAAGGATACGATGTCCTCTATTATATATTATACTCATTTAGAAACTCATAAAAAAAGAGTACCAAATTACCGCTTATTACCTGAAAACGGCACATCGAAATAATGTCGCGCGGGGTCATTTTACTTCGGCTAAATTCCTAACAAGCTAAAATTCCTCAGTAAAAATCCAATTAAGTTTTTATGGAGCATCTGCTCAGAATATTAGAATATCATGAATATTCAATACATGCCCTCGACTTGAGGCAGAATTGTTTTAGCCGTCAATATCTCTTAATAGTATTAGCGTACCTTTCAACTCTTTCCAACATTATTCAAACATTTCAAGCCCTTATTGCTTTACGGTAAAGTGGAGAATGCTCTAGCAACTTCTGAGTTCCCGACGCCCGCGGCATTTTTGTAAAAACCCCAGGTCGAACTAGATTAAATTTTATCCTCTTGACAATAGAGTTGAAATAAGGTTTTTGGCGTACATCGTTAAGTAGCCTAGGTGCATTTTTTCCTGGTAAATGTATTTTTCTTTCGCCGTTTCTTCGGTAATGTTATCAAGCCTTGTTCAAGCACGATGTAAATGGAATGGCGGGTATTTTGGTTGAAATTTAAAAATACCCTCTGCAACTTAAGTACCAAAAATCCTTTTTGTGATTTTCATTGTTGGCTTCGCTAATGGTTCATTGCGGAACGAAATCCTTTTTATCCCCCGACCCAAAAAAAAACTGTCATAAATATCTGCCTATCGCATCGTAGCTCCTAAACGAATGGACCCATACTAATGCGTTTTTATGTCTGACACGTCAGTTTTATAAAATTGTCATAATCACCTGACAATTAAAAGGCTCACAGGACCTAATTTTGCTGAAATTGATATTTATTAAGCAGTTTTAAAAAAAAAACTATTTGTTCTAGCAAATCAAAAAAAAAGTTAATATTCACCATAGTTTAAAGACCGTGGACGGACTCGAAACATAATTGGACGAAATCGGCTCGATAGAAAATAATGGCAAAGATTGGTCTTTAAATCATCATTACATGGTTCTGTCTTTATTCTTTTGAAGTCAACATATTCATACCTAAACCGCTAACGAGTCATATTTCACGAATAATGCATACCTTTTTATATCAATTTTTATGTATCATTATCTTCTAAAACCGGGCCGTCCAGTAACACTCGCTCTCGTTTACTCCAATACAAATAGACAGTGTGCGCGCTATCCCAAATCCTCATGGGCATTTTGGTGTTGACAGCGTCTTACGATTTGTCTAGTATTGTATGAAATAGGGTAGGTGTAGGTAGTAAAGATATTAGGGGACAATCTTACAGAAATCGAACCCATAGTACTTAAGTTCAATAAGGCTTGTGGTTATGCGTACTAGGTGACGATACATTTAATAGATATTACATTTTTAAATACGTAGAAAACATCCAAGGCTCAGAAACAAATATTCGTGCTCAACACAAATACCACCTTACCGGGATTCGAACATCCCTAGGCAGCGTCAATACCCACTAAGCTGACACGTCATTAATAATATATAAGTGCTTGTAGTCTTGTGTAATAAAACCTTTTGGTTGTAAACTTTATACATGATATTATTATGTTTTAGTCGCCACAATACTCACAATTAGCCACGTACCGCAAAGCACACCGTGGGTAGGCCCCCCACAGATGGACTGATAACCTGGTATAGGAGAGTCCGCTGGATGCGGGTGGCGCAGGACCAGTCACTTTGGCACTCTGGAGGAGTCCTATGTCCAGCAGTGGACGTCTTATGGCTCGATGAAAAGCTCAATGCGTGTTCATTTGTAATCTAGATTGTAAGTTATTTTACGCAAATTTTATTCTAGTTGTACTCCAAATAAATAAATTAATAAACACGATCGTGCTTCGGTAATAAAGCATCTCAAATTCACTGGCAAACCATAAAATGTATATTAATAACCGAAATCTTCTCAAAACGAGCCACATGCGATTAATCCTCTAATTAACTCCAATCGATTAACGTTAAGTGTATTAATGCAGATAACGTTATTTCAAATAAGCTCATTAAGTACAAGTATCAGATTCCTCTTAATTAAATAATTAAGATTTTTGAGCCGAGCCTAGCAAAATATTTAACAACAAATTAATAGCCCGGAGCGTTACATTAAAGGGAATTCGTAAGACCGTACAAATACAGCTAACGGAGCAGGGTTGGGAAAGCCCAGTATTGAGAATGAAAATGAGAATGTTTATTTTCATTTTAATTTCTAGCCCATACTGTGTAATGCTGGGTAAAGCGACATTTGTCTTAATTCTATGTCTAATCACACTTCTATAATACCATCTTCCCAATTGCCATGCGACAAAATTGCAACTCTATCCTGACACATTTTTATCTACGTATTTATAGCAGCGTTAGCCTAGTGGTTCAGGCATGCGGCTGTCAAGCGGCGGCCTTGGGTTTGAACTTCGGCTTGTATCAATAAGTTTTCAGGAACTTATGTACGGAATATTCACCGTTAGCTTTTCGGTGAAGGAAAACATCGTGAGGAAACCGGTCTGATCCCAATAAGGTTTAGTTTTCCCTCGGGGTTGGAAGGTCAGATGGCAGTCGCTTTCGTAAAACTAGTGCCTATGCCAAATCTAGGGAATAGGTGTCAAAGCGGACCCTGGGGTCCTTTAGGGAACAACTGGTAATAACGCTAGGAGGATGATGCGACAGTGTAATTTATAACTGCGGATGAGAATGTGGATGAACATACCGACATCTCCACGACTAGGGCTTGGCGGCGAGTGTTTAGCTGAAATCCGGCTGCTAGGATGATTATTAATGGGGTGGGGTGTGCGCTATATTTAAGAGCTTGGTAAGAAATTTCCTTTATTAATACTTGAAGCATACTCACAATTTAGTTGTACCTAACAGACATGTTGTTATGGTACATTTTTTTTATGTTATAGGAGGCAAATGAGCAGACGGATCACCTGATGGTAAGCGATTACCGGCGCCCATGGACACCTGCAACATTTGCGAGAAAGATAGGGCACGTTAAGCCTGCTGGTGTTCTCTCAAGTGAGTGACACCAGCGGGGCTAGCACTACTGACGCCGTCCCGCGACGCGAGTCGAGAAATCACTACCCTCCTCTTTTCCTTGTCGGGATAAAAACACGGGACATCCCGGCTTCGTAGACAGGGCCAACTAGACTACAGAGGTCGTCGAATATGGAAAATGAAAAAAATACGTTTATTGCTGACACACACAAAATAACAAAAAGTGTATGATCACTATCATATAGAGGGCATTATTAAATTTAGTTGCAAGTACCAGACAGATATACCTATAGTTGCAATTACAAGACTCTACCTAATAAAATTAAAAACGACACGAAATGGTCCCAACGAGGTCCCAACTCAGCATGGTGCTGGCAAACAAGTGATGCCAATATGATGGTACTACATTTCCAAAATCACATTTATAAAGACCCTGGATGGAGGCAAGATTACCTGAGCCCTTTTTAAGATTTAGTAATGCCCGATCAGTATTTATGTCGCTGACGTAGGTGAGACTGCATGCGTGTGTGACAAAGCATCGTCAACTTAAAATTTTAAGTTATATACTCAAAAATCGAGGTTTTGTTTCCTACTGTTCCTCCCTCCGGAACTTAACCTATCGTAGTACGAAGAAAATATTATATGGCGGATTGTTTTGATTTTTGTACTTATGGTTGATGGATTTGTATAATTAATGGGCCCTTTTTAAAGCATTGTTTGAAGCAACGTAGCACTCATAAAAATAAGAAAAAAAATATATACCGACACAGATCCACGGTCAAGTCCCTCGGAGTAAACAGTAGAGAACGTTTGTATGGAAAAATTACCAATTGTAATTTCTTGTATGGGAAAATGACAGTTGAGAGAATCAAACAGACCTAACACTCATTCTAAAACAACACGCATCCTTTTACGCAACTGCCCCTCTATTTCCTAGAATTCCTAGATGCTCCTCTCATAGAATGTTTTTCGAGCTCTCAGTGAAATAGTGCTTAAGGGGCTCCCATAATTGGCGTATGGGACCTTCGATCTGAATCTCTTAGTTTTCTTAGGTTTTTTGTAGCTTATTATGTTAACAACAACGGCTTTAAGCATTATAGTATCCCACATTTACTTCAAAGTTCATTGATTTCGAGATATTTGGCATCAAAGTTGAACAATTTTAGGCCAAAAAACCGGTTTCTGGCCATAACTTTTGTGTTAATTGGTTTAAAATGAAACTTAGACCAGTTTATAGGGACGTCACAGACGAACCCAAATATGTAGATTTCGTATGTGTTAGATCTTTCACGTCAAAAGAGATAAGTGATAAGTGTTATTTTAGACAATGTTTAAAAAGATCATACAAAATTAAGTATTCATTTGTTTCAAAATCCGCTAAACCAAAATGGAGATAAACGATTGAAGAACCGATAACCGTTTGATTTATACTTCTATCTGTAGTGCAAAAGTAGGAGATAAGTACGATTCAAAACTTGTCAAAAATCGATGGAAACCTCGGGTAGCAGCCCCTTAATGAAATTGCTATTGTAAGTATTTCAAGATTTTACTTTGACGCGCTATGATTACCCTTTTTAGAAGCAGAGGCTACTTAATAATGCAAATAACTTCTTTACATAACCTTTGCCTTACTCAGAAGCTAAAGTTTGCTTTAGATATCTCAAAATTTTAGAATATTCAACAAACTTAATGAAAATTAACAAATAGAGCAGACATTCGACGTAACTTCGTAAATCAAAGCCTTAAAAATGTGCCCTCATAAGCTTTCAGAGTAACTCAAGAATGCCACTTTTATTGATATTTTAACAGTCTGCAAATACATTTCAAGTATTTAAGAATTTAATTACCAAGTATTTGAGCAATGCTTCGATAAGAAGGCGGGTGACTTTTAGCTCCGTTTGAGTAATCGGCGATCATTTTATAATGCTTTTCTTTTTCAAGGATTGTCAAGAGTACAGCTCATTTAAGTCGATTGTTTGAGGTAAATGAACCAAATTGTGTATTAGTAGTGCTGACTCAACTGCAGCTAAAAATATC
Source organism: Epinotia demarniana (assembly GCA_945867215.1). Lineage (NCBI taxonomy): Eukaryota > Metazoa > Arthropoda > Insecta > Lepidoptera > Tortricidae > Epinotia > Epinotia demarniana. The sequence goes on from OX244273.1 coordinate 23,205,014, forward strand.
TTAATGTAACACTATGTACAAATCTAACCAATTTCATGCAGTTTTCTTGTAATAATATCAAAAGTGTAGTTTTAACCCACTTGAATTCAGTACTTTTGCTTATTTGAACAGTTTCCCTGATTTCCCCAGATTTCCCTCATCAAATCCTGAACTGATGACCTTGCTACCACCTGGGAAAGATACCCTGTCAATCAAAAAAGAATTTCAAAAAAAAAACGGGGAAAATCTTATACAAATCAACAAACTCCCAAACTAAGCAGAGCTTGCACTATGGGTTGAAGGCGACGATATACATACTTATACTTCAGATAAATACATATTTAAATACATAGAAAATATCCATGACTGAAAAATATTCACGCTCATAACACAAATAAATGCCCTAACCGGGATTCGACCCCGGGACCTTCGGCTTCGTAGGTAAGGTCAGTACCAACTAGGCCCCAGAGGTCGTCAGAACATCCATAAATCGGGGAACATACATAAAAATAAAAGATTCCGACGAACTCAGAGCCCATAATACTAAGTAACTTATTTAGACATTTATAGACTTTTATAAAAAAAAACATTTCCTAAGAGTGTTGCATATGATCTCGTGCGCCGGAGACTTACAACGTGTTTTTTTAAATGAATAAATAATAAATAAATAAATATAAGGTGACAATCTTACACAAATCGACCTAGTCCCATAGTAAGCTCAGTCCGGCTTGTGTTATGGGTACTAGACGACGATATATATAATAGAAATAAATACTTAAATACATAGAAAACATCCATGACTCAGAAACAAATATTCATGCTCATCACACAAATTTTTGCCCTTACCGGGATTCGAACCCAGGACCTCTTGCTTCGTAGGCAGCGTCACTACCAACTAGGCTAAAGCGGTCGTCAAAAACGTGTTAGTTAGTTGTTTACTTCACATAAAAAAACTGCTATTGCAATTGGTATATTCTGCCTTGGACAGTATAGCGTTGTTTGTGAATGGACTTCGGCAAATAATGTCAAGTATACACGGTGGAGACGTTTACGGAAATCAGCGTTAACTGGGGATGTGCTTGTGTCGGAACAAGCGAAACTCATCGCGAAATCGCCTGCTGCTGCGAAGTGACGATACAAATTCTTCTCGTGGGATTGCATGCCTTTGTTTGTGACAGTGATTGGACAAAGCATGGTCGATTATGTATAAACTGATATTTGGTAGTTCAGTTAGTTAGTAACTTGTTAAATTGTATAAAATATACAAAATGTTGATAAAATAATAGTATTATACCATTTATTTCAAGCATCTAAGGCCCATAGAAACGAATACCTTATTTAAAAAAAAAGTAGTTGCCGAAACAGCGTGGCTCCGTTGCGTCGTCAAGTCCGGTGTAGAATTCGGTAGGTTGCCCCGGAACCGCCGAAACACGTCACCCTTCTTGACACGACTTGTGGGTAGTTGCATAATCCATGACGATAACCAACGAAGGTTCACCCGATGGTCGGTCGCCTACCTCGTCCTACTCGTATGTATACTATGAATTAGCATCACAATCGACGCATATATCCGTTTCCGCAGCGCTCCAGTAAACTTCAGTTAACGGGTGACTGCCTTAACTATCTGCGCATGTACGTGAATACTGATAATAGTGATAATGAATAATACTTGTCTAAACATGATTCCCGAGGCTCTAGTATAAGTTTTACCGAAACAAAACTTTACGATCGCGTTTGCGTTTTACCCTCAATTTGTATGGGATTTGACAGCTAAACGCAAACGCGGTCGTAACGTTTTGTTTCGGTAAAACTTAAACTAGATCCTCTGGTCCTCTCACAGCTCAAGATAAGAACCCGTCTGTCCACGATATGCCAGCAAAGAATTCTTTCGTATTTTGGCCACATAATGCGAAGGGGTAATGAGAGCCTGGAGAAATGGATCGTAGTTGGGAACACAAATGGCAAGCGAGCCCGAGGCCGATCTCCTACCAGATGGACCGACCAAATAAAAGACTCCAGGTCATGCGGGAACGACTAGAGAAAGAGAGAGAGAAACATGATTAGTTCGACCCTCAGTATAACAAAAATAGATATTCTCTTGTGGCTGGTGTATTTTCAATTTCATATTCTTGTGCGCCAGTTTGTAGATTTCTTGATATCACGAGACTAGCGACGAGTATGGGATGAAGGGAATAGAGCAGTCAATTTGTAGGTATCCTATTATCATCACCATCATCATATAGGCCTCCCCAAAAGAGTGCCAAAGTGACCAGTGTTGCGCCACCCGCATCCAACGGACTCCCGCCATCTTTACCAGGTCATCAGTCCTCCTTCTCTGTCTACCCACGCTGCGCCTGTCTGCACTATATGGTCACCACTCAAGAACCTTTCCACCCTAATGGCCATTGGTTTCACGTACAGCCACGTTATTTATGGTATCGAAACAAATCAGTGGTAAGAAATGAAATGCGTCATTCGGCTGATATGATGATGATAATTAGATTGAATTGAATTATTTGCGATATGGTCATGCAAAGGCTTTCGGCTTAATGAAAAATCTCGTTTTAAAATTGTATAAGGGCCCCTTTACGTAGCAATAAAGTGGGGTACAATTTATGACGAATCTTTGTAGCGTAGAGTTTGTTTTCTGGCCGTAAAAGTTTATGGGCCGGCTGACGCCACGGCTACGGGGCGTAGCAGCCTACGCGGCGTAGTAGTAGCTACGACAGAGTTGCTTGTGTATCCTACTATAATATTACGAGTATTATATATAATACTTTTTAATCCGGGAATCATCGTCTAAGGGGGTGAAATAGGGGGCGCAAGTTTGTAAGGAGCCACGATATAAAAGAGTTCCGCGCGGACGAAGTCGCGGGCAGAAGCTTTTAATATTATAAGTGCGAAAGTTTAGATATTTGTTCCTCAATCACGCAGAACAGCTGAACAGATTAAGATGCATTTTGGAATACATAATTATAATGAATAGACTAAATTAACGTATAACATACTTTTTATCCCGGGAATCATCCCTTAAGGAGGCGAAAAGGGGGGCGGGAATTGAATGGAGATACGATATAAACAAGCTCCACGCGGACGAAGTCGCGGGCAGAAGCTATTATATAAATAAAGGAGTTTCTGTATAGCTCCTATCGGGGCTTCCTGAGATTGAAAATGATTATTAATAGGGTTCAATTTCAGAATTAGAAGTGTTTTCTAGTTTATGCCATTCCAAGTAAATTATAGTAATCGTCTTCGGTTGTGATACTTATATAATTGGAATCAAATATCAGTAGGTAAGTTAGTTTGATTTTTAATTATATGAGTTCCTTATTGACTTTGGTACCTTAAAAATATTTATGTACCAAGTTCTATGAGAGGACAGGCATTTTTATCATTTAAATACTCTTTAATGGTATAATATGCCTATACTTAATATGTTTTACTACTTCATAATATTATTTAAATCATATCTCAAGCCGCGTGCGGTTAGAATTTTACCACCCTTTTTCTTCCCGAGGGTGTTGTTAAACTCGACTAAGGGAGCAGAGTTGAAGTGTGCTGTGGGCGATGGGCTAGCAACCCATCACTGCGATATCACATTTTGTTGTTCTTTTTTACCACATTTATGCCAAAAGTGGCACTGGAACATATTGAATGTGCTCTGCCTACCCCTTTTTCTTGCTATCTGCACTTATATGTTCTAGAGCATTAATCACATTAAAGAGAACTGGTCGGAAAGTAAAATCGTGAACACAACTAAGGCAATTCGCTCTAACGCGGTGCAGTGTTGCGGTAATCTCGGCAACAGTGCCCTGCCTTTATACTGCGAGTTTAAGCACAACATTGTTTGAATGTACAACCTTTTATGTAAAGGCCTCCACCCACCGGACGCGTGTCGTGCGCGGCGCGTGTGCTGCGTGGCACACGCGCAACTTGTAAAGCATTGAAACTACACTTCAAACACACATTGAACGCGGCACACGCGCGGCACACGCGTGGCACACGCGCGGCACACGCGCGGCACACGCGCGGCACACGCGCGGCACACGCGCAGCACCCGCGCAGCACCCGCGCGGCACACGCGCAGCACCCGCGCAGCTGCAGCTCAGCACCCGCGCAGCTACAGCGCAGCACCCGCGCAGCTGCAGCGCAGCACCCGCGCGGCACACCAGCGGCGCGCGGCGCGGCATCCACGCTGCACACGCGTTGCTACACGCCGCCCGCTTCCGGTGTGAATATACCGCTTCAAACGCGCCCGACACACATCGAACGCGGCACACGCGCGGCACGCGCGCAGCACGCGCGCAGCACCCGCGCAGCACCCGCGCGGCACACGCGCAGCACCCGCGCGGCACACGCGCAGCACCCGCGCGGCAGCGGCACAGCAGCCGCGCTGCACACGCGTTGCTACACGCCGCCCGCTTCCGGTGTGAATATACCGCTTCAAACGCGCCCGACACGCGCAGCACACGCGTCCGGTGGGTGGAGGCCTTAAGATTCCCACTGAATGGGCCGGGAGGGGTTGCGTACCGACGCATCACAACGGATGCGCGCGCCCGCTGCGGTAGCTAACCGCGTTTTAATAGATTGCCAAAAGCCGGGCGGTGCCGCGCCTTTGTGATCGGAAACATTATCAGGTTTGTGTCGGCCTTTCGGTATTTATATATACATTTTAATAAAAGATACGTATATAGTTATGTGCATAGGTATGTATAATAATAATAATAATAATAATAAAGCCTCTTTATTCCAAACTTTCTTACATTTTCTTATACTATATAGCTGTCATGCTCTATGTTATTAAATTGCTTGCTTTCATTCATAATATTATTACATTTCGCTTAACTAGTTATATTATTTTTGATTTTGATTCAATGACATTATTTGATTGCTTCTACGCTTGAGCATGCATTAAATTGAATTGTTTCCTGCAAATTAAGTAAAATTCAAATAAATATTTAGTTTTGTTTGGATGCCCATTTGTGGGCGTAGGCCTCCTCCATATTATGCCATCCTTGGCGATCGATAGCGTTTCTTTGCCAGTTTTATAGGTATGTATAACTTTGTATAAATTAATATTAGAGGGCAATCTTACACAAATCGAACTAGCAAGACTCGGAATAAAAAATTATGTTTATCACACAAATATTTGCCCTAACCCGGATTCGAACCCAGTACCTTCAGCTTCGCAGGCGGCATCCCCACTATCCATCCGGTCGTGAAAATATAATATACATTATGTTTATCATGGTACACCAGAGGGTTGATCACGTATCTTATCGAACGCACGTAAGGATAACTCAACTGTTATTTTCCCATACGAAGAATGACATTTATGTATCTACCAGACGCGCGTACAATGCGTTTCGTGATCGATCTGCTGGAAGGCTGAATTAACCTCAACAACCTTAGTATAATAGTACATTACGTACCTAGGGCGGTGAATTCATAAATGGCCCAGATCGCAGGTGTTTGTGTAAACCATATATACCATAAATATGCGCTCTGGGGCTTTACGAATTACTGCCCGTGGTAAGTACACAATTTTACGCCTTCACCTGGCCACAATGCGAGTTTAACCGTACGCACAGCGTGCGATAAAGGCCTCCACCCACCGGACGCGTGTCGTGCGTGGCGCGTGTGCTGCGCGGCACACGCGCAAGTTGTAAAGCATTGAAAGTACACTTCAAACACACATCGAACGCGCACACGCGCAGCACCCGCGCAGCACACGCGTTGCTACACGCCGTTTGGTTGACGTAACTGGTGACCGAAGAGCTGGCGGCTTTCTCGCGCAACGCATCAGCATTGCAATTCAGCGAGGAAATGCCGCCAGCATCCTCGGTACAATGCCTCGAGGGCCTTTTGTAGATTTAACTTAGCTTTAATTTAATTTAGTTAATGTTATGGTTATCATCTTGTATATACCTAATTTAGAAAATAAATAGTCTTATAAATTAAAAAAAAAAAAACCTACTTACCTATATACATTTTTATGTATTTGTAATCATGTTCTGATGAAATTTTGAGTATACGAGGCCGAGAAACCGTCAGCTTGTTCATATTTTTGAGAAAATTATTATTTTCAGTTTTTTCTCGCAAAAAGCTTGCTTACTCTTCGACGGCGACCAATGGTTAAATCTTCTGTGTTGATGGCTGCGAGTTCGGACCCCAGCGATGAGAAGGTTTTTTGTTTTCTTTTTTATCAGTTTATTTTGTATTTTATTATTTTGTAAATGATCAGTTACTAACCTACAACCTACTTAAGTAATTTTGAATCGCATCACTATTTGTGGGTTGCACCTGCTCGCTCGCACGTTCAACAATTTAATATGCGGGAGTGAGTGCGCCACAAACTCTAAACCAATCCAATTCTAAACGTTTCGTGCAATGATCCTATGTAACAAACTGGTATTTTCATATATTAAATTTTAATTATCAAAGATTTTTATATATAGTTTTTAGCAAAAGAAATACGAATATAACACTATATTGTTGTAAAAACAACATATATATTGAATTTGAAAATCTGTTTATTATTATTCAATGGATGTCACGTGACCAAAAACGCCGCCCGCCATTTTGTTTTGTGAGTTACGTCAGTAGTGTAGCAAATGCAAAAATAGGTCTTCGTTGTAAACAACATTAAATTTGACGTTCCTGTTTTTTATGCAGGTAGTAGGTATATTCTTAGTAGTCGAAGTAGTTTGCGTTTTCTGCTCTTATGACGTGACGATAATGGCGGCTGCCTTTAAGGCGCGAATATATAACGTTCTTTCAACTATTATTTCTTTGCATAAACCGATATTATTTTGAGGAATTAAAAATATTAGTTAACTATCGAATGTTTACGAACATTTTTTTTTTAAATATAAAATTGGAGAATAGCCTATTACAAATAAGTACCTATACAAACACAAAACTCGTTAAACAATAAAACAATAGCCCATCAAACGCTAAAATAAACTAAAATAAACCAATTTTAAACTTCCGAGTTAAATCCAAATTTAAATAAACATTATTCAAAATCCATTCGGAATTTGTCGTCTTTGTGGGCGTAATCAAAGTTTTAATGGTGGACCCTCGTCAGCCGCGTCAATACTGTGGCGTCCGGGTAAGCCCTTGCAGTTGGGAGCCTATTTGCTGGTGAAATTGGGAATGATCTGGGAAGTTTGAGGTCTGAAAATGGTGATAGGGTTAATGAGGTAGCTCGTTAATAAGAAGAAAGAAAGAAGTCCTTTTGAATTTCTTTCCTTCTTTATTTGTAATTAACTAATCGAATGTAGGTATACACTTGGGTCTATGAGTTGTACAACTCGAATGACTTTTATTTTATTTGGCCTTTTGAGAAACTGTTTCTATCGACAAAAATATTTATATAATCATTGTGAGCCTGCTCACAAAATTTCACAAAGTTTCAGTGAATTTAGTTTTTTTACATGAATCTAGAGGCTTACCACCAAAATGTATGTTTTATTTATCCCAATTATTGCCGTGAGTTATTATGTTTATCTTATCTAATATTATAAATGCAAAAGTCTGTCTGTCTGTTACTTCTTCACGCTTCAGATGAGGTATAGTATGTGTGCCGGAGTATAGTTTTCATTCCCGAAATCATCCTCTAAGTCTAAAGGAGTAAAATGGGGGGTGAAACTTTGTATGGAGCAACGATATAAACGAGTACGCGGATGGAGTCGGGAGCAGAAGCTAGACGGTACCATGCGATTGTCACAGATGCCACAACGCCACAACCTGTCAGTCCTAAAAGAATTTGTGTCAAAAGAAGATGTGATGCTTCCAGTAACACTTGTATTATGCATGGAAAACGTTTTGAAATATTTTGCAGGAGACATTTCAAAATTTGTTTCGGGTTTAGACATAAATTAATACACGTAAAACTCTAATTGAATAGTCTTTTTATAAGCATGAAAATATATTTATAAGCATACTAACTTATTTTACAATAAAAAAAGCAAGCGGATAATAGCTTTCCATCATTTATAATACCCAAAAGGGTCATTCAGTAACATATTGAACCTTCAGAATGCCTCAGTAACTTTCAAAGTGAAAACCTGACGAAAATAGGATACTATTTTCACAGCAAACCTCGAATATATGGCAAAAATGGTAGTTAGATATAAAACTAAAATTTTTTTTCATGAAAATATGTAATACGCAGCAGTTTCTCTACAGTAATATTACAAGGAGGAAAAGTCTGTGAGATTGTAAGTACAGTCACCGGCATCAATATCTGCCGTAACAAAGCCGGCAAAAATATCTGACACGTCCTTATGGCATTAGACATAGAGTCGTGTCAGATATTTATGCGCGCTATGTTGTGGCAGATGTTATTGCTGGTGACTGTACCTATTCAATATCATAGTCAATTTATACGCGGGTGTTATCTCTGGAACTTCTCATACGATTACGAAAATTGTATCACCTGTATATAGAATTGCTGCATTGGATTGGATTGCAGGTTTACTGACGATGTACTAGTCTTGGTTGAGACCATGAAGGACTTAAATACGATACTCGATGACCTCAGTAAAGCTTCCGAGCGAATTGGTCTAAGAATGAACATGGATAAGACGAAGATCATATCAAATGCCCATGTCGTACCAACTCCCATTACAATCGGATACTTTAGCTCGAAGTTGTAGACGATTATGTATACCTAGGACAGACTATCCAGTTAGGTAGGTCCAACATCGAGAAAGAGGTCAATCCTCGAATCCGACTCGGCTGGGCAGCGTTCGGGAAGCTGCGGCATATCTTTTCGTCCAATATTCCGCAGTGTCTCAAGACGAGAGTCTTTGACCAGTGTGTGTTGCCAGTGATGACATATGGCACTATGGGCCTCATAAGAAAGCTCAAAGTCACCCAAAGGGCAATAGAGAGGGCCATGTTGGGAGTTTCTCTGCGTGATCGCATCAGAAATGAGGCTACCCGCAAGGTAACCGATATAGCCCTCCGAATCGCTAAACTTAAGTGACACTGGGCAGGGCACATAGCACGTATTGCCGTCCTGTATTCCAGAATATGTCAACGTGAGTGGCCTGCTAAAGGAAATCGAGCTCTTAAAGCAGGCATGCCTGAAATTTTTAAAAAGTTTGACGATTCGCGCGCCACCATTGCCGAGTTACGCAAAGAAATTATCAGTTTGCGTTATAGTGCCCCGGAAACTCGCTCACCAGCGGGGTCAAATTTCAAGAGTATTGACCGGGCGTCAAGTGTCGACTCGGTCAGTTTGCATGTTGCTGACACTGCGCATGCCGTCCCGCGTGCCCTCTCCGCGCAGGGCCTTCCCCCGCCCCATCCACTAAATCACGTCATCGCTATGCTGATGCCGTAGCTGGCCCTCAAGAGCGCGTGAAGTTTGGGTTCTTCCAAAGAAGAAGCTCCCGCGCGCCGATGTGGATAAGGTGGGTTTTACAACGGTGTCGAGGAAGCGCAAGCCGCACAAGAGTCAGTGTGGTACTTCAGAACCGGTTGGTTCCGATCTTCGGGTGGCCACACCGAGCAAGGCGCTATATGTATCGCGCCTGCATTACTCCGCCACGGCTGATGATGTATCGGAGTACGTTCGTCGGAAGACCGGCTTCTCGCTGAGGGTGTTCCAGCTGCGTTCGCGCCAATATGTGTACTTCAGCTCGTTTGTGGTGCGCGTGCCGCGGCCGCTGTAGGAGACCGTCGCATGTGCTGACTTCTGGCCGAAGGGTGTAGTGTTTCGACGGTTCCGGGGCAATCTGCCAAATCCTATTCCGGAGACGACGATGCAACGGGGCCACGCCGTTTCGTCGCCTTAATAGTATTATTTGTTGTTTTGGTTTCGTGACGCATTGGTTATTACTGTAATGTCACGTTAATGTATAATAAAATAAAATAAAAAGCCTTTATTTACAGACATTAGTTTGATTCATATTTCTATCTTTCCACTACTTCGCACTTTTTAAATTTAGTGTCTGTTTGCCCTTCGGCAAAGGCCTCCTCCAGCCTTCTCCACTCGCTCCGGTATTGAGCAACCCTGCTCCAGGTGCATCCTGCCACTTGCCGTATGTCGTCTTCCCATCTCTTCTGGGGCCTCCCCTTCTTTCTTTTTCCCTCTCTAGGGTACCATTGGGTGACCCGTTTGCTCCACTTGTCGGCGCCTCGGATAATGTGTCCAGCCCACTTCCATTTGAGCCTTCTTACCTTTGTGGAGATGTCTTGGACTTTCGTCTTACGCCTTATCTCCGCGTTTCTCAACCGGTCGGATTTCCGGACGCCGAGCATACTCCTTTCCATGGCACGTTGAGAGCACGCTAGTTTGGAGATTGTAGCTTTTGTCAGGGCCCAGGTTTAGCTTCCATACATTAGTACTGGCAAGATGCATGTGTTGAATAGTTTACCTTTCGTCTTTGTTAGGAGAACTTTATCTTTAAACACTTCTTTTAAGGACCAGTATCTTTTCCACCCATTAGCCGTTCTTCTTTCTAGTTCCCTGGTCATGGTGTCTATCGGCGATATTATTTGTCCCAGGTAAATGTATTCGTCCACATATTCTACTAACTTTCCTACAATTTTGATGTTGTTCTTCTTGTCATTTGTCATCGTCTTTGTTTTGTCCAGATTGAGTGATAGACCCACTGTCTTCCTGTTTATAGCTATGTCATTTATCATCTTGTTGAGTTCTTCAGAGTCTTTAGCAAACAGAACAATTAATGTTTTTGTCAATAAGTAAATAAATAAATAAACGTAGAAATGATGGCCGTTGGGACAGAAAGATTCTCAAGTGGTGACCACGTACCGGAAGGCGCAGCGTGGGTAGGCAAGGTGGACTGATGACCTAGTCCCAGGCAACCTCTTTGACAACCCGATACGACGTAACCTGAAATAATATTGGAAAAAATTTACTTTCAAGATTTGTTACAGGTTAAGTTAATTTAATTATTACTATTATTTATTTATTTAAAGGCAACATAAAGGTCCAAACATTATTAGTATTTACTTAATCTAATGTTAGTTCTATTACAACTTATACAAAAATAGATTTAGTACTCTGACCCATTTGCCACAACAGAGGACAATCTAGCTTGTTAGATGCTGAGGATGCTGTTGCTACACCCGTGCACCCTGTCTAGCAGCGAGGCCGTTTTCTTGCGCCAGACGGCGTCAAAGCCTTCTAACTTGTAAAAAAAAGAGGAAGTTCAATGTTCCACTGAGTATTTTATTTAAGTTAACCGAATTATCTGCCAATTGTGGACCGATATAAAAAAAAAACCCCGTGTGGTGTCAGGTTAGAATAGCAGCACCCCCTTTCTTCCTGTGGGTGTCGTAAGAGTCGACTAAGGGAACAGGGTTGAAGTGTGTTGTGGGCGATGGGCTAGCAACCTGTCTTCTATACCCACATTTATACTAAAAGTGGTACTGGAACACAAGTTTCATGTGCTCTTACTACCCCCTTTAGGAATAAAAGCGTGAATGTTTGTATGTACGTATAAAAAAAAACGAAAGAAAATATACTCTTAATGTACTTTTGACCATGTCAGGATCTGTAACCTCGTATCATGGTCAACTTTATCGCACGATAAGTGACAGGATGGAGTGTCCGTCACAGGTGGAGTGTCTGACACCGTTCGATAGAACGAGACGACGCTCCTATCTTGTCACTTGTCGCGTGATAAGGCCGACCATGATACGGGGTCTGATGATGGGATGGATGGACTGAGGACCTGGCAAAGGTCGCGGGATTCCGCTGGATGCCAGTGGTGCAGAACTGATCAATTTGGTACTCCTTGGGGGAGGCCTTTGCCCAGCAGTGGACGTCTTTTGGCAGAAATAATGGTGATGAGTATGACGATCATGATTAGGGCCCGGAATTTTGCGTGCGGTTTTGGAAAAGTCTAAGGGAGAGAACACCGACGTTTATCGATGCATCCGTTTGATTGTTTTAAGGATTAAGTGTTCTAAACGGTGTCTGAGACGACACATCCGACACTTCACTTTTTATTCACAACAAAGATCACGTGATACTCTCTATTCAAAATGAAGTGTCGTGTCGGAGACGGTCCGACACACCATGCATCACTCTTTATAGTATATTGACGAAAACCTATAACGTGAACAGATTACACATCCCTCCGGACTACATAACGCTAGATAGCCTGAGTGCTTGTTCCCTTACCATTTGATATAGGTAATAAAAGAAAAAATATAATTTTACATTAGTATTTCATAACTATACATTAAAACATCTAACTATTTTTTTTTACGATTATTATATATGATTTATCGATTTGTCGATAAACATTCGTGTTCTCCCCCTTCGAGTATTTCAAAACCTCACGCAAAATTCCGGGGCCTAATGATGATGATGAAACGGATGATGAAGACCCCAAATTACTTATGCAACTCCTCAATACTGTAAGGTAGGTCAAAGATTCTGATATGATTGAGCTGAAGTAGCCACTACTAAAAAAAGTAATAAAAAGTGATTTTAAAAACCTTGAGGAATTGACGGCGCTCCTCAAATATAATTTACCATTATGTGAACTTTTATGAACTTGACCACTTACTTAGTAGTTATTAGTTAATTTGCATAATGTACACACATCACATCATCAGCCTATATACGTCCCACTGCTGGGCACAGGCCTCCTCTCATGTATGAGAGGGAACGGGCAGTAGTCCCCACGCATAATGTACAAGTGTAGTAAAAAGAACTCTGTACTTTTAATATGTATTTTTACAACAGGATAAGATTAAATCTTATTAACCAACCGGGTATGGAACTTGTACTGAAATAAATGTTTTCATACATTCATCATCGTCCTCCTACCGTTATTCTCGGTTGTATCCTAAAGGAGCATCGCATCGCTTTGCCACCTAATCGTAAAATTTGGTATAGTTTTAGATAGGCACTAGTTTTATGAAAGCGACTGCCATCTGACCTTCTAACCCTTCTAAATATGCCGTACATATGAGTAAGTTCCGAAAAACTCATTGGTACGAGCCGGGATTCGAACCCACGACCGCGGCTTGCAGCCGCATGCCTGAACCACTAGACTACCGTAGCGTCCTGCTTAGCTTAGCATAGCTTAAATGTTTTCATTCATTAATTCGTTCATATTACGCAGCTAAATATTATGTTAACAATTTTGGTTCATTAAAACAAAACATTCTTTCTAATGAGTTTGCCTCAATGATCTAATGAATAATTTATAGATCCATAAAAAGATCTCCATTATATGGTTTGACAGATTAACATGTTTTCGTCGTTAGGATGAATAAGTGATTGAGTATTTTGAAGTGACTCATTGATTTTTGTAATTGGAAAACAATTTGGATCTGAAATAGGTCAAGAAATTCGTATTCAGATAATTGTATCGTGAATTTGCAAAATTTCCATGATTGTTCTCGTACATAATGTTGAATTCTATATTTAGTTAAACAGTTGTCGTGAATGCTCATGATTCACGATAGTATTTACATTGATGTTAATAATCATGTCTCAAACAGCCGATTTATTTTATGTAGCAACACCAACAAATAATCATTTTATAACAATGTTGACGGGTAGGCCAGCTGGAATCTGAAGCCACAATGGACGCGTATTCTAGGGCTGTACACTGGCCGTGCATTCCAGGCCGGGCAAAAATGGCTTTCAATTGCAGCCCCGAACCAAGTTTGCTCAGGGTGATAATGCACGACCCTGGAATGTACAGCCATGGAAACTGCGTCCACAACCTACAATATTTGACAGATGACAGACACATCAGAGTGAAATTCTAGGGATGGGGTTAAGGACTTTGTGTTTAGGGTTGTGGTAGGGAACTCTGTTTTAGGTCGGTTAGGTTAGGGTTCACTTGTGCCCCTCAGACCAAAAATAGTGCGCGGGGTGGCGTCAACTCGCTGGACATTTTGTAGCGTCTCCATTAAAAAAGTACATAAACCGATCTCATCTGGGCAAATGTCAAAACGTCACTACAAATTTTGTCAGTTCTCTGAAAAAAATAAGTGTCTCTGGTTTTTGGCTTCCGATTCCAGGGCTGTACATTCCTGGGCTGTACATTATCAGTCCAGACAAATAATGCACAGCCATGGAATCCGCGTCCACAAAAACAAAAAAATTTGATATTAAAGCCAAAAGTAATTTTGAGCGTACAGTCAAACTTTTAAAATCACTTCGCTGGCCAAAGAGTGCAAAACGAAAACTACGGAAGCTTTAAAACTATAAGTATAAATCACACTTTACTGTGACAAATTTAAAACTGAACTCGTTACCATGTACTTTCACAAAGATGCACTCCAGTACACTCTTATTACCAGAGCCATAGCTTTTAATTTGTTTAAAATGAACGCTATTACCCGCATTTAGTTTTAGTGCCATCTTTGATGCGGCTCACATAGACATTAAATAGTCACACCTAAGGTTGATTTTTCGAAGATTTGAGGGTAGTTTTAAGGTGGTGTAGAAATTCGCTGCAGTTTCATTGAACGTCATAATAATTATGAGTAGTGACATCTGGTTTGGAGGGAGACTATTGCGGTTGAGACGATTTACCGCTTTATTCGTGGGAGTTCTTTTATGTCGCCTCGTTGTCTGGGGCGGGTGACGGAATGAAAATAGAATGGGATTGGACTGCCATAAAATAACAAAGGAATGCATAAAACAGAGAGATGCACTTCTTGGGAAATAACAGGTCATTAAGGAAAGAAAACAACATGTTAATAGACTAAATATGCCTTTTAATGAACGAGTCAATGTTGATACATGGTAACCAAATTATGTCATGCCCTTGCTAGACAAAGAATGGGTTACTTTGGTAACGGATATCCGCAACCAAAGGAATTCAAGGTACTCCCGCTGAGCTGCATCATGCGCTTTGTGGAAATGATGGAGCGAGGCTGGGAGTAGACATAATGAGAGGGCAAATGCACAAAAGATCCCACTGGGTCGAAGTGCATCCGAAAGGGCCCTCATCTGGATAAGATAAGATAAGATAACCAAATTATCTTCGCTACAAAAATCATATTTTATTGTTGGTATAGATTAAATATTCATTACTCTTACATATTTACAATATAGATGATAAATATTTTGTCGACATAAATGAAGTTCAACCAACATTTGACTTTGTATTAGCATCTTTGTATAATGCAAATTATCTAATTTTTATCCCAGCTGCACGAGCCAGCTCACACGCGCCATAAATCCACGAAAACCCATAATCCCGATGGATTTCGCAAATAGAATCCTAAAAAAACTAAAATTTTAAAACCGCGTTTGATGAATCACTTTTTCCGAATCCATCCGATGGTCTTGACGCTGATAAATGGATTCCCGAAGTGTTCCGAGCTCAACAAATTTCTTCGATCACCCTGCATTGGACAGGCGAATATCCACTCTTACCCACAAGGGTACTCGAGGTCACAGCCTGATGGATGTTAATAGCATAGTTTCGAGCGCGCGTCGTTCAGGCCCTAACTTATTCGATATATTTTTAGTCTGTGGCTGCTTTTTGTGGGTGGGTAGTGTAGTGAAGGGGAGGTGTAGTAAAGACGCTAATGTTTTTGTTTAGTGACGCGGGTCGGCAGGGGTAAACACTTTTAACGCCGTTAAGATATCCGGAATAGCCGATAGGTTCTCGGCAAATGTTTGCGCTCCGAGAATATGCATGGGGTTTTAACGAGTCTAAATGGAAATAAGATGTTTGTGATTTGTGAATGAAGGTTTTTTGTTTCATGTTGACGGTTTGCTACATAAGCAAAAATCGTGTTTCGTATGTTCAAAAGTATGAGGCTTAATATGCATATGAATTACCTTATTATTATAAAGATATGAGTAAACGCCCTTTAGGCGCATTATGAGTACGACCGACTTGTGTACGTGTGCCTAAATTTCAGATGCCTTATTTGTTTTCTCAGGCGTATTAGGCAAAATGAAATTACATTGTAATGAAGTAAAAGCCATTTATTATAGGTTATTTACTAATTTCGAATTCAGGCTTTAAAATATAATTACGGGTAAGTCTGTTAATGAATTCCAACCTGAATATTTGCTAAAATATTTTGCTCAAACCTAAATGATTTGCAGCAATACGCAATGCAATAAGCGAAACGGTTTTCATTTAATAATCGCAAGAAATCTGAATTCAGCTTTGTAATAACAATATTATGTTTTCATTTCGAGTGCATATTTGTTCATGCTCGTCGATACGCAATAGTTTCTGCTATAATAGGAAGAAACTGAGAATCATATGTGGGGTATTCACAGGTCACTTCGGGGTCAAGGATCTCTTGGCCAACTTTGAACACATATTGTGTGAATGTCATGCCCTTGCCAGACAAAGAATGAATTGCTTTGGTAACGGCTATCCGCAACCAAAAGAATTCGAGGTGATTGTGCTGAGCTGCATAATCCGTTTTGTGGAATTGATAGAGCGTGCTTAGGAGTAGGCATTAAGGAGAGGGCAAATGCACAAATGATCCCACTGGATCCGAAAAGGCGCTCATCTAGATAAGATAAGATGCTGCTATAAGGATATGCTATTCATTTACGAGGTTAATCTAACACAACATTTTGCATTTCATTATAATACAAATATGTTACAGGAACGCGTGTTGACCCGTACGGGACGTTAATGCGTACGGGGAAGCCAGCGTATTTGAATGCAAGATATTGATCAGATTGACCCCTTAAACGGTTTCGGACGAAATTTGGTGATAATTGAAGATAATTTGGTAATGAATTGAGATAGTTTAGAATCTGGATTAAACAAAGGATGTTTAATCATAATTCCACTTGACATCAGGTTTTTTACGGACAAATTATTTGTTTATCTAGGACATATTGTATTAAATGTTTTTTGAACACAACAACGAAAAGGTTATTGTTTTTTTAATTAACATAATAAGCATACATCGGGGTTTTCGGAGCGGGAATGATTTGAGAAAGAGTAGAGATAAACAGATATGTTAGTCTAAGAAAATATCATATTATGCCTAATGAATAACTACCTCTCTGTGAGTTGTATACAATCATTATTATTATTATTATTATTTCTTTATTCATAAAACAATTTACATTGTGTTTGAATTTATAGATTACTTAAACTACATGAACAACAATATCAAACAAACATGCCACTAATAGTAAAATTAAAATATAGAAACACGTAATTTAATAAAATGGGAATTGGATTGAAACATATATGTAGGATGTCAAATTTTAAATTTAAAGATTAATAGAATTATAATTTTATAAGTCAGAGATGCGTTCATTTACAAATTCTTCTACCGAATAATAGCACTTCCTTAGCAAGAACGACTTCAACTTATTTTTGAAAAGGAGGCTATTGGTGAGTGACTTTAACTCTACTGGTAACTTATTAAATAGTCCAACAGCCTGGTAACCTGCCGCATGCCTAACTACTTTAAGGCTGGTGTTCACGGTCTGAGATAAATCTCTACGTCTGGAAGCTATACGTCTGGCCCTCTGTTCTGTAGTTTCAATCAAGTGCAAATTTTTAACCAAGTCCGTGAGCACAACCAGTATGTATAGGCTGGGGACAGTCAAGATTCTGAAGTCAATAAAGTAGGGTTTACATGGAGTATCCTGTGGTACCCTTGCCATTATTCTAATAGCTCTTTTCTGCGCAATGAAAGCCGCCTGCACATTATACTTGTAACTATTTCCCCAGAGTTGGGTACTATACCTCAATTTGGATTTGACCAGAGCATGGTAAACCATTTTCAGCTGAGTCTGTTGCAACTCGTCCCTAAGGCTTCTGATGGCATAGCAAGCGCAATTTACTGCATTTCTCACAGCGGATAATTCTGGCTTCCAGTTTAAATGGGAATCAATGTACACCCCTAAAAATTTTGCGGCCTCAACCTGCTCTATTTTTTCATCCTCAAGGGAGATTTGCAGTGTATCTTTGATTTTGGCTGTGGTTCTAAATAACACTACATTGGTTTTTTTGGCATTTAATTTCAAATTATTAACCTGGAACCAACTCGTGAATGTACCCAGAGCATAGTTCACCTTAAGGTTCAGTTCTGACATGCAGCTTCCTGATATAACGGCATTCGTGTCATCCGCAAATACAACTAAGGTGGTGTCGGGGACATTATTCTCAGTGTACTTGATTAGATCATTAGTAAAAACAATGAAGAAAGTAGGGCCCAAAATTGAGCCCTGTGGAACCCCTCTATGCGCGTCAGCAATGCGTGATCTGTAGGCTGTTTCATGTTGGTCTTGGGTCCACTGTATCTCTACAAAGAGCTTTCTGTTTTTTAGATACGCGTTATACAGGGCCAGAGAGTTGCCTCTGACTCCGTAGTGCTCCAGCTTAGATAGCAGTATGTTATGGTTGACCATATCAAAAGCGGAGCTGAGATCCAGCAGAACTCCCGCCACTTTCTTCTTGCGGTTAAGTTGGCCAACTACATCCGCAATGAGTGTTAATCGCGTCATTTGTGCTTCTACTCTTCTGGTACCCGAACTGTCTCTCATTTATGATTTTATTCAGATACAGATGCCTGGTGAGCCTGTCTTTCATAACTCTTTCAAGCAGCTTGGATAGTGTTGGTAAAAGTGAGATGGGTCTATAGTTTTTCTGATCCGTTTTAGAACCCTTTTTATGCACTGGAAAAATTTTTGCTATCTTGAACTGATCTGGAAATACAGAATTTTCAACGCACAGATTAAAAAGATATGCTAATGGAACCGCTAGGATATCAATATTATCTTTGATAATCGTGATTGGGATACCGTCATACCCGCACGATGTCTTGGATTTTAGTTTCTTAACCATTACGATGATTTCTTGTGGGTTTACCAGTTCAAACACCATGTCATTTTCTACTCGTTTAACATGTGAGCGAAGTATGGACAGAGCAGGATTACCAGTGTAACCTGAGTAATTTCCTTGACAGAACTGCTCAAGGAACATTGCACAAATAGTGCTAGGATCATTTATTATTGAGGATTGACTATTAGGATCTTCATTTTTTATTAACATATTTTCAGCTGATCTACCGCTACTTTTATTGCGGTGACTGTATACCACTCTCCAAATCTGTTTTGATGAATTATCTCCTTTTTTAATTTGATTCTGCACCGCCAATTTCCTGGCATGTCTGATTACACGCCTGTAAATATTTAGGTAATTCTTTGTGTAGCGTATTATTGTATCAGATCCAGAATTTTTTGCAGCCATCAACACGCGCTTCATGCAACTAGAAACCTTAATCCCTTTAGTGATCCACTTAATATGATTTCCCTTCGATATCTCAACTCTTTTCTTTTTCTTTTTAAAACATTCTCTAAATATTAAGTTGAATTTTGCAATAAATGTATTCACACCAAGGTGAGTCCAATTTTCACTCATTATTTTTTGTCTAAATTCCCCATTCTCTGAGTGACTGAATTTTCTTACCTCCTTCCAAATATATTTCTTAGCCATCTTGTTTGTTTTATCTCCTCCGTTCCCAGCGAAAGAAGCAAGAAGGGCAGCATGGCCATCAGCAAGGCCGTTATGATCGACCAAAGGAACGCTAATATCATTTTCCGGGACATTAGTAATAATATTATCCAAACAGGACTCCGAATCATTTCCTTTGAAGGTAGCTGATTTGATGAGACATTTAAAATTGTAAGCTGTGAGCAAAGACAAGAATTCCTGAGTCCTATTATCCTCCTTTAACAATTTAATGTTAAAGTCACCACATATTACACATTTCTTGCTAAAAAAGTGCTGAAGAAGCAGTTCGAGTTGTTTTAAAAATATGTCCAGATTTGCAGCATTTGGAGTACGATACAAACATAATATGTTTACATTTGTTTCCCTATCCGTGATACCGCAAACCTCAAAGCATTCATCTTTGTACCACTTTTTACAAACAGAAAGTTCATCAAATTTCCTATTTCCGAAACTCAAAATCAAAGAACCACCCCTGATTTTTTTAGACCTAACGTTAAATGTGGCAAGCTTATGTTCCGCCAAGCTAAACAGAGGTGCAGTTGTAGCGTTAAGAAAATGCTCAGTTATACAAATATAATGTTGCACATTAGCGAGATTTTGCAGGTACAGTTCCAATTCATGTTTTTTATTTGATATCCCACAAACATTCTGATAGAAGATATATAACCTTAATTCTAAAGTAGAGGTGGATGACCTTGGAGAGTTTGGTCTAAAAAAGCGACATCAGGGATTACATTTTGCAAAGATAAGGTTCCCATGTCCACCTTCGGCAATTCCGCATTACATACAACATTTTGGTTTAAATCAGAGACGTCAGAGATTCTATTTTGCGTACATGAAATGACACTGGCTGAGGGTACTGACCGACTGACCTTATTGTCCGATGCCAAGACATCATCAACACGAAGACTTGAGATCAGGTCAGCGAGACCTTGTACAATGTTTTTAATCCCAGAGCTCATGATTTTCCCAGTCACCAGAGAAAATTGTTCAAAAGTTAAGTTTAAGTTCGAGTCATACACAAAGCCATAACCATACTTGTACATATCCTGCCCAAGTTTATTATTGAAGGACTCAACTCTCGTATTGTATAAAGGCGCGCCGCAGATGTAAGTTGGCAAGGCCACGACAATGTTGGTGTTTATCACGTTTTTCAGCTTCTCCTTTATTGTTTCCACCAACATATCACAATCATAATATTGGGTTATTTTAAAATCTGCCTCACCAATCAGAATGATTCAAAAGTCAGTTTTAGTGTAGCCGGCTATTTTCAAATCTGTCTCTTAGTAATATTTCAATACCGACATTGGGCGTAATATAATGGCAATAATCATAGTCATCATAGGAACTTAGCGATCTCATTTCCCGTAGCAAATTGCACCTTCTACTGCTAGATATAATACACAGCTTATTTTGTTTTTTTCCTCTGCATTTCTTTAAGACAGTTGTACCTTGCAAGACCTCGTTCCACTTCTTGATTCCATTTAATTCCAAGGAATTAATGTTTGAGGTGGTGCGAACTGGATGAAGCAATTCTCGTTCCAAACCAGTGATGAAATTGTTGAGATGAATTATTTCCTGTATATATTCATCGAGCTGAGTTTGTAACGTCGCTATGGTATGTTCCATTTCTAGGGATTGTATTAAATACGAGTAGTCCGGACGGGGGCTGAGTTTACATTTGCCAACGGGACTAGCCGTAGACGCCCGGCTCTTTCTGGCACTTTTGTTAGTTAACAGTGATGAATTGCACAATATTTTTAATGTGGATAATTCTAAAGTTAGTTTGTTGATTTGGCGCACATACTCATTTTTCTCAATAATTTCTTTTTGTAGTTCGTTGTCTGTGCTTGCTAGGTCAATTTTTAATTTCTTAATTTCACACTTAAGCTCGGCAATAATGCTGGTATCGTTGCTTAAATCAAAGCTTTTTGATAGATCATCATCAGAAAACTGGTCATGTTCATGCAAATTTTCATTAGTCCGTAATATTAATTCCGTAGATTTCGATCTGGTTAATGAAACATCTTGTTTTGTAGAGCTAGCTAAGTTAGCTTCCTGGTTCGGCACATCTGAAACCGGCCTGTTCTGCGGGGTGCAAGCAGTTGAAGTTTCAATGTTGGGAACATCAATGTGGGATGAAGTACAGGGTGGCGGCGTATTCATAGTATTCGTAGTAGCGATTTGGAGACTCTTTTTCTTCCTAAGTGTAATATTTTGCGCATCAGTATTTTTAACTAGGTTGTCTGGATAATTTTTTGTCACCACGGTGTTCGGAGTGGTTTTATTTGTTCTACATGCCAGGCATGACCACTCTTTCTTGCTTTCCACTGAAATCAATTGGAAGAGCTTCAACGACCTTCCCGCACATTTCAAATCATAAACCTGTTTGCACTTGAAGCATTTAAGAATCTCTTTTTTATTTAAACTTTCTTTACATTTGCTACATCGAGTCGACATCTTGTGCTTATGTAAGTTATAATCAACTTCACTACTTTTGGAACGTACCCTCTGAAAATGCTACATGCAATACGGACCGCAGTTTTGTGAGTCCAATTCGGACCGCTATTTGACAGCTGTACTCACTGACTTAGAAGCGCGCGGCAAGCATGCTTGGCCTTTAAAGTTGTAAAAACGCCTCTGTTGGGTGCCAATGCGTGAGCGCCGATTGGTTGGCGATAAGCTTATACTCCAAAGCGAGTTTGAATTTTTTAAGCGGTAGAATATTGAGGCAAAATGCTTATGACTATAACTCACTGATCTTTTGATTATTGGTCGATGTTTAATCACTATTTCGTCACATGATGTCATCTGTACATTATATTGTCGTTTATTGAAGGCCACATCTAACTAAACCTTTTTAATGCATGAAAAACCGAGAAGTGAACAAATATACGTAGTGCTGATTGAAGGCGCTTAGGCGTTTTTTTCTAATCTGTGACAAAGCTTTATTTTAATTTCCGTAAAAGTCTTATAACTTATAAGGTAACAATAAAAATAACTTTAATTAATTACCTGCTGTAAATTTAATAGTTGACACGATTTTCAGAATAAACTATTAATATTTTTTCTATATTTGGGACAGTTAATCTACGGCGTCTTGCTGTAAATATCCATTTCAAGGAGCTAAATAATGATCTTTCCACGTCGACAGTTGTAATAGGTGCATATTTAAATTTGTTGTAGGAATCAATTGATGCACGAGAAGTTTGAGATTGAAGTTCTATTTCTTTGCCTTGTACCAACTCATTTATAATTTTTAGTGTGCTATAGCCAGAATTCTTATTTAACACCAACTTCAGTTTATCATAAATCTGTTTTCCTTTTACGCTCAAGTTTAATTTGGAAACATCTCTATAGGTTTCATGAACTATTTTTAAACTATCGCTGATGGACAGCTTCGCATCCTGTAGTTTTTTAATAGCATTTGGGATAGTCATCAAGTGATTTGCTATGAAATTTAAGTCGCTTTTTATATTTGCATTTCCAAACGCTCTTTTTGCCTTTCTAATACTCTGGGCTTCGGTGGGACTGAATGTATTTAGAACACGTTTCACTTCATCGTAATGTTTGCTGTAATACGTTGCAGCTTCTATCCAGGTTCCCCACCGAATAATTGTTGGTCGAGGTGGTAAAGGCACTCCGGGGAGCATTTCTTTAAACTTTTGTATCCTTTTAGGAGATTTCAAAAATGTCTTCTTAACATTTGCGATTAAATCATTCACATCTGGATAAAGTTTTCTTACTAGTTCAGCCACTCTATTTAAACCATGAGCCAAACATGTGACGTGCAAAAGATTGGGAAAAATACATTTTAAATTTCTTCCAGCCTTTAGCATGTAGCCCACACCGTCAGTTAAAAGTAAAAGTACTTTATTGTGATTATTATGGTTAGCACCCCATAATTCATCAAGAGCACTTGTGACCGTATTGGATATTGATACATTGTTCGTGCTGTCTAACCGTTTACTGGATATCAAGTGTTGAGTGCCAATGTGATCATCACGTAATGCTCCCACTATTACGTTAGCTATTTGACGACCAAAATCATCCGTGGTTTCGTCAACACTCACATATATATATTCATTTTTTAGCTCGCTCCGTATTTTATTCATTTTTTCATCGTAAACTTTATTTAAATATTCCCGTCGCAGTTGACATTCCGAAGGAACTTTTGCAGTTTTTCCAAATTTACCGGTAACACAATTTTCGATAAAATCTTTAAATATCGGATTGTTTACCTGCGTCCATGGTATATTACAGCCCACAACAAATTTCAAGAGCTCACTATTGAAATCATATTTCATACCTGTATGTTTATTAGATGCGACATGTCGCGTTACACTAGATTTCGTTTGAGCGAAGCTCACATTGCACTTGGTGCAAAATAATATAGAATCTCGAACCTCTATCTCTGGATTATTTTCGATCCACGAACGCATAAACTCGTAACGAGTTTTTTTTTTTTCTCGGTGGCATATTTGTGTTGACTGATTATTTACAGTTTTTTAAAATACAATTGCATATAAGTTTATCTACTAGACAAGCAAGGGTAACGGTTGACAATAGGTGTCTAATGCAATGTCAATCTTGACGCTCGATATCTATGAAGCATTTTCTTATAAATGAATAGACTTAACTGAAGAGGTTGATAATGAATGACCAATATAAAATATGTACCTATATGTATGATTAATCTTTATTTATTTTTCAATCAATTATTCATTCGGTAGAAACCTACTAGGGTACGATCTGTTTTTAAGTAAATACCTACTCTTTGGCTAATGTCAAACGTTCCCGCTCCAAAAACCCCGATGTATGAATTAATAAGTAACGCAGAATTTGTCTGAGGACCTCGTATAATTAATTACGAATGCTATTTCAATTACTAAATGAACATTTTGCCTTATATGTTACTGAAAATTCAGGGTTCTATCTTCAGCAAGCACAAAATTAGAGGATGTTGTAAATTGCCTGAACGGCTTCGAGAAAAGGATGGTTAGGCCGTGCCCTTTTGTTTTTCTCGACTTGGCGGTGGTGCTGCCGTGCCCCCAGATTAGATCTCGCAATCGGCATATAAACCTTCTTAAGGTTTTGCCTAAGATGGATGTTATATGTAACTCTTTTGTGTACCAAATTATTTCTATATCAATTACTAAAAAATAACATATAAAAATCCCGCAAAGGGATAAAATTGGGTTTGTAAATTTACAGGGGTACCGCGGACGAAATTGAAAACAAAAATAAAAATGTTCTATTTAACCCTTAAAGCTTTTCCGTCACTTTTTTAGTACAATTACTAAATGCCGCGCAAAGTTTGAACGCGCCTACCGGCTAGAAAAAGAAACACGCCGAACGAAAGTGCGAGAATATTACTTTCTTTTTCTCGTACACGCCAACGGTATGCATCGTTCGATTTATGCGCAAGCGTCAGTTGAAGTCAAGGATTCGCGGAATTTGTGTCGCCTCGTGTTTCTGGGCCCATAAAACAAAAACGAAATGTAGAAAAGTGTTGTAATTTAGTTGAATTAACATCCAGGTGAGTTGAACTTTTGTTTTTAATTAAATATTCAATCAATATCTAATTAATTCTAAGTCAAAAAGGATGATTTAACGATGGTCCCATTTTTGTGACATTATCGATTGTGTAGGTAACTACGTACCATTTAGCATGTCATAATAAACGGACGGTGCCGACTTGTGTGGTTACAAGGTTCGTTTTAGACTGTGACAGAAAACGGACATTGCCATTATTACCTTAAATTAGTTTCTTTATTTACTGTCACTTTTATAGGACGTTGTTGCTTTGGAGTTGTGAATTACATATAAATTATTTTTATTCTAGTTTCACAATGGCGACGAAACGCTCATCGCGCGTACAAAAAATTATGGCGATGCTTCCGCCATCTGACTCGGAAGAGTCAGATAACGAAAAATACGATGAGGACGAAGTTTTATTAGAAAGGAATACAATGCACACTCTGCCACAATCTGAAACATCGTCATGCAGGTCACTTTCTCCTGGAATGTCAGACATGATGAATATATTTGAAGATAATTTTGAATTTGAACCAAGTCCTTCAGTGAAAAATCTTGTCCAAAATATTATGACTCGACCTGATCAGGATCGGACTTTAACCACCCCATCTACAAGTAACCCTCAACCACAAACTCAAAATCCCCCTTCAGTACCATCAATGTTGGCACCGAGTACACCTTCGACAATTATGACACGTCGGACAAAAATGCTTGCAAAAAAAAAGAATGCCACTGCTCCTAATTCTAATCCAGTCACACCTCAATCCCGCAAGAGAAAGCTCCAGCAAATGATTTTTCAATTCTAACGCCAAAAGTTTACCGGGCAAGTGGCAATAGAAGATAACAACAACCTGTGTAATAGTCAAACATCATCTTTCCTGCGTGAGCGCACGCCTTATGACTATTTTAAGCAGTTTTTCGATGACTCCATTTTAAACCATATAGCTGAAATGACCAATTTATATTCAGTACAAAAAAAGGGGAGGTCTATAAATGTTACCAAAAAGGACTTGGAACAATTCATAGGTATGGAAATCACAATGGGAATAGTAGACATGCCGGCTTATACTGACTACTGGGCTTCCGAAACTAGACACCCACAAATTGCCGACATAATGCCCCTAAAAAGATATGAGCTAATAAAATCAAACATTCATTTTGCTGATAATACACTAATTGATGATGACAGATACTACAAAGTCCGACCGATACTCGAACACCTACGTAAAAATTGTAACAACATAGAAGAGGAAAAATCGTATTCCATTGATGAGATGATGGTGCCCTACAAAGGCAAAAAGGCAGGATCTAGACGTCAGTACATGCCTAAAAAACCAACCAAGTGGGGGTTTAAATTTTTTGTAAGGGCGGGTAATTCGGGTATTGTTTACGACTTTTTTGCATATGACGGTGCCAATACCTTTGATGGGCATGAGTTTACAGAGTGGGAACATAACTTCCTAGGAATAGGAGCAAAAACTGTAATTAAATTATGTAGCACAATCCAAAACCAACCTATGTCAACAGTGTATTTCGATAACTGGTTCACTTCGTTTCCACTGGTATATCACCTGCGAAATGAATATGGTATCTTATCTTTGGGTACTCTGAGAAAGGATCGAATGAAAGGGTGTGCTATCATAGAAGATAAAGTTTTGAAGAAAAAGGGTCGCGGAAGCTATCACATGGTGTGTGATAATGTGCACAAATTGGCTGTTGTGAAATGGGTCGATAACCGATGTGTCAATTTAGTCAGCTCCTACTGCGCTGATGAGCCAATCGACACTATCCAGCGGTACAACAAGCAAACTCACCAGAAACAACCAGTGTCTTGCCCTCATATAATTAAACATTATAATAAAAAAATGGGTGGTGTAGACAAGGCCGATATGCTCATCGCACTGTACAGGGTAGGAAGGAAAAGTCACAAATGGTACATGAATATATTCTTCCAGCTTATAGACGTCGCACTCAACAACGCATGGCTGATTTATAGGCGCAACTGTGAAGAAATTGGCGACAAACCGAAACTGCTGAAGCTATTTAGACTGTATATTGCAAACGCATTAATAAACTGCAATATCCAGCCAAGAATGAACATACGTTCCGATGCATCTGTTGTGCCTATAAGGAAAACAATAGCACCACGGCCTCCACAAGAAGTTCGCCTTGATGGCCTAAACCATCTGCCAAACATCACCACACAAGGACGTTGCAAGGTCTGCAAGACTGGAAAGACCATGATCATATGCTTGAAATGCAACCAAAGACTGTGCTTAACACAGAAAAAGAAATGTTTCGTGACATTCCACACAAATAACTTAAATGGCGTTATGTGATATTAGACATAGAAAAAAACTGATCTCATATCTAACTCAGATCTCATAAGTGATCTCATTTATAATAAAGCTAAAAGTTGTTTTTAGAATATTAGGTACTAAGTTTATAAAAGAAAAAGTTTCAGTTTATTTCGTTACAGTACTTGAAGAAAATATTGTGTTATCATTAATTCTCATGTTTTGTATTAGAATATTACAATTAAATGTTATTTGGAATTATTTGGTTGTATTTTATTCAATGTTTTCAAGCTTATTTTTAGTTTACAACACTTTTCTAAATTTATATTCTTGAACTGTATGACAGCAACGTCCGTTTTTTAGGATACCATCGAGAGCAATACATTTTTAGGGTTCGTGGCAATGGCCGTTTTAACGGACGTCCTGAAAAACATACTTTCAGAATGTTTTTTTTATTTTTTACTCATCTATAGTTATTTTTATGCAAAAACTATCACAAAAAACATTCCGAGTGATAGCTGGCTAGATTCCTTCATGCCTTGCCATGTTAAGGGTTAAACTGCGCATGACAACTTCACTTTGTAAATACAAGTAATCACAAAACTTGATATTTCCCAACTCAAATAAAAAGGTACCGAATGGAGAAAGGGAGATTTTAATGCTACCCAATTACACAGTTCGGGGTCTTGGCAAAGTTGGCGGCGCGGGCAAAATCAATTACCAAGTTGCCCTGAAAGGGGCACTATTGTAAAGGGCATCAAGCCTTTGAAAGTTTTCGCAGAAGATTTTTAAAAGAGTTTCGGATATTTCTTTCTCTCAATTGTTTTGAAGAATACGTTTTGTCTCTGTGAACAACACTTGGCTTTACGCTGACGACTTTCATAACCCGCTAAATGCAGCAAAACGTGCATTGTTGTGAGTGAGTGAAACTGGGTATGTGGATTCGTCATACTCATCATTAAGCATAGCCGTAAATAGTCATACATTTATGCGCATAATGTTTTAATCATAATGTTTAAGAACATATTTTGTAATGCGTATAAATTAGATGCGCATACAATTATTTAAGCATACATTATAATGGTCATAAATTGGTTGCTCATAAAACAATTTAACTATACTGTATAAACGCATAAACTGCAAAACGCATAAGCCCATGTTTTTCTTGGTAGGGTTAAAGTTAAAGTTCTCTTCTATATTGGGTCACAGTATAGCAAAGGGCGGTCAATATAAAAGTTTACAAACTAGTTTTAATAACAAGTTTTTCCGCTCTTTTATAAATAAATAACCTCGAAGACGAAAGCGGGACCAAAGCTCCCGCCCCCGTCTTCTAACCTATCCGCGATCCGAGTCGGTTTTGCCACTAAGTCCCTATTCCCTACTGCCTACGTGAAAACTTGACCTTTATACAGCACTATCTTGGCATTGGTTGATCTCAGAATAATTATAATCATCAATATTATGGCTTGATAAATGTATGACATTTACAATTATTACTACCATTAATTATAATTATCAATGTTATGACTAAATAAATGTGCGACATTCAACATTATAGTAAAACCAATTATGACTCCGTATAATTATGACAGGGAACCAAAATAAAAATATGAGCATCAACTTTATGCGTAATGTTGTATGACAATAGTTGTTATGCGACTAGACGGCCACCCGAGTGGAACTATTTTACCCATACTTTTGTATAAAACAAGCCTAGAGGGGTAATCACGTAACGTTTCAGAACGTACGTTAGGACAACTCAACTGTCATTTTTCCATACTAAAAGTGACGTTTGTGATTAACCTGCTCTTTAAGATGAATCACACTTAAAAATCTCGGCCATTTTTATTTTCAATTTAAAAAAAATGCGTGTCATTCGAACAATTCGCTACCTGAAAGGGATGCCAAAGAGAAATTCCCAAAAACTCTGACAGATAAAATACCAAAGTAAAAAAAAGTAAGTATCTTTGCCTTCTGAAGAGTCTCCCTAATACAATGGCTTGTTATTAGATGGACCCCAACTTTGAAGTTAGTTTAAGTTTGTCAAATATTTATTTACGTTTGACAGGCCTATCTATCTACTTATTGCAAGATTTTATAAATAAAACTTTTGTTACCTATGTACGAAACACGCACGAGGCTTTAACACAAGAACATGTCAGTTTAAAAACGGGTCAAATTATACATGATGGAATTATTTAACGTCGCGGCAATCTAGCCCTGAAAAATACGTATAGTTACATTACAAATTGTAGCTAGACCGCAGACGCGCTGTTTATTGTAAATGAACCAGGCAGGGTGCTGCCATCACTAAAAATTTAACTTCATGTCCTGTTTTCCATTATTTTTGTTTTTTTGCTGTGTTGTTTGTGATTCATCATCACGCGTTTCGCATTTGTTTTATGTATATATCTATTATTTTAAAGAAATATTATCTATAAAAATTTTGGAATATATTTGTAACCTAACCTAACCTAACCTAACCTCCTTCTCACTATTTTCTGTTTGCTTTCCAAATAAATAAATAAAAGATGTTTGAAGAGTTAGGGTGGGTTGCACCAAACCATCTGTAATTGTAAGTAGTGTTCTATAAAATCGGGATGTATGGAAAATTTGACAAGTTTGGAATGATAGCTGCCAGCGCCATTTTTAACGTTGATCGGTCTGTAATTGTAAGTTGGTGGAACCCGCCGTTATACTACTCTTTGTACTGTGTTTGAAGCAAAAAGCGCTCAAACCCGCAAGTTGGCCAATAAAGGGGCGCAGACGCGCTGTTTATTGTAAACAAACCGCAGTTACGGCTAACGGGACAAGTTTTATTAAAAAAATTCGACAATTGCTCCCGCTAATGGGCCCGTGTTTAGATCTTTGTTCGTTTGTTTGTTGGTTTCGTGGTGAATGGCATTGTATTCACCTTTTAACACCACGGTTTTTGCTGGAGGTTTAAAGAAAACACATAAAGAAACAGATATTATTTGTACCGAGATTAAGGGCTTAATAATTATATATTACTTCTTCGTCTGCGAGGACCCGGGATGAAAAATATTCTATATTTTAATCCAGGCTAACTATCTTCGAGCAAACTTTCATCCAAATCGATTGAGCCGTTTAAGCGTGATTGATTAACAGATATCTGAACATCCAAACTTTCGGATTTATCATATTTTACATGATCAAAATTAAGTTATTTTACGTCACACCTGGCCATAATGCGAGTTTTACTGCACGCTGCGCGTACGGGAAAACTCGCATTGTGGCCAGGTGAAGACGTACAATTTTGTACTCCACACGGGCGGTAATTCGTAAAGCCCCGGAGCGCATATTATTCACAAACACCTGCGACCTGGGGCATTCACGAATTCACCGCCCTAGTTACGTGATTTACTATTAATATGTGACCTGGCTAAGTAGTATCCCAATATCTCCAAAGGGATAAACTTGGGGATGGAAGCTCATTCGAAAGCTCACGCGGACAAAACGGCAAAACAGTATATTACCATAAATTCCAAAATGAAATTAGACTCTTTGAATTCAAAATTACAGACAATTAATAAAGATACAATATTTAAGACGTCAAGAGCACGCTGCAATAATTCAGAGCGGACCCGTTTAAATCATATTAATTATTACATTATCCCGCTCTTCTCGTTTCAATGTTAATATTAATAAAGCTAATTTGATAATGGCCTCGATCCGCTTATTTTTCGGCTCGTGGCTTTGTCGTTCTCTACCCTTGACTTAAAAAAGTTAAAGTGGCGCCGAATGTATTGATTGAATCGGCTGTTACTTAGCGGCGTTCTATGATAAGTTTCTAGAAGATAGTAGGCACATTATATTATTGCAGAGGCCGGGGAATAGCAATTCATGGAAAAGCTGATTTTGTCAACGTCGACCATAAATACGAATCCACGAATAGCCATTCCCGTCGAGGCAGATACTTAGTGCTTATCTACCGAAATGCGAGGGAATCAAATTATATTTAAGCATAATCATTAAACATCGAGTATGTCAAAAAGGGTTTGTGCCTATTAGTAGGTACATATCAATATTAAAAACGTTGCGATCGATTTTAGATCACATTATTACATATTTATTAGAACTTGAAACAGGAAGTTGTTGTGATTAATTGTTGTGGACTTTAAACGTACGAGTATTTTTCAGTTTCAGTTTTACTATGCGTATGTGTTGTATGCATGTTGTTATCCTAGCTTGTAAGTGCTTTGATTGCGAACTGTAAACTTACATTGACCCTAAGATATAAGATGAGAATTCGGTGAGCTGAGCATGTAATGAGCTGGGAATATGGTGACCAGATACTTAATGTGGTTAGTTGCGAATATGGCGAAGTGAGACTGGTGAGTCGAGAATTTGGTGAGCGGTCATAAAGGCTCTGACGTTTGTGACGTGACTGGCGATGATTAAAAAAAATTAGGTACTCTTAAGTGACACGACAGGCAAGAATAAAGTAAATAAATTTTATTGACATCCTGCAGGCTTTAATTACCCAAATGAGACAACAAGAGATCTATTTGACTTCGTTTATTGCATCGCAATTGGTTTGGTATTACTCGTGTGGCGGGAAATCCTGGGATTATGTGCTAAAGTGGACCTCGGGCTCCTTTCAAGTACAGCCGGGAAAACGTATGAAGTATGATGAAGAGTGTGCTCTGCCTACCCCTTTTGTGAAAACAGGCATGAATTTATACGCACGTTCTTTTGCCGCGTATAAGAGCGAGCAACCACGACCAATTAAAAACTGATACCAAATTACAACGATTATTCAAATAGACCTTCACCATGGCATTAATTATCAGTGGAAATCTGAAACATTCGCCGGAATACGGTTCAGTAGTTTTTTCACTTAATTATTTTTATTTGCGATCTTTCGGAGCGGGTTAATATTTATCATGAAATGTTTCGTTGTTTGGCTAGGACTTGTTTATTTAGGGAACGCGTAGGTATTTTACTCAATATTATTTTTGGGTGATTATTTTAGGAGCTCACTGTGGTACAGACTACTTACCTTCCAAAAGGAACCCATAGATAAGACGACTAGACAACGTAACCCCATGAACATAGCCACCAGAGCGGTTCGAGTTAACGGAGCAGTACGTGTCATTATCATCCATCTAGTGTTATATCCGGTTGTGCCCGGGGTCCGCTTTTGACACCTTATCCCAAGATTTGGCATAGGCACTTGTTTTACGAAAGCGACTGCCATCTGACCTTCCAGCGGTAAAACTAGACCTTATTGGGATTAAACAGGTTCCATCAAGACTTTTTCCTTCACCGAAAAGCTAACGGTAAATATCCCTTGCATAAGTTCCGAGAGATTAATTGGTACGACCGGGGATTTGAACCCACGACGGCTTCTGGACAGCCGCATGACTTAACCACTAGGCTACCGTAGGTAATTCTAAAGCAATTCTTAAGTATCGTGAATTTTTTCCTCGCTTATTTTAAAAGGATATTCACTAATTATCATCGTCTCGCCGAAAGACCAGCGCTGACTCGTGAGTCAGCATTATGCTGAGGCGGGTCCATTTCGTGACAAAGTTTTAAGCCTTAAAATACGTAATTTTCATTTATTTTAATTTCATATTACGAGACTCACGGGCAGAAATCCGCTGGTGCTGTCCTTACCTCACGGGCCTCTACTTATACGAATTTAAATTGTAGCCTATGCTTAAAATGATGTTATTCAACTGTATATATGCTGTACTACTGAAAAGGGTCGTCTAAATCCAATGGTTATCACAAAAATTAAACATTTACGATAACAGTTTACCATTATCCGTTATATATCGGTCCATTGCCGTAATCTTTACAATGTCACTAATACCTTAGACTTACCTGGATAACCAGGTTAAAATGTACGACCTGAAAGCCGTTTATTGTGCCCTAAGTAGGGCCTTTACAGGCTATGATGGCTGCCATACAAACATACGTTTTAGGAGCGCGCTACTGGTAACGCTTATCATTTACAGTACGTTCTTGTTCATGGATAATCTTTTAAATAAATCAATTCTATGGGCTTTGTGATCATTAGAAACCACAAGCTAAAGAAATATTTTTATTTAATTTTGAATAAAAAAAACTGATAAATTATGAACCTGATCACAAGAAACGGTTGAAAAATATCGAGAGGTCGATCGTGCAACGCATTGTACGTATGTAGGTACGTTAGGTAGGTAACTCTAAATGTCAATTTTTATATGGAAAAATGACAGTTGAATTGACCTAATGCGCGTTCGGAAAGTTACGTGACAGACACCGTACACGAGACACTAGACAAACGATTTTCCGCCCAAGCATAGTTCTTTGTTGGCTTCGCTCGCTCCTTAGATAAATACTTAAATACATAGACAACATCCATGACTCGGGAACACATATTCGTGTTCATCTCACATATAAATGCCCTTACCAGGATTCGAATGACCTCTAGCTTCGAAGCCAGGGTCACTACCAACAAAGCTACACCAGTCGTAGAGTAAAAGAGAGGGACAAAAATGCCCTGAACTGCTTCGAGAAAAGGATGGT
The DNA here is from genome assembly GCA_945867215.1 of Epinotia demarniana. NCBI lineage: Eukaryota > Metazoa > Arthropoda > Insecta > Lepidoptera > Tortricidae > Epinotia > Epinotia demarniana. The sequence goes on from OX244273.1 coordinate 23,238,837, forward strand.
ACGGCCGTGCCGCTTTTTTGCTCAACTCGACGGGGGCACTGCGGTGCCCCCAGATTCTAGAAATTCAATACAATTTGTATGAGCAACCGGCACTGTAACGCTCGTGAACTTTTACCCACTACAATATCCCCGCATGCCCTCGACCTTCAGACGAGAGCTGATTCCCAACATAACTCTCCTTAGCCAAACCAGAACCGTGTGACCTTTGAGTATGCATTATCGTTACAATCGTCAGCTCAAGTTATACTGAATCTAGTGAGGTGAGACGAGTTGAGAAACAGGTCGTTAAGAGGTGAATCAGATATCTGAAGCGGAACCGTCCTAATGACATTAATCATAAGTTTACCCGTCGTTCTGCATGGGTAAAAAGTGTAAGAATCAAGAATTACTTTCATATTATATTCGAAAGTCGCACTGATTCTCAGACCTAATATATTAACATTTTGTGATGGTCATGTATTGCTTTTTACAATTCAAGGTTTTGTCATCTTGAAACTAGTAAATTTCCGTTTCCTCGATAGACAAAAGTGTGTTTTTGGGACTACTTTATCCGTAAGTATTAAGTAAAGTAATTATAGTTTAAAAATTGACACTACGAGGGCCTCACAATAGCTTAGTTTGTTAGCGAGTGCAAATGAAAAGGGCACGGGTTTAAATCCTCGCATAGTAAATGTATTTCATTTTCAATTTCGTATTTTGAACATTGGCATTTTAATATATTTTATACCAACTGATTAAAAAAATACCTTTCATAGTTGACTTTACACTCAACTTACGAATGCTCCATCGACCCCTCAAGATCTTAGTCAACAATTAGAGGAAAAATTACTTCCCTTAGCCCTTAAAGTCAGTAAGCCGTGGCCAGGCACTAATTTATCGAGGGCGCAACCATAACCTACACTTGCGACCTGCCTTGCTGTTCCTAAACCAGTTTGCAGCGGCTGTGAATGAGGAGCAATGAAAACTGTTTCTATTAAATCCATGATGGTGGCAAACTAGCAATCCAGCCGGATGAAAAGTTGAATTAAAACTTTCGTGAGACATGTCTAAAATACTACTAATAAATTCACGGTTACACTCACGTATAAAGGTCACAGGTGACATATTTCGAACTCTTCGGGAGTTCTTCTTCATCCGACATTGCCATAAAATCATCCAGAAAATGAACTTCCGAAGAGTTCGAAACACGTTCATTTTCTCATATTCTACACGGCGCATACAAAATAGAATACTTAATTTGAGAAATAAGTTTGGGACTTGATACTTTGGGAAAACTATCGTTGTCAACTATTCTAGTTTATACAAGTTTATTCTAGGAAAGGGGGAATTTTGCGCAAATAGAAAAGCCGTTTATAAAAGTTTGTCACATAAGTTCCTTTAAATCTCTCGCCGTTAGCCTGAGAATATCACATATTGTTTTGCATGAAAAGCGAACCACCATCAATCGGTCCACAATGATGAAATTTGAACATGGCAACATAAGCAAGTAGTTGAAAGGAGTATGTCCGCCGTTTATGAAGTCCACTGAGTAATAGTAAGTAGGTATGCATAGTACTATCACCAACACAGTTAGCTCACTATCCGTGCACTTTATATACATTGTAATAAGGTTAAATAAAAATACAGGATGGTCAGTTAACTGTGTTGGCGCTTTTACAAGTCGGCTGATATCGCAGCCGCGGATAGCTCTTTGAAGAATTGCCGTTACTTAGCGTCTTTCCTTGGAGCTCTATTGATACTTACATTTAGTTTAACAAAAAATATATTGAGGTTCACGGGTCAAGGTCAATGAACTTCGTCTGATGGTTGACTTTTTGACCTTGAGTCTCTGACGGACAAAAGATTATAACAGGAATTAATTTTAAAATCGTTTTTTTTATTATTATTTGAACCTGTAAAACTCGTGGCCTCTTTCTGGCGGCATAAGATGATCAGTAAATATTTCATAGTTTTTAAAAACATTTATCGTCTTGAGGATAGGGTTGGTGGTTCCGATGTGGATACCCAGGGACGCGGATGGGGGGTGGCGCTGCGGTTTCCCTCTCAAGGCTCCAGGGAGGTAGTCCCACAGCATATCTGTTACTGGCCGTGCTGCAGGCAAACAGGGAAGTAAAAAAAGAAAAAGAAGAAGAAGAAGAAGAAGACGGCGATATTTAAAAAGGATTAATCATGTCACGTTTTTAAGTAGGTATTTGGTGTTTCATTAACAAAGTAGGTACCTATATTCATTTAATTTGCGTCAAAGTAGTAGTAGGTAGATATTTAGCTGTAATGTATGATGTAAGTTTGTTCGTGACGGCCATAAACAAAATAGTTTTAATTATAATTTGACACTTATTTAATAAAACTGTATTAAAATAGTGGAGCACATACTGCGTGTGAGAAGTTAATTTGCGAAGAGAGAGAATGAATGGTAATGCATAATTTACATTCATTCGTGCTACATGGATACTAGCTATTTGAGTGTTCGTTGCGAACAAAGTTGTGAAGTGGTCGTAGTTGTGGGTATTTTGTTAAAATGAAATAGACCAATGAAGACATATTTTACCCGACTGCCGAATGAGAGGAGGAGGGTTATGTTAGCGTATGTATATATGTGACTGTCTAATTCTTTAGCACGCCCTGCATACTAAGCCGTTTGACGTATTTCGACATATGAGGTATCATTTAATTCGTCTCAGTTGCAGGAGTGACATATAGGCTATACATTAAACATTTACACCAGGATCAAAGATTCGCGTGAAAAACGGGCGTAAAAATTGCGTGAGACAATTAAAGGCAAAGAACTATGACAAGTGGGGTATCGCTTTATATGATATGACAGTTTTGGCAATTTTTTCTATGATAACATTTCATTGGGTAGAATTACTGTAAAGTTGGAGCAGAAAATCCCTCATGTTTAGGCAAATTTGCAATCCACTCCTCCTTCCATTTATCCTATATTTTAAAGCTGTGTTCAATCAGTTCCTTTGCCGTATTATAGGGAGTAATAAAGTTTCTGGCAGGACGTGCGTGAAAATATTAAAGAGTGGGTGCCCAGCGCAGATCCTTAGGGAAGACCATATGGTATTTTTTATGATTGCTTGTTTGCCACAAACATAGTATTAACAAAAAGAAAAACCAAAGAATGTTCGTACAAAGGACAAAAACATGCTAAAGCCTTAATCAAAGGATACAATAATAAACTGTCCAAAGAGCTATTACAACTGAGAAGGCACAAAACCTGCGCAGTGACGAGAATTCTGACAGGACATGGCAAACTGAACAAAATGTTCCAAAGGGTATGAAACAGGACGCAACGTGCAGGTTCTGCCAGGAGACAGAGGAAACAGCAATGCATATCCTATGCTCCTGCGGAACACTCATGCACAAAAGAAGTATCTACCTAGGGCGGCACATCGTGCACCCGGAAGAGGTACAAAATATCACCGCCCAAAGAATCTGGAATTTCCTAGAGGCAACGGAACTTGATGGTGTAATCTAAACAAAGGGCTGTCACAATAGATCAACTGCTGGTCGAAGCGACATACAAAGGCCCACAATACAACAATAATAAATAAAATGTTCGTACATGTGGATTATTGAAAAAAGAAAATGTTTTCACGCATCAACTGTTTTAGTTTTATTATACAGACGAGTTGATACATTTCGGACAGGATAATATACTTGGAACGCGTTGATACAAATGGCGTTAGTTGATAAATTTAGGACGGGTTGGTACATTTGGAACGGGTTGATGTAATTAGAGTGAGATGAAACTTTTGGAACGGTTTGATACGAATGGCGTAAATTGAGACATTTAGGACGGGTTGATATTTATACGAATGTCGTGAGATGACATATGTGGAACGGGTTGATACACTTGGAACTGGTTGATACGAATGCGATAGTTGATACATTTGGGACGAGTTGATACAAATGGGGTGAGTTTATATGTCGAGGATGGGTTGATACATTTGGGACGAGTTTTGGGACAGGTTCATACATTTGGGACAGGTTTACATTGGGAGTAGGTTGATAAATTTAGTACGGAATTGCAAGCGTTCATAATCTACGGAGCCATTTATACTTGTTCGCGACCGATGTGATATTAAAACAGAAATAAATAAAAAAGGCCCACAATGTCCCATGACATTCCCACAGAAATAGAATGTTAAAGTTTATCTTATTCGAGTCGGCAAATGGCAACGGTGTGCCAATTCAGCCGTCACTGCAACACCCTGGGGATCCACCCGAGCAACGTACATATCAAACGTAGCGCGTCCTTGAATTTACCTTCCGTCAAAAAAGGTTCAGTGCAGTGAAATAAACGTATGGACTAGTAAAGTAAATAATAAATTAGTCTTTGATTTGACAGTATTTGCTACGTAATGGTGTGACAAGAGAACAATGTGGAATAGAAGAAAAAGTAAAGAGTGTTTAGAAACGTATTTTTCTGAGAATTGAATATCTTGGGAGGATAAGTGAAAGTAGAATGAAGAGGCTTGGAATAGAATATAATAGGATATTTTTATTTCAGGTCTTAGGAGAGGTTTAATCATCATCATCATAAACTTAAGAGCCGGGCTCTAGTCTATGGGGTAATGGCCACTCTGTTTTTCGCTACTCTCTAGCACTGTTTTGAGCTCTTGATAGGGCATTACATTAACTTTCTCTTTAGCTTAGTCCATAAACGTACGTCAGATCTTCCCCTGCCTCTCCTTCTTTCTATCTTTCCTTCAATTATAGTTTTTATGTAATTGTCATGTCGTATCATGTGCGCCAACATATTTTCCCTTCTTTTTCAATCGTTTTGAGTAGACATCTTCTTTCTCCCATCAAATTTAGAACCTCTTCGTTTGTTTTTCTTTATGTCCACGTAATAATAATAATAATAATAATATCTTTATTGCCACAAACTTAACCTAGACATTACATAGAGCTTAAAACTAAAAACTAATTAAACATAAAGAAGGAGGAATACTTATCATACATTTGAAATTGGTTAAGTTGGGCAATGGGTCCCAATCTCAGCATATGCTGGGTTAAGTTAATACCCAGCGCTGGTTTTCAGACCGGTCCCTGGGAAGAGGGCCGGTCGTACGTAGTACCTTCCATCCTTCTCCATGCCCACATTTCAAATGCGTTCAATCTCTCTCTATAACGCTAGGTTAGAGTCCACGTCTCGCTTCCGTAGAGCGCTATGCTTCAGATGTAGGTCTTAACAAATGGTTTTCTGAGATCGTTTTGATGAGAGGTTTACATGGACATATAAATTATATGATAATGACGAATGATGCTTTTATTTGATGCTTTTAATATGATAACGAAACGAAACTTTACGGAAGTTTTATAATGATAAGAAAACACCGTCGCTTATGGACCATTGCCACTCCGTAATAATCACAAACGTGCAGCCAACATTTTACTTTATAAAGGATTAGTTGCGTTGACCGCTAGGGACAACAGCCGGTTCCTCACTCAACGCACCGCATGCTCTAGAGCTCTGGCGACATTACCACCACACCACCACAGATTACCAGGAACACAAAACCGAATACCCACACGGGCTGTGTTCATTTATTTATTTAAACTTTATTAATAAACCAAAAATAGTACAAAAAGCGGAACTAATGCCTCAAGGCATTCACTACCAAACGGTGGTTGCAAGAGAAACATTCAATCAATCAATCAATAAGCCATTTAATCTGAACTTTGAGTGTTGTTTGGTTGCAGATATTGGTTATAGAATATCTCTGAGTTCAGTTTGCCGTACGGCATAGGCCTCCTCCAGCATTTTCCACTGTTTTCTATCTTTCGCGACCCTTCTCCAGTTCGGGCCTGCTGTCAGTTTTAACTCGACTGTTGCCGTCTCTAGGGTACCAATCTGTTACTATTTGGCTCCATTTCTCTTGTGTACTTCTTAATAGGTGTCATGTCCATCTCCATTTAAGTTGGTCTATTTTTTGTAGTACATCTGTTACTCTTGTTTTCCTCCTTATAAAAGAGTTTCTTATCCTGTCTTGCCTTCTAAAGGAGAAGGCAAGAAGAAGAAGAGAAATACTAACAAAACCTAATTAACAATATCCATATATTTAACCCTTAAACAGGCCTGACGATTTTTTTACTTTTTAATCCTGTAGATAATCGCGTCAATAAAAAACTAATTTTGTGTTTTTTTTTTAGTGTCATGATTTCCTAAAAAAAAACCAATAGTCCCACGTGGTCCGTATGTGGCCACTGCCCTGCTGGCTATACATTGACGTTTTAAGGGTAAGTCATAATGTTTACATGTAATTATCGGCAAAATAAGATCACAATAAAAGTAAGAGTAAAGGATATTTATTATTATATTTAAGCGCCATTTAGCAAAAAGAGCGTCAAAAATAAAAAAACCTTGTTTCAAAATAAATAAAAAATACTTTTTCCAAAGTGATTAATACGACATTAATACAGTGTATAGAATCTACAACATAAAGTTTCAAAAACAAAAACACAACATCTAAAAGTAAAAACAAAATATTTCTCCGTAAAAGTTTGAAAATAGCACAAGGTGATCAAAATAAGTCAACAATAATTTGATTGGTTCTTGAAATGAAAGTCAGCAAAACAAGGTACCGCACACAAGGATACTTTGCAAACCGTACAAGCTATTGCTGACTTTTTTGGTTTTACCTTGGTACTGCAGAACCGGCACCGTTTTCTGGTCATGGTCCCAACATCTAAACATCAAAACATCCAAACATCTAAACTTTCGCATTTATAATATTAGTAGGATATTGGGCCAGCGTGGAGACTATAACCCAATCCCTCTCCTACATGAGAGGAGGCCTGTGCCCAGCAGTGGGACGTATATAGGCTGCAGATGATGTTGATATATATATTCACGCATGTCACTTTCCATGCGAAATAATCCGTTTAATATATTTTTTTAAACCAAGCATATTACTTTTAACGTAATTTTTAGGTTTTTCACTATTTTTTTTAAATAGTTCAACTACAGTAAGTAATGAACTTACCCTTAAATTTCTCTTATATACCCTGCCGGGCAGTGGTCACATACAAACCACTTGTACTGAACCGAAACGGGCAGAGGTCATATAGTGACCACAAACTTTAGGAGCAAAAATTTTACATAAAAAACTATTACTGTAACTATTAACGGCATACTACACATACATTATCTTATATACTACCAAAATAAAGCATCACATAGCACTTACCGTAATTTTTTTCGGCACAATACTATTATTTACTTCGAGCAATACACAAAACCGGTCACTTTTTCGTAATTTGAATTTGACAAGTGAAACGTCAAAAAAAATTGTTTTGATACATCAATTCTGGGTGCGTTCCGAAATCTGTCAGTTTATAGACTATATACGTCAATGACATTTAGTGGCTTCTATAATCTTTCTGCTCGTCAGAAAAAAATCATTTGCTAAGTGGTCACTATGAGATCACTACCTGGTTAAGGGTTAACTATACGGGTCTCCCTTGTTTTGTCGACAAACTAATAATATTTGGCAAATGATTCATTTTTTTTTTAAATTTTATTTGCAGAAGAACAAATCAACGAATCTCATTTGTTCGATATTTTACTAAAACATTACAAAAACAAACAACAGCTGATTACAGGGGCTTTACTAGACAAGGGCAGGCAGAAAAGGGGGGCCTGGGTGGCGAAGCACCCCGAAGTAGAAAAACAAACGACCGTGACAGTTGTGTTATAAGTAGGTTAGGTTAGGGTTCACTTGTGTCCCTCAGAGCGGAAATAGGCACCCCGCGAAGCGGAGTGACGTCGACACGCTGGCAGTTTAGTAAGGTTTAGGTTAGGTTAAAATAATTGCCATAGGTAACTGTGTATCATCCGACAAGTAAAAATACACGATTTAAAATTACTTGTAATGACCATTCCACGAACTGAATTTTCGACGAAATCAAAATACGAGTACATGAAATGTTGGCTTTGAAGTGAAATTCGACGAGTGTCGACAATTTGATGATAAACCAACTATACAAATGCCAAAGTTGATAAATACGAATATTTAATAAAAAGACATTTCCAAATAATATTATGTTCACATACATACATATAAATATATATGTATATACTGTTGCTGAGTTGTAAGTAAGGGACCTGTTTTTGTCTCAAGCTGTCTTCACAACAAATCCTAAACTCAATAAAAGATACAATTATCCAGAAAACACTCAAAGCAACGCTCTATTATAAAAGTCATGTTCAAGCGACCTTTTCGCTATCCAACTGCGATTCTGTATGCCGAAGCACAATTGTTAACCGTACGCCAATTATTTCTACAAAAAATTTCGTTACACAAAAATCTTTTAAATCAATGACTGCTTATGACACGCTACTCAAAAAGCGAGTTTTTCGCTTACCAGTCCCAAGATTGCTTTCAAGCTTTGGCAAACGCTTTGGGGATCACATTAGAACATCTGTGTATAACGTCATGCTCAAAAATTGTGAACTAAAGAGCTGTACTATGAAAGAAGCTAAAAAACTCATCTTTAAATATCTTCATTCGCTAAATTATGCCGAGACTGAAGCCATTGTAGATAGGGTAGATTAAGTATTTTTGAAATGTTTTTAGTATTAATTAAATTACGCCAACACTTGATGTAGGTATGTATTAGTTTAAGGTAACTGACTTCTAATGCATAATATTTAACTGGTTGGTTCCCCACGATACAGGCGTAGCCTAGTGTAGGAACCCCTGGTAACAATTTTCACACAATTTGTTTAAATAAATGAGATTTATTATTATTATTTATTATTACTTATGTATATCGAGTCCATTGCGAGTCTATACGGCTAATGTCGGTGGCAGTCCGCACAAGACCCCGCAGGGACGCGACAAGGCGACTCGCTGCTCGACAAGACACCGGTACTACATACAGCAGGCGCCGGTGACCCGTCGCTAGAGTAAATTTTTCGACTGTGGAACAGGGTAGGTAAGATGACAAAATATATACCTAACTATTGTATTCCTTCACCGTCACTGTTCACGTGTTATCATGTCAAATGAAGGCAGTTTGATAAATGGGTCCAGCCACAGAATTTGGTCTAAAAACTAGAACACATCCCATCCACATGAAACACGAAAATCATTTTTTTTGATCCGACAGCGCTTTGTTTGAACACAATTGCAATGACAAAAGATGTGTTGTATTCTGATATGCCTCCTCTCTACCAATGTGTTTCAATATCATGTGAAAAATCTTGGTTAATGGAAATCGGTAACAACCATCTTTTCTTAATTTCCACTTGAATGAATATTGATATTGGAAGTCGCTTTTCCTAAAGATTAGATTGACTATGATTTAAAACGGCTATTGCCAAGAAGGACGGCGGCATCCGCCCAATTGCGGTCGGCTGCACTTTCAGACGATTGGCATCGAAGCTCAGCTGTCGGAAATTCCACCAAACACTGACCAATATTTTCAAGCCCCGTCAGCTGGGTTTCGGAGTTAGAGGCGGCTGCGAGGCAGCGGTTCATGCCGCGCGCACCTTCCTCAGTCGTCCGGACTATGAGGTATTCATAAAAATTGATGTGCAAAATGCATTTAATTCGGTTGATCGAGGGGCCCTCTTATCAGTGGTGAAAGAAGAATTACCAGACATATACAAATATTTATGGCAATGCTACGGGGCTCCTACAAAATTACTCTTTGGCGACAATATTATTCTTTCTAGCATGGGTTGCCAACAAGGAGATCCGCTTGGGCCCGCTATTTTTAGTTTGGCATTACATCCCATCATTTCAAACTTAAAATCGTCTTTCAATCTTTGGTACCTGGATGACGGCTCCCTTGGTGGTGACGCCGAAACAGTTCTCCAGGACCTGCATCTAATAATAGACCGTTTTTCAGACATTGGCCTCTCTCTAGATTTTACTAAATGCGAGATTTTTTTACCTAGTCACCTGCTACCTGAAAAAAAAATTGAAATACTGACAAATTTTAACGCAGATTTGCCCAACATTTCAGTACATTCCAACTCTTCGCTATCTCTCTTAGGTTCACCCATTTGTGATGATGCTATAAACCCAATCATCACTTGTAAATTCAATCTCTTTAACAGTACTTCCGAATTACTATTCCAAATCAACCCCCACATGGCTCTTTTTATTATTCGGTTCTGCCTTTTCACCCCGAAATTCATGTATCTACTTCGCAGCTGTCCAACCTGGAAATTCCCATCCATCTTATCTGCCGTCGACAACTCCCTGCAAAAAACTCTGTCTAAAGTATTAAACATAAGTTTCGATATTAGTTCTTGGTCCCAAGCGGTTCTCCCAATAAGATTCGGTGGTCTGGGCGTCCGTTCTTCATCCAGCGTGGCATTACCGGCTTTTCTGTCATCCGCCTAGGGCTCGCTGTCCCTTGTCAGTATTATCTTAAATCATCCACAGATACTTGACACGGAGATAGCGAGCCTGGCGGAGGCTAGGAGAGCCTGGTGTGACTTGTGCCCTGGAGCAGACGTCCCCGACTCAGTGCATGTTCAGAAAGCTTGGGATACTTCACGTCTCAAGCTAACCCATGCTTCACTTCTTGCCAATAGTCCGTATTTTGGCTATTTCGGCGAGCGAGTCAGGCCACTGGCTGCATGCCCTCCCGTCGCGGAACATAGGCACAGTTCTGGATCCAAGCTGCCTGAGAATATCTGTATGCCTCAGACTTGGAGCCAGAATTTGTGTCGCTCATACGTGTAACTGTGGGAGGGCCGTAGACCAGCTGGGTAAATAGACATGGTCTTTCTTGCCATAGAAGCGCCGGCCACCTGTACCGCCATGGCACTTTAAATGATTTGATCCGTCGTTCGCTTGCCACAGCCTCCGCACCAGCAATTCTAGAACCTGTTGGTTTGGCGCGTGACGATGGCAAGCGTCCAGACGGGGCTGCATTGGTGCCATGGAAACTAGGCAGAGCCCTGGTGTGGGATGTAACTTGCGTTGACACCTTCGCCCAGTCCCACATCCAGGGCACCCGTTCACAGGCCGGCGCTGCTGCCGACCAGGCCCAAGTGAACAAGCGCCGCAAATACTCCTCCTTGGTACAGGATTACGATTTTGCGGCGCTTGCTGTGGAAACCTTGAGTCCCTGGTCGCCAGATATGCGTAACTTCTGCAAGGCCTTGTCTTCGCGGCTGGTCCAAGCAACTGGAGACCCCAGAGCTGGCGCATACCTCTCGCAACGAATTTCCATTGCGATTCAGAGAGGTAATGCTGCCAGCGTAATGGGGTCCATGCCCCAGTCTGACCTCCTAGAGGCTGTATTCTTTTTATAACTTCCCGTTTTGTAATTTTCATTTTTAGTAGGCTTTTTTGTTTTTTTTTTATTTATCATGTTCAAGATGGTTAATTTGTTTTGGATATTTACTTTTATAAAGTAAACAAGTGAATTAAATCATAAGTATTCTTAACTTAAATAAAACATACAATAAATTAATCCTGTCACAAAACATTTATATAAATAACTAGCTGTTGCCCGCGACTTCGTCCGCGTAGAAATTGTAGTCGTCTTAGAAAAAAATATGCTATTTAATTATTTTAGGCGCAAAAAAAACGGCTATGAAACACTATGAAAATCGTCATCATTCAATCAGCCGCATGACGTCCACTGCTGGACATGGTGCACCTTGTAGCACCGCCCCATAAAATAAAATTTAAAAAAATTGACCACGCGACTTGTAGTCTGCGAAATATACTCTGCTTCAGATTTATGAGAGCTACACAAACATCGGATTAAATGTCGTTAGCGAAATATAACACAGAATTAAACAGAAAGCTAAGTAGTTTGGAACAAACACGGTGGGTCCACTGTAAGCGTAAATACAATATCTGCTTAGGACAAATGCCGGAAACAGATGGTGGAACAGCCAGTTCATTAAGCAAACACTGAGACATTATTTGTAAGGTTGCTTATTAACAACTTAACTTGACGTAATACTAACACAGTTAAATCCATTAAAGGAACTCTAGAACAATACGAGTAGATACTAATAATGGTATAAATAGTTATTTTATAAATGTAGAGGATTACGTACTAAAATGTACCTGTACTTTAACCAATTAAATTACTTATCTGAAATTGAGCCATATAGACAGTCCCATTTATAACTAACTGGACGTAGTAACTAGGCAAACCCGCGGGCTAATAAAAAGGCTCAGGAGTGAGTCGTGATCTTAAGTTTAGCGATTCGGATAAATAGTTAGGTACTTATTATATTAGTCACCGCAAAATTAGAGTGATAAAGCCATATTTATGAAATCTGCGTTGGAACACACGCTTTAATTCAGCGCGCTCTGAAATAACTTGTTGTTACATCTAGTTGACGAAACGCTAGTTAGTTAACATTGTTTTCTTAATGCTGAATACTGATATATCCTTAATTTTGAGCGTGCATTCAAACTTGATTATTAACTGTTATTGTTGTGTTTGTGCTTCAAACGACATTGCTGCGAAAACACTCATCGGGAATAGATAGATAGATCATTTATTGATAAAAATATAAAAAGTTTTTACATGTCAGTGTTACTAAAATTGATTAAAATATTTTAACTTACAAACCTCATCATCATCATTCTTCTTCTGTATTTGATGATTTTAATTAGTAATAAACCTTTCGGTATATAGATTCGTTAAAAGCTGACTCACATTTCACTGTGCTGAGGCCAGCGAACACGCACGAATGCTGGCTTCCTCAGGTGATTCCTATCCATTCGTCTAGCCGGTATACCAGTATCGGCAGGTAAAATGGCGTAGAAAGCATAATCCCATATTAAAAATAGGCCGAGTCTGGAATTCAACTCTTCCATCGTAAAAACTTGTGAGATCATTCGTTATGCCAAGACAGGCATCTTTATTTGTTTGCTAAGTAAAATTCTACAACTTGGGAATCACACAACTTTACTTTGTTTATAATTTTTGCATAGGTACCTACCTAAAACATGAAATATTGTGTGATTGCCAAAGTCACAAGTGTATTTTTTTTAGTAATCAAATAAAGATTAATAAGAGTGCATGATTTGGGCATACGAAATATCTCACAACTTTTTACAATGAAAGTTTCGAAAAAGACGTTTGTATACTTTTCTAGTACTTTACAGAAAGCTTTCTTACGTCGTTCATCGGGGCTAGCACTGCTGATGCGATGCGACGCGAGACGAGGAAAATATACGCTCCTCTTTCTTATTAGTATATTGTGAGTGAGACAAGAATCACCGACTCGCGCGTAACGCGACTTGGCATGGCAGCAAGTTGTGCCAGACGTGCAGATTTCCTTTTTATCGGAATACTGTCAGTATTACTTTCACTGATCTGTTTATTCTATTTCGTTGAAGTGCGGCGGTAAACGCAGGCAGTAATGCAATCGTTTTCAAATGTTTATAGGGATGAAAATTTTCCGAAAGTTCCATCACTAATTGTGGCTTATGGTATTTACAAACCCTCTGCCGGTGGCAGAAGTTGACAAACGGTATAAAGTGAAACACTTATCATGATTGTAAAGTGCAAGGTGCGGTTTAATTCAAACAGACTATAGAATGAGACATACCAAGACTAAGGGGGTGTAAGCAAAACACAATTGCATTAAAGTTAGTATGGAATGAATTAAATTCGAGATGCATTATGCTGCACATTTGCGACCGAACTAAACCTAAGGCACTTTGCTCCAAGCCTACCGATCCCGTGCGACTAATCGCAGCGGTTAGGGCGTGCGATTATGCGAGTAATTTTGCCCGTAATCAATGATAGTTGTAGGTACCTAAATATAACTAGTAGCTACTTGGCTGAATGTGTTAAAATATCTATATTTTTAGTAACACATTCAGTCAAGTGCGAAAACATATAAAATAAAACAAATAAATAAATAAATATAAGGGGACAATCTTACACAAATCGAGCTAGTCCCATAGTAAGCTCAATAAGGCTTGTGTTATGGGTACTAGACGATGACATATATAATAGATATAAATACTTTAATACATAGAAAACATCCATGACTCAGAAACAAATATTCATGCTCATCACACAAACATTTGCCCTTACCGGGATTCGAACCCAGGACCTTCAGCTTCGTAGGCAGCGACACTACCCACTAGGCTAACCGGTCGTCAAAATGTAGATAAAAGTGCCTACCTGGTACTGAAAGTGTTAATACAGCTTTGATGGTAAACAAGCGTACAGTCCGCCTGATGATAAGCGGTTGTCATAGCCAATGGACACTTGAAAGTTGAGGTTTTGATAAAAAGCCTGAAGAGGGATCTTAACTCATAGTCAGCAATTATGAAACGTCAAAGAAGAAGAAACAAGTTAAGTGACGTCACGTTTTTCTATGGTAAATCAGAGCCCCATTTTAAATCCTTATAATAGCGATGATACGAGTCGATTTTTACTTGTAAACTCAAGTTGACTAGACACGCACCATCCGGATAGGCCCAGCATTGCGGCAGCGGCCATATCTGAGAGTCGGCCCCTTTCCTCAACAACCTCCGACTGGGAGCGCGAGCCCTGAGCAGGGAGGGGAGGGGGGGGGGGTTCTGGAACCCCTACTACGGCTTATGCTTCCCGCCACAGCAGCTACATGCTTGGGGGTGAGCACAAGCCCTCACAAGATGCTGGCCCAAGTACCACTGCCTCTGCTAGGCTAAGGCTACCCGCTGGGCCAGGATTTCTGGCACACGGCTATCCAAGATGGTCACGGTCCACTGTGGCAATAATAATGTCAGGGTCCCGTCGATTTCAGCTTATTTATATTCTTGATTCGACGACTTGGCGACTTGCATGTACTCGCATTCGATATCCGCGTATCATATGCGAGTCAAAACCGGCAGCGGAGTCGGCGAGTTGAGTCCAGTTGCGAGGGAACTTGATTCGAATCAACTCGTTCAGACTCTGATTCGAGTTAATCGCCCATCGCTACCTTAAAATAGCAAAAATAAGTTGAAGCGTACTATGTTTCCCGAGTAATGTAGGAATAATTTATATACTGAAACTATTGTCAACTCGGTATGGGGGGTCCTCCCCTCCCTACTGATCCATCTGTTACAATAAACACACTGGTTGTCGCCCACATGCGGGTCGCTTTTCTTGCGTAGACGCGAAAGTTTAGCGCCGAACTCCATTATAGTCAGAGTCATATACAGTAACCATATTATTTCCACTTGCGTTGAGCTATGCCACACTTGAGAAAGGGTGAGAATTATGATGTTTATAAATAATAATGCAAATCCTACCTGCTTAGAACTGGCAAACAAAAAATCAAACCATCATATTGTATTTAGAGCAAAAAGGATACTACCTACCTGCAGGTCAATCACGTAACGTACGTCAGTTGAATCTTAACGTCACTTTTGTATGGAATAATTACAGTTGATTGGTTCTAAAGTGCGTTTGAAATTATTTACTTTGTAGGTACTGCAACTTACAGTGAATGAACTAAATTGAAGTTCATTATGAATAACGTAAGTTTAAACATCTCGAGCCGGTACTAGGTTTAACCTAAACAATCAATAAACTTGTAAATATAAAAATAAAAAATGCCTTTTATTTCTGGTTTGACATGATTTTGGATATTGAAAGAAAATTAATTTAAATTGCACTGACTTAAATACACTAAATATCACTAGCCAAGTTTATATAATGAACCAGAACCCTATCTGGCCTCTTCCAGAGCCTGCCATTTTTTCCTATCTTGGGCCCTCCAGAACCAGTTGGGCCCTGCCACGTCTGTTATGTCATCAGACCACCGGGCTAAAGGTTGACCTTTCTTCCTTTTTCCTGCTGGTCCTTTCCATGCTGTTACCCGGTGCGTCCATCTCTCGTCTTGTAGCCTGGCGACATGGCCGGCCCATTTCCACTTAAGCTTCCGGGCCTGGCTAAGTGCGTCTATGACTTTTGTTCTTTTTCGGATTTGGGAGTGGTTTATTTTTTGTATTTTTCTTATTTTCATCATGCTACGCTCCATTCCCCTTAGGCATGAGACTATTAACCTTTTGGCCTTAGTTGAAAACTTCCATGTTTGGCATGTGTAGGTCATAGTGGGGAGTAGACACATATCCATTACTTTCTTTTTGAGATCTCCTACATCTCAATCAATAAACTATGATAGTTGATATAGTTGCGACTTTATAAAAAACTTGATGACTCGTAGGCAAATTGTCTCAACTATTTTAAATACCGTTTCTATGTATTCTATAGTAAAACGATATCCCTGGTTGTGTCAAATGTCATATCAGATTTCCATCCCCATAAGGTAAAAATTGCGCATACCTATAACTCCAAAACACCCTTTCGCTCGATTCCCTCAAACTTTCAACTCTAAAAACTGCTATATTTCAAACTCACTAACTCTCATCTTTATAACGATAATGACGTCACAAGACATTTGACTTTAAGCATTTTAGGAGGAACCTCATCACGGTGCTAATCCCTGAATTAAGAGGGAATGAAGACGAATACCGTTGATGGCTTGTTGAGCAAAGGTGTGCCTTGGGGAACATCCTGAAACAAATACCTTTACGGTAAATTAAACCCTATGACTGAGAGATGAGGTTGCTTATTATGTGAAGCTTTGTAACCAAGGCGAGTTGTGATTTTTCCAGATTATCTGGAGATTTGAAGGGCGCAATAAGTCTTGTACTAGAGGTTTTGGATGCTCTGTAGGTATTTGTATATTGAATTTAATGTTTGCTGTAAACCCACATACGAGTAATAGTGGATTCTTTAAATTATTCTCATGTAAAACGTGTGTAAAACACTGAACTCGAACAATGACGCAAATGGGTCCTGCGTTGAAAAATGTTTTTTTAGTAACCCATAATATAAGCTAACCAATGCTTAACCCACCGTGGGTTTGACGAGAAAAATATATATACATATCCCCACTTTACAAGTAGGAGGAGTACCTACTCTAAAAAAAGACGAGATTATGTAAAGTACCGTTTGTCGGCGTGATTGTTTTTTATGCTCACAGTAAAATTACAGCTTTCTAGTTGTAAGGGTCACTGAGCTAAGTCGCAGACGGGCGGACAGACGGACATGGCGCAACTATAAGGGTTCCATGTTGACTACGAAACCCTAAAAAAAGCTCGACAGCGCGTTTATGACTCTTCTGCAGTCGCATGCGTTTATTCTATGGCGACTACTTACGATTAAACAGGTCATTAGCTCATATGCTACCGTCGGAGTATAAAGCAATTCAAACATAGGTCACTGGACTAAAACCTTAAAATAACTCCGTACCCCGCCCCGCGCCAGCAAATCCTGTAAGTCCGCCGGGGCCATCCGTCAGACTAATGCTGCCCTAACTGAGACAGATCTTTGCTCCAACCAGCTTCATGTAACTTCAAAGTGCAGTTTTTGCTGTAATTGCTTTTCACTACGACATTACTTCGAAAAAAAATGCCTATTGCGCAAAAAGATGCTTTTACATCAGATTCATTATTATAGAGTTTTTAAGACCAATTTTGATCAAGCGCGTTCGCTGGATCAAAATTGCTTGTAACCCCTATGCCTTATTATCGTTATACACAAGAGACATTATAACCACTGATAACTACTACCGCGGGGGGGTTTTAGGAGGTTAAAATACCTCTCATTCGCGAAGGCCTAACCTTGTAGAGGTCGCTTAAAAAACATAGACAATCGTTGTCTATGCAAGTTTGCTCAGTTTGCTGCTGCACGCTATTTTGTAATTTTGAGAATGTTGACTTGTTTTAGAAAATGATTATACTAACGCTAGTTTTTAATTTTAAAAGTATATTTGAGTGTAGTTTAGTTAGACAAAGAAGCAGTACAACACAATGGATATGCCAGAAGTAAAGGCGTTCAACGCGGAGGTACTTGCGGTGTTACATTGCGATATCTAAAATGGTTAGTGGCATCTTTATAACTTGTGATTTTTCCTTGCAGTTATCCTAGGCCAGTCATTATAGATTCTGACCCGTGAATAATTAGTTCTTGGATTTTTTTTTCATAGGTCCCTCGGGGGGTCACTGGGAGTGTACAAAAAAGTAGACCGAATCTGGCTTCTGCGTATATTCGAAAGAAGGTTTTTCTTAAATACCCCGGCCATTTTTTATTTAAAAGTAAAACCGTAAAGACAAAAATTGTAGGAAATTTGATTCTCTACAAGTTTGGTTCCCACAATTTTTCTTCTAGGATCGATATTTTGGAAATTAAACCTGAAAAACGCGACAAATTCAAAATATTATCATTATCTCCTATGTTCCACGTTTTACGGTATGAATGAAGAGAAACAAAGTTGTAGAGAATCAATTTTTTTACAATTTTTGTTCTCACGGTTTTACTGTAAAATCAAAAATGGCCGAGTTATTCAAGAAAAACCTTTTTTAGAATATACGCAGAAGCCCTATTCGGTCTACTTTTTTAATGTACACCCCCAGTGACCCTCCCCCCACCCCCCCGAGGGACCTACGAAAAAAAATCCAAGAACTAATTATTCACGGGTAGGTTCGGTTATTTGGATAAAATGACTGGCCTATCCGGGTTGTACGACAACAAGCCGCCTATCTCGAAGGCGAAGATGAGTGCTATCACGCGTGGTGGTATAAAGGCTATAAAGTTCTACAAGCATGTCGTACATAGTGTTGAAAAGTTCATTTAGAAGTGCAAGCCGTCGCAGTGTAGTAGAGCTTTCAAAAAAATCGTAATGGAGTTGGTCCGTTTGTAAACGTTCATTAAACCTATAGCAGTTAAAATGCCGTTCAAATTATTTTGTGAAAATCAATCTTTCACATTTGTGCTTGAGATAAAAGAAGAAAAAAAAAGATATATTTATTAGACACAAGACACGTATTAGCGTGCTCAGAGGGCGGTTATAAAGGTAATGCTGAAAAAACCGTTTCGATATCCCACAGACACCCTCTACACTGTGAATGTAAGCTGCTGCGAGTAAGACAGTTTTAAGTACGTCATGAAAGCAGTTTCCCGGTTTTTAATACCATCTTAATTTTACTTCTAACGAAACAGAAGTTATTGTTTTGTACTGCAAAATGGTAATATTTTAAGTAGTTTTTATTAATCGCACTCGCAGGCGGCCAAGATACAGGCTCAGCCTAGTTTGGCGTCTGACGGATATAACGTTTATGTTAGAAGTTTATTTTAGTTTAATAAATGATTTTTATTATTTATTTATTAATATTTTATTTAAAAATAAAATAAACAAGTAGTTTATAATAAATAAATAAATTAATTAATATTAGGTGACAATCCTACACAAATCGACCTAGTCCCAAATTAAGCAAAGCTTGTACTATGGGTACTAGACGACGATGAACATACTTATATAGATAAATAAATACTTAAATACATAGGAAACATCCAAGGAACCCAGGACCTCTTGCTTCGTAGACAGGGTCACTACCAACTAGGCTAAAGCGGTCGTCAAAGTAGTAAGTAGTAAGCATCCAACATTTAAAAAAAAAAGTTTTCGTCAAAAATTAAATGCTCTTATTGCCAACTTTTTTCTGTACACCGTCATCAACTACTCATTAAGACGATTCTAACGATCCTCAACGTACGTTCGTTAAGTTCTGAATTCGCATGACCGCTTTCTGTCTCCATCATCCGACCAATATACCTAAAATTTCAGCTGAATCGGTCATCAGGAAGTGGGTCAAATTCAACTTTTAAGATTTGCCCCGCACTAACACTAAAATACAGGTAGGTTAGAAACAGCGGAAAATCGGTCTTGAATGTTTTATCCGTACTAAAGTGTCGCGCGCATGAAAAAGGGTTGAAAAATCACTGGATTGCATTGAAGACATGCGGTTTTGAAAACAACTTCACCTTCTGGAACACAACTCACACGGAAAACACCTTGTTCCAGTATATGCATATTGCAACTGCCTTAAATCGCCTTTAAAATGTCTTTTCGCGACCTCAACTGTTTTCTTGGTGACTTAATTTAAATTTAACATCCTTGTAACGTATAGTAAGAACACAGCGTTTGGGCAAAGCTGTTTGAATTGCAGTCTTAATACCAGTTGGTGTGGTCGGCTTTTGTTTGGCATTGCAGCGTAAAGCAGAGGTAATCCTTATGAGGAAGGGAGTAAATCCACCGCGTGTGTTCTCGCCTTAATCTGATGTAACAGGGCTGA
The DNA here is from genome assembly GCA_945867215.1 of Epinotia demarniana. Lineage (NCBI taxonomy): Eukaryota > Metazoa > Arthropoda > Insecta > Lepidoptera > Tortricidae > Epinotia > Epinotia demarniana. Next base: position 23,258,963 of record OX244273.1, read on the forward strand.
GAGAGTTTTGAGAGAGCTTATATGTAATGTTTTTTTAACTTGGTGTTTGGTGCACAATTGTTTGTTATGAGTTTAGTAAAGGCATAATAAATATGGAAGATTGGATAGACAATAATAATAACTATTTGAACCCATTGTTACACAAACCGACCTTGTCCCAGACTAAGCAAAGCTTGTACTATGGGTACTAGACGACGATAAACATTATTATAAAGATAAATAAAAATACTTAAATACGTTGAAAATACCTTAGCCCTGGGAACAAATATTCGTGCTCATCACACAAATAAATATATCCAGGAGCCCTGGTTTCGTAAGCAGGGTCACTACTCACTACCAACTAGGCTACCGAACTCGAGTTGAGGATGTTCATATGTTTGGCGGTTTGTAACTCAATCACGCAAAAACAACTAAGCGGCTTTAAATAAAATTTGGCATAGGTTTAGTTCATCTATCACCTGTATGAAACAAAGAATATATTTTATTTACGCCCTCATTGGAGGATGTGATCTGCGCCTACTCGCTCCTCGAGTAGCCACGGGTAGCTAGCCTCTCGAGTAGGTACCAGAGCCGCAGCTCTGGTACCTACTCGAGAGGCTTGCGGCGTTGCTCTAGGAACGAAAGAAGATCAGTGTTATTACATTCACATCACATCACACATCATCAGCCTATATACGTCCCACTGCTGGGCACAGGCCTCCTCTCGTGAATGAGAGGGAACGGGCAGTAATAAAAATATGTGAAAAGGAGAAAGTTTAAATCAATATATCAGTTTTGTTAGTCAACGAAGTTTCCGTAGTAAGAACACTTTTTTTTTCATTCAAGTATATTACAAAAACTCTCTCGACACCGTCTCTGGTAACGAATGCCTGTGAATAAAATTGAAATGAACGACGCCAAACAATGCGCCCGCGTCGCGGCGGGTGCAACACTACACAGGATTGGCCATCATTAGATTGGGTTTGGATATAATAAATTTAAGTCTGGAATTCGATTCCTGCCACCTGATTTGATGACAAGGTTAGGCTAGGCATACAATTTAATTATTAGCGCTTTCTGGCAATAAGCGTGATTGCTGCGGTTTTTTTTATGCGAGCAACTACAAATAAAGGACATTTAAAGAGAAAAATGAGTCGAAGTTGGACCTCGCTGGCCGCAGCCGAAACACTTCATATTCATTTAGCGACACATAAGTATGACGTCACCGTTTTCTATTTGTGCTAATCGTTATATGGAAAATATATTACGCGTGATATGATAATGATGATGACGAAAATGCACTTAAAGTGGGATTTTACAACTTCTTGTGTTGCTAAATATGAAAGGAAAGGATACTGACGTATATATAGGTTCTTGAGTGAAACAACCGGCTCTGGTAGATGCTCGTTTATTACTGCCTTTGCTATCTACATGCGAACAATGGCTGCTGTGTGCGTTGACACGCACACACACATGCAAATACACCTCACTTCTCCACCGTTAATTGTAAGACCTGTCATAAAGAGAGAACACTTATTAATTAAATTATATATCTAGCATAACAACATTAGGTCTTATAATTAATTTTCTTATCTCTAGGCCTTAGGGTAGGTCTAGTGACAATTGAGAGTGGCGGTGGTGAGCGCGCACCGCTAGCCACGGCAGGCGCGGGCGCGGCCTCAGCTGTAGGCTCGGCCGTGTCCTCCGTGACCTCCGCAGTCGGCACGAGCGGCTCCTCACTCTCCTCGTCCTCCCCGGACAACCCTGTATCATACTCATCGCTCAGGACCTCGTGCGGCTGTAAATCTATCTGCACGGGACTGCCTGTCCGGGGGGAGGGGGGGGATGAAAGCGCGTGCGCCGCCGGGGATGAGGCAGGTGACGGTGCTGGCGGCAGCTCGGCCTGTGGCGGAGACCACGCGTCTTCGTCAGCGTCAGCACCGTCAGCTGTGCTTACATTAATACCATCAATATGACCTCCTGTATATTTTAAAATTTGGTCAATGTGGCGTCTACATACAGATTTGCCAGCATGAACAAATACCAAATACATTCTTTTGCCAAATTTATTCCGAATTGTACCTAAGGTCCACATCTCTTTTTTTGCAGTAAACCATTTTACCCAAATTATATCTCCGACATTAAAATCCCTACACGTGCTTTTCTCATCGTTAACAATACCAGTTTTGCTATTATCTCCAGGCAACACGAGGTCTAAGCGTGATCTTAAATTACGCCCTATCATTAGACTAGCAGGAGTACGACCTGTCGAACAATGTGGAGTATTTCGGTATTGGAATAACAACCCTAATAGCTTATCTTCTACTTGTGACTGGTTTGTGTTGTTTATACACTTAATCATTTTTTTACAAGTCTTTACCGAATTCTCGGCTTGGCCGTTACTGGCCGGGTGATAAACCGGAGATGTGACGTAACGAATGCCATTCACAGCGCAAAATGAATTGAATTCGGTTGAATTTATTTTAACGTCATTGTCGGATACGATTACATTAGGTACGCCATATCTTGAAAATACCTCTTTTAATTTACAAATCAGAGCTCGAGTGGTGGTCCCGTTATTCATCAACAAACATTCCAACCATTTACTGTACGCGTCCACGATAATTAAGTACGACCTGTTGTGAATAGACATGTAATCGATATGTACCCGGTACCAGGCGCCTGGAGGGCGCGGCCACGGCGCGGGCGCAGCGCGGGGCGGGGCGGGCCGCACGGCCGTGCAGGCGGCGCAGGACCCGATCCAGCGCTCGATATCAGCGTCAATGTTAGGCCACCACATCTTACCTCGCGCGATACTTTTCGTCTTAACTATGCCTAAATGTCCGACGTGCAATTCGCGTAACAGCTGAGTTCGAAATACGGAAGGAATAACTATGCGGTGACCACGAAACAAACAACCGTTATCTATTTGCAGGTCCGCTTTGCATCTGAAATAGGGTAAAATAGATGCACAACTTATTTTACGAGGCCAACCGCAATTCAAATATTTAAAAACTTTTTTAAAAGTCGAGTCATTTTCGGAAGCCTCTTTTATATTATCAGCTGTTACGGGCGCGACACTTTCGTCGAGAAATCTTAAATAGGTCACATCATCGTCATTGGGTACTTCACTATCCATAACGGGCAACGGCGCGCGCGAAAAATAATCGGCAACTATGTTATTGCCACTACTGATGTATTGTACGTTATAATTATACGCTGATAATATGATCGCGTATCGCTGTAAGCGTGACGCAGTCATAACAGATATGCCGTTCTTTTTGCCGAAAATGGACAACAAAGGTCTATGATCCGTTTTTAAGATAAAAGGGTCTTGTCTCCCGTACAGGTACTGGTGGAACCTCTTCACACCGAATATTATGGCAGTTGCCTCTTTCTGTATCTGACTGTAGTTCCGTTCACTGGCGTTGAGCGAACGAGAGGCGAACGCCAGCGGACGCTCAACGCCGGTGCATGGGTCGCGCTGAGCCAGTATAGCACCCAGGCCCCCGGGTCCCGCGTCTACGCTGAGAACCAGCTGAGCCTCCGGGTCGAAATGCGCCAGCACACGCTCGGAGCATAATTCCCGCTTGACGGCCTCAAACGCCTCTTCCTGTCGGCGCCCCCAGTCCCATTTGGCTTCTGCGCGTAGCAACTCGTGCAACGGACTCAACAGGTCGGACGCGTTCGGTATGAAACTACGGTAGTAATTTACCACTCCCAGGAACCTTTTTACCTCCGTCACATTAGTGGGCCTTGGTGCGTTATATACAGCTTCCACTTTTTTTGGACAAGTTTGTAACCCGTGTTTATTTATTACATAACCTAAATAAGTTACATTGCTACTAAAGAAAACACACTTCTCCTTTTGTAACTTTAAACCTGCATCGCTAAGCCTAGATAAGACTTCACGCAATCGCGCCAAATGCACGTCATCCGTAGGTCCCGTTATACAGACGTCATCGAGCCAACAGGTGACTCCATCAATACCTACCAGCAATGACTCCATAGCACGCTGGAAGATGGCGGGTGCGTTGGCCAACCCATATAAAAGTCTCGTATACATGTACAAACCTTTCGTCGTGTTAATAGTCGTAAGCGCCTGAGAGCTGTCTGATAAAACGAACTGATTGTACGCGTTGCTAAGGTCTAACTTGCTGTAACTCTGACCTCCGCCTAAGTTAGCGAAAACCTCCTCTATGCGCGGCATCGGATACTTATCAATGATCATGTCCTTATTCAATGTCACGGAATAATCACCGGCAATTTTTATCTTACCGTTTTGCTTTAAAACGGGCACAATAGGTGTCGCATATTCGGAGAAGTTAACAGGCACGAGAATACCTAAATCAACAAGGCGGTCGATTTCTTCTTCTACCCGTTTTTTAAGCGCAAAAGGAACTGACCGCGGTTTAAAATACTTAGGCTTAACGTTATCTTTCAATTGCAAATGGACTTTGAACTTGTTGAATTGACCTAAACGATCCTCAAATAAGCTACTGAATCGATTCAACAAGTTGGTTACTTCACTCGAGCTCTGTTCCATGTTGACAAATTTGTTATCTACCGTGAATGACATATTAAATTTTGTCATAAAATCACGACCTAGTAACGGCGGACCGCCATTTTCTATAACATAAATTCTTAACGTATGTGTTTTTTCCATATACGTTACATTAGCAACGAAATAACCTATTGGCGTGATCTTATGACCGTTATACAGGCACATGCTTAGGTCGCTTTTAGATAAGGGAAAGCTAGAAAACAATTTATCATACAATTTGTTACATACGATGGTCGTCCCGGAACCCGAGTCGAGCTCCATGTTCAATTGCATATTATTAACAGACACATGAAGTAATATCGGCTTATAGTTAACGTACCTTAGACTTAGAAGTTGACACTCTTTGCAATTGTCGCACTTACTTTTCTCTTCTCGTTCTTCGACGTTATGTACACGACACTTGGACAGTTTCTTGGAACTACATATTTTCTTAAGATGTCCCTTTTCACCGCACAGCTGGCACCGATAGTTTTTGTAACGGCACTGACTGGCATCGTGGCTCTTCATACCGCACACGGAGCAGGTCCTTGCGGGGTCCCGGCCGGACGCGGACGGCTGCAGCTGCGCGCGCGCCCGGTACACCGGCTCCTGCTTCACGGTCACGGCCACCGCGGCCGCGCGCGCCTGCTGCGCGCACTCCGCCTGCTGGGCCAGCTCCACCGCCTTCGCGAGCGTGAGCGTGGTGGCGTCCTGCTCGAAGAGACGTTCGCGCTCCTTGCCGTCGCGTAGCCCCAGCACGAACTTGTCCCGCAGCAGCATGTCCAGCGAGTTCCCAAACTCGCAGTGCACGGCTAGTCCCCGGACCCGAGCCGCCCACTGTTCGACACTCTCCCCCACCTCTCGCGTCGCCTCATAAAACTTGCTTTTATCGGCAAATGTACATCTCCTCGGAGTAAAATGACCGTCGAGCACCTTCAATAACTCGTCGAATCCAACCTCTTCTACGGTTTTTGGATGTACCAAGTTCTTCAGTAGCCGGTATGTCTCATCGTGCAGATGTGTCAGTAGTACAGCGCGTCTCATATCTTCTTCAATCACATTTAAAATGAGGAACTGTTTCAAACGACTACTGAAAATCGCCCAATCTTGGGTATTGTGGTCATAAAGACAAGGGTTTCCAATAAAACCAGACATTATAAAATCACTTTCTTGCTATATATTTTTTTTTAAATTTCACACGCGGGTAAGACACAGATCGTCGCCAGTGACGTATATATAGGTTCTTGAGTGAAACAACCGGCTCTGGTAGATGCTCGTTTATTACTGCCTTTGCTATCTACATGCGAACAATGGCTGCTGTGTGCGTTGACACGCACACACACATGCAAATACACCTCAGATACAAAAGAGACGTTATAAAACTAACCAAAAGGCACATGTACTAGATACTTGTTATTTACTTTATGTGTACTGGTTTTACTAACCTACTTATACATAACATTAAAACAATTGATGTAGCTAATGGCTGGTTTTCAATTGTTTTCGTCATCTAAAGTAAAAAACACAATAATATTGCAACTGCGAAAGTAACTGTGTGTGTGTTTGTCTAGACCTTGTCAAGCATAAATATAGTCAGGTGGGGTAAGTGCGCCCCTGGGGTAAGTGCGCCAATGGGGTAAATGCACCTTTCATTAAACAGATTCAGATCTACAGTTATTTCACAAATAACGACATCTCACATTCGTGCAACAAACTAAACAAGTTTGTTGCATTGATATTGATTTAAATGACTAAATGATGAATGAGGCGCACTTTCCCCGGTGGCGCACTTACCCGAATTGACCTTAGCTCAAACGATTTAAATAAAATCACCCTTAAATAGGTAAAAAAGGAGTGTAAGTTTGTATGCTGCGCCCGTGAGAAGACATAGCATTTATCCCTGAAGACGTTTAACGAGTATGTGTGGACGAAGTCGCGAGCAAAAGCTAGTAACATTATAAAGCTGGTGATGATAAGAAATTGAAACTAACTAATAAAAAATACAAGTTTAAGAAAAACTAAAATAAGCAGATGCAAAGAGGTGTTTATAGCCGAGCTTTAGAGCCGAGCTTTTTTAATAAAACTTGCATAATGACGCGCCTCGGGCTTTGTAAAAATATAGTAGAGCTAAGCTCTACTAAAGCTGCCTTAGCACGCTCTACGAGCTTTTAAAGTTTATTCATTGCAGCAAACTTTTAAGTTCTGGGGACAAAGCTTCCGGAGTGTTGCTGGCGTTGACAATAACCGGCAGGGGACTCTTGATAGATAAAATTTGTTGCTGACATTACCTTAATAAATTTTGGGAACGAGCTTAAGGCGAGGAAATATGTAATATGTTGGTTTTTATAGCGCTGGCAAAATCAATAAGTACCTACAGCTGCCATCTGAACATGCTTTTACTCTTTGTCAATAGAGTCGTGTTCAGATATTTGTGCGCACCTCGTTCAGTTCGATATACCTGACGGGCTAACGACATACACGCAAATGATAGTCTTTGTACAATCGGTCAACTCAAAAATATATTTTATTCTCGTCACTTAATGTTTGCAGAAGCCTTTACTGAACTATCATGAATTTGACCAACAGAACAACAAAAAACATCAACGGTGGGCTGTATCGTGAAGCTTAGATTTTTAATAGATATCAAGATTGTTTTGTTATTTCAGTTGACTCGTAGAAAAAGTATTGTAAGTGTACAATAGTTACACAATTAGCTCTTAAATATATCCGTATAATACATATATTTGACCTCCACTACTGCGCTAAGCACTACCGTAACTGGCAGTTTGTACTCACACAGATTGGCATACATGTCCCTTTTCGCCGGCCGCTCTCACGGGATACGAATTAGATTTGCTGACAGTTCCAGGATGTTCCACAAACCCGCCGTTAACATTTGAATATTTACTATAGAATTTTGTATAAAATGGGTCATACGAGACGAGGACAAGGTTGTATAGTTGTTTCGCATTCCCGATGGGTAAAACCGCTTTAATAGTAGTTATGAAAAGGGGAAACCGGTGGGGAAATCTGTTGGATTGAGCAGCGGCTGTTATAGCTTAGTTGTTTAGAAGCGATTGGCCTGGTCTACCAAAGCTAGGTTACTGATTCAAATCTAGCTCTTCAAAAAAATCACTATGGTAATCGAACGAGCAAGCGAAGCGGACGAAGTTCTATGCGTCAGCTCGGGCCGAAAATAGTTCGTGTGTCTGTTACGTTGTCGCGCTGTGCAGCAAAACCGTTCTCCACTACAAGTCGCATTTCTCAACCGATTCTCGTGAAATTTTGATATCATGTTTGATAATTATCATGTTTGATATCTCGTTACCATGTTTGATAATTATTTAGTTTTATTTGTCGAGTCCCTTAAAATATTTTATTTTTAAATTGGAAACGGACTGGCTCGGCTGTTTTACATCTCATAGACCCACTAGTACCTAGCTTAAAGTCGAAGAGAGAAGTCATTCATTCAGCTTAGTTCAATCGATGAAGAGAACGACGACGCCTTGAAACTGAGTAAAGTACGGAAATTTGATACTAGATACGGTGCCTTATTTTCGACGCTTATAGTATTAGATATGTGCATCTGAACAGGTCCTGAAGTTAAATAAGTTGGGCTGAACGGTCGAAGATTGGAGAGCTGTGTGCCCAACAGAGGGCGTATACACGGTCAAGAAGATGACCGTTAAAAATATTGACTAGCCTGCAACACATTGGCGCGGCCTGCGGTGGCGGTCAATAGTCATTTGACTTTGGCTGCGCCAGTCCGTGAGAGGATTCAACTGTTTTTGACATATTTTCTTGACAGTAGTCTTTTCTAAAACGCGGCTAGAATATATTGGTTGTTAAAGTGCCACTGCGGCATACTTACACAACAAAATTAATTAATTTAACTTACATATTTCAAGGAGATTAAGTATTGTTTGCAGATGACACTTATTTTCAAACTCATGAGACAGTAACAAGCTTGCAATTATGTAAACAATGCTATTTCTGGGTGCACGACGTTTTATAAAATTTCACTTAATCTATTTTGGTTTGATATACCATTGCTTATTATAATGTAACGGATGGTATAATATTGTTTCAGATAATTTTCAAATGATCTTATTTGAAAAGTGATATAATGATTTAGGGCTATAATTACAACTAGTATAAAAGACATTTACTATAAATATCACTTGGTGTAAAACTTGTTTATCATAATGACTTACTTGACATAATTCGTCAATGCTATAAATTGCAGAAGATATAAATGGATTTTACAATAAATAACTTTAGACATAAACAAATCATTAAAAATAATGTTATAATGAATACTAAAATAAATAAGCGAGACCTTTTGCACTTTAACCATATAGCATAATCCACCTCAAGGCAGGTCTCAGGTAGGTACGACGACGAGCGAAGCGAGGAAGAGTGTTAGGTTGAACTGCGACCATACAGTGCGCGAGCCGAGCGAGCGAAGCGAGCGTGCCGCGGTAGCGGCCGGCGAAGCGCCAGAACCGATTTTTTTAAATATTTAATACTTACATTACATATTAAATACGTAAATACTTACAAAAGTCTAAGGCGGAGGGCGGTCACAGAAACGAAAGCGGGGCTCCGTCAACTTCTTGGCAGACATTGGTATATTAAAGTGCAATTATTTAAAATATTATGTATGTTAAACATTATTTATATCATAAATGCGTTATATGAAAACCTAATTATTTTAAATAATATGTATGTTAAACATATTTATGTCATAAATGCGTTATACGAAAATAGAATTATGCCACTTGCAAATTATGTCATATTGCCTAATACATCAATTGATAATTAGAGTAAAGGAAAATATAGCAAAAAACCGTTATATCAAACGTTACATTATACTAAATAACTTTATGCCAATTTAATGTATATCAAGTGTATGTTAGTTTTTCTGACATTATATGAAACATTACGCACCCGCTATTTCTAAAGTAGTAAATTGCTTTAATGTTACCAGTAATAATTTATTTTTGAATGAGAAAAAGACTAAATGTACTAAGTTTGTCACGAATCACATTAAGCACGAGCAGGGAAGTGTCGTTGTGAAAGGTGAGAAATCAGAACTAGTTGATAGTACAGTATTCTCGGTATAACGTTAGATTCCAAGTTTCAATGGGGTCCCCATATTGCTAATCTCTCGAATAGACTGAGTTCTGCAGCATTTGCAGTGAGCAAGATCCATCAATTGATAGACGTGAAAACAGCTCGATTACTATATTTTAGCTACCTACTTCCATAGCATTATGTCATAATTATGGTATTTTATTGTGGGGCAGTGCTACGGATATTCATACGATTTTTGTTCTGCAGAAACGGGCTATTTAGGCGATATATAAATAATAAATAAATAAATTAATTAATTTTATGGGACAATCTTACACATTTCGACCTAGTCCCAAACTAAGCAAAGCTTGTACTATCGGTACTAGACGACGATAAACGTAATTATATAGAGAAATAAATACTTAAATGTATAGATAACATCCATGACTCAGGAACAAATATTCGTGCTCATCACACAAATAAATGCCCTTACCGGGATTCGAACCCAGGACCTCTTGCTTCGTAGGCAGGGTCACTACCAACTAGGCTAAAGCGGTCGTCGAATTGAACCATAGAGACTCATTTATGTAGAGGTCATACACCAATGACATTATTGTGTATGTGCATAAAAACATTGTCATTTTTGGGAAAACTGAAAGTTGTCAATTAAACTACCGTAGCCAAAGTAACGAGTTACAAGCAACAATTTACAACACGCGACTTTAACACGCATTCAATTAAATTATCGTGTGCAAAGTTGGCTGAAGCTTGTCGCACTATAGTTGCAACGAGCAGTAAGTACTAGGGTGCCGTGGGGAGTGCTGTATTGTTCATTTGGTATATTGTAGGTATATGCTTTGACGTTGCTTGGTTGACTCGCGGATGAGACAGCTGGACGCAACGTATCCTAATCCATACTAATATTATATTATAAATGCGAAAGTATGACTCTGTGTTTGTTTCCTCTTGACAAGCAATTGAGCAAATATAATTGCAAAGCAATTATATTTTGGTTAAATTACAATCATCCTGAAAATAATGAAAGAAACCCCAAACGTTTTTACCAAGTCTTAAAGCAAAGTAGTCATCAATCCATATAAATTCACGCGCGATTTTATTCCTTTTTTCAAGTGCTTATGGCTTGAAATGGCATACAAATTCGTCTGTATTTAAACCTTTTTCGGTACAAAAAACTTACAATACCGTATAATAACCCCGTTCGATCCAAAGGTCCCATTGTATTAAAGTCCTCACAAAGGACAGGCTATATACTCGTATACCCACTTATCTACGTTTTTCAATTCTCGATCCTTTCTTAAGGTTAATCACATTATCTGCCGCAATTATTTCCTGTATACAGTAATATGTATGCCAAGTATTTTTACTTGGTATTAGAAACCTAGTATTCGTACCAACGCCGTGGGGAACAAGTTCTAACTTCTCACTTGTTTGTGGCAAACTGACTTGCCCATTTTGCAAGCGAGTTAACAGTGGCTTTGATTTAAGTCTTTTCTGTCTTTTGCATAAAAAGTTTTCGCTGTGCTTTATCACCTCAGGCACATTCACAACTCGTCTGCAATCGATGTGGCAAGAAATGCTGCGCTGCTGTTGGACTATAGTAGCCACCAGGACTATAGATGCGACAATCTATAGTAGCCACCAGGACTATAGATGCGACAATCTATAGGCTACTGAGCGCTGCAAACAAACACCTGTCACAGATGATGTGGGCAATGATGATTGAAATATTTGATGGACTAGCATTAGCGGTTGCGCCAACATATACCTTGTGAGGCTTTGACCTACCGTTGACATCGCTGGTTGAAAACAAATTCACAAATTACACAACTTGTCTGTTAAATGGCCCGTATAATGTGGCATCATGTAATACGTCTCTGTAGCTTGTTCAGTTTCTAAAATTGCTAGATTATGAAGTGCATAGAGATATCCTATATTTGTTAACTCTGTGGTCTTGAAATTTCTTTCGTCACCGGGTGATTTTACAGTAAATTATAACACTTTAGAAAAACACCTCTCCTTGTAGTAATCACTACATTCAAAGTTGCATTTACTTATATTCGTAGATGCATTGTCAGATGATCGTTGTCAAATAGAGAAGACCCCAGATATTTGAGTTAAGATGACAACTATAGAAATTTCAAAATATTCCTAGTGCGAGTATTACCACTAACCTAGTATCTCTCTACCCATCAAAATACTCGCCACTTAGGTGGGTAAGGTGCTAGCTTAATGTGAATAGTTTTACCCGCAGCAAGAAACTTTAACGGAACTGTTTTTCCTCTGAATGAGCTATGTTAAGGGACCTAGTATTTTTCCTGGTATTTCTAGAAGTAATGTAAGCTGTAATGTAGGTAAGTTGCGAACTCTTCTGAAGTTGGAAACAAAACTTAATACGAGTATGATGAGAGGAGGTTATTCTGTTAGTTGTTCTTAGCAGTTACTTTGTGGGTAGTTTTAGTTGTGATAACATCTTAGAACGTTACAGGGTTAATATCATATTTTACGCAGTTTGTAATTAGAAACTAGTGGCTCGGTGAGCCTTGTGATCCAGTCTTTAAAAAATAAAATCCAATACTTGGTCGACAAAACACAATTTTTGAACACCATCTCCAAATTTCACGAGGATCGGTTGAGAAATGCGACCTATAGAGGAGCACTATCCGTCTCTCTCTTATTACAACACTTAGAACAAGAGGTATAGCGCGAGAAAAATAGAAAGTATGCCGTCGTCCCATGATAGAAAGGTGTGCATGACATTCACGAACCGTCGGCCATATTGAATTCAGTGACCCTGCCTACGAATTTGTTCGTAAGTCATGGATTTTCTATATATTTAAGTATTTATTTATCTATATAAGTATGTGTATGGTCGTCTAGACCCAAAGTATAAGGTTTGCTTAGTTTGGGACTAGGTCGATTTGTGTAAGATTGTCCGCAAATATTTATTATTATCAGGTATTTATTTTTAATAATATTAATAATATTGCCAGAATGTCTCTGGTGCGAACCCAGCATTTTTTTATTGTTTCTCATTTAATATGAAATGTACAGCCTTAAACAATTACTGTTGTTAAAGTGAAAATACTAGCAGTCGCCCATCCTTTTGACTCGTCTGACTCGTTTATACTCGAGTCCTTTGTCCTTTGCCGCCGGTGAGGCGGAAAACGCCCACTTTTCTCCCGCTACGTTAAAAGTGCGTACTGGACCGAAATTTGACTCGTTTCTAGTACTGACAGGTCGTGCGATGGCAAATAATGTAATACGCTCGGCGTAACCAAAATATTTTCTATTGTGTCAGTAAAATACAGTAAATGCTAGTGCGTTTAGTCGGCAGGATTAGCAGCACATAGCCAGCCCAGCTCAAGTATGAATTGCCGCTTGTCGCCACGCTGCCCGCTGGCGTCCAAAGGGGTGACAAATTAAGTATCTTTTCAAACGTACGTTAGCACAACTTAAGGCCTCCACCCACCGGACGCGTGTGCTGCGCGGCGCGTGTGCTGCACGGCACACGCTTAAGTTGTAAAGCATTGAAAGTACACTTCAAACACACATCGAACGCGTCACACGCGCAGCACCCGCGCAGCTGCAGCGCAGCACACGCGCAAGTTGTAAAGCATTGAAACTACACTTCAAACACACATCGAACGCGGCACACGCGCAGCACACGCACAGCACACGCGCAGCACACGCGTCCGGTGGGTGGAGGTCTTTAACTGTCACTTTCCCATACAAAAGTTACATTTACATCTACCAGCAGGTCGATTACGTAACGCATCGTTATAAAAATAGTAGTAATTATAAAAATGGAGGAATCGTTATATTTCAGTGCCTATCTCTAGTCTATCGCTTACAATACACTACCCATTTGAATTGGCTGCATAGAACTTCTGGTTTTCGAACGAGCAACCGAAGCGAACGAAGTTCTGTGCTTTAGCTTGGGCTGAAAATCGTTTGTCTGTCTGGCTGTTCTCCTCTACAGCAGCAGTTTGTCAACCGATTTGAGATTTTTGAGTAAGTTCGATAGTTATAATATAGTTCTTTTTTGTAGTCACTTAAAAGAAACAGTCTGGCCGGTTCTACAGCTCACAGATCCAACAATTTTCATATTGGTACCTCGTAATTTTGTCTTTTTATTTACATAAGGTTGGCAGTACTTTTCAGGTGTGTAGAGTGTGCCTAGAATGATTTTCACTTTTCTTATTTATGACTGAACTGATCAAGCTTTAATATGCAGGAAATAACGTCCTCTTTTCCGGACATTTATGTTAAAAATAATTTGAATTCCTGGAAGTGTAATTCGCGGAAACGAGTTGGGAATTGGGTCATTCCCAACGAAGTTCTGTAACGTCATTCATGATTCCCCACACCTCGCCTCACGGGAACTGGCCAGAGCTCTGTTTATGCGTTATAATACGAATAGCAGCGTCAAGATAGAACTAGTGTAGCTAAACGGCTGCGCCACTTTCGATCTTGAGGTGGTTCAAACCCCAGCTGGTATCATAGCATTTGATATTGAACAGTAACTTTTCGGTGTTTTCGGAACAAGGTGTAGTGCCTCTGGGTTGGAACGTTAGGTTAGTCGCTTTCGGAAAACTACTCTAGTAAACGTTCTAGCCCGTGGACTAGGGAGTTCACTAGTTGCACGTTGCTCTACATGACATGGGCAGTGCAGTGCATGCACTGCATGCACATGGACCCTTTATTTCAAAGTGGGCTTTAATTGGAACAAAGAAAAATGCTCTTAGTTCGAATTAAATTCATATTGCTTTGACATAAATAATCCATGCCCTACACTAACTAGTGCTACGTCAAAAACTATGCCACTAACTTTGATGTTCTTGTTAAAATTCAAACGTGATTCTTAATATTTATTAAGTTTTTTCTATTTTTTTTAAATCATAATTTGAATGAGATTTATTTATCAGGCTCAGGCCTTAGCGTTTTGGAGGCTAAACCCTAAAGCCTTTCAAAAACGATCACCTTCGAAATTTTAAACTTTGAAGCTTTGGTTACATTTGGATGGAAGCCCGCTGGTCTGACTTCATCTAGTAGTGAAGCTATTACGACAGTAAAGCGGCAGTTAGTGCAGCGCTAATTAGGCGATCGAACGGGCTCGTAACAGAGGTTGTAGCGATAAGTTTACACTGCTTCTTCGACCCGAGGAATAGAAAATCTTGGAAGAACTTAAAGTTAAGGTGAATTAATTAGCCTTGTTACTGCCTGTGGGCAGATTATATGTGAAATAGCGCTGTGCGCGTGCAGTATAACGCATTCAAGGCGCGGACGCCAAGATTCTGTAGCGCATCAGGAATGTTTTCAGAAGCGCGGGTAGACTGCAGTTATACCACTACGCAAGCGAGCCACATGGGGTCCCTTTGTTTCCCATAAACTTATTGTTCCGAATTTCGATACTCAGAAATTGATATCCATATAATTTATAGACATAAACATCAGTAGTCATAATCTTTGTTAAGTATAACGTTTTGTAGTTCTAACATTAATGACCTATAATATTAAGTATTATAATCACAAAAGTCAGAAATTGATGTCCATAACAATCAAAGGTCTATCAATAATTATTCATAAATATTCTAAGGCATATATTTCAACGTATAATGATTGCTATTCATATCGTTTGAATGCCTAAAGTGAATTACGTCTAAGAGACCAAATCTATAACATCCAAAGTCATATAGATAATTACTCAGAAACATTTCTAGACATACATTTGAAAGGGGTACTAGGTACTACTGCGCGAAGGGTTTATGACTGTTTCGTAAAGAATACGTTTAAATAAGCATGTTTTATTAGAAAATTTTTCTCTGAAATTAAAAATGGCCAAGATATTGGACTTCTAAGGCAGGTCGGTGTAGGTACGACGACGAGCGAAGCGAGGAGGAGTGTTAGTTGTACCGTGACCCTAAGCGCACGAGCCGAGCGAGCGAAGCAAGCGTGTCGCGGCAGCGGCCGGCGAAGCGCCAAAACCAATAATGACACAACATTCATCGAAATGTTGACAAGTACATATTTCTCCTAACTTTCGGGTCAAATAACTCGGCCATTTTTGATTTTAGAGAAAAAAGTTACAAAAGAAACATACTTATTTTAACGTATTCTGACCACTAAACAAAACAGTGAGCGGCATAAATATCTTTCAATCGTATCACTCTTTATTTTTGCCAAAGTACCCACATTAATTATAATTAATGGGTATGTGGGTATGTTATAAAGCAGTCTGGAAGAACGCAGTAACGTTCGGTAGTAAAAAAAACATGTATTTTATTATTTTTCTGGGAGTGTGTTTATGGGCTTTAAAATTATGAAGAGTGACACCACCGTGAAATTGAATGATATGACTAACTAATCAGATGACTACCAATCATTATGACTTGCGAAAAAATACCTTTCAATAATTATTACAAACTAGATTATTGCCTGTAACATTATGTAATTGCATACCACCGGGACATTGAACGTTATGGCTAACCAATTTTATGACTAACAATAATGATGACCTGCAAAAATCGGAACTCCAATGTATTTTGTTAAATTTTATGACTTTCGACAATATGACTAGAAAAAATTATGGTGGAAAACGTTATGGACTGAAAAAATCGGATCTTAAATTTTATGGGAAACAATAGAGACCCGAGCCACATCCCTGGTGCGCAGAGTGCGGGCTAGCTCCAACAGCATTCTGAGCATGACGAATACAATTGTTACTAACACCATGATCCAGGGTACTCGTGAATAACGTATTTTATGTATTATTTGTTATTATTTAAATAAGACACACCGAAATACTAAATAAACCAGACACACCTAATTGTACACCCTCGCTAACATTCCGACTGACAGGAGCCGATGGAGACAGTTCCTCCGTTCCAGACGCACCCCGACATGACCACGATCCTCAGACATGTAGGTAAAGGCCTCCACCCACCGGACGCGTGTCGTGCGCGGCGCTAAAGTTACAACTCGGCAGCGCGGCCGCGTGTCGTGCGCGTCGCATGAGGTGCGCGGGCCCGCGCTGCTGAGTGTGATAGAGATAGCGAGATACATATTAAATGTGTTGGTAGTGAGAGAGATATGACGCGCGGGCCCGCGCTGCTGCTGCGCCGCAGCCGTGCGGCACACGCGCAGCACACGCGCAGCACACGCGCATTACACGCGCAGCACACGCGCAGCACACGCGCGGCACACGCGCGGCACACGCGCGGCACACGCGCGGCACACGCGCGGCTCACGCGCGGCAGACTCGCGGCACACGCGTTGGTAACGCGTCGCAGCCGCGTACCCCCGCGTTGCTATACGCCGCCCGCTTGCGGTGTGAATATACCGATTCAACCGCGCCCGACGCGCGCCGCGCACGTCACGCGCCGCGCACGACATGCGCCGCGCACGACATGCGTCCGGTGGGTGGAGGCCTTAAGAGCGACCAGAGCGAGAGTGATAAATAAGAATCGTCAAATACTTTGAACACTTACTTTTATAAACCAAACGACCAACGGACGTACGAAAGAATTTAGGCCAAAGGGGAAACGGAGGACTTCGTCCTTCGCGTCACTCACTCCTTCAACAAACTGATATCACATTAATCGTTATGGCATTTGTTTATCCTGTACTATTAAGAATTATTAAGAGCTCATTAACCTTTTACTGGTGCCGTCTGAACTTACCCAACCCTTTTTACGTTATACAGGCAATGTTGAAAACAAACAGAACTTTTCTCAACTCAACGGGGACTGATCATTCCATGTCAACAAAAATCCCTTATCTTTGCAGGACATGAAGAGGGCAAGTTTAGAACTTGGCCGAGTGCTCTACCCTTATCCCTCTCATTACGCATGGAGATTTGGAGGAGCACTCCAATACACTTGTGTAAATTGACCTTCTCGTTTATCTTCCAGGGTTTTTAGAAGTTTATGCTTGTGAGATGAAATGGATGGGGGTTTGTTTGTTAACTATACAGTATGCAACGCAATGAGACACAAACGTCTACCTGTTTAAATATAGAAAACGAATTAAGTCTATTCTAGAAGAGTTCCTTACTCAATATGCATATCACGGTTAGGAAACTCAGTGTTACAGGACCCAGTTTCGCTCTAAAGTTTTTATTTACACAAGTATCTCAAATTACACAAAAACTAATAATAGTTTCGTTTCTCCATTAAATTCGAATCCAAGACTGGGCTAATTTACAGTTTGTGTTCAGTAGTATTCATTATTCGACGAAGAATTAAGTCCGTTCAATAATAATAAGAAATAAAATGACTTTATTTAGGCTTCACATAGGTCATAACTGCTTAACGGAAAAGATACACTAAGGTACTTCAACTTATGTGTTTCAATCATTCATTCATTTCTTTTCATAGATCCCCGCGCGGGCCCGCCGCGTTAGCGACGCGTGTACAACAGTTGTGTTCTAGATTATAAAAAATACAGACAAGAATTAAATGTCAAATCTTAATACATTTTCCATATTTTCAACCATGTTCTTCATAAGGTAGCGGTGTACCCAAACGTTATGTGAAAAGTTTTCTGGCTCGCAGCTCGGCTGTGTCCAGTAACCTAGCTTAAGACCTTAATTCGACATGCTCTCATATTGCGATTGCATTGCTGATGTGCCATTGGATTTAACTGTTCATGTGAACGGGAACCGACCGATATAATAGTAGGTACCTAGGGATATTCACATACATTCTCAGTGACAATGGCACAACATGCGAAAAACCTTCAGTATCCATAATTTAATTTGCTATAACGCTGTTAGCCATAATCGCCATTTGCCATGAAAGTAATTTTCCCAAAAACAGTAACATTTTCAATCATTTGACGCGTTTGTAAAATTTCGAACCGCGCAAAGGTACATAGCCCGGCTACAAAAGATATATTATGTTCTGAGCTTCAATTATCCTACCTTTGTATTTCTTATTACCATGGTTTGGTCCTCTTTCACACTTATAAGTTGTTTTAATTAAGAAACATAATCTCACCTTCATAACTAAATAATACAATAGGAATTCTACCCTCCTTTAGTGTATGCTTGAACTAATCACAGCGAGACACTTTGCATTGAACCGGAAACTTAACCGGGCGATCCGGACCGAGCCGGGTATCCGGGTAAAAAAGCGCTGACAACTTACTTGGTAGGTTATTCGCAGAGACGACGATACAATGTTTAAAATAGTCCAAGGAGGTAGTGGTTTTTACGGGTTACCTTTGTTTAACCAAAAATATTTTGACAAATTATCACTTCCCAAAAAATTTTTCGTAGAATTTCATTTGCCAAATAATCGTTTGCCAAATTAACACTTGACAAATAATTCTTACGCAAACCTTATGTTTGGCATATTCATGTTTAGGTAATATCTCGTTTACCAACTGGTACTTTGACCAAATTTCATTCAGTCAAATATGTTAGTTGGCATAATATGTTTTAACCAAAACAAAATAAGGCAAATGATTTGTAACGTCAATATTTAATTGACCGTTTCTTTTCCGTCGTTTAATCAGCAGAGGGACTATTCAATGACAAATCATTTGCATCTTTATTTCAATGGTGTATAAGATACACAAAAAAATAACAACTTTTTTGTTATGTGGGTAGGGAAAATTAACTTATGTAGAGGTCGCAATTCTAACCTAACCGCCAGCGTGTCGACGTCACCCCGCTTCGCGGGGTGTCTATTTCCGCTCTAAGGGACACAAGCTAACCCTAACCTAACCTACCAAATAATACCATTGTTACGATTGTTTGTTTTTTTACTGCTAGGAGGCTTCGCCCCCTGAGCCCCCCTTTTTTGGCTGCCCTAACCTAATTTAACGCCTTTGCCTACCGCCCTACTTAACCGTGCATTATTTTATTTAAGGGACCGTGCCGTTTTATTAATAGTATTTTGGTAAAATGTCATAACCCAAACAATTGTGATTTTTGTCAATTTATAGTTTTCCATAACATTAACTTGACGAAATGTTTATTGTCTAATGTTTTTTTGCCTTATTAAAGCATTTGCTAAAAGACCACATGCCATAATGAAATTTTTCGCAATAATAATTTGCTGAATGAAAATTTGACGTAATGAAAATATTCGTATTAATTTTGTGCCAAAGTTTGCAATGGCAAACAAAATAGTTGCTAAAATTTGTTTGGGAAATGAAATTTGACCAAAATAATTTTGGTAAAACAACAGGATCCCGGTTTTTACGAATCTATATTCTTAATTAAAAAAACTTAATTAAAATTTATTATAATTGAAATGAAATCCATGTTATGTTTGTTGTAAAAATGTATTAAAAAAATTGAAGTTCTAACCGAGACTTAGTCCTTAGTCCGGTCTTTTATGTTATTTGTTGTTGAGTACTGACCATTTTTTTATCTACTAATAAATATGTAGGTTACATTATGAAGAGGAAAGTCTGTGAGGTTAATTGCCACTGGGCCGATTTCAAAATATCTTTCAACTTTGTAAACAATGGACTTTCTGACTGATCATAGGCTAAAGCGGTTTCCCGCGGGTTTAGCCAGGCGCGCCATTTGCAATATGCCGGCGAAGCCGCAACTGCCAAAACTAATTCACATGCATATGCATGTTAAATTTTGTATTTTATCGTGTGACAACCGTATATCACCTTAGTTCTTTTTATTAACCAAATTGAATAAAAAAAAGTTTAATCTGAAAAGGCCTTTAAGGCATTGTACCGAGGATATTGGCAACATTTCCTCGCTGAATTACAATGCTGATGCGTTGCGCGAGAAAGCTGCCAGCTCTTCGGTCACCAGTGACATCAACCAGACGTTTCTCGATTTCTGATTTATTATTTATTCTTAAATATCGGCCATCTACAGGTTAGTTCCCTACTGTCTTGTCGAATTATAAAGAAGTTACGAACAGCTTTAAATTGAATTTGTCTTCGCTGGGTTAGCGGACTAACGATATTAGCGACGGTGCAGTAAAAATTGTAAATGCATATTCAAATTCCATTAAAATATAAAGTCAAGCAATAGATGTTACTTTAAATACGACGGTCCTTTCAAAAATTATATAATCTATTATAATAGAAGTACTCTCGTGGAAGCCCTGTGTGAACCTTCGCCTGCAGCTGTCTACACAGAGGGTATCTTTATAAAAGAAAGCCGGTAAGGCACTTGTTTCGCATTAAATACATATTTCTAAAGTAAATTATAAAATAATCGATTAATATGATGTTTGGCAGTGATGCACGAGAAATCTATCGCAAAATGAAATAAATGGGTTGGCAATGTAATTCTATAATACTTATTGTTATACTGCAATTATATTTTTGTATATAGTAAAAAAAAAAACACGTGGATTTTTTAAGAACTCAAACTTAAAATAATCTTTATTCAAGCAATTTCAAATCATACTTATTATACCAAATCTTAGTCCCAATAAAAACAAAAGTCAAAGTTATTTTATTCTTCAATTTAAACATAATATATATTATGACATGCACCGAAAGCTGATGAAGCTTTTACTATGGGCAGGGGCAAACTCACTCCGTGATTTCCTCGCATCGCTACAAGTACCTACCGGCCGGTATGTTAGCGTTGCCATGGCTCGCACGCGTTCTAGCGCAGCGCGTTCCATGCGATAGAATAGAAAGGAACGTTTAGGCTCGTTCATACCTAAACAACTGTTAACAGAGAACCTTCTGTACGTAGTACTATTATTTACTTTGCGCTCTGGGCACCGTACGACAATATACCAATTGGAAACGAGTAAGGTCTTAATCGTTGTTTGACAGAGACTTATTGATTCCAAAGTACAAGGTCGGCCAATCGAATATAATATACGAAATAAACTTTTAAATCCCACAATTCAACCGCCGAGGGGCATAACGCCAATCAGCCAATCCAATATCCCATTCAAGTCAAATGTAAATTGGCCGGCCTCCATTTTGTTTCCATTTAAATGTTTTGTCAGGCGCGCGGGTGATTAAATAAAAACATGATTTAACTCGATCCATTGATATTGCTTACCGTTGTGTGGACGGTTGGATAAAGACTGCTGAATGTTTTTGCTGTCTTTTCCTAGTTAACTTTATATAATAATTTTTATTTTTCATTTAAGGCATAATACGTGCACCGTTGAGTTTTGAGCAGTATTGATAAACCAATATCGGTTCATCTAAGGCTTTGCTGAAACAGAGTTCTCTTTTTCTTTTTTTTACTCCAATCCAGTCAGTCGGCTTTTCCATGACGAGGATTGATACCATTATTTTACTGTCATGGAGTACAAATCGTTCACCACAGAGTTCGGTGGCATGTGTAGCACCTGTTGTTCTCAGTATTCAGTGTAGGTACTTGGTGATTCGATCACACAACATGGTGTCCCTTGCCTCATCTGCCCTCGAACTTCTAGTAATCCCAGTGTGCTCAAATTCGTTGCATTGCACATTGAGATGAACTAAGTAGTTCAGGCTGCCGACATAAAAACGGATTCACGGACGGAACACATGATTCTTATCGCAATAAAATTATGAATTATGAATTAAAATAACTTTAGTCTGTTTTTACTTTACCAAGCTGACTCCGTATCATGGTCGGCCTTATCACGGGATAAGTGACATGATAGAGCGTCCGTCACTGGCTGACACCGTTCGATGGAACGAGACGGACGCTCTATCTTGACACTTATCACGTGATAAGGCCGACCATGATACGGGGCTAGAACTCTCTTCTAATTCATTACATTAATTTTTATTAAAATTTATAAAAAACACTAAACTCATTTTTGTAGGGTGGCTTTATTTTTGCTCTATAACGTATAAGCAGGGTCCCCGATCAAGCAACGACATGGCCGCCCGGTATGTTAGCGTTGCTATGGCTCGCACGCGTTCTAGCGCAGCGCGTTCCATGCGATAGAATAGAAAGGAACGTTTAGACTGTCCCGGATTAGTAGCTCAGTTGGTGCGCCTGTATGTTCCCTCGCCCTCTAGATATAATTTTCGACCTCGTTGTCAACATTTACTGGCGGCGCCGGCAGCAGCGCGAACGTTGTCTCGCAGAAAGTCCCCGCTTATTCGAGCTTTGCACTTCATGATCTCGTTGCTTGAATCGGCACCAAATTGTGATATATTTGCTAGCCGATGGATAGATGTGTGTGATGAATGTTTGACGTTCTGCGAAAAGATGGATGCACGACCGTCTTCTGTGTTATTATAATAATAGTGTTTCTTTTGTGTATATATTTATATCTACATTTGTTTTGTTTCACAGTGCTTTGGTGTTACTGTAATGCTGTGAAATTGAATGGAATAAATAAATAAATAAATATAAATGGTTAACAGGGCGTAGTGGGTTGGACGGTGGGACGGACTTCTCAATAAACACTAAATAGTAGGCCTTATGACGACCTTGCGACATGGCGAGTGAACGCCGCCATCAAATAATCATTCCTCTGCTACAGAGCAGCAGCTGCAGCAGTATTGGTAGAAGCCCGAGAAAGGGGTTCCGGTAGGACTTTTGACCAAATAGAAGTGGGCGTATATAACCGGCCATTTACACTACGATGTGGAAGGCAAGTGGGGAAACCACCACATTAATATTCGCTATTATGGAGTAATGGAAATGGAGCAGAGTGGCGATTACTCCACCGACAAGAGCCCGGCTCTTATATTTATGATGATGATGATGACTTACTGACTTGTCTGGTGGCCCCCCCCTTAAAGCCCTTTACGAGAAAATATGATGAAAAACTTTGTGTTTGACATCGACGGTAAGAATTTATAAAACCGCGTCATAAAATTACATGTATATTATCACAATATTTTCATGAAATACCCTATTAATACAAGAAAATTAGATCAGAATGTATGGAAAATTTGGCAAAATTAAAGAACGGCTTTTATCTATCAGGATATGTAGGTTATAGAGAATAGTGTAATTTTATTTACTCTCCCCTCTCCTACGGGGCGAGCTTCACACCCCTCCCCCCCCCCCGAATTTCAAATCAATCGGTCCAGTAGTTTCGGAGCAACCTGGCTGTGCCATTTATTCCTCTACTCCACACCTAATCAATCCCATGCAACTTCTATAACACTCGCATTTTTATAAAATTCCCAATTTGCTCTTGCATTCAAATCCCACCTGTCCGAGCATTGCTATTATTTTTAGAACAATTCAAACCGTTTCGCCTCGTGTTGCATCGAAAGGACAACTACAATCGTCCGTTTAAAACGTGCAATTGTCACCAGTCAACTGAAAAAGCGCAATTACGTTCTAACACACTTTTTGTAACAAAGGAATTGATCGCGTACAACAGCCGGTGTTTTCCTAAAGCTTTGTCGGTGATGAATTGTGGCTGTATTGTTTTTGTTTCATTTATAAATGATATTCTGATGTCTGCCGTAGGAAAAGTGTTACTTCGACCTTTTTATCTATCCTTGTTCGTAAGTCCCCGCGTTCAAATTCAACTTCAGTTTAAAACTATGATAGAAATGACGCAGGTTCAATTAATTGAAAATCGGAATAATTTTAGTCTTACGAGGCTACAACAAACTGCCCGCGTGACTACTCTCTTGTGTTACAAAGTATGCAAGCAAAGCCGCAACAAATAATAAGCTTCTCTCTAGCTAGAAATAGAAACTCCATGCTATACACAGAACAAATAATTTTAGAAATTGCATGAGTAATTTCCAGAGATGTCCCTGCTTACTGAACTTACAATCTCACAAACATTACCTGTTTACAAACCCTATTGTAGAGAGTATAGCTGATATCTATTCTTATATTATATGGAGGGAAAGTCTGTGTGATTGTAGCTTTGCATGTTTTTATAAAAAGGATAATCTCCGGAACAGCTTATCCAGTTTTTTATTCACCTGCGCGTGGGATGGGCGTTCTGGATGGTTAAAGGCTATTTTATATTTTATCCCCTGGGTTTGCCTGCATTCTTTGCAATATGCGAGAAAAGACGCGCGGGCAGTTTATATATTATACGTATACAATGTTCAGAATATTCCTTGTCGCTATTATTTTTTTAAAGATTTGAATGTGAAATGATACTACAAGTACATGTATATAGTTGAAGCCATGACGCGTGGGCGTGTTCAGTGTCCAAGTGATTTGAGCAGATTTGAGCTATGAGAGGAGCGATGTAGAGTGAAAAAAAAACTGTCGCGAGGTAGTCGATTGAAACAGCATTTCATTATATATTATAAGCAGCGTACACACTTTCAGGCAACCACTATTTCAATCGCGACTACTTTTTTTCCACATATTTCTTATATGTCCGCCACATTCAAGATGGCAAGGTGGTTCCAAAACACTTCGGGAGCTCAAATACCGCGAGCCATCCGGTTGCTTCTTGGACGCTGAAATTACGCATCATTGCTCTGAATAATATACCTAGAAAGTTTTCATTAACAATCCAAAACAAATGGTTTTTATTTTATCAAATGAATAATTCTATTATTACAAAGCAGGTAATGTTTACATTTTAATAAAAACAATAAAATGTTTAACCTTATTCTGACACATTATTTTTATAATAATATGTGTGCTTAAGATTATGACATAAGTAAATATGTTACTACAACATGTGAGGTAATATTGAGCATAAAAACAATAACTTTAATTTAAGTTCGTATAACCTAAGACAACTGTTTTTAAAACTCATCGTATTTTAAGAAGACTGACTAAATATTATTTTATGCATTGGCAATACAAAAAGTTTTTGACTTTTATATTCAATTAGCTATAAATTCAACGTTATAAAATTTTCCTTCACAAAAACACCTAAGTCTTTCTTAATCGAATCTAGCCAGTGTCTCGGCAATTTCATTTAGAAAAATAGTTACGTATTAGATTAAAACTAGCATCTAATGTCAATTTACATCTTTTTTGCACTAAAATATATTTTTGTAACATTCTGTACCGTCGGCAATCTAAATTACTGTTTAACGTGAATGTTATCGTGTTTGATTTTGATCTAGCTTCTGCCCACGACTCCGTCCGCGTGAAACTCGTTTATATCGTAGATACATACAAACTTTCACCCCACATTTCACTCACCCACCCCACACATCACATTCCACACATTTCACTTTTTTTTTTCTTTTTTTTTACCTCCTCATGAGATGATTTCCGGGATACAATCTATCTCCTTACTTATCTCAATCAGTTCAGCATTTTATGCGTGAAGAGGTAACAGACAGTCAGGCACACTTGAATGTATAGTATTAGTATGGATGAAACGGTTTCCTTCCAAATGTGTAGTAAATTAAAAACTGCCCATAAAAAACATGATTACTAAAATCACGAGAGCAAGCGGGCTCCTCTCCGGCCCAAAAATCCAAAATGGTGAAGCACCGCGCCAAAATGGGTCCATATGAATCGGTATAAATGTTAACAAAGAGAGGTATGAGGGAAAAGTTGACGGGCTTTCAAGAATAAAATCATTATTTGAATAAGAATACGCATGAATAAAATCATGTTGATTTTATTCCCGTCAAAGTTATTCAAATAATTTCGCCGTGAATAATTCTTAAGTGAGAAAATTGAATGAAGTTAACTTATTCTTAGTCAAATAAATCTAATCATGATTTTTTATTTTTACTAATATACCATGAATATTAATGTAGTTCGGTCGGACACTCGGGGTTAAACACGACGCATTTAGTAATTTTGGTATCGGTATATATAGAGGCACTAAGTAGACTCTTGAATGTAGTGTAATTTATACCTATTGTATTTGTCTGTGGATAGTGGAACTCCTCAATGGCTACTTGTATAGCCCTCGAGTTTGGGCTAATTTGGTTTGTATTGACGAGTTCATTCTATACATTACACTTGGTGACGATGGTCTGATGATGGAGTCAGGAAGCGGATAGTGGAACTCTTCAATGGCTACTTGTATAGCCCTCGAGTTTGGGCTCATTTGGTTTGTATTAACGAGTTCTATACATTACACTTGGTGACGATGGTCTGATGATGGAGTCAGGAGGTGGATAGTGGAACTCCTCAATGGTCTTGTATAGCCCTCTAGTTTAGGCTCATTTGGTTTGTATGGACGAGTTCTATACATTATACTTGGTGATGATGATCTGATGATGGAGTGAGGAGGTGGATAGTGGAACTCCTCAATGGCTACTTATATACCCCTCGAGTTTGGGTACATTTTGTTGAGCTTGATGGAATCAAGAGGTGGGTAGTGGAACTCCTCAATGGCCACTTGTATACCCCTCGAGTTTGGGTTCAATTTGTTGAGCCTAAACCCGAGGGGTATACAAGTGGCCTCCTCCACCTTCTGATTCCATCATCAGACCATCGTCACCAAGTATAATATACAGAACTTGTCAAAACAAACAAAATGAGCCCAACCTCGACGGGTATACAAGTGGCCATTGAGAAGTTCCACTATCCACCTCCTAACTCCATCATCACACCATCATCACCAAGTGTAATGTATAAAACTCGACAAAACAAACCAAGTAAACCCAAACTTATCATAAAATCCATTGTGTGAAAATCAACTTACAAAATTTTACCGACGATACCACAAAATTAACTTTATTTGAATAACGTTTTACTTAAATAAAATGTTAGTTAGAATAACCCCATTTGTGGAATAATTATTCCATATTATATTCCTTATTTAAAATAAAAGTAGCATGATTTATTCACTTCATGTTATTTTAAATAACGGGCGCAAGAATTATTCTTATTCAAATAGATTTGAATAAGAATAAAAATTCTGTTTTTATTCTTATTCTAATTCAAATAAAAAAATTCCCAACTCTGACTTGACGGTACAGTTGGAAGGGAAAGATCTCGTCGAACTTATTCCGACCAAATTGGAGAAATCCTGATGACAGGTCAGGTCCAGAGTACCCTAAACCGACTAGCATGGTTTTCACGGCCCTCTGGTTTTCACGGCCCACTGGATATCTGATCCGGACCCATTGGAGTACGTTAACCTGAGCATTTACATGTATATACACGTACTCGTAACACTTCTCTTTGAGAAGTTGACTATTAATTGGTCTCGTGGTAGTTGGCGGTGTGTTATGCAGCTGTTTACACCTCGACATGCTTCGGCTTCTGTCCGTGGTGGTTTCCGTTATGCAGCATTTAAATGCTGGTAAAATTTTGCGCCCCCGACAAGGAAGCTGCAAAATATACATAGCTTTCGAATTGACTATTAATTCGTCTCGTGATAGTTTGCGGTGTGTAATGCATATGTTGACACCTCGACATGCGTCAGCTCTTATCCGTGGTGGTTTCCGTTATGCAATTTTCGTACAGTTTTCCTCTAGGCCATGAGCGCTTCAAAATCATTTTACTTTAATGATTGTAAATAACAATGTCGATGACAGTCGTTGTCCGCGTATAGCGCATCGTCGCCTCCAATTACCAGCTTTTGCGAACGCAAAAATGTCATGGTTAAAATGCGAGCCAGCGGAAATATAATTTGTATACGATTAATGCTCAGGATTGCGAAGTGTATAGTTTTCGACATGCCTGTAAATTAATTGGTACAGGACAAATATTGAGTAAAGGTGCTGATGGACTTTAGTATACACTTGTAATGAGCATTGAATGTTACATTACAGGTCCCAAAATACACAGGAGCGTTCTAACGAGCGTTTTAACGACAGTATGCTTTGAGCATTTTCCGAGCCAAGTATATTATTACTTTTCCGCCGTCGTCCCCCATTGTTCGAACCTTCTAGAATAATCGTGAAAATATTTGTAGCGATACTTTTTCACTTATTATCACGAATCATCAGTAGCCCAGTGGTACTGATTGCAGCCGATGTACCCGGGTTCCAATCCAGCGACCGGCATGCGCTTTCGTATTAAAAAGGGGTCTGCATTTTACACGTGCCCCCACGCTCGTAACAATTATGTCATAATTAGCATTGCACTAATAGCACGGTTAGATTAATACTCATTTGATACGCTCCAACGTGGCAGCCCCTGTTGTATCAGCGGCAGTATGGTTGCCATTTTATCACTTACCGTTGTGAATCGGTGACTCTTGCACTCGCATACATATCAGAACGTGACGGATTTTATCCACAGTGATACGTGATAAAATTGTAACCATGCTAGACACACAAGAATAAGGGCGCATCAGATGGCATTACGTCAGTTTTTTTTTTTTTTTATGTTTCCAAAAAATGACTTGGCAAAAACATCCCATACAACTAACGAACCTGCTTACAAAATTTTACGAGAATTGATTGAGAAATGATACCTGTAGAGGAGAACAGCCGGACATACACCGGACAGACGGACAATTTTTGGCTCAAGCTGAAGCATAGAACATCGTTCGCTTCGCTCGTTTGATTAACAACGCATCTAAGTAAAACTTTTGATGTTTCAGTTTCTATGAACCAGTCTTTTAGTTTAAGGATTAAGAACAAGAGCATGTGTCGATTCCAGATATTGTTATTATAGTGATATCATGTGTCACGTTCGGCTACCAGAGGAGAGCTGACGGACCGCTGCTTCCAATTAACGTGTTCAGTATTCGGGTAAATATCCTATTATAAAAATACTACTTTTCGAATTTCGCGTTGAGGTGAAAACTTGTTAAAAGTGATCACATTTCAGCAAGTTACGTTTTTTAATTATTTACGGGTTATCGATTATATTGTACTAGTTTTTCCCCCCGACTCCGTTCGCGTGGAACTCCTTTATATCGTAGCTCCATACAAACTTTCAATTCCTATTTCACTCCCTTAGGGGGTGATTTCCAGGATAAAAATAATACAATGTCCTTTCCAGGAATTAAAATTATCTCTATACCAAATTTCATCTAAATTGGTTCAGCGGTTTAAGCGGAAAGAGGCAACAGAGTGACAGAGAGACAGACACACTTTCACATTTTTAATATTAGTATGGATTCATTCATGTATGGTGGTGTATACATTCTCTTTGTGATAGGTAGGGTACAAGCATAATTTCTTATTTTTATTTTAATGAACCTTTAGATATAAATTGATTGATCCTTAAGCGTTATTTTTCGGGATTCCATGATAAAGAGAAATCCTCTCCTTTTGCTATTCCCCTAATCCATATTCTGGAACTATAAAAAGGTATGCTTTTGCTGTTACGCTATTAACGGAATAGACGAAGAAATAGTAATAGAAAAAGGTTAATATAACTATAAGTAATAGCATAACAAATATACAGTTTTTTTTTACAAATTTGTTCAAACTCAATCGTATTAAAAGATACATGAGCAATACACATTTTGGATTACAAAATTTTAGAGTCACCTTTAAAAAAACACGCGCCTACAAAAAAATTACAACAACTACCCCAATCCCTTATCCCGCAAACCCTTTATAAAGATGGAAAAGGGAAATTAAATTCCGTGGTACCAAACACCGAGAAAGAGCCTTAATGAGCCGAGACGTGCTCTTATTTCCAAGTCGGTGAAATCACGGAGCGAGGTTATTGTTTAACCAAACGCAGAATGGCTCGAGGGTTTGAGTATAATATTACCGTGCATTTCTGGCTACGGTTTGAAATGACTACGTTTTTTTCTTGAACACTAGCTTCTGCCCGCGACTCCGTCCGCGTGGAACTCGTTTATATCGTAGATCCATACAAACTTTCACCCCCTCATTTGAACCCCTTATGGGATGATTCCTAAAAACTATCCTATGTCATTTCCCGGGACTCTCCCTCTATACAAAATTTCATCGTAATCGGTTCAGCGGTTTAAGCGTAAAGAGGTAACATACAGACAGATATACAGACCGACAGATAGACACACGGACAGACAGGCGCACTTTCACATTTACATAATTAGTATGGTAATAAAAAAGGGATTGGAAAGGGCCTCTGATGTATAATACTCTGGTTCAAATTTAGTCATGCATATAATAATGCTTTTTTTTTCCCGTGGGTAGTCAAACAAACAACAAGTCAAAATAGTAGAGCTGTATTTTAAAATAAAGGAAAAATAGTATTTTACATTTTCTGAATGTAGTAACCACTTCCATGTGATACTTACTGCCTCATTGCTGCCCTCTGCTAATATCCACCTATTTCATCACTTTTTTTTGGCATAACAACACAAGTTCAAAGGTCACTTTTAGTGGACACGCCTTTCTGCACACAATGGACCACCTAGCACAGCTGCAAAAGAGCATGGACGACATGAAGGCCATGTTTACTTCCCAAATGGCCGCTTTTGAGAGTTCCGTGGCCAACCAGGGAGGGGATTTGTTGGCGGGTGGCTACGGCACCTTCAAAACTCTGCTGTGGAAGGCCGTCGAGACACTCCAGGAACAAATGGGCTTCGTTTTGAAGACTTTGGAGGAGATGGAAACCCGTTCTCGAGCTGGAATTCTGCTGCTGCATGGTGTTCCGGAGGTTACAGGTGAAGACATCACAGACACAGCGATGGACATCATCAAGCAGGACCTCAAAGTGGATGGGGTCTCGGCGCATTCCATGATGGCCTGCTACCGCCTTGGTAAGACCCCTATGCCTTCAAAACCACGGGCTGTGCTACTTAAGTTCAGCTGTCACAGGGCTCGGAACGCAGTTTGGACCTCGAAGAAACTGCTCAAGGGCTCTGGTAGAACTCTCTCTGAGTTCCTCACTTCTACCCGGCATGCTGTGTTCGTGGAGGCTCGCAGGCTGTATGGCGTCAGAGACAGCTGGACAAGCGACGGGCGTATTGTGGTACAGTGCAGCGATGGAGTGCGACGGAAAATAACGTCGATGGAAGAACTGCGGTCGTTGCCTGCGCCTGCGGCTACGGAGGAGGACGGTCCTGCGGCGGGGGCAAGTGCGGGGTCAGCGGGTGCTCCGAGGGTGCCAGGTGCTGGAGTGCCTCCTACGCAGCCGCGTCGACCCAAAAACCCTTCCCGAGTTGGCGCTAGCGTAGCGGCACGGCGTGGTGCCCATACTTAGTATCCTCTTATGTGCTGTTCTTATTCCAAATTCCAATCTAGATCATTTTTATTTTATTTTTTTGTACGCGGTACACCTCAAAATATTTGTTCGAAATGTCGTGCATCACTTGTCATTCTTGTCAATGTCACTAGTAGGTTAAGATTTGTTTGACGTTTTGTGCGTTTCGTTATTGCGCAGTAAAATTATATTGGTGTATTTTTCTAGGTGCATATGTTTATACTGATGGTGTGTCCGTAATTTCAGTTTTCTTTGCGTTACTTTTGTTTTTTTTTGCCATTTGTTGATGTAACTCTTATTTTAGCTGGCGAGCGATTGAGGCAGATTGCTCTTTAGTGTAATTAGTAGTTTGTTGATTTAGCTAGTAGCTTAGGTTCTTTTATTAATTATTTATATTTCTGTATATATATATCTATATATTTGTATTCAACCGTATTTACAATGTCGGACGTGTTTAATGCTAGTTTGGACAGCGAGTTTTTTTCACTCTCTTCTTCAAGTTTTTACGATTCCTTGAGTGACGCATCAGATATGCCTGATCTTAGTGAACGCTTGCACTGTACTTTTAAAACTTCTACTAAAAACTTCAATGTCGTTCATATAAATGCGCAGAGTGTGCCGGCTCATTACACTGAATTGCTTGCATCGTTCAGCTCCAATAACAATATACATGCAATTCTTATCTCCGAGTCATGGCTAAAGCCCTCTCTTCCTTCAACTTTATATCCCTTGCCTGGGTATATTCTGATTCGTAATGACAGGATTGGCCCTAGCGATGGCGGTTCGGGAACTGTGCGGGGCGGCGGTGTTGCCATATATATAAAAAGTAATTTCGCTTATCAAGTAGTTGCTCAGTCGCCATCAGTCTACTCGAACTCTTCCGAGTATCTTTTCTTAGACGTGACTTTACATCACTCCAAAGTTCTTCTTGGCGTTTTTTATAGCCCTTCATCTCAAATTAATTATTTTGATTCCCTCGAAAATGTTTTAGTCAATATTAGCCCTCAGTTTGATCACAGCATTATTATGGGTGACTTTAACACCTGTCTCCTTAAAAATGACCATCGCTCCGCTAAGCTCCGTTCTCTTGCAACTTCTATAAATCTAAGCGTGTTGCCACTTGATGCTACGCATTTTCCTCATAACGGCCCTCCTTCTCTTTTAGATCTCATTCTTACTACTTCTCCAAATCTGGTATCCCTCCACGGGCAATTCAATGCTGCAGGTTTCTCCAATCATGATTTAATTTACGCCTCTTTTAACATTCGTCCCCCGAAGAAGAGACAGAAGATAATCATGCGTAGAAATCTCCGCGATGTAAATCTGGAAGCGCTCTGGGATGATGTTTCACATGCTGATTGGAGCAGTGTAGGTCGTCATGACGATGTTAACATGAAAGTAGGGGCTTTCAATGCCATATTGCTTGCGATTTTTGATAAGCATGCTCCTTTGAAACCAACGCGAGTTAAACACTTTCCTGCACCGTGGCTCACGCCGGAGATCAAACAGTACATGGCCAAGCGCGATCGAGCTCGTATTAAGTTCCGGCTGGTTCCTTCGGACGAAAATCGCCAGAGGTATATTTCCATACGTAACTGCTGCAACAAAGTCTGTAGGGAAGCAAAACGCCTCCATATCCACAAATCAATAGAGGAGTGTCCCCCTTCTAAGTTGTGGAAATTTTTAAAGTCTCTTGGGGTCGGCAAAACTCAGCAATGTTCTTCCAATACTCTTGACATTGACGCTATTAACAAACATTTCAGCACGTCGCCGGTTACTCTTGACCCATCCATTAAGCAATCCACTCTTTCACTTCTTGCCAATATTACACACCCCGACCTATCTCCCTTTGAATTTGGTTTGATTTCACCGCAGGAGACGCTTGCCCTTCTCAAATCTATTAAGACGAAGGCAATCGGTGACGATGGCCTCAGTGTGGATATGCTTATGCTCGTGGCGGATTTTATTGTTCCTACCCTTTCGGATATTATAAATTTCTCCTTGTCCACTGGAACCTTTCCGGCATCGTGGAAGTATGCTCACGTAATTCCTCTCCCCAAAATCCCTAATGCTGTATCTTTCACTCAATACCGCCCTATTTCTATTCTCCCAGTTTTGTCAAAGATCATTGAACATTATGTTAATCGTCGTCTCCTTTCTCATCTTAACAGAAATTCTTTGTTTAATCCTTTCCAATCCGGATTCCGCCCCGGGCATAGCACGGTCACCGCTTTAGTTAACGTCACCGATGACATTCGCCT
The DNA here is from genome assembly GCA_945867215.1 of Epinotia demarniana. Taxonomy (NCBI): domain Eukaryota; kingdom Metazoa; phylum Arthropoda; class Insecta; order Lepidoptera; family Tortricidae; genus Epinotia; species Epinotia demarniana. Next base: position 23,292,747 of record OX244273.1, read on the forward strand.
CAATATCGAGTCCAAAAAGCTCACTGTCCTTGTTCTTCTTGATTTTAGCAGTGCTTTTAATACGGTAGATTTTGATATTCTGCTAGGTATTCTCCGCTCTCTTAACATTTATGAAACTCCCTTATCCTGGTTTCGCAGCTACCTCTTTGGCAGGCGCCAGCGCGTTACGTTCGATGACAAGATGTCCGAGTGGTGCGAACTCTCCGCTGGCGTTCCACAGGGCGGGGTGCTTTCTCCATTATTGTTCTCTGTTTTTATAAATAGTATCACCGAATCCCTAACTACATCATATCACCTTTACGCAGATGACCTACAGATTTATGCAGCGGCTACTGTGGATGATGTCTCCGCATTAATTTCGGAAGTCAATCGAAACCTAGAATCTATACGCTGCTGGGCGTGTAAGTATGGTTTACAAATTAATGCGAAGAAATCGCAAGCGATTGTTATTGGTAGTCCTTACTATGTAGATAAGCTCTCAAAGGTGGTGGTGCCTGACATTATTTTTGATGGAATTTCTATTCCTCTTTCCTCTACTGTCAGGAATTTGGGTATCACCATGGACCAGACGCTTTCTTGGTCACCCCATATAGCTGAGGTGAGTCAGAGGATCTTTAGATCCCTTCACTCCCTAAGACGTCTCCAGAATTTCCTTCCTCTTCGTACCAAGTTGACCCTTACTCAATCTCTTTTGCTTCCTCTTCTGGACTATGGCGATATTGCGTTTCTGGACCTCAACGAGGAGCTACTTGATAAGCTGGAGCGTCTACAAAATGTATGTATCAGATATGTATTTGGTCTACGCAAGTATGATCATATCTCTGAATTCCGCTCTAAGCTTCGATGGTTACCGATTCGCCGGCGCAGGGATGTGCATATCCTGTCATTACTTTTCAATACACTGTTCAGCCCTACTTCCCCTCCTTACCTTTCTGAGCGGTTTAGTTATATGGCAGACGGCAGTGGCCACCGCTTGCGGTCGAGTACTAACCTTACTCTTGCTGTACCGTCTAGAAAGACGCGAACATACTCCAGATCTTTTACTGCGCGCGCTGTTAAATTGTGGAATGAGTTGCCTTTGTCGCTGAGACAGTCGCAGTCTGTTGCGTCACTTAAGATGAATTTGAAGAAGTTGTGGCTTTCCAATGACTTGTGAATTGGTTGAATATAGTATTTATTTATTTATTGTATATTTGCGATATATATGTAACATATGTTAGTGTGTATTATATTTTATATTGTATATTTATATATGTATTGGCATGTTTTTATTTGTCTAGAATTAATACTAATTAGGATTTGCTTTATTTTCTCTGTTTTTGTACACGGTATAAGTTTGCCTATCTCGTTCTACCTACCTTCCTCTCAATTGCTCAAAGGTTAGCTGGAAGAGATCCCTTATAGGGATAAGTTCGCCTTTGTACTTTGATCTATTGTGTGACATGTATATTCCTTAACCTGTTATTGTGTACAATAAAGTGCTTACATACATACATACAATAATATGTTAGTGAAATTAGCGTTTATTTTCTTCGTTTGGACAATCATGGCACTTACTAGTTTGGTCTATAAATTGCTCAGTTTATGACAGACGGTTTGGAATACTTTACAATTCAACTAGACTAAAACTAATAGATGTCTTCCAGATCGGGCCCATGTTTCACTTTACTTTTAGGCATTATACTGAGTCAAAGTGAAAAGAGACAAAATTATATAAGTAGTTTAGAAAATAGCGTGATACAAATTAGTATGAAATATACGTATAACGATTTATAGACTACTATAAAAATAAAATACATAGCTCTACAAAACGAAATCACCAGTTTGACTGTCGAGTCCAGCAACACAAATACTTAAGAAGACAATATAATACTAGCATAATAAAAAGTTATGATATAAAAAAATAAGATGGGCGGTAGTTCCCAAAGTCATCTGTTTCAAAACTTTGGACTACTGGAGCAATTGCATTAGTTCGAACTAAAAACGATTCCCGGCTATAGACCGTTGCTTAGTTTTTTTATTAACTTCATATATTTATGTCCCTTTTTTGTCAGCCTGTTGGAATGTCCCACTGCTGGCCAAAGGCCTCCCCCTGGATTTAGATGGTAAAAAATGCGACTATTAAAAAATACTCACCATTAACTGGTTCGACGACCAGCCTCAAACACTTGTGACGGATGGCTGATTCAATCCAATTTGGCTTTTAATTAAACTGACTTTAAACGAAAATCTGCCTCGTGGTGAACGCAACCACCGCACTCGGATATTCTCATTAAATCAAATACACAAAAATGTCTGGCTGAAGTACACATATGTACATAAATGCACGCCTTTATTCTATAGGGTAAGCAGAACACATGGTTATTATTGCCTTTGACACACTTTGACCTCATTGTCTTAGTGGCATCTTACGACATCAACGCAAAGAGAGGGACAAGAAATGTCATCTCGCGTACATTTAGAACACCTTGATTGGAGACGCCGGCACTACCTAACAAGAATGCCACAATGAAAGTCAATGTTCTTAATAATTCCATTTAGGCATATTGCATGCACACATCACATCACATCATGAGCCTATATACGTCCCCCACTGCTGGGCACAGGCCTCCTCTCATGTATGAGAGGGAACGGGCAGTAGTCCCCACGCTGGCCCAGTGCGGATTGGGGACTTCACATACACCTTTGAATTTCTTCGCAGATGTATGCAGGTTTCCTCACGATGTTTTTCCTTCACCGAAAAGTTAACGGTAAATATGAAATCATATTCCGTACATAAGTTCCGAAAAACTCATCGGTACGAGCCGGGATTCGAACCCACGACCGCCGTTTGACAGCCGCAGGCCTGAACCACTGGGCTACCGTAGCTTATACATATTACATGCACACATGAATAACACCCACCGATAGCCGTTAGGGCGGAAAGGTTTTAGAGTTGTTTGTACTGGCAGTCTACCCACGCTGTACTGCTGAGTTCAAGGTGAACTGATGACCTGGTAAAGGTTACGGGAGACCACTGGATGCGGCTGGCGCAGGACCGGTCATTGTGGCACTCTTTGGGGGAGGTCTATGTCCAGCAGTGACAGTCCGGCCGACATAATGACGATGATGAATAACACTACCACTTGCTCTGTGTGTATGTGGTAGTGTGTGTGTTGATAAACGAGACTAACTGCCCGTCTAAAGCTGATTTTCCTCCGGAGAGGCAAGGCGAGACGAGGCGACGCGAGAATCGAAATTTGTATGGCACTTGTTATTTCCACCGATCGCGCGCGAGGAGAGAATTGAAAATTTGCTATACGAATTTCAATTCTTGCCTCGCCTCGTCTCGTCTCGCCCCTCCGCTGGAAAAGCATCTTAATGGTGAACAAACTTCGCAGACTAATTCGCTTTGGACCGCAAAGGGGTCACAATGCGTTGCCGACCCTTTCTTGACTTGTGAATTCGTTATGGCGACAGCTCGAGACAAAGGGCTCCTTACCCACAGCACATGCTCAGGAGCTCTGACGTTCTTGCTCACCATCATCTTACTGAACCCTATATACCTACGGAAAGTGTAGCCCGGCTAGCCGGCGGGTGAAAATAAAACTAATATTTTATTTACAATAAAATTTAATAGTAAAAATGAAGAAGATATATGTACAAATTGGGTAATGAATCAGTCAATACAGAGGCATAATGTTATAAGCTAAAAGTCACTGGCCTGATAAGTTCAGATGAGACGTTTGTAGTTTAAATAGCCTCGGAGCTCTCACTGGGCTGGGTATAGGTCTAGGGCTCGCCTTTAGGTTGCTCGGAGGCGGCGGCGCAGACGTAGGTATATCCAGCAGCCAAGCAGTGATCAAGTTCGAAGACTACGAGGCATAAAGGGCTGGAAGCAATCCTTGTTATTAGCTCAGGATCAAACCCATCCGAGCCTCATAAGGTTTAGACCAGTGACGGCTAAATGAGGCTTGGATTGATTGAGTTTAATAAAAAGTATATACAGAGCACAGAACTTGATACAAAACATACCTGCTTAAGTGGCAGCCCTTGTATGCATTAACTATATACACTATTTATAAACAATGGTAATGTGCATTACATAAAACATAATTTTTTTACATTTTTACGTATTAAAATAGAAGAAACTTCAATCCAATCTTTCAGCAATTATTTTCCCCAAGAAAAAACAAAACACGGCCGTGAAAATCCTATGTTTTTTCTTTCTCGCCGGCCAGTAGGTACGCTAGCGGCCGCGCGGCGGAGGTTTTCCGTGTTACAAAAGGTACAGTCAGCACCAAAAGTAACTGCGCAATTGACGTCTTCAAAAGCTCTTATTCCCTTTTAATAAAGACGTTTTCGTTTGCCCAGTTACTTTTGATGCTGACTGTACCTAGTTGTGTTAAACTCTTAACCGACAGTCGACAAATATAACCAGTCTTATTCAGTTTGTTTCACGGACCCAAAATTAACAAATAGACAATGAAAAGATTTACTAATCCATAATACGAGTATTTATTAATATTCTAAACGTGAAAGTAAGTCTGTCTGTCTATATGTTACCTGTTCACGCTTAAACCACTGATCCAATTTAGATGAAATTTTTACATCGGAAATCGTCCCCTAAGGGTGAGACATGAGGGGTGAAAGTTTGAATGGCGCCACGATATACACGCTTTCCACGCGAACGGAGTCGTGGAGAGAAGCCAGAATAAATCAAATTACTAATATTTTTTAATCTTGAAGACAATTAATATTCTACAGCTATTGCTTAATATCAAGCTATAGTTGATTCAACTAGCAATAAAAAGGAATAAGACTTTGAGTTTTGAGTTATGGCGTTTGGCATAAAGTTTTTGAATTATTGACCTTTTTATTCGTCTCCATCGATAACTCATTCCTCGAGATTTGATTTAGTGGATTCATATTTACTGAGGATCTCTGACTTTGTAAATATTTGAACCTTTTTCTACTGATAAAAAATAAGTCAATTCAGGGCATCAAAAGTCCGAATATATTTCGGTAAGTTTATTTCAAAACAGTTAACTACAAAGACCCACGGTATATGGGTATCCACAAGTTATGACTAAACATAATTGAACGAGTGAGTGAGAAGGAACGAGGTTTTCCATGCCAGTTGTTTTCCGGCTAAAAAATTTTTGAATGTGCATTTGTTCTCCTGTACAAGTTAAATGTCTGAACTGATTCTAGTGAAAATAGACACCGGACACCGGACATACGAAAGATTTTCGGCCAAGCTGAAGCATAGAACTTCGCTCGCCTCGCTCGATCGTTCGATTAATGTTGAGTTGAAAATCCGTACTAATATCATAAATGCGAAAGTGTCGTATCTGTCTGTTTATCTGTTTGTTTGTCTATTGTCTCTTAACGCTTAAAACGCTGAACTGATTTAGATGAAATTTGTTATAGTGATGGTTTGAGTACCGGGTTAGGACAAAGTATAGTTTTTATCCCTGAACTCATCCCCTAAGGTTGTGAAATGGGGGTCGACTATTTGTATAGAGCTACTAGATAAACGAGTTCCACGCGGACGGATTCGCGAGCAGAAGCTAGTATACTATATTTTCAACTCAAAATCAATATTTTATATTCACTTTGGACCTGTGAATGAAACATTTTAATACTATTCCATTAGTGTAAGTCATTTATCAAAAATATATTGCTTTCTAACTCTCCTTGACTTTATTTTAACACCTAGAGTGAAATATAATGTAGTTCTTTATGGAACTGACCTCTGAGCAAGGTTGTTCTTCAATATAGTACTGAGTTACAAAGACATGTATTTTACAATATAAATTGCATTCGTGTATCTCAATTATGCGCTATTGTCCTTTTAGAGCAAGCAATTTTATATTTATGAATCTGAAGCTAAGGCTAATAGAGCTTATTTTATTAGGCCGACTTTTTTATAAACCTGTCATTCAACTTGCAATCTGCTTTGTTTTACGGTGGAATGGCTTTTTGAACTCAAAAACAATACATGTATAATAAATAGTACATTACGTAACTAGGGCGGTGAATTCGTGAATGCCCCAGATCGCAGATGTTTGTGGCCCGAACCGAAGGTGAGGTGTGACGTAATAGTACATTGTGATACAAGTGAGGTAGGTTGATAATTACATCAGAGGTGAAATTGTTCACGTGAACCGCAGGTGAGCGTGATAAGGAAGCCGAGGATGTAATTATCAAAGCTCACGCGTATCATACGACGTTTTTCAACACATTTTGCGAGGAAAAAATCATTTTCATAAGATGAAAATGTTATAGGCCTGCCAAATTATTTACTTTACACTAAGCAAATCATTAAGGCGCCGTAGGTTCATGGTCTTCTCTCCCTCTCACTGAGCATAAGCGTGAGCGAGATGGAAATGCGTGCTCGGAAGCGCGGAAATAATGTTTTTTAATTTTAATTTTTTGGCCGTTTAAATAAATAAAAAAGTAAACACTGATTTCCCTCAAACATGATATTGCCGATTTTTAGAAGCCATTTTAATATTTTTAGCTTTTGTTCGTACTTTGTAACAAATATAATAAGTGTACTTTAGACACTTTTAGACCTATGTTCGTGATGTTTTTCTATCGAGCGAAAAATGCTTAATCATGTTTCTAAACACTGATTTCCCTGCAGAAAAGCCTCAATATTACTATTCGTATTTTTTTTAAACCATATTATTATAAACAGACGCATTATATTGTTTCAAAAACACTGTTCGCTTAACTTCGCTGAACCTACGGCGCCTTAAGATGACAACAGGTTTTTACTCTGTAACAAGTGCTTTCTCCCGGCTATGTGCCCCTTCAAAACACTGTCGCAGAAAATTGTCAAGAAAAAATAAGAACAAACTAATAAGGTCAGTAATGAAGCTAAAACCCTGGGAAAGCTTTGGATATGAAAGAAACAATTGCCAAATGCTATTATACTCTTTATTTCACAGAAAGGCACCGTAACTGTAACGGAAGCTGTATATATCTTACACCAATTTGCATGTCATGGCGAGACCAGTCAACCTTTCAATCTATGAATCCTGACCTATTTCGATTGCTAAGGATAGAGCTGGGTCGTGTAACACTAGGTCCAAAGGACTGGAATCTCTACCATGAGTAAGTTACACCTTTATTACACTGTACTTCTTAAATACTAATATGGCAATGGATTGGCACCAGGGATAAAATTTCTAACTATAATTATTTACACAATTATATCTTTATTTTAGGTACGCCTGTTTCGAACTGGAGCGAACACACCTGAATTTACTGCTGTGGAAGGCGACCGGACAGCAGGCGGACCTTGAAACTGGGTAGCTTCCTCCGTCTCGCTAGAGGGACCCGATGCCGAAGCTGCTAGACAAGAAGCATTTCCAACAAACAGACACTTTCTTAATCCTTCTCCTTCTTTCTCAATTTCCCGTTCACTGAAAATAATTAAATTGGATTAATTAGTGAACGGTGGGTACCTACTACACGCCGACATGAAACCTTCACAAAATGGGTAAGTTTATCTTACCAATAGTGAACTATATAACTTTCATAGTTCCTCCTATCGCGAAACTCCCTCCTCGCTGAATTCCTCTCCTGAAAAGACCAGAGAACAGATTACTACCTAATTCCTCGTGTTTCGCGCCACGCAGAATTACACTCAATCCATCACAATTAATACTCACGGTTCTTCTCCCTTTCAGGACACCGGTACGGAATCAGCTCCCAAAATGGTGACCACCAATGGGTCAGAAATAAGATTTCTTCAGAAACCTGATGCTGCTGTGTCAGCCGCGAATTCAAAAATGGCCCCATGAACATCTTGGGAAACCCACTGGCCCTCAGGCCTTATCTCTGGTATTGCAGTGGAATAAATTATCCAATCCTGAATACTGTCTTTTAATTTTTTATCTCACCTAATTGAAACCTGCTACTATTAATTTATATGAAAATTAAATTGGGGATTGCTAATTCTTTGTAATTTCCTTTAATTCAGAATTAGCCCCATTTTCAAACTTGGAATTTGTAAGTTCACTAACAAAATTCTATATACCTATCTAGATCTTGATTGCTACCAAGTTGCATTAAAAACTCAATTTTATATTTAAAAATAGGATTTTTCCCTAAGCTGACAACACAGACCACAGGTTCATTACAACACAATTAAAGCTGTTTAAGACTTCTTTTTAGATGCTGTGTTGATGTTTAGAGGCAGTGCTACACGATGCCAATAAATTAAAATATTACGCCGTTACAATACATCCCCCGCCGATGAAAAGGTTCAACGCAGGTGAACCGCTCGCTGTCCTCAGCGACTTTCCGCACTTGCCACAACAACTTAAAAAAATAACAACCAATATTTAGAGAAATGGCAAGACCAATTACTTATCCTAAACTTCAAACAACCAAAAAAAAAAAAAATATATATATATATGTGGCCCATAAGGCCGAGGTTGATCCCCTGGGGATCACTAACCTACCCCAAAACGTTACCACAGTCTCTTTTCTAAAGAGAAACCAACCCGTCGGGTTACTAAGAAAACAATTTAAAAGAAAAAAACACAAAGGATCCAATCGAACCCACGAATAAGTGGGAAAGTTAACCTAAACTAACCTGTTTGCCTTCATACCGGTAAACATTCCTTTAGCCTTTGCATCACAACCTAAAGTTGTGCTGCAGAAGCTAACTCAAACTGCCAGGGCCTATGTTCAGCAGTCTTCAACACAATCTCCGCTTGCCCGGGCAAAAGTCCATATCCGAGAAAATATCCCTGTCCCAGATTTAGGGCATAGGGTATAAAAGAATGAAAAAAAAAAACTCTTTGTCTCCAAGTCTCAGCCGAAAGAGAAATATGTTAGCTAAAAAAAAAAAAACAAGCACCATTTAGGCACTTGTCAGGCACCTGACCACACGTAGACAAAGCGAGTGCGCAAAAGAATTTGTACCACTTGGGTACTCATCAAAGGAGGCGAAGCAGGAGACTACACGTCACCGACATTACGTAACAGGATATAGTGCAAGCATTTATAAACTAGCCTATAAATGTGACACTAGTGTGCACACAGGCCTCCTCTCATGGATGAAAGGGGAATAAGGTCATATTAAAGATTAATTAATCCGATCCTGGTATTGAGCACAGGTTGATCGCACCTAACATACTTCGCAGTCAAATTCCCATTTACATCATTCATTCGTCATCTAAACACACATGAGTAGTAAAACAGTAGCTCCTGTTCACCACGTACCTTCCAAAATTCGTGATTAAATATTCCAAAATATTTTTAACACTACTTGCGATTAATAACCGTAACTAAGATGTTCACATTTGGCAGTAATAATTAGTTAACTCTGGCGGCACGGCGACGGCTCGTATTGAACTCGGGGCCGTACGTCCAGAGATAACATTACTCTAGGCGTCCGTGGTTGTTGGCCCTGGCGGCACGGCGACGCACTCACAAACACGAGGCCGTACGTCCAGGGACAACTTCACACCTATAACCCTACACCAAGTGCCTACTTAAAATCTTTAACATGCCACGAGCCAATCGGATGACCATCCATCCTTTCGAGCTCATAAACTAAAGGAGACAAAACCGCTTTAACCCTGCATTTTTCATACTTGGGCGCAAGTTTTGACATTCTAAACTTTGAAGCGTCGCTTTGTACATACGTACGCTTCCAAACAATGTCCCCAACCGAGAACTTCGCCGAACGGCGTCTTAAATTGTAATATTTTGCGTTAATTGCATGTGCTTTTAATAAACGTAACCTAACCTGCTCAAATATGTCTTTCAATATTCCAAATTGACCTGCGTAATCATCCCTAGGAACAGCTGTGGTGTACTTTTGATCGGTGTCCTTATAAAAGGACCCGTTGATGACTGGTTCTCTAGCGTGAACTAAAAAAAATGGAGAAAACCCTGTGGACTCGTTTACTGCACTGTTTATCGCAAACCTAATCTGGTGCAGTTTTTCATCCCATGTTCGGTGATTGTCCTCTACGTAGGACGCTACGGAAATCATCACTGTCTTATTGTACCGTTCAACTAAATTTACTTGGGCGGTATAACGCGGTCCGTAAAATAGGTTAGGTATATTGTATCGTTTTATCAACTGCTTAAACTCTGATCCCGTAAATTGCACTCCGTTATCAGTGATTACGGTTTCAGGCACACCATGTGTTAAAATGACGTGTTCTTCAAAAGTCTTCGCCACCAAAGCGCTTGTGGCGCGGCGAAGCGGAAATAGCAGTGTGAATTTCGAAAAGCAACATGTTACCACAAACAAAAAGGTAAAACCTCTTCGAGAGCGCGGAAGTGGGCCCACCAGATCGATGCTAACTACCTGCCATGGGCGATGACATACCTTTGGCTGTCCCATCAGGCCTGCAGTCGGTTTTTGGGAGTGTTTATAGGCTGCACAGGTATCGCAAGCCTTTACATACTCGACCACATCCTTATACATTCCCGGCCAAAAGCATGTTAACGCCAGCCGGCGATGAGTTTTAAAAACACCAAAATGAGCTGCAGTTGCTTCGCAATGGTTTTCCTGCAAAACTCTTTTACGGTCACCCTTTCTTACCACTTCCTTCCAATCAAACTCTCTTAATAAGTTATACTTAGACTGGCTAAGTCTAAATAACTTTCCCTCCTTCATGCAAAAATTTGGAAAATTTGCGGGATGAGTTGTGCATCCACTTTTAATTCTGTCATACCATTCATCCGGCTCATCATTTACCACATTAGTTACGTTTACTGCGTCAACCGTCATAAGCCTAGACAGTGCATCAGGCACAACGTTAAGCGATCCCTTCCTGTGCTCAATATCAAAATCAAATTGAGACAGTCTGCAACCCCAACGAGCTAACCTACCTGACGGGTTTTCAAGTTTCATAAACCATTTTAATGACGCATGGTCCGTAATTACTGTAAATTTTCGTGACCCTAAATACGCTTGAAACTTCTCAACTGAAAATAATACGCTCAACGCCTCACGCTCCGTTGCGCTGTAGTTGCACTCGCTTTTATTTAAGGAGCGACTGACATACGCGATTGGATGCTCGCGTCCTTCGATAGTCTGAGAAAGCATTCCACCGATCCCATAAGAAGACGCATCACAGTGTACGGCGAACGGCTTACTAAAGTCCGGAACTGCCAAGATAGGGGCCGTCACTAGGGCGTTCTTTAAGGATTTAAACGCTTCCTCTGCTTCCTCAGACCACCTGAAGGCTGGTGCGTTTTTACCCTTCGACGTGAGTTTATTCAAGGGCGCGGCTATCGTTGAAAAATCACGAATAAACCTACGATACCACGAGCACGTGCCCAGAAAAATCTTTACCTCACGCGAAGTCGTTGGTGTTGGAAAGTTCAAAATGGCAGCCACCTTATCAGGATCAGTACGCAAGCCGTACTCGTCTACGACATATCCGAGGTATTTCAGCGACTGCCTGAAGAACGTAGATTTGGTAAAATTTATTGTTAAATTTGCCATTTTCAACTTCGCCAACACACGGTTCAATAAAAGCAAGTGGGTCTGGTAGTCTGACGAACAAATTACGATGTCGTCTATGTAACAAAAGACTAAACCGTTTTCTACGTCACTGGTTAAATTATGGTCAATCAGCGTGTCCATGAGACGCTGTTGACGAGCAGGCGCGCCACACAAACCAAAAGGCATGACTTTAAATTTGTATAAGCCTCGACCATTTACTACAAAACTAGTTTTGTCCTGCGAGCTCTCAGCTAACGGTATTTGCCAGAAAGAGGAGCTTAAATCGATCGACGACAGGTATTTCGCCTCCTTTAAGCTGTCCAGAATTTGCGGTATGTAAGGAATGGAGTACGAATCCCCCTTCGTCACCGAATTTAACCTCCTACAGTCTAGACAAAAACGCCAATCACCGTTAGACTTTTTCACTAATAAAGCCGGGTTACTCCACGGACTCTCGCAGGGTGTGACTACATCTAAAGCTAACATACGGTCGAGTTCGGAACTTAAAACTGCGCGTTTCTCGGCTGACAAGGGGTATTTTTTCGTTTTGCGACGTTACGAAATTCCGAATGTCCATTTGACATGTTTCAGGCGGAAAACCTTGTTTAAGCAGCCGTTTGGTTGAAATATTTATGATTACTTTGAGAATATTAACAAAACTTGAGACAAATCTTTGTCAGCCATCTTGTGTACAAAACAATATTTACTTTTCAAAATTAACAATTGTAGATTTAGAATTATGTTTAAAACTTAGATCCATTCTGCATTAAGGATAGCTTTATACATTTTCAGTGTTGGTTTCTTATGTTGTACAACAAAACTTACGGTGTATTTTGAGATACATTATCATATAGTTATACACTTAGGAACTAGAATAACAACAATCAGTAGCACTATTTAGCTTTATTACAATCAACATTGTTGGTTACACAGACATTTGGTTACTTACATTGTAAGGCAAAGGGATCAAATTTTATCATCAATTAATATTACAAACATGGAACGCCAAATTCAGTTTCATAGTTTGCTCAAAGATGAACTTGTTTATGAGGTACAAATTCGGTCTGAAACACCAGCAACAACTGTTGAAGGTTTGAGGAAGCAGTTGCGAGGTCTTATTGTTGAGGCTCCAAGCGAGGTCATACTGGACACTCCTTGCTCAGCAGAGACCGACCTTAACGTGATTTCGGAGAAGCTTTCAGAGTTATCTTCCTTGGTGGATAGGCACACTAGGCATAAAGATCGATACGCCGCGAGTCGAACAAGGGCCTTAGCACACCACTTGTTCTATCGGTTGGGCCGGATAAAACCGGAATTGAGCGCTGAGCATTTGGCTATTAAGGCAGCTTCGCAGTCCAGATTGGAGGCATTGTTGGTTAAGGTAGACAGTTTTAATCCAGGATCAGCAGTGTCTGGCGTTACTCCTGAAGCAATGACAAGCGACTTTAGAGATTTGCAATTACAGTGTTCATCAGACTTAAGTATTTCCAAATGGGGAGTCAAATTCAATGGTAGTACAGACCCGCGCTCATTTTTAGAGCGTGTTGAGGAGCTGAGGGAAGCAAATAACGTTCCAAGTTCAAAGTTATTTAGAGCAGCTCCACATTTGTTTGTCGATCAGGCTCTGATATGGTATCGTGGTATTAAGGAATCTGTGAACAATTGGAATGACTTAAAGCATTTGCTTTTGGATGAGTTTGAGCCTTGTGATTATGACCATAGACTAAAATTGGAAATTAATTAATTACTGTAACAAGTGCTTTCTCCCGGCTATGTGCCCCTTCAAAACACTGTCGCAGAAAATTGTCAAGAAAAAATAAGAACAAACTAATAAGGTCAGTAATGAAGCTAAAACCCTGGGAAAGCTTTGGATATGAAAGAAACAATTGCCAAATGCTATTATACTCTTTATTTCACAGAAAGGCACCGTAACTGTAACGGAAGCTGTATATATCTTACACCAATTTGCATGTCATGGCGAGACCAGTCAACCTTTCAATCTATGAATCCTGACCTATTTCGATTGCTAAGGATAGAGCTGGGTCGTGTAACACTAGGTCCAAAGGACTGGAATCTCTACCATGAGTAAGTTACACCTTTATTACACTGTACTTCTTAAATACTAATATGGCAATGGATTGGCACCAGGGATAAAATTTCTAACTATAATTATTTACACAATTATATCTTTATTTTAGGTACGCCTGTTTCGAACTGGAGCGAACACACCTGAATTTACTGCTGTGGAAGGCGACCGGACAGCAGGCGGACCTTGAAACTGGGTAGCTTCCTCCGTCTCGCTAGAGGGACCCGATGCCGAAGCTGCTAGACAAGAAGCATTTCCAACAAACAAACACTTTCTTAATCCTTCTCCTTCTTTCTCAATTTCCCGTTCACTGAAAATAATTAAATTGGATTAATTAGTGAACGGTGGGTACCTACTACACGCCGACATGAAACCTTCACAAAATGGGTAAGTTTATCTTACCAATAGTGAACTATATAACTTTCATAGTTCCTCCTATCGCGAAACTCCCTCCTCGCTGAATTCCTCTCCTGAAAAGACCAGAGAACAGATTACTACCTAATTCCTCGTGTTTCGCGCCACGCGGAATTACACTCAATCCATCACAATTAATACTCACGGTTCTTCTCCCTTTCAGGACACCGGTACGGAATCAGCTCCCAAAATGGTGACCACCAATGGGTCAGAAATAAGATTTCTTCAGAAACCTGATGCTGCTGTGTCAGCCGCGAATTCAAAAATGGCCCCATGAACATCTTGGGAAACCCACTGGCCCTCAGGCCTTATCTCTGGTATTGCAGTGGAATAAATTATCCAATCCTGAATACTGTCTTTTAATTTTTTATCTCACCTAATTGAAACCTGCTACTATTAATTTATATGAAAATTAAATTGGGGATTGCTAATTCTTTGTAATTTCCTTTAATTCAGAATTAGCCCCATTTTCAAACTTGGAATTTGTAAGTTCACTAACAAAATTCTATATACCTATCTAGATCTTGATTGCTACCAAGTTGCATTAAAAACTCAATTTTATATTTAAAAATAGGATTTTTCCCTAAGCTGACAACACAGACCACAGGTTCATTACAACACAATTAAAGCTGTTTAAGACTTCTTTTTAGATGCTGTGTTGATGTTTAGAGGCAGTGCTACACGATGCCAATAAATTAAAATATTACGCCGTTACAACTCACAATTGCACATCGCCAAGAATTTCCAGTGGCGTCCATTATATTTATCACTTTTCTAGTCATCACGAGTGACTGATAATAACCAAACACGCATTTTTGATAATAACCAAACACGCATAAACAAATTTTACAAATATTTGTGAAATAAATAACCTATAAGGGCGCCCAAAAGTATTTTCTTTCGTGAAGTTTGCGCAGTGTGGGCACAGAATTCTCTAAACAGCCAATACAAAATAAAATTATAGTATCGTTTTAAAATGTTATCTGTATTTAATTCATGTAAAATGTTATGAAAAGTGAATAGTTTCACTAAATTAAACGTTTCCATATCATATACAAAAAGAAATAGTCAATTAATTAACAAAAAGGATTTATTTTGTTTAGTCGAGTAAGAATCCATTTGCCGAAAATTAAAAAAATAGCTGTACATTCTGTACAACCCGGTTAATTTAAGAATGCACCGTGTTCATGCATATATCTTGCTGCAAGGTGCCAACGTGACTTAATCGGGATATAACCATAACACACAAGTGTTGTAATGTTATAAAACAGGCGTTTTTAATATCCAGGATTATGAGCCTAAAAGCAACACAGAAAGAGGTACGTTACGAGCAATTGTGTTGAAAATACTATTTACGTCACACCTGGCCATAATGCGAGTTTTACTGCACGCTGCGCGTACGGGAAAACTCGCATTGTGGCCAGGTGAAGACGTTATATTTTATACTCAACACGGGCGGTAATTCGTAAAGCCCCAGATCGCAGGTGTTTGTGGTCCGAACCGAAGGTGAGGCATTCACGAATTCACCGCCCTAATTGCGTAATGTACTATTTCGCAAATAACAGGTATGTTAGACATGAATTACTTAGGCTTTACACAAAAGCGTTTGTTTTCTATTCGCATTATAAGTAAAAGTGTAAACCAATTCAAACGTGTTACGCCACGGATCTCATGCATCATTCCCTCAGGTATTTGTCCAATATAAATAAATAAATATGTGACGACAATTTTAAACATAGCGACCTGGTCCCAAACTAAGCAAATATTGTACACTAAGTAGACGACGAACAACACACTTATATGGATAAGTAAATACTTATATGCAAAGAAAACATCCATGAATTTTAAATTAAAGGAAAAATTGAAAAATTTAATGCTCCGAGCCGGATTCGAACCGGTGACCACAGGCATTCATGGCCCGTTGCTACTAACCAACTGAGCTATCGGAACAATCTGGTTCGGGCACCAAATCCTTCAATCAGTTCCTTCATACAACGCCTTTAGGGAGGCGTGTAGCGATATCTACCAGAAGACTTAGGCTTCTTTACAGCACCAACGTCTCAAATTATATTGAGAAATCTTCAGTAACGACGCGCTACCCCATACTAAATTAATTTTTGTTTTTAAGCAGTAACGCTGCTAATGAAAATTATAAATTTTAAATGAAAGGAAAATTTTAAAAATTAAATGCTCCGAGCCGGATTCGAACCGGCGACCACAGGCATTCATGGCCCGTCGCTACTAACCAGGGACTGATTTCGGTTACGGTTTTACCGGTATGAAACCTGTATTCTATTACGGTACCGTAATGGCGTAAAGGTTACGCGCGCCGCGCCAACATAACGGTACCTACCGTAACCGTTTGGAAATATCGGTTACCGCTATTCGATTTAAAGGTAACCGAAACCTTTATAATACCGGTTCGAAACCGGTATTATAACGGTTACCGAAAAAAATAAGCGAGCTGGCATCGCCTGCCGATGCCGCCGCGGCCGCCGTCAGGTTAGGGGGGTTACCACAACGTCCCATTGCAATTCAATTTAGGTTTGATCTGTCATTTTGTGTCAGTTTTTCTATGTAACTGACAGCTTTCGATTCAGTTTAGGTCCTAAAATGAATCGCGTTAACAGATCGTGGTAAGGCCCGGTCACGCAGTGCCGCGCCGTTTCATTCATTGCGTGTGCTTCACTGCGCAGTGCTTGTGTACTGCGTTAGGTATTTTGTTAGCGATAATCACGTCATGTGATAAAGATAATTTAAAATGGAACCGTTATTATAATTTCATATGGCAAATGAATTGATTGATTACGGGTTCGATTCCCGTTCTGCTCCGCTGGTGTGCGCGCGTAATGTACTATTATTCGTACTTTGATTGAGCTTGGTATCAAATGTTGTCCGTCGGCCGATATTTTTTATTACCTAACTAATTTCCAACACAAGGTGTAAATAAACTATGAAAGAATTTAAAAGATAATAGAGTCTTCCGCGGCATGATAAATGCAATGGCGCGGGCCGCGGCGCACAGTGAGGAACGGGGGACGGGGAGCGAGCGGTAGTAGAAGTGGGGGGGAGGGGAGGGGGGGGGGGGGTCTGCGGCATGATATACAGAATGGCTCGGTGTGCGGCGCACAGTGAGGAACGGTGGACGGGCAGCGAGCGGTAGTAGAGGTGGGGGGGGGGTCTGCGGCGCGATAAATGGAATGGCGCGGGATGCGGCGCACAGTGAGGAACGGGGGACGGGGAGCGAGCGGTAGTAGAGGCGTGCGGGGGGGGGGGGGGGTCCTCGGCATGATAAACGGAATGGCGCGGGCTGCGGCGCACAGTGAGGAATGGGGAGGGGGGGGAGCGAGAGGTAGTAGAGGCGTGCGAGGGGGGGGGCGACGACGCGGGTGCGGGCGAAACGGCAGCGGCATATCATACGCTTCTTTGATGCTCACCGACAACGACACTTGACAGTGCAAACGCGAGCTATTCGATTCGAATTCAATATAAAAATTAAAATCTACAATTTTAAGAAAGCGAAAGAACGCCGTGTATGCTTTCTTTTCTTTTGATAATGAAACGAAAACATCATCCTGTTTGGTATCCGGCTGTACATCTGTCATCATAGCTCCGCACTCTCCGAGTCCCCGCCCGCACATCCGCACCTCACGCTATGTTGCTGTGCCAATGTACTGAATGTAATGTTCCTACTGACGATGCGACGATTTCGCGGAAAGAAAGACAAAACGGCAGCGCCGGCGGTTTGGCAACGACGCCAAAATCTAAATATCGGTAACCTTTAAACATCGGTTAAGGTACCGAAAAAAATAAAGGTTACCGTTATATTTCGATAGCGAAATATAAAGGTTCCGCTACCGAAACCGCTATTTCAAAACCGATATGACGTCATATCGGTTATGAATAATACCGGTATTTTTCGGTTATGCAGTCCCTGCTACTAACCAACTGAGCTATCGGAACAATCTGGTTCGGGCACCAAATCCTTCAATCAGTTCCTTCATACAACGCCTTTAGGGAGGCGTGTAGCGACATTTACCAGAAGGCTTACTACTACAACTATCTACATAGTTGCCTACGCTACGCTAAAGAGGTCGTCAAAGTGAATGCATGTTTGGCAGAGAAGCGGACATAATATATACGCCTTTTCTTGAAACTTTGCATACTTATAATAATTAGGTTTGTAACTTTTCCTATATTTTAAATCGTGTTTCGAGAACGTTCGACGTTTTTTTAATTTGGTGCCAACAGCCCCATTAAAATCCGCAATCAACTTTATAGCAACTAGCAAATACCGACCGCAGAATCCCATTTAATCAAATTAAATTGTCGATTTAATTGCCTATCCGAGTCGTTAATTATTACCAAATTTAAATTTAAATCATCATTTGTCCGACGTTCGTAACTAGCGTCCGGACCGCCGACCCGTGACCGGATGGACGAATGAAAAATGAATGAATGATATGTGGTGAACACGATGACCTTTTGGTGGCCAAGCGAAATTAAATCTTATGTCGATGGTAACATTCATATTATTCATATCCATATTCATTTATTTACTCACAATATAAGATTGCATTATAAATTACATGTCAATTTAAAAGAATCCATATTGTGAATATTGTGATCGTCAATAACATACAATAACATTCAATAAAAATAATTAAAGAATAATGACTAACAATTGAAATATAACTATGTCCACTTAATTTAAATTTATATCATAGCTATCAAAGTTCACCTAAAAGGATCGTCAGTAGGTACATAATATTACAATAATTCAATGTGATCAAAAACAATAAATCAAAATTATGCGGTTATGTCAAATACAATTTTCATGTGTGGTAGTTTTACGATTTGCGACGTGTTTTACTAACTTTCACTATGGTAGGTTATCGTAACTTTCTTTATCAGTAACACACTTGACAATGAGATCATAGTGTCTTCTTTTCTAAAAAATAGAGAGCAGGTGGTATCGGTTGATGGTGGCGTTACCAGATCGGGGGTGAGGACTCTGGATGACTGCGCCGTACCTCAGGGCTCTGCGGCTGGAAATCTCCTATTCCTTATTATGGTTAACGATCTAATCAATATTTTTCAACATGGTGATTTTATAATGTTTGCTGACGACGGCTGTGCTGTTGTCTCGGGTGATACTTTCTCTGACCTAAAAGTAAATGTTACAAATATAATAATAAAGTTGACTGATTGGTTTAAAGTAAATGGTTTCCAGATAAATCTCGGCAAAACACTAGTGATACACTTTTGGTTAAAAGGAAAGTACCCAACCCCCTTGGAAATTGTAATTGACAATATAAAAATTCCTCAAGTTCATGACACGCGTTTCTTAGGTTTTCAGTTCGATGCGGGTCTAAAATGGGACAAGCACATAGATTTACTCACCGGTAGGCTTGCGCAGGCATCATTCGCACTGTCACGGCTTTCCCCTGTCCTTTCGCAAGAAAATATCCGAGTGGCATACTATGCTTACATAAACTCCATCATTGTGTACGGTATTGACTTATGGGGCCTTGCTGCAGACAGGGACAGGGTGTTTGTTCTTCAAAAAAGGGCTGTTAGGATTTTGGCTGGAGTGCCTCCATTTTCTCCTACTAGAGAGCACTTCAAAAAACTAAAAATTTTAACGGTGCCGAGCCTCTAAATCTTGGAAGTCGCAAAATTTATGTGGAAACACAAGGACGACTACAAAATGCGTCGTCCAGATCAACGAAAAAATGGTCGCGACATGAAACACGTGCAGGCCCGATTGACGCGAACATCAAATTCATTGTGGGTAGTAGGTGTTAAAATTTATAACAAATTGAGCCCGGAAGTCAAAGAGGCTCCTTCTTATGAGCTGTATGTTAAAAAGCTGAAGCAGTTTTTAATGGATAATGTTTTTACAGTGTTGACGATTTTTGTAAATATAGGAAATTAGTATAGGGACATTTTAATTAATATTATTATTCAGGTATTTTATTAATATTGTATTATTCAAATTTTAAATTGTAATTAATGTTTTGTATAATTATTGTTTTACTTCTTGTTGACTTGTGCTGTTATTAGGCATTAAATGATTTGAATTGAATTGAATTGAATTGTCCCTCTGTTGAGCAAAAGCCTCCCCTCTCGATCCCCGCTCTTCCCGGATTTGAGAAATCTCTGGCCAAGCGCTGCGGAATACGTCCCGGTCTTCCGCTATTTTGGGAATATTATTTGGTTACTCCACAACTGTTCCGTCCTTTTTTGTTTTTTAAATGATAAATCATTTCTTTTTAATTGCATTATTAAGACATTACGGTTATTCACGTTCAGACGAGCACATTAAGTTGCAGTTAAGCCTTGTGTCGCGACGTCTATTCGGTATGTCGGAAGTTCAACGTCCTATACCTACGCTGATAACTGGTTCCGGAGATTAACCCCTGAATACAAATTTACAAAACTATAAATTCACAGGCTTCCTTTTTTATAATGTTAGCATTGATTCCTACAGGTTCTGATATAAGATGTTGTAGAGATTCCCCTTCTGGGTCCATTATCCGATCAACTTGACGGAACCAACTGATTGCATTACCATCTATATATACATACGTGCACGGATTCACACACTTTTTAATCGCACTTTGCCTCAACTAACTCACACTAAAAGAGCGAAATGAAAAGCATAATTCCATTTCCAAATTTTAACCGAAAAGCTCGACACTTAAACAAACTGAGCTAATTATTAAACAGAGCTTTTGTAAGCTCCCCACGGTAAACTGCAGGCACTGGAGCTTCTTTAATTCGTTATGCAGTGGAAGCTAACAAAAAGCTCGGTATGAGTGAACAATGCGTGGATTTAGTTGGATATTTAAAAATGTGTGTCTTGTATTTAGGTAGTACTCGTACTTCCATTGTAAAAATAGGTTCACCTGCATTTTGAAGTTTTCATTTTTTAGGTGGGTTGGTCTTTTGTTGGCTGGAAGCTTCGGTAGCCTGGTGGTTCAGGCAGGGTTCGAATCCCGGCTCCTACCAATGAGCTTTATGTACGGTATAATTACCGTTAGCTTTTCGGTGAAGGAAAACACCGCGAGGAAACCGGTCTTATCCCAATAAAGTCTAGTTTTCCCCCTGGGTTGGAAGGCCAGATGGCAGTTGCTTTCGTAAAATTAGTACCTGCGCCAAATCTTGGGATTAAGTGTCAAAACGGATGTTGGTTGCTTTAAAATCGGATGAGTAGTTTTGGGGATTAACATCCACACACAGACGTACATTTCGCAAACAAATATCTTTTTTTTCTTAGGAGCTACTCGTAGCTCAACGACGCAAGAAAAGCCGCGGAATAAATTAATGCCTAGCAATGTTCACCCCAGCGATAACGTCTAACTGGTGGAAGAATTTTGGAATCGGATAAGTAGATCCGTAGATTACCCTACTACACACAAACTTACAAGGTGTACCCGTATATAACATTAGGAAAAAGCTGGTGTCGTGTCGAATTGCAGATCAAAGGCCTGGCGCAGGACAGAGAGAAAAATGAAGAACACTACCTGGCAAAATTGTGTTATATTCAACGAATCACTACAATCTACTTAATTACAACTCAAATAACGACGTCAAATCCCTGCCACTCCAAATCAACTTTAAAGTCCCCAATGGGAGTTTTTTGTTTGACTATTCATTCTAAATTTGAAACTATTTCCACCGTAAAGCGAGTAAATACCCACGGGACACGCCCGATGCGTGACCTCGTTCCAATGGGTGAATATAAATATGCAGTCGGTGAAAAAATAAAGGTGAAATTCCACCAGATGTGCGTCAAAGCTAGGAAACTTTTTTAATGCAGGTAAGGTAACTCTTATTCCCTTTTAATAAAGACTTTTGACGTCTTCGTTTGCCCAGTAACTTTTGATGCTGACTGTACCTATACCAGATGGGGTTATGGACATCAAATAAAATAACCAATAACGTTGGATTTTCTAAAAAAAAGAACTAAGATAATCACATTGATAATGAATCATCACAAAGTTTTTAGTTTCCAAATTTCAAGTCCAAGGATACTCTGTTCCACAAAATGTACCTTTACATGAAACGATTATTAGTTGTGTGAAGTTACGGGTCTCAAGCGTTATTTCTCTATACAGGGTGTATTAAAAATCGGTTGTTAACCGATCAATGGCATGTTCGGTAGCGTATTGCGATTCCAAAAACGCTTTTGTTTTATATACACGTGCTAAAAAATAACGCAAAACCGTTTAAGGGTACCTATTTTAACAGGCATCGTGTTCTGATAAGAAAAAAATATAGCCATAGATTTATGGAAAAAGAATATTGCTCTACTGCCATTAACCAGGGAAAAAACAGGGGACTACGTTTCTATGGAAAAACGGCCGTTGTGTTTTTTATTAATATAAACAAAAGTATGGGGGTACGTTAAAAAAAAGTTTAGTCTTTTCTTTAACGGTAAAATACGAATAAATAAACAGTATTATTTCATGATATTTAGATAAACAACATCCCTTTGGATACAGCGCAGACTCTAAAATTAATATATTCAACGCTGTATGTCATTCAAACTGACATCAATATGATACACCGCAACTAAAAAACATTTAAAGCACACAATAGGACACAAAATCACGTTCTATTATGCAATCTATGCAAAATAGAATGGGTAATATTGTTTTACGAGGTATCCAATTGCTCGTACTGTAATTAGTGATGTACCCGGTACCGTACTCAATATTTTCATCCCTAGGTAAAATTGTAAATTTTGACAGCATAAAAATAGGTACTTTTATTTTATTCAAATTGTTTGTTCTGTATCACTTCTCATTTACGCGCGTTCGATAAGTTACGTGATCACCTCTCAGAAGAAAAACTTTAGTTAAAAGTAGACTAATTCATTTCTGTTACACACACACACATATACACTCACAATCACGCCCACGCACAAACATACACACTGACACAATATTTCTTTCTTTTGGCTGGAGTGAACAAGCTGTAGCACTAGTGTTAATATTAAATCAAACCTAATTAGGTTAACTAACTTAAGGTTACTTAAATAAGTAGCTACTCTGTTCACTCCTCCTTACGTAATTTAAAATTACATCACTTGTTTGTTATTACAACTTACCTTCATGTGAAGACCGGTGTCTCTTGACACAGGTGCCCTGATACTTAAAAAGAAACACCAACCTGCTAATCTGTTACGTAGACCTAATGTTATCTAATACTTTATATGCATTTTTATTAAGGATGATTACTGAGTTATTTTCTTTATTTAAACTTTATTGCACAAAAGAAAACTTATCGTACAAAAAGCGGAATAATGCCATATGGTATTCTCTACCAGTCAAACCTTAAGGCAAAGCGGAGAAGATTGTGGGCAGTGCAAATAACCAGTAACCAGTGCAAAAATAATTATTTTCTGTTTTTATTTGCAGCCTCTCCAGGATTCGTGCAAAATAATAGTGAAACTGAATCGAGTTCATTTGGATTGATTTGGACCATAGTTGGGAGGTTTTACGGAACCTAGAAAAAAAAAAGTTTCAGTAATGAATTTAGGTACCTAACCGAAAGGTTGTATTATATGGTTATACCGAAAGCTATGAGAGCTTTCGGTATATTGTCAAAATCCTCAAGCGTTTTTCCCGGTTGAGCCCTAAAGGACCCCGGGGTCCGCTATGACGCCTAAACCCAAGATTTGGCAAAGACACTAGTCTTACGAAAGCGACTACTATCTGATCTTCCTACTAAGAAAGAAAACTAGATCAAGCTTCGTTTTTTGTTATACTCGTACGCGTCGTCAATAATTGTCCAAAATAACGTTCGCCGGCGTTATTGTTAAAAAAAAGTTGTTGGTAAAGTTGCAATATTCCCGGCAACAGGACATCCCTAGGTGCGAATAGCAAAATGCCATGTGAGCGGAACGCGATTGATGCAATTACACTAAATTCAAACTACCTGCATATAATGTACATGGATCTGAATTGGATCAACAACGCTCTGCGGTCCATTTGACTTAATGTTGCATTGGAATCAGTTTGGCATTTTTTGAAGTGAAAACTTCTTTAGCAGCGCTGTGCACTTTTAGGGATGGGGAAAAATTGTTAAACTCGCCACAGGTGTAGGAACGCAGGAGGTCACGTGACCGTAAGATTTAGTGTTGCCATTTGCCGGAATACAAAAAGCGGGAGTTGCTATTCAAAACGCGGATTTTTTATGAAAATGCCTCATTTCATAGCGATCGCGCAGAGAAACTCCATTGCCCATTGTTCCATTGCATAGCCCTCTCCCATCCCTCCAATAGCCCTTTGGGTGACTTTGAGCCTTCTTATGAGGCCCATAGTAACCGACTACGTCTTAGTGCCATAATTATGTCATCAATGGCAACATACGCTGGTCAAAGACGTCTCGTCTTGAGGCACTACATACAATTATGACACAATTTTTTATTAGGTTTGAATCTCGTCATGGCGTAAATTTTATTTCCTTTGTGGTGAGAGCTGAGAGTTCCAACAGACCATCTAGCGACCTTCAAAGAGAAATAATATAATTTTGGCTTAAGTGAGTCATGTTCCGGGTTTTCGCGGGTTACCTCCGATGGCATCATGAATTTTCGTAATAGTCTGTTTTTGTAGTTTTGAAGTAAGTTCATTATAGTCTGTAATATCAGCCTTTGTTTTGCCTTAATAGATATGCAGGGCACCGTGGAGTTTTTAGTGGACATAAATACCACAGTCATAACCCATTCATCCTCCTGTACCTGGTTCGCAGGTTTTCTCCACAACAAAAATAATGGTTGTCTGTAGCTTGTGTTATACTCGGTACTACTACGGTACGGTGGTACTAGAGGAATATATATTTAATTAGATATAATTATTAAATAGGAAATATCCAACACTCAAAAACAAATACGTATTCGTGGTCATCACACAGATATTTGCCCATTCGAAGCCAGGACCTTCAGCTTCGTGGGCAGGGTCACTACCCACTAGGCTAACCGGTCGCCAAAGGATGATGTCAAATGTCAGAAACGTAGATTTTGCGTTTCAACATTTTGGGGTATACAGCCCAAATTATTGCAGCTTCACTGAATTACCAGTTTTGACATTAAATTAAACTAATTATCTAGCTAATTGACCCGTTAATAATGACAAGCCAGGGAACACAATCAGAATTAACGTAGCATTTGGGTTTTCGACAATTTGGTCAATGCGTGTTCTGAATAACATTGATGCAGAGCGTACTGTGCATCAATTTCGTAACCAAAAATGGCATCACTCGTACATTACAATCACTGCATAATCGGGCACCCTGGCTGACCAACGCTTTAAAAAAAATACATGTACGAAAGATCATTAATTGATCCTACTAATATTATAAAATGAAAGTTTTGATGTTTGTTACTCAATCACGCTTAAAGGGCTCAACCGATTTGGATGTAAATTTGCACGAAGATAGTTTATAGCCTGGATTACAATAAGGGATATTTTTATCCTGGTTCCACGCAGACGAAGTCGCGAGCGGAAGCTACTATTGCATAGTGGCCTAGTGTCGATAAGGTCTAGTTTTTCCCTCGGTTTGAAAAAGTCAAATGGCAGTCGCTTTCGAATAACTGGTGGCTAAGCTAAATCAAACGGCAGTAACTTTAGTGCCTAAGCTAAATCGAATGTTCTCGAGTGTCATCATTCATCATACCAATTGCTAGAATTGGAAGCCACTTAAGCACCTGCTAGACGGTAGCCATCAAGCCTCCGACGCGTCGGCGTGACCTTCGTTGATTGCTCGTCGTCAGTTTTGTAGCTGGACGGTCGGCCGACCACGCTACACTCCTTGGTGACGCTAGCGCGCTCGATGACCAAGCAAAGGCATCCCAAGATCAAACAAGATTTTGCTGAAACAACTGTCTACACTTGGGGCTTTTTGGCAACCGTCAGACGAGGTGTACAGTCGAGTACAAAGATATGTATACACTTTTGAACCTAATCGAATGCAGAATGAATGAATGAAGTGTATACATATCTTTGTACTCGACTGTACCTAAGCATCTTTGCTAACTGACGTGGTATAAAAAAGTGGTACCGAAAGCGTATGCATACTATATATATGTAAACGCGTTTCAGTTCTGTAAGTGTGTCGTGTGTCATAAACGTAGATATATCTGCCGTTAACTACCCCTCACGTGCCGAAGGAGCGCTATATTCGTTTAGTTGCGAGGTTAGGGTTAGTTTCGTATTAAAGTTAGCAACGTAGTACATACTTCAAAGCAATATTAGGTAAGTAGGCTACAATGAACCATAAACCCACGACGTGAAAAGAGGGCCCCAGACATCACCGCCAGTCAGTCATTCCGCGTTTGTCTATTTATTTATTTAAACTTTATTGTACAAAATAAAGTACAAATGGCGGACTTAATGCCATAAGGCATTCTCTACCAGTCAACCATTGGGAAAAACAGAAACAAGAAGGTGCAGGCATTTAAATTTAAATGAAAACTTAATCCAAGATGTACTTTTATCAAATACATACTGGTGACAACTATCCTACGCGCTTATCAGAAAGATACTTGCGTAACTTGCGCTTGAAAGTCAATTTGCTTTGTGCTTGACGGATAGTTAGCGGAAGAGCGTTCCAGAGTCGAATTGCCTGAACGGTAAAAGAACCCGACATATAACCGGACCGGTGAAGAAGAACAGACAACTTCAAGCTACGGGAACTGCGGAGTACGCCTCCGGGTCGAGCAGTAACAAAAGTAAATTTGGACTCGAGATATTCCGGCGCAGCAGGGTCGAATAGAAGGGAAAACAGTGTCCATATAAGACGTAATGACCTGCGTTCGCAAATGGGGAGCCAGTTTAGTCGACGGCGAAAAGCGGATATATGGTCATACTTGCGAAGTCCAAAAATAAATCAGATGCAGTTATTCAAAAGACGATCCAGCTTACTTAGCAGAGCCTGAGTGAAATTGGAGTAATACACGTCAGCATAATCGATGGTTGGTAAGACAAGAGCTTGAACAAGGAGGGTCTTGGTGCTAACTGGGAGGAAATTCTTAAATCGGTAAAGGGATCTTAATGTGTTGGTCACTCTGCGACAGACATCAGACACCTGCGGTTACCACGTCAGACCACAGTCAAAAAGCAGCCCCAGGTTTCTCACTTGAGACGAAAGCGGGATTGGGACGTCTTCAAAGAAAATTGGGGTTGCCTGTGTCAGGTTCACCGAAGAAAGTAAACGGGGGCTCCCGAGCACAATAGCCTGGCATTTGGTCGGGTTCACAGCCACACCGAAACTGCGCGACCAAGCGGAAATACGGCACAAGTCATCATTAATACTTTCAATAGCACGATGTATTCCGCTGGTGGTGTGGTTGCCTGGTGTATAGTTGTAGATAGTTGTAGTCTATGCAAAAAATGGGTGCACTCAAACGGAAGGACGTTATATTTTGACCGCATTCACGGATACGTCAGCAACGGTAGCCTAGCGGTTCTGGTATGTGACTATCAAGCTGTCGTGAGCTCGAATCCCGACTCGTACCAATGAGTTTTTCGGAACTTATGTACGGAACATTTACCGTTAGCTTTTCGGTGAAGGAAAACATCGCGAGGAACCCGGTCTAATCCCAATAAGGTCTAGTTTTCCCTCTGGGTTGGAAGGTCAGATGGCAGTTGCTTTCGTAATACTAATATGCCATGGAATTAGACGTTAAAGCGGAGCCCAGTCTTCTTTTGGTCACAACCGGGAATAACGCTATTAGGATGATGATTCACGATACGTCAGAACCCTCCTGATGTGGTTTACTCTCCCGAATACACTATGAATCGTGTTCATGATACTAAGTAGCAAACAATTTGGACGTAACTTGAACAATGTCATGTTTGGAAGGTTTGATGAGGGGAATATTCACAAAGCTTATTATCGCTTAGCTTTCGACGATCAAGTGTAATTCTGTTCTCCAATTATGTACAATTGCTACACATCCAGGGGTCCAGTTTATACTACGAGCTAGTTGCGTTATGGGCAGAGATAGGTTGTGAATATATTGGAAAGTTATCCAGGGTAAGGAAGAGCTAAACGGTGTGCTTTCAAAATTACTTCGCACGAAATTCCTTAAGTAAGATATGGAATTCTTTTTTAGGGAACGAAAGTTCTGAAAAACCTTTGTTCTCACATAATGGATGTTTTATTGAATCCTCATATTTTCAAAATACAATTCCTATATACGAATTACGGAAACTACTCAAATTAATTGTATTATTATCAACTGAATCCATACTTCCATACTAATATTATAAATGCAAAAGTGCGTCTGTCTGTCTGTTACTTCTTCAACCGTAAACCGCTACGGCCAATGAGAAAAAAATCGGTATATACATCGTTCTTATCCCAGGGAAGGACATAGGATACTTGTTATCCCGGAAGTCATCCCCTGAGGGGTGAAATGGGGGATAAAAGCTTGTATGGGGCAACGATATAAACGAGTTCCACGCGGTCGGAGTCGCGGGCAGATACTAGTATTTAGATATTTAAGGAGACGTCCCAGTGTCTCAATACACGGAGCGAATACCTGACACCTTCATTCAATAAAGGCGTCTATTATTACCTAGCTAATAAAGAGTCAAATATTGGAACGCTTACCTTACATGATCATTTACACTTTTGCGTTTTACTTTCCCCCGTCTTTCGAGTCAAACAGTGTAAAAGACTTGTTTAAAACATTTGCAATGTAAAGAAACATTTCCATCTTAATTCCAACAAGTAGGGACGGTGATGGGGATGAATAATATATGAGGCTGGAAACAAAACGGTTTGTTTGAGAATTAGCTTTGTTAAATAACGCCTGAGTTTTTTGGATGTTGGCCTTATGAGTCGCTCCTGTGAGCGAGTAAAATGATTTTGAAATACAAATGCAACGCATGAATTTCCAGGAGGCCGATTCTCAGGCCCATTGAAAAAAAGAAGACCGGGTTGGACCGGGAGTGCCGGTAGAAGTGAAAACTTGAATATTGTCAGTAAAAAAAATCCCCTTTGATCGATAACCACTGTCCGTAGTCTCAAAATATCACGGTCAAGATATGTGGACTCCCTGCGTTCGAGATATCACTGATTATATGACATATTCGATCTGTCAGGTGGTGTAATTGCGGAAATTATGGACAGGTTACAAATGCTGACCTTAGTCTTTGACTCAAAACTGCCAAGTCAGAACGGATTTTATGCGCTCCTTTTAACGTAAGTTCTTAATAGAACAAACTTTTATAGTTTTTTATGTGTTATATCGCCCTTATTAGGGATTACACATATGTAAATAAATAAAAAAAAACTTGATATTGAATAGGTACAGTAGAAATAAAACTTACCTACTTTTTTATAATAATTAATTATTTCTTTATTTAAAATTGCCTTGCCTTATCAGTGTTAATGTACAGTCGAGTTCTCCAATATCTATGCAGAGACTTTATTGTTACTGAAATATGCAGACATCATCATCATCATCATCATATCAGCCGAAAGACGTCCACTGCTGGACTTAGGCCTCCCCCAAAGAATGCCAAAGTGACCGGTCCTGCGCCACCCGCATCCAGTGGACTATGCAGACATGTGTAGATATTTTTGAAAGGTTGTCTGTATAGATATTGTAGAACTCGACTGTACTTAGTATTAAGTTCTTAGCCATAATTACTAAATGTACATGACTGCAGTGTATTAAATAAATACTAACTATTAAAATATTAAACTAACAAATATTTCAATATTATATGATCGATTGTAAACAAACAAAATTAAGAAAAACAAAACGCATGTTGCAATAGACATTGAGATTGTCGCTGGATATGTCTCTATCATAAGAAATACTGCTGTCTTTGATATTTTGGTGAGATTTTTCCATAGACGTTTTTGAATACTGATCATCACTTTTAAACATCATTTCGGACGGCCCGAGAATTGACTTCCTGGGCCATTTACATTGTACAATTTTCATTACATTGCGTGTTAGCAAAATACGATGAATTCAATCAAACCCAAGCTCTTTTGTTTAATTCACTTTCCTGATATATTATGATCTTAACTTCTTCGTCGGTTTTGAGTAATTAAACTACCCTTTCTATTGAATTCCTACGTTTCTCTATGTTAAGATACATCTGGTACTGGTCGAATGAACGAGCAAAGCGAATTAAGTTTTATGCTTCAGTTTGAGCCGAAAATTGTTTGTCCGGTGTCCGATGTCCCGATGTGCCGTTACCCGGCTGTTATCCTCGACAGGTCGCATTTTTCAATGGATTTATAGTGATTTCGTGAAATCCAACAAAATAATAAGAGACAGGCACGTGAAATAACTGCTCACAGTAGTATGGATTTATAAATGGGAAAGTTTTTTTTTTACCTTTTTACGCGTAACTGAACCGATTGCGAAAGGGGTTTGGGTAAATGTGTTGTCATATTTTTTAAATGAGCGGCCACTCGTAAAATTGGTATATTATGATAGATCTATTTGAAACAAACATATTTTGTTATCAAATGTAATACTCTAAAATGCATCGGAGCCGAGATATTTGCAATACATATTTCCGCAGGTTATATTAAAAAGTTGTAAACCAAACTAAAACATCTCGGCTCCGATATTGTTTAACGCGTTAATTTTTAAATACAACGTTTTTTTTTAACCGTCTCATAGCCGAAGCCCACTGAAAGTATCCAAAAGGTACTATCCATACGTGAAAAAAAATAATTTTTTAGTTAAGTTTTTAGTAATAAAAGGTAATCAAGTTTGAAAAATTCTGTATGGCGCACGGAGCGAAGTTCATTCATCCGGTTAGAGTTCGTACCTAGATAGGTACGATCTTATGTAGATACATAAGATGGCGGCTAGCGGACACTGCGGTCACTCAGCTGGATGATTAAAATTAATATAAATACAAAAACAAACAATACTTATTTTATGCATTTAAAAAAAACTTAATGTATACATTAACTGGGCTTCGGCTCTAAGACGGTTAAAAAAACACTAAGAGGTCCTCTAAAAGATTTTTACACAAACATCCGTGGCCGCTGCAAAAAAAATGTCAATTTTTCTCATACAAGGTTACCCAATGCCCTTTAGTAAAGATATAGTTTGCATCCTGGGAGGACGTAGGTTAGTTTTGACAGATGATATTATACATATCGTCAAATTTTGGTCAACGGGGTCTGTAGGAACAGTGACACCAGCATCGCCAGGGTCACTATTCCCTCCGCCAGGATCATTCATCACAAATAATGAAACCAAATACTGAGCACGAGTTTTATTTCAGCACACACAAATCAAATTACTTAAATACGAAAATAAATGGTACTCACAAGACTTCCAATGAATCACGAACCACTGGTACGTACGTGTCTTGCCTCTAGGAAGGCTTGATCAAAAGTGCCGTACTCCGTCACCTCCGGACCCAAAGAACACAATACAAAATGGAGGTGGACGGAAGTACTGCGTAATCGATTCTTTACTTTAATTATAATAACTTTTAAACATTGCATTGAGACTAACGACGATGGTAAAACAAATCGATAAATTAAATAATTAGTTTTTAGTTTAACCTTAGATTACATTTTAAGCTTGATCTGAACTTTAGTTGAAACATTTGGACGTTATTAAAATGCCGCCAAACGCTTCAACTGGTGATGGCTGGTTACAAATCAGTTCATGATTTTATCTCACAGCAAGGTTTAACGTTAGATTTATTTTTCTTGCCTGTTCAAAATTCAAAATGACACTTACAAATAAGTTTGGTCATCAAATTGACATCTAATTGGAAGCAAGTAATTATTACATTAATGAAATCAAAATAAACAAGGCAAAATTAAACTTATCTACTAGGTAATATGGTCCTGCGTCGACACGGCCATACTGCGGGACGGTGCGTGCTCTGCACCAGTCGCGTTTCTGGAATTAAGAAATATTTTTTCTCTGAGCTAGGTATCCGTTCATAGGTACGCTAGCTGACAACTTGGTCACAGTTTAAATTGTTCACACTATCGTTTTTGAACAATAGGAAGGGTTTCAGATGAAAATGTATTAGAGTTCACCGGTATCACTCCAGTGACCAAGTTTTCAACCATATTACGTACAGTCGCAGTATACTTATATTAAAAACATGAACCATGTTACATTTAGGTTAGTACCTAAATAGCCATTGCTATGCGTAGGTAAAACACATGGAATTCATAATATAAAACAATGAAATAGCTGTACAGGAATGTGAGCAATGATTGTGTTTTTACGCGAATGCTCCGCACATACTCGCTTGGTAATATTTAAATGTCTATGCAAATGCTACGCGCATACTTGCATGATTATGATACTCGTAGACAAGGTTGATGCTGTGGCACTGAGCGGTCTTGTACGCCGTGGTCCACAGGGGCTCTAAAAGGATATGGAAAGGCCGATGCTGGGGCCTAGGCCTTATGGTTATGACCGTGGTCCCCAGGGGTTAAAATAAAAATACTGTGCTGATAGTAGCTCACAGGAAATTGTTGCTGTGGTGCTAAGCGGTCTTGTACGCCGTGGTCCACAGGGGCTCTAAAGGACATGGACAGGGCGATGCTGGGGCCTAGGCCTTAGTTTTATGACCGTGGTCCCCAGAGGCTCTGTAAACAACAAGGTAAGGAAGCAAGGTGTGGATTTGTACAGTCTTATGATGAATGAATAATTTATCACTGATAGAAATGCCATTTCGCTCAGTCGGTCGGAGCAGCTTATCAGTAATAAATAGGAACTGACCTTTCGTTTAAGCATCCAATATCAGAGTAGCTTGAGACGTGGACGGCATCGCCTCAACAGTCTGAGATGTAACCTGCTGTTGGGTGTCATCGTTGTTATTCAACTGGGCCACAATATTGTGTTGTTGCGTGTCGTCATTGACGTCAGAGTCCGTCGACATGGTTTCCTGATTACCCGGTTGTGGTGCTCGGCGTAGTTGATCATGCGCCACTTTGCGGGGGCGCCCTCTGCCAGTAACTCGTTTCACCATGTAGCGGTCGTTGTCCAATACTTTATAGATCTCGTATGGCTCGCTATATTTCAGGTCTAAGGATGTTTGGTTTCTGGGATTGTTCTTAATAAGAACGTAATCACCTCTTTGGAATGGACGCATTTTTGCTTTCGTCTTATCGAAACGCCGTTTGTCATACTCGGCAGCAGCTGCCATTTTCTGTTGCACGTGCTGTTCTAGCATATCGAAGTCGATGGATTCAGCTTCAATGTTTACTAACCTTAAGAGTTCTGGTGGTACACTGTGCTGGCGACGAGTAAGAAGGGAAAGTGGTGCAACTCCTGTCACTCTGTGTGGAGTACAGTTGAATGAAAGTTGGAGAGCTTCTAATGCTGTATGCCAGTTTTCGGTGTCGTAGTTTTTGATCATTGTCAAGGCATTTTTCAGGGTACTCATCACTCGTTCGACTTGCCCATTTGCTCGGCTTACTCCTGGTGCTATTGAGTGCAGATTGATTCCAAAACGGTCACAATAGGCTTTGAACTCACCAAGAAATTCACGTCCGCCATCGACTATGACCTGCACAGGAGTCCCAAATAAATGCACGACTCGTTTCAGCGCTGCGAGGGTGCTACTTGGGCTCTTGTCATTCGAGTAACTAAGCAGTGTGTACTTAGTGAAGGCGTCTATCGCAACGATAACGTACTCTGCCTGACCTTCAGCGTTCGTCGTACCGAGCTTGCCCGTAACATCCATGTGAATAACCTGAAATGCTGCCGTGGGTTTTTGTATTGGGTGTAGCTGTGCTTGGATTGCACCCGAAGGCCCCTTCGAGGTTCTGCATACCACGCAATTGTCAACGAACTTTCTGACAATAGTATGTATGTATGTAAGCACTTTATTGTACACAATAACAGGTCAAGGAATATACATGTCACACAATAGATCAAAGTACAAAGGCAAACAGCATTCAGGCAGGCATTCATGTTGGCAAACCAGTAAGTCTCTCTCAGCTTTTGTAGGGTTTTCTCCCATCCAGGATGTTGCAGTGAGCTGTGAAAAGAGTTTATCAAACTCCACTGGAACGCCTTTGGTACTACTGTTGGTTTGTACATACGAGTATAGAATCCGTGAGCACTTTCTTGAGTACACCTTCCTCTAAGACGTATCCTGCGGCAGGGTTGTCAGTGGATATGCTGTCTATCAGCGGACGAAGGATATCGTCTCGTCGTTGCTCTATCTGTATCCACTCTGTGTCTCTGGTCATGATGTTGACTGCTAACTCAGTCTTCGGGTTCCGGCTAAAGAAGTCTGCGTGCTGTAATCGCTCACCTTTTCTATACTCGATCTCGAAGTCGTAATTTTGCAGAAAAGCCCACCACCGATGGATGCGTGGAAGTAAATCTTTCTTGTATTTGGATGCTTTCAAAGCATTACAGTCCGTTATTACCTTGAATTTCCGGCCGTATAGGTAGTGGCGGAAATGTTTTATGGGCCTCACCACCACCAAGGTTTCGAGCTCGTACGAGTGGTAGCGGCTCTCAGCGTCCGTGGTGCGCTGGCTCATGTACGCGACTGGATGCTGGCGATTGTTTATCGTCTGGACCAGCACCGCTCCGTAGCCGAGGCTGCTGGCGTCCGTGAAGAGCTCGATCGGGGCGTCTTCCTGAAATAGCGCAAGGGTAGGCGCAGTAGACAAATATTGCACAATTTGATTTCGGGCCTCCTCGTGTCTCTCGTTCCATTCCCATTTTGCGTCTTTCTTTGTTAACTCATAGAGTGGTACCATGATACGCGAGAAATTGGGAATGAAGCGTCTGAAGTACCCAGCGAGGCCGTTAAACTGTCTAACTTGCTTAACTGTTTGCGGAATAGGTGCCTTCGTTAAAGCCTCCACTTTCTTTGGACTGGGGTTGACTTGCCCGTCTGATACAATGTTGCCCAAGTACTCGAGGGAGCGTTTAAAGAAGGCAGTTTTGTCAATATTGATCGAAAAACCAGCTTTTTGCAAAGCAATCAGTATTCGCTCAATGTGCGAGATCCCCTCAGCGAAGTCTTTGCATTTTGAGAGCACGTCATCAACGTACACCTGACACACTTGCTGTGGCGAGTTTAGGAGATCAGCCAGAGCCCTATTTATGCATCTCTGATATACCGAACACGCATTACTGAGTCCAAACGGCATGGACAGGTACTCGTACATGCCGTCAGGAGTCACAAATGCCGTCTTCTCGATTGAATCCTCAGAGATGGGTATCTGGTGAAAACCAGCCGCCATGTCAAATGTGGAGAAGTAAACTCCCCCAGCCAGTTGATCGATTTGATCG
The DNA here is from genome assembly GCA_945867215.1 of Epinotia demarniana. Taxonomy (NCBI): domain Eukaryota; kingdom Metazoa; phylum Arthropoda; class Insecta; order Lepidoptera; family Tortricidae; genus Epinotia; species Epinotia demarniana. Next base: position 23,328,003 of record OX244273.1, read on the forward strand.
GATATTATTGGCAGTGGGTAGTGATCCCTCAGAGTGTTCCTGTTCAGATCACGGTAATCCACACATAAGCGATCCTGACCGTTTTTCTTCTTAACCAATATTATTGGACTCGAGAATGGTGACTTACTTTCTCGAATGATATTGTGCTCAAGCAATTCGTTCACAATATCACGCACCTTCTCTCGTTCAACTGGGCTCAATCTATACGGTCTACGCTCAACACATTTGTTTGGGTCTTTCAGTCGTATTTCAAGTTCGCCAGTATTGACACGCGTACTAGGATACCCGTGGATAAACAAATGATCAAATTTGTTGAGCAAAATTTTGAGTTCATTGATTTGTTCTCCATTCGTCAGATCGCAGTCAATATTGTCGAACTTTTCGCTTTGAGATCGCATGTGATAGACCACCGGTTGATGAACCAGTTTCGCACCCCGATAATCAACCACCACACTCAAATTTGTATTTTCAATCAAATTCATCCCTATCAGAATGTCTGAACTCAATTCATAGTCCGGCACCACGTGAAACTGTAGCTCTTTTCGTAAATTATCGATTTCACAAACCGTGGTTAATGTTGATAGTGATACCACCTTAAATTGCCCGATACCTGACAAATAATTAACAACATCAACTCGTTTCCCGGCTAATTTAGCTGCTACAGATTCACGCATTACCGAACATTCTGCCCCACTATCAAAAATTGCATACAGCTTTAGTTTCCCTATTACCACGGGCATGGAACTCAATTTGGGTACGCCTACACAGTTAAAGTTAGAGACTACAGCGCGCTCACGTTTAAAACATGTTTCATACGTGTGTCCTATTCTCGAACAAAACGTACACGTAGGTTTGTTACTCATGTCCTTCTGGGGTACGGTCTTATTATCCGGATGACGTGGTTGAGGGTTTTCATTTTTATCACGATAACGACAATCTCGCGTATCGTGCCCGGGCTTTTTACAAACTTGGCAAAACAGCTTGTCCGGAAGCCGTGGCCGCTTATTGGGGGCCAGCTGTACGTTAGATGTACTCGGGCATGAACGCTTACACCGTCGTATTGAGGAAGCTATTGAAATCAATTCTGGAACCGAAGTGGCTCTAGAACTCAACAACTCGATTCTCAATCGCTCATCTCCAATGCAACCAATTATGGCCTCAACTGCGTCATCGTTACAAAGTTTATCCTTAGTAATACGTCGCCATAATACCCAGGCTTGTGACAGAAACTGCGCGATGTCCTTTGAATTGTCATAATAATGTTCTCGGAAACGAGCAACGTCGCGAGAATACCTGTTCTCAGGTTCAAAGGTTGTTATAAGCACCTCACGCAATTCCTGCCACGTGGTGGTTGAAACAAGCCAATTGTCAACCCATAACCTTGCACGACCTTTAAGTAAACTACTAGCTTTCATTCTCACATCGTAGTCGCTTAGGTTATAGGTTTCCATAGCAGTGGTAGTGGTAGTGCTGACACCACTCCCGCACTCCAATATTCGCATCCGGGTCGTAAGAAGGCAAAAATATATCGGTAATTTTAACCCTCGCATTCGGTTGTGTTGAAATACGATCGGATACGTGTTTCATCATTTGCAACATCTGCGAGAAAAACTCGGCTGGGACCCCATTGACGAAAGTGTTACTATTTTCATTGTTTGAATCAGAAGGGCGAGCCGAAGCGGGTGGTGTCCCAACTTCTGATATCGTCAAATTTTGGTCAACGGGGTCTGTAGGAACAGTGACACCAGCATCGCCAGGGTCACTATTCCCTCCGCCAGGATCATTCATCACAAATAATGAAACCAAATACTGAGCACGAGTTTTATTTCAGCACACACAAATCAAATTACTTAAATACGAATATAAATGGTACTCACAAGACTTCCAATGAATCACGAACCACTGGTACGTACGTGTCTTGCCTCTAGGAAGGCTTGATCAAAAGTGCCGTACTCCGTCACCTCCGGACCCAAAGAACACAATACAAAATGGAGATGGACGGAAGTACTGCGTAATCGATTCTTTACTTTAATTATAATAACTTTTAAACATTGCATTGAGACTAACGACGATGGTAAAACAAATCGATAAATTAAATAATTAGTTTTTAGTTTAACCTTAGATTACATTTTAAGCTTGATCTGAACTTTAGTTGAAACATTTGGACGTTATTAAAATGCCGCCAAACGCTTCAACTGGTGATGGCTGGTTACAAATCAGTTCATGATTTTATCTCACAGCAAGGTTTAACGTTAGATTTATTATTCTTGCCTGTTCAAAATTCAAAATGACAATTACAAATAAGTTTGGTCAGCAAATTGACATCTAATTGGAAGCAAGTAATTATTACATTAATGAAATCAAAATAAACAAGGCAAAATTAAACTTATCTACTAGGTAATATGGTCCTGCGTCGACATACATTATTTGGTATATTTCATGGTTTCATAAAATATAAAATACCTTCTTAACTAGTAGCTTTATTTACGACGATGTACAACATAATATCTTTAACACGGAATGGGTTCACCAGCACGGCCAATTACAAGTCCCCGCCGCCCTCAATTAGACGCTAGGCCAAAACACATTTTGTAAAAGTGCACTACAGATTAGAACAACATTAACACATAATTATGCTGTCGTATAATTTAACGCACATTTCATTTATTTCACAAGAACGATTGTTAATACCAATTACACTATTCTTCGCAAATCTATTTATGTCACTAGCTCATAATTAACATCAACTTAAAATACATCAAAATAAAGGGAATAACAACACCTAGTTAGTGGGTCTGTGAGCTGTAGAAAGCGCGAGCATGCATTAATAAAAACAAAGAGTAATTCTACAAAAAAAAACTATGTATATAACTAGCGAAGCTGCTCCCAAATTTTTACAAGAATCGGTTGAGAAATGCGACCTGTAGTGGAGAACAGCTGGACACCTGGATAGAGGGACAGCGGGACAGAGGCAGAGGGACAGACACCGGACTCCGAACATACGAACGATTTTCGGGCATAGAACTTCGTTCGCTTCGGTCGCTCGTTCGAAGATACGTTTACTTAAATATATTAAGTAAGTATATGTATAAACCTATAATAGGCGTGGGGTGGTCTTGCATGTCTTACTTAAATGTCTGCGTGTCGATCTCTGTGACTTAGCTACGTTTTCATAAAATCGGTTTAGCCGCTTTTGAGATACTGAACTTTGAAATGAAAAAGTCGGGGGTTTTTCAAATTTTCCAAGATGATTTTATTTAAATCCGAATTGAATTGAGCGGTCACAAGGTTTTGCACGACGTAATATGGAACTTGTATTATAACAAATCTTGATAATAGAATAGACCCTTTCAGACTCAATTGACCCCTCTGTAAGTTTGTCTGTGTGTTGGCATCTCTCGAAGGACAATAAAAACGCGGCTGCCCTCTTCATGGAGACGTTTCTACTGGGCAGATTAACAACTTGGTATACGTCAACGCGTCAGAAAAAAACGTAACTTGTCCGAAAAATGGGCGCATATAATTGTAAAAAAGTTGAATGTACCTACAGAGCTAGTTGTGAATTGGTTTTATTTATATACAAAAAAATGATAAATATGGTGTCCAGCAATTAATTAATCTAACCTTATCAAATTCCAGCCACGCGAGAAGATGATGTGACCTATGAAGTGCTATATTTATATCTTAGGTTCATATTTAGTCTAACTTTCATGCGCAAGAAGCAAAACTGTCAGATCGACTTCCAAGGCAGGGTTGCGGGGGCTTACAAAGGTGTTTTGTAAGATTTTTTAAATGACTTTTGCCACTTATTTTACCACGGTATACGACAATGCACCTTCTACCCTACACGGACTTAGTTATTTTACCAGACTTTTCGATGTGCCTTCCTTACCCCGCTTTAACCTCTTAAATTTGGCTCCCATACAAAATAGTTTCAACTTGCTGCAGTTGAGCAGTTAAAACTGCACGCCGCCGCAATGATAGCGAAGTTTTGAGATCTTTCCTAGGGCCAGCTGTTATTGCAAGTGAACATTGGATACCCGGTCCTGGCCCACGGCAGTACGGGGTGAGTAGGGGTATATCGAACAGTAACCGCAGCCAGGCTAAGTCATTGCGTGGACCGCGATTTACTGACCGGTAAACGCTGAATGTTACCGGCAGCTGTTATTTCATCACGAACTTTGAAACTTCCCGTACAAAGATTTTCGCGTAGAGAGACTTTGTATATCTATATTAATTACATATTTTGCGGTACAAGCCCCGAAATGTAAAAAAGAGACAGGTTGCTAACACCTACAGCCAGAACTCAATAGACCTCCTTGATTACCCCCGAAAACTAACAGATGATTACGTCGGTGGTTTCATTTACATAATACTCGTAAGGTAACCGATACGTATAATCAGAAATAAGAATTTCATTCGTGTAAACAAGAGTAGGTACTAAATAATGTTACATAAATCATAAAGCCAATCTTGTTGTACCATGATATGGTGTACAATTAATTTAATGTATTGTCATGTATCAATAAAATTCGAATTATTTTAAACATAAAGTAAAGCGTTGGTCTCCGGTCCTCCCCGCACGCCGAGTAGTGTCAATTTCCATAGAAAGTCACGCTGTAAGTGTTCATGGACAAAGGACGGGTAGCAACCACTTACGATTACAGACCAATCAACTATAAATATGACTGAGGCAGCTGTTATTCCTTAGAAACTTGTCAAACTTTCCATTCATTCAGATTTTAACGAACACCGCTTACGATTACAGACAGTTTGGTCCACCCCACCCCAAATGAGAAGTTAAAACTTGACGTACTGATTGTACCGGGTGGCACTGCGGCCGCCATCTGTCGGTCGTTTAATTAAACTCAACCAGTCGTAATTAAATGCTTATATTTTGTAGATGATCGCAGTTCCAAGCTCCAAGTCCAGTTGTGCCGAGTTTCAGAATTACACTACTTAAGACAAGGCTGGGTTCTGTAGTGAAACTATTATATTCAGATCCTGCGTGAAAATGTTAGTCATCACTTTGCATAGCATATGAATGTGGATGAATCCAAGCTAACGTGTCAGAACCAGCGCGGCAAACACAAGTTCAATGAAATACTTAAAAGATTTTTCAAAACCCAAATGCTTTTTTCAAGTACAGCCCGCCACTCCCACGATTAAGAGGAATCCAACGACACATCGTACGTCGAAATCCGTCAAACAGTTTAAGCTGCAGGGCGTGCCAAAGAATAATACATACACATACATGCATACGCTCGAAATCATATCCTTTATCTTCGTGCAAAATTCCATCCAAATCGGATAAGCCGCTTAAGCGTCAGTGAGTAACAAACATCCTAACCTCTAAAAATGCAAACTTTCGCATTTATAATATAACGCACATAGAAGTTCACTTTAAACAACCACTGTCACAAATAAGTAAAATGCTGTTTCAGCAGAGCTCTGTAATGTCTCGGCTATTTTATAAATCAATGCTCATAATATATTATAAAGCGTTCCTTTATTCTCGAAACTAATAGGTATTACTTAGAAGGATTATTTTCACAGGGCGGAGCGAGCTGTCAATGCTGTGCTGGCCACCTTATTCACCCAACAATCGTACTGCTTTTGGTGATACAGAGATTATACTACTGTTTAAACCGTCCATTTTCTACGTTTTTCACCAGCGTAGCATAAAAAGGAGATAAACGTGAAACTGACTGCTTAGTTTCCAAGTAATAACTCTGGAACAAGCATTAGCGGAAATATAAAAGGAAAATGCCTGAAGAAGAGTATTTTATTTAGAATCTCCATGTTATTTCTTTGAACTCCAATAATTACATTGTATCCTTCTATCCATACTTAATATTATAAATGGGAAAGTGTGTTTGTTTGTCCGTCTTTCGGTACGGTAAAACGGAGCGGAGATAGTAGTTGAAGGGATGGAGAGTGACATAGGATAGTTATTATTCCCGAACTCATCCCCTAAGGGGGTTAAATGGGGGGGGGGGTTAAAAGTTTGTATGGAGCTGCAATATAAACGAGTTCCACGCGGACGGAGTCGCGGGCAGAAGCTAGTATAATATAATAATAAAGTTTTTGACATCATCGATCATATCCGAGAGTAGTGCCTGAGTAAATGAATATATAAATAAGTGTTTCGTAAGCGAGTAAGTGCAAGTAGTAGGTAAAGTCACCAATCTTTGATATGCTTGGCTATGGTCCGCATTTCAAGGCATTGCCCTATAAAAAGGAGAAAAAAACACAAGCATTAATAATAATAATGCAAAAGTTTGGATGTTACTCACTCAATCACGCTTAAACGGCTTAACCGATTTAGATGAAAATTTTCACGAAGATAGTTTATAGCCTGGATTAAGATATAGGATAGTTTCTATTCCGGGGCACGCAGACGAAGTCGCGGTCGTCGGAAGCTAGTTATCATCATTATCATCATCACATCAGCCGAAAGACGTCCACTGCTGGACGTAGGCCTCCCCAAAGAGTGCCAAAGTGACCGGTCCCGCGCCACCCGCATCCAGCGGGAAGCTAGTTATAGAATAAATAAAAGTACTTAGGTACAGAAGGCACACTGTCTAAGAATTGATGTTTGACAGCCACAGAAATCGGATCAAGGCATCCTGCTTAACCGCATAGCACGTGCTCTGTCGTCTAGTTAGGGTTGTCACATTTGCACTTCATCGTCGTGAAAAAAACATCCGCGACTGTTACAATTGTCACATTAGAGGTTCGCGAGAATAGAGTTTTACCAAAATGGCACGTACCTAACAAACTGACTAAGTAAACCTGCCACAGCTTTAAAAAAACTTTTTTTTAATTAAGTGACTTCCCAAAAAAAATTAAAACCTGAATTTAAAACGGATGGTAATACTTTTCATTAATCTGTGTTTCATTTTACGCAAACCTTTAAATAATGGAATTAAACTCTGATTATCTGACGAAACAATACGGCGTTAAAATCCCACTTAAAAGCTAAACAAAAAGCTACGAAAGCTTTAAGAAGCCAATTTTTTTAACAACAATACATTCTTTAACCCTTTAGGCGGAAAGAGAGGCGTGATTCAATTATGAATATAAAGCCGAGCTTTCCCGTTACGTTTGAGGAGCTTTCCGAGCTTCAGTAGTGAGGAATGCACTTAAGCTTTTTACGGGAGACTTACTCTTTAACCTTTTTGATATCGAGTTTTTTTAATGGTTTGGGAGATCGTTTTAACTTTGTTATGGAGGATCCGTTTATGGCAAATGGTCGTAATGGGTCGTGTGAATTTATTACTTTTTTATATACAAGGTGTAGCATGTAACTGGTGCGGCCTGACGCAGATAGTAGAAAATGTTAACTTAGTTATAAGTTACTATTTTCGAGATACTTTTAAATAGAATGGCCTGAGACTGCCCTCAATCGAGAGGATTGTAAAAAGAGGGGGGAAGCCTTTGCCAGCAGTGGGATACTAAAGGCTCCTAGTAAATCAATTTTAAACAGATAATTATACCCTCAACTTTTTGATAGAGTTACTTACAAAGATTATTTATATCGTTAAGTAGCGTTTCTCATGTGAGTTACCGGTAAATCTGTTAAAAGTGTCTCGAAAATATTCTGTTTATTAGATCCTAGCTTTTGCGAGTGACTTCGTCGCGTTTACTCTAAAGTCGCATACATGTTTCCCCAATTTCATCTCCTTATTGAATAAGTAAAATAATAATTTATTAAAAAAACTTATTGCTAACGATACATTGTGCTTGCACTGTCACATTTTAGGGGAAATAGTTGAATGCGCCTGAACTAGGATTATCCTGTATCTCAGGCCAAGAGATAATATACTAATTGGAAAACAATTTTACAAATTAAAATCATACACATCAAAGACATAATAGCAGGCTAATTAGCCAAATATATTGTAAAACACTCTAATGTACATTAATAAAGGCGTGTTCCGATATATTTGGCTACTTTGACTGATAATAAGTATATGATACTGACTGTACAACGGATTATTATAATCTTGGTCCGTGAACCTACCCGAAATGACTTCCTTTTTGTGCTTAAATACAAAAAGCCCCTAAAAATTAGAACAAAAACAATCTACGTATAAAAACGAGTGAAAAACATAACAAACAAATTAGAAATGTTAAAACTGCCTGACCGCTAGCGCTGGCAAATGATCTCGTTGAAATATAAATATATGCTTAGTATTAATACTGACGGGAATACCAAGTATTTCAAAAGGAAAATAGTATAAAATACTCGTAGCGCTTTAATATAATAATTTTGATTTTGAGTTATTTTTTTGGGTATGACGTGTCCTTTATTATTCAGGATTAGCAAGTAGCGTTTTAAATTATTCCACCTATCTGGGAATAGAAATAATTTATCTCGTTTTTTGAGCATTTAAAAGGTAAAATGTTTCAAGCTTTCATTACCTACATATTTTTTCGAGAACATCATTTACCGACTTATACCAACCATTACTCAATGTGAGCACACTTTTTATTTCTTATTACTCAACAAATGCTGTACAAATGTTAAGTAACAGTAGGTACTCGAGAAACTCAACACAAAAACTAGGACCGAGTATAAAATACTCACGGCCCTCTCAAAGCACAAATTAATATGCCGGTGCCGTAAACAGAGAATGGCATTACTCAAATACTTGGCGTGACGCGCAGTTAATCCCTGAGCACTTCTACGGAATTATTTTTTGAATTTTTGGAAAATAAATGAGGCGCGACACTTTTGTTTTAATTTTATGTAACGGATTTGAACATTGTGTTTTGAAATGGGGTTAAAGGTTAGCTTCCTTTTTTGCATTTACGAAATCCAGTTAGCTTAGCTAACTAAATTTACGAGGTAACATATTTAATTTTATTTAATTACAAATAAACTGTTAAGCGGTCTAATTAGTAACTGGGAATGAAATGCAACAATAAAGGAATTTAACATAATCATTGCCAAGAATTGTCACGCGCTATGCTCGTAGCTGATCCTGTGGTATTCCTCGTATGTAGCGGAAAGCGACTACGGCGTAGGCGCCCGCTAGGCGGGTTCCTGGGAGTGAACGTGGTAATAGGTGTAATGATGCTGCAAGAGACTTTTCTATCGAAATGGGAGCATTTCTGATGGATAGTCATGTCAAGAGCAGATTGAATCGCTGGTTATCTCATATGCCATACTTACTTGGCAAAATGAGACTGTCTGACATGTTGTGTTGTGTTCGCGTGTATCAGATATTTTAAAGACATTGAAGTCTCAAATGACTACAAGGCTGGCGCCGTAGGTTCATGGTCTTCTCTCCCTCCCTCTCACTGAGCATAAGCGTGAGCGTGATAGAAGTGCGTGCTAGGAAGCGCGGATATCATGTTTTTTAATTATATTTTTTTTGAAACATGATATTGCCGATTTTTAGAAACCATTTTAATATTTTTAGCTTTTGTGAATAATTTGTGACATATGTTTTAAGTGTATTTTAGACCCTTTTAGACCTACGTCCGTAATTTTTTTCTATAGAGCGAAAATTGCTTAATCTGTTTCGATTCACTGTCTCCCTGCAGAAAATCCTCAATATTACTATTCGTATTTTTTGAAACCATACTATTATAAACAGACGCATTAAGTATATTGTTTCAAAAGCTCGGTTCGCTACACTTCGCTGAACCTACGGCGCCTTAAGCGCTCATGTGCCTCGCCCTACCCGTCTGAACCTCTTCCTACGCTTAGTTATTCTTACTACGCATCGATCGCGTCGTCAAGTTATATTTGTGGGTGAGCGTTGTGGTGAGCTTAAAACAAGTTACAGAATAGCGGAGCTGGTGCTGGTACGCGCTGTCTATATATATGTCTGTAGCATTTGCTTTACCCTCTTAAAAATCGCTCTCTAATAAGAATTACCTCAATGCATCTAGACCAAACCGAGTTAGCAATTAGTTCGCATGTTCTAGGTTCCCTCAACTAGCAAGTTAGCGAGTTACCTAACGCTGAGTTACTATCAGTTCTAATGCAGAGAAACTACTTAGTTTCAGCCGATGTATCGCTACTAAGTTTGGCTATAGATTTATTTGTATTAGTTTATTTTTATAAGGGACAATTTCGGGAGGCTCAACTTTTCACTATGCTCGACATTTTGAATTTCATTGGCAGACAACGCTGCTTATACAAATTTACTATTTGATGCTGATTAAAATCTTGTTAAGCAGTAGTTGGTCTAGTTAGTAGTTGGTCGCTCAGAGTTTATATAGTATATTTTATTGTCACTGCTGTTCGTTTGTCACTGTAATTCGACAAGTCTTTATGTGATTGTTGCTTACGAAAGTTGTGTCCAAAGAATAACTTCTCTTCTACGTCGCATTGTCATGACTGAGGGTGGTGACTACACGAGGGCGTTACTTTTCGCTAATATTCTCCAGGCCATCTGGGTAGACGTTCCATGTTTCCTTTGCAGATTTCCTTGACTGTGTCGGTCCAACATGTTCGTGATCTTCCACGGCTCTTCTTTACTTCTACGTGTCCCAAAACGATGAGCTTTTGCAGGCTATGAGAGGAAGAATGTGCCCAGCAGTGGGACTATAGGCTGTTTTTTTAAACAATGTATAAATCATAAATTTTAAATGAAAGAAAAAATTGAAAAATTTAATGCTCGGAGCCGGATTCGAACCGAAGAAGCCTAAGTCTTCTGGTACATGTCGCTACATACGCCTCCCTAAGGCGTTGTATGAAGGAACTGATTGAGGGATTTGGTGCCCGAATCAGAATGTTCCGATAGCTCAGTTGGTTAGTACTGACGGGCCATGAATGCCTGTGGTCGCCGGTTCGAATCCGGCTCGGAGCATTAAATTTTTCAATTTTTCCTTTCCTTTAAAATTTATAATTTCCGTTAGCAGCGTTACTGCTTAAAAACAAAAATTAATGTATAAATCACTAGCTTACGCCCGTGACTTCGTCTGCCCGGATCCGGAATACTATCCCATATTTCAGTCCACACTGTAAACTATATTAGTGCAAAATTTAATCTAAATCGGTTTAGCCGTATAAGCGTCATTGAGTATCAACCATCCAAACATTAAAACTTTCGCATTTAGAATATTAGTTTTTTTCTTATTTATTTCCCACTCATTCTAGGAATGAATATGAATATGAATTAAACATCAACTCGCAAAATAGACCTTTAAGTATATGTAATTACGATTGTTGAAAATAAATGTAATCATTATTAATATTGGAATAATTGTTATCTAACCAAAACCACAATATTCAATAAACACTTAATTCTAATTTCTATCAAGTCATCAATTATTTAACCTAATTATTTGCCGGCCTGGGTCGGGATAATAAATTCATTTGAATTGGTTTGTTCGGTCCCCAATTGATAATAATTAGAGTACCCTTGAACCCAGCTTAGGTAGAGGTAGGTAATCCGTTACTTAGCGCCTTGTTGTTATTGTAGACCCTAGTTTGTATGTCATAATTTAACTTTATAGCAAACTATAGCCTCTGCCCGTGAATGCACCCGAGCGGACCTCGATTATATCGTAGATCAATACAAATTTTCACCCTCCATTTTACCCCCTTAGGGGATGATTTCTAGGAAAAAAACTATCCCATGTCCTTCCCCGGGACTGTATCTCAAACTATAGAAAATTTCTTCTAAATCAGTTCAGCGATTTAAGCGTGAAGAGGTAACAGACAGACAGGCAGAAAAACACAATTTCGCATTTATCATATTAAGTATGGACACAACAAACACGGAAATTTTAGTTTCTTCTTTTCATTTCAAATTATATTACTTGACTCTACTGCTTGATACATTTACAGCGAGGCTTGCGTATAGGATCGTGAGTGAAGCAAAAGTTTATACGAAGAAGAATCTGTGCAGGACGGACATAGCCAATAAATTGTTAACTACGTATGTACCTAGATTACCTAAAGATAGATATAATTATAATAGATGTTACCCGCCTTGTCAGAGTCTAGTTAGAAACCTAAATAAACATTATTGATCTCGTCTTTCCTTTACACCCAAATAGGGACATAGAAAACCAATAAAACGGTTCGAATGAGTTTCTAAGTGGTTAAACATTAGGTTACCACTTGTAAGAATGTAGATAAACAAGAAACTCATTAGATCCTGCCCACCTGCAGTCTCAAGCCACACTGAGGGCGAGCGCGGGGGAACGGTCTGAGGGGGACGAGGGACGTAAATACAGAGCGTTCCCGGGCTCGCGCGCAGTAACGACGAGAACGGCGGGCGAGCGGGAGCTTGAATTTAGCATGTCTAATAAGGATAAGTAAATGTATAAACAAATTAAGATAACCATGTATTTAGAATAAGATTTATTGACAAATAAACGATAGCGGGGTGAGGTAGGGTTGGAGGGGTGGGGGGTTCGAGCCCAATAGTATAAAATGGCGGCCGGGCCGCCATACTTTCATTCTACGCCGACTACTCGAACCGACCACAGCTCGAGCCCTGCCAAGCCTCAAGAATTCCTGAAAGCTGAGTTTTCACTGCATCTCACCCACCACCAGCCATAGGTGTACGTCCTGTACATGCTGGTCCATCGCGAACCGGATAATGAAGAAAAGGCCAACAACGAGATCACAGACCGGAAAACTTACGCTAGCGCAACTCATCATGAAAAATATGTAGCCGTCAACGTCGGACGAAACGGGCACCTCCACGTCGAGAACGGCAACTACCAGTCAAGACAGTTCGGGGCCGTCGCAGGAAAACCCACAGTTACGCCAACATCCTGCGACGCCGTCGCCTCACGAACCCCAGCAGTCAAGACAACCCATAGAACAGTTGCCGTCAGAAGCCCTACAGTCAAGAATCCAGCCCACAGAACAGCGGCCGCAGGAAAACCCACAGTCAGACCCACCTGCGGCCACGCTGCGACAGGAAACCCCACAGACAAGCCATAATCCTGTCGCATCGCCGTCATCGAGGTCCGTCAGGTCCACGAGCAGTCAACGTGCTCGCCGCCTCGCACAAGCGCGGGAAGAAGCTCTTAAAATAAAGCTAGAGCTCGCGCATGCGCGATTAGCCGCCATAGAAGCCGAAGGCAGCGACGAAGAGGACGGCGACACCACAGCATCTACCGTCCAGCCAGGACACCGCATCGACGAGTGGCTCGAGTCCAGCCGCGGACACGTCCTCGCCATCACCAATACAGCCCACTTCGAAGAACCCGAGCCTGCACACCCACAGTACCCGTCACAGGCACGGGACCCGACGCCACCGCCGCGCGTCACACGGTTCCTGCCCTTCCCCCCGCCGGGGGAAACCACGCCCAACCGACCGTACCCGCGCCGCCGCACGCGTACGCTCAGCCGCCGCCGGCATATCCACAAGCGGATATGCGAAGAAATGATGTCATAGCCACGCAGAACCCACAGAATATCAACCTGAGTGAACTCGCGTCAGCCATCGCCGTCGCCGCCCGCGCCGGTCATAGAGAAGCGCCGAGATATCACGCCGAGTTGCCGCCTTTCGGTGGATCGCATCAAGAGTGGCTATCATTCAGAGCCGCTTACAACCAAACCGCCTCAAACTACAACGACGTGGAGAACTTAGCAAGATTAAGAAGATGTCTCAAAGGAAGAGCAAAAGAAGCAGTCGACAACCTTCTAATCTACAACGCCCGTGCCGATGAAGTTATGAGAAGTCTAGAAGCCCGTTTCGGCCGTCCCGACGCCATCGCCCTCGCCGAGCTCGAACGACTACGCGCGCTGCCGCGCCTCAACGACGGCCCGCTCGACATATGTGTTTTCGCCAGCCGCGTCGCTAACGTCATAGCGACGCTCAAAGCGCTTGACCGTGCTCACTACCTACACAGCCCCGAGACAACAAGGGCCATGATGGAGAAGTTTACGCCGGCCCTGCGCTACCGATGGTTCGACTACGCGACTACACAGAAAACCGACGAGCCCGAGTTACTGAAAATATCTGCTTTCCTGCAACGCGAAGCGGACTACTGCGCGCTCTACGCGCAGCCCGAGAATGTCGACGGCCCGAATCATCACTTCACGAAGAGGACACACAGAGCTCTCGTGACTACAGACAAGCCGGCACCCAAGTGCGCCTGCTGCAACAACGTCGGTCATCAAATAGAAAAGTGCAGCAAATTCGTCGAGAAAACATTAGAAGATCGCTGGAAGATAGCCAAAGACCAGCGGTTGTGTTTTCGGTGCCTGCGTCATCGGACAAGGACGCACGCTTGCAAACGTGTCAAGTGCGAGCGAGACGGCTGCGAGTATTTTCATCACAACCTGTTGCACTACAAGAAAATTGAACAAAGAAATGAAGCCGTCACCTCTACGCGGGCCTCCAGAGAAGCGCGGGCCTATCTGAAAATCATACCGGTCACTATCTCGGGACCGGCGGGAGCCGTCGAAACCTACGCCTTATTGGACGACGGCTCGACCATCACTCTCGTGCAAGAGGACATCGCGAGGGACTTGGGCCTAGACGGACCGACAATACCGCTACAAATAGAAGCAATCACCGAAGAGAAAATCGACGCATCGAATTCACGCCGGGTCACACTCAGCATCCGCGGCGCCGACCATCACCACAGGGTCGGCGCCCACACCATAGAGGATCTCCGCCTATCGCCACAGTCCATCAAACAAGAGGACCTCCGTGACTGCGCCCACCTGAGCGACATAGAAAATCAACTGAAGTACGAGAACGCGAAGACGAAAGTGCTAATTGGACAAGACAATTGGCACTTACTCGTCAGCAACGAGACACGTCGAGGCTAGCAGCATCAGCCAGTGGCATCTCTCACGCCGCTGGGCTGGGTGCTACATGGGGCGCACACACGTATCACCGGTAAGCGAGTGCACGCAATACATCATGTGAATATCTGTGAAAATGAGAAAAGTGAAGATTTGAACTCGCAACTCAGCAAATATTTCGCGCTCGAATCCCTACTAATCGAGCCGAAATTGCCCCAATCAAGCCCGGAAGAGCGTGCGCGCATCATTTTAACCCAGTCAATGAAGACTACCGCCGACGGTCATTATGAAGCCCCGCTACTGTGGAAACAGCCCGACGCCCGCTTGCCTGACAATTACGAGAACACGCTGAAGAGACTCCACAACATAGAAAAGAAGCTCGATAAAAATGAAGAACTCAAGAAAAAGTACAACGAACAGATGGACGCCCTCATAGTCAAGGGGTACGCCGAGCCCGCTCCGCCCTCCAAGTCAGAGAGGGTATGGTACCTCCCTCATTTCCCGGTACTAAACCCATGCAAGCCCGGGAAAATGAGAATCGTCCATGACGCTGCTGCCGCTACGATGGGGGTCTCCCTTAACGACCGCCTCCTCACCGGGCCCGACCTGCTGCAGTCACTGCCGGGCGTCCTAATGCGCTTTCGCCAACACCCTATCGCCGTGGGAGCTGACATCAAAGAAATGTTTATGCAAGTGAAAGTGAAGCCTGAAGACAGAGACGCCCTGCGCTACCTGTGGCGGGGTGATCAACGAGGCGACGCCCCTCCACGAGAATATCGCATGACGTCACTCATATTCGGCGCGACGTGCTCACCGTCAATAGCGATATACGTCAAGAATATCAACGCCCAGAAGCACGAAGGCACGCATCCCGAGGCCGTCAAGGCAATAGTCCGACACCACTATGTCGATGACTATTTACACAGTTTCAAGACAGAGGAGGAGGCGATTAGTGTATCCAGTACTGTACGTGACATACACAAAGAAGCACACTACGAGCTACGTCAGTGGACCTCCAACTCTGCAAAGGTCCTCCGAGCACTCACTTCGGAGGACCTCGCCTCTACACACGTCGACCTCAATAAGAGCGAGATGCAAAACGAACGGGTATTGGGACAAATATGGAAGCCGGCGAGCGACGAACTCGCTTTTAACTTGGACCTCACCCGCCTGCCGCCGGGAGCTCTGGACGAAGCCGAACCTACAAAGAGACATGTACTAAAAATTACTATGTCAATCTTTGACCCACTCGGCCTGGCAACACCGGTGACAATCATAGCAAAGAAGTTACTACAAGAGGTGTGGCGCCGCGGCACGAGTTGGGACGAGAAATTGGACCCGGACCTAGCGCAACGGTGGGCGGAGTGGACGCGGCATCTACGAGCACTGCGAGACCTGGCGATACCGCGCGCCTATCCCCACTACGGCGACTCCTTCAGGCGCGAGATACACGTCTTCGTCGATGCGAGTGAATCGGCCTACACGAGCGCGCTATACTGGCGTACAACAACGACCGACGGGCGAGTGCACGTGTCCTTAATAGCAGCAAAAGCGAAGGTGGCCCCGTTAAAAGTGATGTCCATACCGCGCCTCGAGATTCAAGCTGCGGCCATGGGGAGTCGAATGGCGGCCGCCGTAATAGAAGAACACGATCTCAAGCCAGACACGAAGACCTTTTGGACCGACAGCCGCACAGTGCTCGCGTGGCTGAGGGCCGGCGCGCGCACCTACAAACCATTCGTCGCGCACCGCATCGCCGCTATTGAAGAAAACACCACAGTGAACGAGTGGCGCTGGGTACCTACGAAACTCAACGTCGCCGACGAAGCCACGCGCGAAGTGCCGCCCGAGTTCGACAGTGAACACAGATGGTTTAGAGGGCCAGACTTCCTGCGCGACGACCCTGCGACGTGGCCCACCGAGCCGTCACAGCCGCACGAGTGTCAGACAAACGAAGAGAGAGTACACACAACGCGAGTCGAAACAAAGAAATCGGGCCCACTCGCCTGGCTGCCAGATCCCACGCGATTCTCGAGGTGGGAGCGACTACTGCGGACTATAGGCAGAGTGTTACAATTTATTGACCTCTGCCGACCCCGCCACGTGCGCGCGCACTATAAGCGCACTACGCGGAACAAACAAGCCGATCCCGACTGGAACAAACAACGCAAGTCTCCGCCGCCGCCGCCGCCGCCTAAGAAGCTGCAACAAAGAAAATACAAAATATTAGATGCGTCTTACCTACACGAAGCGGAGCGCCTTGTGGTACGCGCCAGTCAACTGGAAGCCTTCAGTGATGACGTCAGTGACCTGAGAAATAACAGACCGCCGAGCGCCCATAGTCGCTTACGTCATATGGCGGTCGAGTTAGTGAATGACGTCATAGTTATCAAGACACGGATCAACGCCGCGATTGATATCACCGAGCTACAACGACGACCGCCGGTCCTTGACGGCGATCACTTGGCAGTGAAGTTATACATAGATTATGTGCACCGACAAATGCAACACAATGGCGTCGAAGCTACCGTGAACGAGTGTAAACAACACTACAGTATCCTGCGTCTACGGCCCGTCACGAAAATGATAGTGCATCGATGTCTGCCTTGCCGGATCAAGAAAACCTTGCCGTCAACCCCGCCAACCGGTGATCACCCGCGATGCCGCCTAGCCCATCACCAGCGACCCTTCTCATACACGGGTTTAGAACTATTCGGCCCCTTAACAGTGACCATCGGCAGAGGGACTCAGAAGAGGTACGTGGCGCTATTCACGTGCCTAACAACGCGCGCCGTTCACCTGGAGGTGATACCCAGCTTGACCGGGGACTCCGCGGTCATGGCCCTCCGGCGCATGATCGCGCGCCGCGGCTGCCCGACCGAGATTTGGTCGGACAACGGGACCAACTACCACTCAGCCGACAAGGAGCTCCGCGAGGCCTACCGCAGCGCCCTCGAAGCCGGCGCCGCCCAGCGCGCCTTCAACTGGAAGTTCATACCGGCGGGAGCTCCGTTCATGGGCGGAGCCTGGGAGAGGATGGTCCGAGCGGTGAAGAGGGCCCTACACGCCGTGCTGGACGAACGCCGCCCCAGCGAAGAGGTCCTAACTACTCTGCTCGCCGAGGCCGAATACACGGTGAACAGCCGCCCCCTCACGCACGTGGCCGTCGAACCCGACGAACCAGAAGCCATCACGCCGAACCACTTCCTCCTGGGCGGGTCCGCTCGGGCCCCCAACCCCGGGACCTTCGATGACTCCACACTCGTCGGCCGCACGACCTGGAGGACGAGCCAACGCCTGGCCGAACACTTCTGGGCCCGCTGGCTGAGGGAGTACCTACCCTCCCTCCAGTACCGGCGGGTGCCCCATGGCCGAGGGCGGCCTATCAACGTCGGAGACATCGTGCTCGTAGTCGACGGGACCCTGCCTCGCAACACATGGCCGCGAGGCCGGGTGACAGCCGTATACCCGGGACCGGACGGCGTGACACGCGCGGTCGACGTGGCAACGAAGGGCGGAGTCTTCAAGCGGCCGACCAAAAAGCTGGTGATCCTGCCGACGGAGCCCGACGACCTGCACGCGAGGGATACTCCAACGCTCACCTGAGCGATGGACGGCGGGAGAGATGTGCAGGACGGACATAGCCAATAAATTGTTAACTACATATGTACCTAGATTACCTAAAGATAGATATAATTATAATAGATGTTACCCGCCTTGTCAGAGTCTAGTTAGAAACCTAAATAAACATTATTGATCTCGTCTTTCCTTTACACCCAAAAAGGGACATAGAAAACCAATAAAACGGTTCGAATGAGTTTCTAAGTGGTTAAACATTAGGTTTCCACTTGTAAGAATGTAGATAAACAAGAAACTCATTAGATCCTGCCCGCCTGCAGTCTCAAGCCACACTGATGGCGAGCGCGGGGGAACGGTCTGAGGGGGACGAGGGACGTAAATACAGAGCGTTCCCGGGCTCGCGCGCAGTAACGACGAGAACGGCGGGCGAGCGGGAGCTTGAATTTAGCATGTCTAATAAGGATAAGTAAATGTATAAACAAATTAAGATAACCATGTATTTAGAATAAGATTTATTGACAAATAAACGATAGCGGGGTGAGGTAGGGTTGGAGGGGTGGGGGGTTCGAGCCCAATAGTATAAAATGGCGGCCGGGCCGCCATACTTTCATTCTACGCCGACTACTCGAACCGACCACAGCTCCAGCCCTGCCAAGCCTCAAGAATTCCTGAAAGCTGAGTTTTCACTGCATCTCACCCACCACCAGCCATAGGTGTACGTCCTGTACAGAATCCTTACCAAGTTCAATGAGATTTAAAAAAAAAAAAAAAAATAAGGAACACCACAGACCAAAAGTACTTCATTCATATCTAAACAATGACTCTTTTGAATAGCAGTTCTGAAAAAGTATTCAGAGGGAATAGAATAACAATGTCTGCATCAGTACTTCTGTAGATATCTAAAATGTGTATGTGCGATTTGTAGAATATCAAACGCAATACATGTTTAAAACGAACAAATTTAATATTTAAAACAACACTTGACTGGCTTAACGACAGCACGTCGATAATATTGAATCAGTGTATTAAACAATGCAAACACTAGCATCCTCCGTGAATGCACCAAGTACCACCAACAACCGTTTGCCGCCCGAGCCAGTAATAATGAACTTTAATCCACTTTAATAGGACTCTCTACAACGACACCATGAGTTCTCGCGTATTTTCCGCCAATTTAATCTTTTAAATTCGATCACGCGACTTTGCACTTTCCGTCCAGCGCGTATGGTCAAGTCGAATGCTGTGTTAATTTGGGAAGAAAATTCAACCAACAATCTTTTATCGAAAAATTGCAGGATTATAGGCTTTATGTAGAGTTGATAAGGGGTTCATAAGTGGCTTGTTAAGTTGGTTGTACGGCCATTGTTGTAAACTTCCAAGTTATGCAGTAGCTGGCTGTTTACAGGGATCGCTTGGTTTTTAAATTAGTGTTCGCAGTTCAAATTTACTCTTTGAGTTAACAGTTTTGGATCTGGCGACTCAGGAGTTTTATACTGATTATCTGGAGTGCTTGATTCACGGTATTAACATGATGATGTAAGAGAATTTTGTATTTTACTTAAGTAGCCACTGATGACCAGATTATTGCAATATTTTAAAAATTACGCATTATAATTTAAATTTAAGTATGATAATTGTTGGTAAAATTATTCATGTTGTCAGTTGTCATGTCTTTATAAGTTTATTTTAATTTATCATCATTCGTCGTCTAGTACCCATAACACAAGCCCTATTGAGCTTACTATGGTACTACTTAGTTCGGTTTGTGCAATATTGTCCCTAATTATTTATTATGTAATCATATTTAAAATGAAAATATATACCTAGCAATAAAAAGAAAATGCAAATGTCAATATACTTTAATCAAAAAAACAACGATTTGATGTCGTGTTTTCTATAAAATAGTGGGGCAGAGTGCTCGAACAAATTATCGTAAATGAGGACACGCTGGACAAAAGCACCAATTTCTTTTCCATATCTTTAAGTTTTTGATAGGAACCAACTCCTCCGTCGGCCATATTTTATTTATTGGTGGCCATTTTAATTATAGTTATTTTGTTATTTATTAATATATCGAGTTCTAAGACACTTAGAATCACCAACTTGGTGTCTTAAAATACATATTTGTGGTCAAGGAATTCAACTAGGTGAGTATTTTACCGATATAACACTGCATATATATGTAAACGTGGGTGGCGCGGGATCGGTCACTTTGGCACTCTTTGGGGGAGGCCTATGTCCAGCAGTGGACGTCTTTCGGCTGATATGATGATGATGATGATATATGTAAAACTTCTTTGTACTTAGAGTTAGTTTAAGTTATGTTAAAAAAACATTAACAACGTTATTATATTTTTATTGCTTGTTAATAAAGAGGAGAAAAACTCAAGTGTTCGATATTACGGTTCTAGAGATGTACTGAAGCTACGGACCTAACAAGTACCTGAAAAAAAAATGGTGCTTTTGTCCAACGTGTCCACATTATCACCTGAAACTGCCCTACTAAAAGGGAGCAATTTCATACAAAATTGGAAGCTTTTGATTCAATACCAACTTGTGACACGACGTCATAGCGTTCAGCCATTAAAACAGTACATTACTACAGACGCTAGGAAGTAAGGGATTGCCGGCCGAGCGTAGCGAGGCCGGGTAGTTATGAGGCTTGCAACCCCTTTTCACGGCGAGGAAAATGGATTGCCAGTCTCGTATCCGTATCCAGCCATGCTACGCTCGGCTTCTATATCCAGTAATGTACTATTAAAATGAACGTTACCTCAATAAACTTGAATTTTCTTTTAAAAACTATTTTCTAAATCCCCAATAAACTCCATCATTCCATCAAATAAATTGAACGAAACTCGAAATAAACTATCACAGCACTAAAATCCTTTATCTCGAAACGAAAACTAATAAATTTCATCCTTACCGCATCCGAAATCCGATCTTATCCGCTGTGATTAAGGTTTAGTTTCGGTTGAATTGTTATGAGTGCGTTTACGAAGACAGCTAAGCTTAAGAAGCCGCCATTACGTGAACAACAGGGCCCGTAAACGCGCCTGTGGGGACTGGTTTACACTATACCCTCAATTTTGTTCATATCTTTAACATCCCAATCGCATTTCAATGTCTCTGCTTTCATTCTTACACGCTATCCCATAATATGTGTAAGTACGAGTCTGAGATTTGAATCATATTGAGGATTGGATGCATTGGGCACAAATAGACCTCTAGAGGTCCCAATAAATGGAACAAAAACGGGCTTAGCGCGTCGTTATGCCGTAGTTTTCGAGTTGTTGAAATGATTGCGGGTTTGTAGCCATTATATTATAATGGTAAGGCTCCAGGAAAACGGAGAAATGTGGTTTTTACGTATAAATAAGTTTGCGTTGTGGGACTGACATGTAGTATGACTCTTGGGAGGGAAAGATGACCTTGGCTTTTTGTCGTACGCTAAAGCGTAATCAAAAACACTCAGATTAAATGTCTAAATTATCTAATAGGGTAAATATGTCGCATTGGAATAGTGTAATTCGCCGTTTTACGTAACAGCTAGCTGTTTTACAAAACAGCGCGGTTGTGCAATAAGGCGGGTTGTCGATCAGACGAATTGAATTCCGCTTAATGAAAATGCTGGAAAGTGTTCGGGGCTAATCGTTCTTCAACACGACCAGCGGTAATGTTACAGCGGGTCATTAGCCGCCACTTAGGAAATTATAAGTCCCCTTTTTAGGGTTCCGTACCCAAGGGGTAAAAACGGGACCCTGTTACTAGGACTTCGCTGTCCATCTGTCTGTCCGTCACCAGGCTGTAAATCAAGAACCGTGATAGCTAGACAGTTTAAATTTTCACAGATTATGTATTTCTGTTGCCGCTATAACAAAAAAATGCTCCTCAACAAAATGTTTTGTACGCCTGCACGCAGGCTGAACCGACGCAAGGCTAAAATAAATATTTAAGGGCCCATACAATATTTTTTTTTTTACAGTTATAGATGGTACGGAACCCTTCGTGCGCGAGAGTGACTCGCACTTGGCCGGTTTTTATTTAATACTCGCGGTGCTATCTGACATAACAACAACAATGGCGTCGACGAGTTTCAGAGGTTATAATGCTAATTAAATCGTCAAAAACATTTACCCTCCTCTCCTTCGGGCAGTCGGGTAAAAATGGCTATGGATTCTGGTGTTTGGCGGATTCCAACATAATATTAGCGGGATTGTCATTATGATACGTTCTACAATATAGGGGCATTACATTACAACCATTATTTTCATTCAGCGGTTTTCAATCCGCCTGATCGTCGAATTACAAAACAGCGCTCTTTTGTGAAACAGCTAGGTATTATGTAAAACGGCGGATTATACAGTATGCCTGCGACATATACACACACACATTTGCTTGGGTCATTATACAGATTTATGTTAGCGTCTGTCCCGCGGAAATAGACAAAGTAAAAAAAAAACACCGGGTTGCACTCCGGGAGTGCCGGCAGAAGTGAAAACTCAGACGATATTTAAAAGCTCAATATCACTAGTTATAGGAGTCTTACATGCAATGCAATCCATTCTGTATGCATTTTAATGACAAAATGTTAATGTTTGCACACGAAATAGTTCAAAGGATGCTTTGACCTAGCGCCCTACAATTAAGGTTCAGTTTGGCCTGTCTACGCATCATGCGTAAGGTGAGATCTCACCTTACGGTCACGTGACCTGACGCGAGTTTAACATTTTTCCCCGTCCCAAAAAGTGCACAGTGCCGCTAAAGAAGTTTTCACTTCAAAAATTGGACTCATCCGCATAAAGGGTAAATCCCTTGTGTATTATAATGAGGTAAAAAAATATTTTTTACGCACATAAGCTATTAACTAATGACCAAAAGGAAAGAAGAATTTTGTTTTAATCACTGTGCATAGTGTGTATAAATCTGGTCCTGTGCCACCCGCATCCAGCGGACTTCCGCGACCTTTACCAGGTCATCAGTCCACCTTGTGGGGGATGGAGAACCGATGGCCGTTCGGGTGGAAAGTTTCCGTAGTGGCAACCACGTACCGGCAGGCGCAACGTGGGTGCACCCCCCAAAAGGTGGACTGATGAGCTGGTAAAGGTCGCGGGAGTCCGCTGGATGCGGGTGGCGTTATTTGGGGGAGGCCTATGATTAGTGGACGTCTTTCGGCTCATTATGATACAGATTTTGTAAAAAAAGAAGAAAAAACCGTTTCTTTACCGTACATAATCAAGAATTAATTGGATTACATTTCTACTAAGTACTCTAACCCTAGATAAAATAAATTGTAGTAACTTTGATCTACGAAATGGCCTAATATGCGTTCTTCCTTTTGAAACCTATACTATTTCAAGGTGAGAAACACAAAAACAGTCACCATTCTGCACTGGCAGCGAATTATAGCGCGGTTCCGTACGGCCAGGAAGTTTACGCGCCGTGAAACCCGCGCGAGGACCCCTATAAAAACGGAATGGCTCACATACTGACGGACAGATGAGGTACTTTAGCTTTGTTTCATATTAGAACATAAAATGTCACCATCCTCCTCATCATATCAGCCGAGAGATGTCCACTGCTGGACATAAACCTCTCCCAAAGAGTGCCACACTGACCCGTTCTGCACCACCCGCATCCAGCGTACTCCCGTGACCCTTATTTGAGGGGTAAACACGTAACGTTATGAACGTGCGTTAGGTAGATCCGACTGTCATTTTCCAATAAAAATTGTCATTTAGATCTAACTGATGCGCGTACAATGCGTTACGTGGTTGACCTGTAGGTCATCAGTCCTCCTTTTGCTACTCGTAAACCTTTCCACCCCAACGGCCACCGGTTCTACATTAAATGTCACGTCTTATCTTAGCGGATCCTGGGAATACGAACCTCCCAGATGGCCCGGGCTCACACGCTGACAAACGGATACATCGCTTTGGTGGTGTTGCCTGATGGTAAGGCACTTCTAACTCTAAGGGAGTCGAAAAAGAACTTATGATTCACGAAATGTAGTTTAAGATTTTGCAGCAGGTTTTTCGTGAAGAAACTATTCCCAATAACAGTCGTTTTCCCTGTGGATTAGAATGAATGGGGAAAACTAGGAAGAGGTTCATTTAATTAATATTTTTTGCAGCAGCTGTTTTCTTAAACCCTGTGCACCATTCGTTACGTCGGCTCGTATTTTATTTGCGAATAGGAAAAGGACTTACATTAGAATGTGATTAATACTTTTTATTTCTTTTTTATTGGCCTTTCAGTTGACGAAACCAATTTCGTTGCGAAAGTCCATTGGCCAACAAATTATTACGCAGTTAATATTGTACATGGATTGGAAAAGATGTGATAATGGTTCTAAGCATAACGGGAGTAAATTTAGATTATTTTTCTTGGAAGATATTTTTGTTGAACGAGCGAGCAAAGCGAACAAAGTTCTCCACTTT
This sequence comes from Epinotia demarniana, assembly GCA_945867215.1. Taxonomy (NCBI): domain Eukaryota; kingdom Metazoa; phylum Arthropoda; class Insecta; order Lepidoptera; family Tortricidae; genus Epinotia; species Epinotia demarniana. The sequence continues at coordinate 23,352,762 of OX244273.1, forward strand.
AGCTTGGACCAAAATTCGTTCATATGTCCGGAAATCCAGCTGTCCTCCTATGAAGGTGGCATTCCTCAACCGTTACTCGTGAAATTTTGTGAGCAGTTACTATAAAAAAAAAAACTGTTATCAAACTAAATAAAAAGAAAGACACTTCTTAAGAAGGCTGAATTTAACACTTATTTTCTGATTTGATTCAGTGTGACTTTCAAACGTTGTTGTATTGATTACAACAACGCTTTTGTGTTCGAATCATAAGTATCCATAATATCCACGTTATCCACGATAATCTCCGGATTCCGGCGATAACCCAGGGGAATTAGAGGCAATTAGTTGATATTCAACTAGGAAAAAAATATAATGTAAATATAATGCTGCCGCGTCACGCTCGCTTCGCTTGCTCGGCTCGCACGCTGTAGGGTCGCAGTTCACCTAACAACCTAACCGGTTTTTTCCCCTGGGGGATCACGCTAGGGGGCATTAACGTGGGCAACAGCATAATGTTTCAGACACTTTATCAGCTCAATTTTTAAAATCTCGTAATCGTCTTGTAATATTCTAAGATAAATTATTTTAGACAAACATGTCAGCGTTAGATTGTGAAAACCGTTAGTTTATTAAATATAAATCTTACTCGCGATACTAAACTGTTGATAAATTGTGAACTGTCAAAACCATTCACAATTTAACGCATTATTTCTCGTTCGTTTATAATTATCACACTAATATTATAAATGTGAAAATTCGTTGATGTTCTCAGAGGGACATAGTAAGGAGCATCCGAAGGAAATTGTATTTATGCAATATAAATTAAAAAACTTCAATAGCGCGATGCAGAACATCACCAATTTTCACGCATATTCTCCAGTTTTTTGTCGGCGTCTTAACTTCGTCAAACCATATGAAACGTATAAAAAAGTTTTGATGGAGTTCAGGTGACCCGCAGACCAGAGACTATCATAGCACGTTCCATCATAGAGTACCAGTGGCTATCCATCGGCAGGATGCACCACGAGCAGGTAAGGTTGGCTTGACTCCAGTAAGTTGTTTATTTGGAACCTTTACATCCAAGTGCAACGCATGTGTTATGCAGGCCAGACCTGTACACAGCAGATCCTGGTAGGGTACCTACTAGGAACACTTTTTTCTAGCACTTACCATTGCATATGATGGCGAAGGTCTCATGATGGAGCCGGAAGATGGCTACTGAAACTCTATGCTGGAACGTGCTATGATTGGATAAAGTCGTGTATAGGTACGCAACAGCGCCATCATTTGTTGTCAACTGGACGTCGCGGGGCGGCGATGAGATTCAGTATAATTTTAGGGGAAAATTCTAGCAAAAAGTACTGAACCGATTTTGATGGCACTTTCTAATATTGTAGTTTAGCCCTCAGAATAGGATATAGCGCGGCCTTTTTTTAGATAATGTTTCTTCAGAGGGTGATATAAGGTTCGAAAAATTGTATGGGAATTCATTTATTTTTTAAGATACATACTTGAAACTTTGTAAAAAGATCTTTAATGAAATAGGAGAAAACAACTTTCAGCGTTTTTGCCACTTAACACCAGGGGTTCAAAAATGGGTCGAGAATTTGTTTGAGGAATGAATAATTTTTGAGCTAGAGACTTGAAACTTCGTAATATGATTCCAAACACAAGAAAACAAATTCTAGCGTTTTTGAAAATTCGTCATCTAAAGGGATTAAAACTTGGTTGAAAGTTTGTATTAAGAAACCCTAAGTACCACAACTTTATCTAACCGTCACTAGATGGCATAATATGCTGCACTTACACGTTTTTGTGGAAAAAATCACAGTAGAATAATATTTTTGTGGCAAACGTAACCGTTTGAATATAAGACGCATTAAAATAAATAATAAATAAGCGGAGTCATATTGAAAACTGTACATTTATAGAATACTAGCTTCCTCCCGCAACTTCGTATGCGTGGCCCCGGGATAAAGCTATCCTATATTTTAATACAGGCTTTCTGTAAAAGACTTCGTGTAAAATTCCATCTAAATCGTTTGAGCCGTTTATGCGTCATTGAGTAACAAACATCCCAATATCTAAACATCTAAACATCCAAACTTTCGCATTTATACTATTAGTAGAATTATCCTTTACTTTATACTTATTATATCAATTAAATTTTCACTTTGTTGGTAAACTTTAGCATAATTCTATCAGCGTAGCGAAAATCGTGAATAAACCTCATTCATTAAAATATTTCATCGTATGGGATACATTATTTTTGGCCTTTAAAGTTTATTACTCTTTAGTACCAACCAGGGGATACGTGTAGGGTTGTGGTAGGTAGCTCCTGCGGACCCGAGTAACAGTTGTCCCCCCTTTGTCAAGTGAGTGGGCAACTCGACTGTTAGGAGTTCTTAAGCCGCCCGAAGGCCTCTAACTCAGCTTAACGACTACTGACATACACAGCAGCCGGGATCAACTGCTTAGCGTGCCCTCCAAAGCACAGAAGCGCTCATTTATATTAACCAGCCACTCAAACATCAGGCGGTCACTCATCCAAAGACTGACCGGTGGTGCCATCTTTGCTTAACCTGCATTATCGTTTCCGACTGGCAGCCGCCGCTAGGCTAAGATGCTAATGGACCTCAATCACGCAAAAACGGATTTCTACAATGAATTTTGGTATTCATATAGTGTATAACCTGGAATAACATACGAGCATATAATACTTTTTATTCCGGGAATCATCGTCTAAGGGGGCGAAATAGGGGGCGCAAGTTTGTAAGGAGCCACGATATAAAAGCGTTCCGCGTGGACGAAGTCGCGGGCAGAAGCTAGAAATCTATGAATGTGAAATGGTCAAATAGTGAACCACATGAAGTTGCCATGCTACAGAACGCACCCTGCACGTTGATGGACAACTGGAGTTATGTTATTTAGTTTCATAGTTGACCTCGGGTCTCTTTCGGTCACAGTTCATGAAAACGCTAGGAGGATGAGGATGATGATTTTGTTTCAAAGGTTTGAGTTTCCTCAAAAGTCAAAGTCAAGTCAAAATTATCTCAAGAATACATGAATAATATCAAAAGAATAAAATCAATGAACGCTTCAAAATTGTGGAAATAGGTGTTACAAGTTCACAGTTTTTTAACAGCACGTGTCGTAAAGTGGGGAATGGGTGGAATACCAGTAGTAGGTACAGCGCCACGTCGGCGCATCACTCAACTCTGTTTTTTGCAGCCCGAATGAAGCCCATTTTCGGGGGCCCTGCTGAAACAAAACCACTTCACAAGCTTTATACACTTGCCGCCAACGGCAACGTGACTTTGTTCGCGTATAGCAAAGAATGGAGGAACAATCTGTTGCTCGCGTCCGCAGGATTTATAAAGGTAAATCCTGCGGACTTGCGCTTTATGACTACACAATATTAATAAGAATAATAATAATAAATAATTTACTTTAGATAGAGACGATACACATTTGTTAATAAAAAATAATTAACTTGAGAACTAAATGAGTTTTAAGTTATAATAATGCTAATACTTAGGTCGCTTGTAGACATCCGTCGTTTTCACCGTTCAACGGACCGTTTTTGCCGGACTTGCGGTATTGTATGGCTTATTATGAATGTGTGTATTGTGTGTACATGCATCGGACACTAGTCCGGCGACTTGATTTCGCCGGATGCATCGCCGCCATCACCGGTCCGGCATAAAGGCCTCCACCCACCGGACGCGTGTGCTGCGCGGCGCGTGTGCTGCGCGGCACACGCGCAAGTTGTAAAGCATTGAAACTACACTTCAAACACACATCGAACTCGGTACACGCGCTGCACCCGCGCAGCTGCAGCGCAGCACCCGCGCGGCACACGCGCATCACCCGCGCAGCTGCAGCGCAGCACACGCGCAAGTTGTAAAGCATTGAAACTACACTTCAAACACACATCGAACGCGGCACACGCGCAGCACCCGCGTAGCTGCTGCGCAGCACACGCGCAGCACACGCGTAGCACACGCGTCCGGTGGGTGGAGGCCTTAAGAAAGAGCGGTTATCCATGCCAGTGTATCGGTGTATGTATCCATGTAGACGCTATCGGACGTATCGCCCGTATTCTGTAAATTAGCCGCCGTCTACTTGCGCTCTTAAATTAAAACGGATGTATGCTCGTGTTTTATTTTATCACATATCATTATTAATAAATGTTGAAAAATGTATTTCTTCAACCGGAAAGAATTTTAAAAGATTATTTCTTTTTTTTATTTGTCTTACAAAATCTTATAAGCTAGTTTGACAGATTAAGTCATCTTCCAACGCCTCAAAAAGAGTTTAAAATGCACCAAATTTTTCCCTTTCCAATAATATAGGATGCACCCACAATGACGATTAAGTTTTTCTGTTTCTTATTCCTTCTTCTTGTACAAATATTAGGCCAACAATACGAGTTTTTTATTCGTCATTATCCGTGTGTGATAATAAATATAATCACTACGACAACTTGTTGTATAAAAACGGCACTCGAATTTAACATCAATCCGTTAAGAGGCCGCAGTAAGCTCGGCCGAATTTCACCTTCCCATACAAACGTAGTTACGCTCTCATTTTAAAACTACGTGTTGGATTGTGACGAAACTTTGCATATACAATGACATGAGGTATATCTATGTCTGTAATTAGATTATATGGTTCCAATTTATAAAACAAAGTAAATACAGCAAAAACTAGTTTTGTATGAGAAACTTAAATTCGCTGTATCTTTTTTAGTATGGTATCTGAAGCTACGTAAACTAATTTCAGACATAGATATACCTCATTTCATTGAACATGCAAAGTTTCGTTACAATTCAACACGTAGTTTTAAAATGAGAGCGTAACTACGTTTGTATGGAGAATCGAGCTTACTGCGGACTCTTAAACATAATTATTAGATGAATACAAGGTTATCCGTTTGTTGACGGTCAGTTGTCCGGTGAAAACAACGGACGGTTACAAGCGGCTTTAGGGTCTAGAAAACTCGTGCGCACGTTTACCTGGCTTTTTCTGCCTTTACATTATTCAGACAGCACATTGATTTTATTAATAAACTTATACGGAACCTTCCTGAATAGTCGGGTCACACAGCCGTTGACATCACCAATTTGCGAGGCCCGCAATTCCGCGTGTTCCTTTTTGAGCCGACTGTACGTTTGTCAGCGGCAACTTTTATTGATAGCTAAAACTCTGGCTCGCTCGTTGTGTCACGTTTTGTTAAATAGATGTACAACTGTTCAATTCAGGGACAAAATAATTTGCTGATGTATGTAGCGACGTGATATTAAACTGGGTTTTCATTAAAATCTAAACATACATTTATTTTTAATTTTGTATTAAGCAGTAACGCTGCGTGCTGCAAACGCAATTAAAGAAAAAAAATTGAGACGTTGGTGCTGTTAAGAAGCCTAAGTCTTCTGGTATGTCACTACACAAATCCCAAAGGTGTTGTAAGAAACAAAGGTTTTTTTTTACCTATAAGGAATCGAGAAAACAATTGCAGATACAATTGTATACTTAAAGAAAGTTGGCAGGCTTACACGCTTATTTTCATAATTAATAATGTTACTTTCAATTAAAGTGTCTACATTTTTGCATAAAACTTTGCCTGGTAATGTGAAATAATTAACAATATAATAATTACATAATACAAATTATATTGATCTCCATGTCCTTTAAACTAATAGAAACATTTGCCTAAAATCCATGACTTCACGGACAGAAGGAACAGATTAACAGATTTCGTGACTGAGACAGGTTGTTCCGATAGCTTAGTTGGTTAGTAGCGTCGCCGGTTCTTATCTGGCTTATAACATAATTAAAATAAAATAAAATATCCTATAATTATTATTTTTTTATACCACGTTGGTGGCATTACATTATTATTATTGTCATATTTACCGTTAGCTTTTCGGTGAAGGAAAACATCCTGATGAAACCGGTCTAATCCCAATAAGGTCTAGTTATCCCTCTGGGTTGGAAGGTCAGATGGCAGTAACTTTCGCAAAACGAGTGCCTATGCCAAATCTTGGGCCTAGCTGTCAAAGCGGACTCCGAGCTCCTTTAGGGGAATTACCGGGAATAACGCTAGAAGGATGATGATGACCACGTTTGGTGGCAGAGGCCTAAGCGGCCACCGTAGCCTATGGACGCTTGCAACTGCAGCGGTGTTACATGCGCGTTGCGGTTTCGAACTAAATGGCTGCCTGGCATTTTGTGGCGCTACTTAGACTTCTATGGTTTTTTCGTTAGCTTTTAGCTACGTTGCCACAGACAGACACACAGACCCATCAAACTTGACGACCGGTTAGCCTAGTGGGTAGTGACGCTGCCTACGAAGCTGAAGGTCCTGGGTTCGAATCCCGGTAAGGACAAATATTTGTGTGATGAGCATGAATGTTTGTTTCTGAGTCTTGGATGTTTTCTATGTATGTAAGTATTTATATCTATTATATATGTCGTCGTCTAGTACCCGTAACACAAGCCTTATTGAGCTTACTATGGGGCTAGTGGGATTTGTGTAAGATTGTCCCCTAATATTTATTTATTTATTTATATTTTAAACTTATAACACCCCTCTTTTAGCGTCAGGGGTTAAAAAGAGATAAGAAATGTTAGATTCTTTGAGTTTTTCTCATAAATGCGTATATCGTACAAAACCAACGAATGTTTTATATCTCCCTCAAAACGATCCAATATCTGCATGTAGATTTCGTAAAATATAAAAACAATTCTGTTTTATTGCTCCGCACAAACGGGGGCGGATAATTGGATGAGAACCTTTTTTATTTAAAAGCGATATGTTTTGTTCACAGCTTATATTTACACAAACAAATTCCGAGAATACATTTTATTGCTTTTTGTGTTAACGGGTTTTGCTTTTATTTATTGTTTTGCTTTGATTTAGCTACGAATTCCGTGCGTGTTGAAAGTCCTTATACGTCAAAAGTGGCTGTCAAAAGGTTAAAAGCCGTCAACTCGTAGCGCTCGTATCGCTACGTAGTAGTTCGTAGCAGCTTAACACATTCACTGCCAAGAATCACTACGTGCTACGCTGCCGACCCTGTGGCTTTCCCCGTATGTAGCGGAAAGTGACTACGCCGAACGATTCGTGGCAGTGAAAGTGATAATGCCCATATGTAATAAGAACACCCATAGAAATCTGATGCATTTTGGCTTTGCTCAATGACGCATCTAATACCCTTACAGACACACAGACAAAAGGTACGTCGACACAGGTCGTCTACCTATTTAAATAAATAAATAATTATTTGGGGACAATCTTACACAAATCGACCTAGTCACAAACAGATAATAGCTTGTACAATGTGTACTAGACGACGATATATATACTTATATAGATAAATAATTACCTACTTAATAAACAGAAAACATCCATGACTCAGGAACGAACAATTGTGCTCATCACACAAATAAATGCCCTTACTGGGATTCGAACCCGGGACCTCCGGCTTCATAGGCAGGGTCACTACCAACTAGGCTAACATGGGTCGTCATTTTAAAGTGAACTACAAAAATGTAGGTTGTTGTTCAACTCAATCTCTATCCCTACATATCTGCAGGCGTTTGGTATATCCCTTGCAAAACGATCGTAACAACTATTCAATATTACTTATGGTTGTTTAATGTTTGACCGAAATTTATATGCAAGAATATTCATTTGCCCGAATTTCATTGGCCCGAATTTCATTGGCCCGAATTTTATATTCCATAACGTTTCATTTTCCATAATACGTGAGTGAAGTTTGCTGCAGTGGGGTCTCTCAGGCGGCTTCGTAATTTTCTACCTACTGCAACTAAAATTGCGTTCGCTCAACCCACTTTACTTCTTCCTATTCTTGATTATGCTGATGTATCCCATCTCGACCTTTCTGAGGAGCAACTTAATAAACTTGAGCGTCTCCAAAATGTCTGCATTCGGTTCATTTTTGGGTTACGCAAATATGACCACGTTTCTAGTTTCCGTTCCAAACTCAAGTGCTCCCTATCCGTTATCGCCGTAACTCTCACATTGTTTCGCTTCTGTTTAGTGTCCTTTTTAAACCTGCAACTCCCCGCTATCTCAAAGAACGTTGTAGTTATTTTAACTCTGTTAGATCTTCTAACAATATGCTATTAACTGTGCCTTCGTCATCTTCCAAATTTTACAGTAGTTCGTTCACCTTTAAGGCAATTCGAGTGTGGAACTCTCTCCCTCGTGATATAAGACAAGCAAAATGTATCGGCAAGTTCAAATCTCTTCTTAAAGAACATTATTTGTCTATCCCTTAACCCTGCTTGTCTTACTATTGTTATTTTTTGGCTGACTGTTTATGTATTATATATATTTATTTGTGATTTTTGTATATATGTATGATTGTGTGGTATGTATGTTTATATATAGAGCTATTTATGTACGTGTATTTATAATAAATATATTGATTTTTGGCTAAATATAATCTCTGCCCCACCTACTACATAATCTAGTTTTATCTCTTTCTCCAATACCCAAAGGTTGTCTGGAAGAGATCGCTCTTCAGCGATAAGACCGCCTGTTGTCTACTTCTACCTACATGTTATTGTAATCTTTCTCTTTATAACTGCTTTGTTTGTGTGAGGTGTGCAATAAAGAGAAATTGTATTGTATTGTATAATATTCATTTGACATATTATTATTTTCCATAATTTTGTATGCCCGAATCATTCATATGCCATAAACTTTATTTGCTATAATTTTACTTGATAGAATATTCATTTGCCATTCTACATTTCTGCGAGCGTCCGAATGCTGCGAATGTTCGGTTCTGGCGCTTCGCCGGCCGCTACCATGGCACGCTCGCTTCGCTCGGTCGGCTCGCGCGCTGTAGGGTCGCAGTTCTACCTAACACTCCTCCTCGCTTCGCTCGACGTCGTACCTAAACCGACCTGCCTTAGAGTTATAATGATCATAGTCTATAAAAGGCGTCTATAGTTTAGCTGTCGGAGATGAGTGTGATCGTGCGTTTGTGATGGTACGCCCCGCTTTCGTTTCTGGGACTCAATCTCCCGCCCTCCGCCCGTGCTCCCGCCAGAAACTCGATTTGTCTCCGCGAGCTTCTATATACACTCTGGGGGTAGGACGGATAAGACCACGTGGAAGTGGGGTTCGGGTTTTGGTAGTTATTTTTCATAATATCATATCACCCATTTCACACAGTAATTTGTTATTTTTCATTTAGTATGGCTTTTGAAAGGTATGACAAATGATTTTATTGCATATGAGTATTATGGATTATAAAGTTTCTGGCATATGATATTATGGAAAATAACAATTCGGTCTTATGAATATTATGGTAAATAACAGTTATGGCACATAAAATTATGGTAAATAAAATTATGGCCTTTGTATTGGATGGCTAATTAATTTCGGGCAAATGAAATTCGGGCAAGTAAGGGTATACCATTACTTATTATTAAACGTTAAAGAATAAAGTGGTATCATCGTCATATCAGCCAAAAGCTAGAGAGATAGGCTTCCCCCAAACAGTGCCAAAGTGACCGATCCTGCGCCACCCAGCGGTATATATTATGGTAAACTAGCTTCTTCCCGCGACTAGCTTGTGCCTGGATATAAACCTATCCTTTGTACGTCTTCGGGACTCAAACTGTGTCTCTACCAAATTTCATGCAAATCAGTTCAGCGGTTTAAGCGTGAAAAGGTTACAAACTGACACACACTTTCGCATTTTTAATATAAAGTAACTGATATATATTCTTATGAACGTTTTAAATACCATTGTAAACAAGGTTACGCCAAAAACCTATAAAAAATCCAAATTCAAACCCAGTCGACTTACAAACATTTTTTGGAAGTCGCATGAAAAACTCCTATTTGCTCGGCATTTGATATATTTTTAAATCAGCATAGGGTCTGTTTTGTAAACAGAAGGATAATCCCACGGGCTGACTATTAATTTAATTTAAGGGCGGTTTGTCATCTCTGACGTAGGTACTCCCCTATTCATAATCCAGCCTCTAATCGACAATACTGAGTATTAGGTAACTGAACTCTAGACTCGTAATAAATACTCGTACTTTCAGGTCAAATCTACACTGGTTCTAATAGAGAGTAACATTGGATATGATTGTGAATTTCAGCCCTGGACGTTCATTATAATGTATGACCCGATTTGTCTTTTTTTGAATGAGGGGCGATCTGCAGGCTTGCATATGGATTACACGGTGAAATGGATTAAAATAATGTTTTAACACGTTTTTGTGTGGGTCTTGGATATTATGTGTGTGTGTTTAATGTTTATAGTTAAAAGCAAATAGGTCTCCACAAAAGACCAGCTGTGGCTTTGTTTAATGTCAGAAAATAAATATACTTTACGTCACACCTGGCCATAATGCGAGTTTTACTGCACGCTTCGCGTACGGGAAAACTCGCATTGTGGCCAGGTGAAGACGTAAAATTTTGTACTTAATACGGGCGGTAATTCGTAAAGCCCCAGAGCGCATATTTCTGGCACAAACACCTGCGATCTGGGGCATTCGCGAATTCACCGCCCTAGTTACGTAATGTACTATTGGAAAGCATGCCTTGGGCTTAGGCCCTTTAAAACATACATTACCTTAAGCGATATACGCACCACATCATCCAATACCTAACACAGCAGAGCACTCTCAATGGTTTACTCATGTTGCGGCAAAAATTGTTTATCAAATTTTTGTGTCCCAAAATTAGTTATCCTTTATTTTTATTTGGGCGAAGTTTTATTTCTCAACTCAACGTTTCGCACTGGTATCGTTTCACAACTAAGATTTGATAAATTATTATGAGGCAAATGATTACCTGGGTTTTTTTCAAAATGTCATTTGTATATTGTTGGTTGCGTTGGTTGGCATACCATACTTTTAGCAACATCATTATTGAATATTATATAATTATGTAAGTATTAGGTAAACAAGGGTTCGGTTCTGGCGCTTCGCCGGCCGCTACCTCGACACGCTCGCTTCGCTCGCTCGGCTCAAGCGCTGTAACGCGGTTCTTCCTAATACTCCTCCTCGCTTCGCTCGTCGTTTTACCTACACTGACCTGCCTCCGACTCCTCAGAGTCTGCCAAAAAATATTATGCTATTTTATGTAAGTAAATTATTTGCTTTATACATAATTATTTGCCACATAAAAGTTTGTTGAAGTAAAATTCTGCATTATAAAAATGTTTCTGAATAAGAAAAGTGCAAAGTTGCCTTAGTAAATTATTTTCTTCATAATTATTTGCCACATAAAAGTATGCTGAAGTTAAATTCTGCATAATAAAAATGTTTCCTGATAAGAAAAGTGCGAAGTTGCCAGGGTAAATTATTTGCCACATAAGTTTACACATAGTTTGTTGAAGTAAAATTCTGCATTATACAAATGTTTCCAAATAAGATAAGTAAAATTATGCCAACGATTGGTTTGCCAAATAAAACTTCTGCGAAAAGTTGGTTGCAAAGAGAAATTTGGCTAAACATATTTCGCCGAAAAGGCAGTGTATACCACTCGCAAGGCTATTAAGTACACTTAAATGGTAAGTACACTTTTTCAAACTGATATGACACATAATTTAAATCACATTAATGTTGAAACTCAACGGGCAGGTGATTTGTGAAACAGCAGTCCCGTCAGGAGCGAAAACAACGTTGAAACATCCAATGAATCAAAACTTGCACTGGAAGTCGAGTGCGCTCGACCTGTTGTGCTACAGCGAAGGGTTCTATAAATAAAATTGCACCGAAATTTTCAAAGAACTCGCGATCGCATCGAGTTTCGCCATAATCATCATCATCATAATAGATCAGTAAGATGTCCACCGCTGGACATACGCCTCCCCCAAAGAGTACCCGAAGCGACGACGACGACGACGGTCCTGCGCCACCCGCATGTGGACATTGTGAACTGATCCACACGGTGAACTGATGACAGCTAGTTTAATAAATTATTAATGAACAAAGGGGCACAGCGGAATGTTGACGTCGTCTAGCTTACATTTGGAGTAGCCCTAGTGGGGAAGTACCTCCACTTTACAGAAGCCAGCAGCGTTATTAACACTACCTCTTAGCTCTGTAGGTCTATATTGTTATACCTTAGCCACACAATGTTCCTCGCGCTGCCGCGATATTGCCCTCTCTTGCTAAAACTTTTCTACACACGCTCCGCTTTCCGTTATTAGCCTTTTTTGCGTTTTGCGTCCTTTGACTCTTGCCCAAATAACCGATCAATTAGGGAGCGGTAGGCATGACGAGTAACGTAGTAACACTATGTGTCCTCGCTATTTCCAACGTCACTCGGAGTGTTTGTGGCAGGTAATAGGTCACCATGGCTGCTGCATGTTCTTTATGTTGCTATCAACCTATATTTATTTATATTGACCAAGATATGCTTGTTTTCCACCATCATGGTATAATAAAAGCTCTTGAGATCCAAGCCTGCGACCACTATAACTCAAGGGTCTACTCCTGATAAAACCACCAACATCTACATATAATTATTGAGGTAACCGCCTCATTTTTTTTAGTAATTCTATGGAAACCCTTGTGCCGATATATCAGCCTGCAGATCCCTTAACCGTACCTCGGCCGCTAACGGATATGAACTCATAAAGAACATATAATAGGACGAGCTGCATAAGCCGACTGTACTTGCATTATGCTACGAAACACAGACGTACTATCTAGGTAGATCACGCAAATACAAATGCGTCCTTTTTCTAGTCAGTAGTTATATGCGTAACGCGTAGGGCATCTGACTGAATTGCGTTACTTGTTTTACCTTTAGCTTTTGTTTTATTTGGTTTTTCTTTTCTTAGCTTATTATAATAGATATAACTCCAGAACAGATAATTGATATAACTTGAATTAGTAGGACACTTTTTATAATAAATTTAATATAAGTACTTTGATTTCAGTTTAATTTAGTTTGATGTAACGACAGGTTAAATGCCAAGTTAGATCTATACTCGCTCACATCATCAGCCTATATACGTCCCACTGCTGGGCACAGGCCTCCTCTCATGTATGAGAGGGAATGGGCAGTAGTCCCCACGCTGGCCCAGTGCGGATTGGGGACTTCACATACACCTTTGAATTTCTTTGCAGATGTATGCAGGTTTCCTCACGATGTTTTTCCTTCACCGAAAAGCTAACGGTAAATATGAAATCATGTTCCGTACATAAGTTCCGAATAACTCATTGGTACGAGCCAGGATTCGAACCCACTCGCTCATCTATACTAAATGTAAGAAAACTTGTACGAAGACACAGAGAACCTATGTATTGTTCTAAAATGAATCTTGATTTATGTAAATAAAATACTCGTGGGCAGTCCGAAGCTCATTCCTAGGGTAGATTTTCCTAACTTGCCCGCTGTAATTTTTAATGGAGTCCAGATTCCGTTTTCACACCAGGTCAGGAACCTTGGTGTTATAATTGATCGCACGTTATCTTGGGTACCTCAGGTGAGCGAGGTCAGCAGGAGGATGTTTGCTTCGATGGGTTCCCTTCGTCGACTTCGTAACTTTTTGCCATTCGCCACTAAAATTGCGCTAGCTCAATCTCTCCTTCTCCCCATTCTAGACTATGCTGATATTTGCTATCTAGACCTTACTGAGGACCAGCTGAATAAGCTTGAGCGCCTCCAAAATCTTTCTATTAGGTTCATATTTGGCTTGCGCAAATATGACCACGTATCCTCCTTTCGTTCTCAGCTCAAGTGGCTTCCAATTCATCTCCGTCGGAATTCTCACATTTTATCTTTGCTTTACAGTATACTTTTTGTTCCCTCAACTCCTCCGTATCTCAAAGAGCGTTTTAACCACCTCACTTCCATCAGATCTTCACATAATCATCTTCTCGCTCCACCGCCTTCATCTACCAAGTTCTATAACACCTCATTCACCTTCCAGGCTGTTCGGCTGTGGAATGCTTTGCCGTTGCATATAAGATGTGCAAAATCTCTTCAAATTTTCAAAAATCTGTTGAAACAATATTACTTGTCGCTGCCTTAAGTTGCCTTGTTGTCCTGTAATATATTTATATAATTGTGTTATAGTTTGTATGTATGTATCTATGTATTTATACAATACTTATTTATGATTTTATGTTTTCTGAAATTGTCATATAATGAGATGTATGCGATAGTAAGTTTTTTTTTTTGATTTATTCCTGCACTACCTGTTTACAACTCTTCTTGAAAATTTCCTGCTACCCAAAGGTTGTCTGGAAGAGATCGCTCTAAAGCGATAAGACCGCCTGTTGTTACCTCTATTTAACATTATGTACTCTTGTAACATGTTTTTCTTATGTTGTGGTGCAATAAAGAATATATTATTATTATAAAATAAATACTTTGTATAGTTATTAAGTTTGGTACTGTATATTTAAACGTAGTTTTTTATGGATTGTAAGTATGTTTAAAATAATTATACTGATCTTTCCTACTGCCTGAAACACAGGGTATCGTAGTTCAGGCTCTCGCAAAAATATATCTCTTAATATATAAGAGATATATTTTTGCGATATTTTAGTTTTAAGCCTTTATTCTGTAAAATACGTTTTTTAATAATAAATGAATTAATGAATTTGAATTTTGATTATTTATTTATTTAAACTTTATTGCACAAAAATAAAGACAAAGGTACAATTGGCAGATTTAATGCCTTAATGCATTCTCTACCAGTCAACCATTGTCAATTTGTTAAACATTTTATGGAATTTTGGTCTGAAATAAAGTATTATTATTAGTATATGCGGTGTCTAACGGTGTATATGTCTTTACTAGGTACCATCGAAATATTACGCTGCATTGTCAAGTTTATGCTAGGACTGTGGCCTGGTTTGCAACTTGGGAATTTGAAACTTTTACTGTGCGAATTACCTACTCTTATCGCCAGGTTACATTTTGAAACAAAGAAATTCTGTTTACATATCAATCACACCCTACTTTTATAATTAAGTCGGGCTCGCATACAATGGGCTATGCAGTAATGCAAGCATTATATACGCAGGAGCATCTGAACCAAGCCGATTTACACATCATTTCAATAATGATAATCATCATATTTTTCATAACTTAATATGATTTGTAATTTACACTTTAAGGAGCGACCACACAACCGCTCAAAAAACGGCGACGGTACGGAATCGCAGTGACGCGTCGTATCCGTACCGTTTTTGACGCATGCTCCCCACACCGCTGCTCAAAATACGCTGACGCACCGTAAATTGATCTGCGTAAAAATCGCAAAAAATATTACACGGAGATCTTATGGCAGACACCACATCGGTGACGTAAAAGACGCAACTGTTTTGTAAATGCAGCGTTTTTTACGCAAAGATTTGCGCGAATCGGGGTTTCTCGGTTATTGTCGTTAACACTTCGTTCAGATTCTAGACATACCTTTAAAAAAAAAACCATTAAACCGACCATTCAAGAAATGCTGATTAGCACATCAAATAATCTGAATGCAAAAAAAGACAAAACGCTGTTTTGGTGTACTTAAATTTGATTGGTTGTGCAAATCAGTATTCTTAGGTTAGTTATTCTCAGAAAAGTTAAATAATTTAAAAATAACTTAGCTGTTATTCTCATTAGCTTCTAATGCTAATAGGAGAGCTTCTTCCTCATTAGATGACGTACACATGTTGCTGTGATTGTTGCAGTTTATCATCTATTTATGTCATATAGGTATCTGAAGCATGATTTTGACGCAGTGTATTTTAAGCACCGGTTTGGAAGGTTTGCGTCAAAAAAGATTCGCGTGAAGCACGTCACTGCGATTCCGTACCATTACCGTTTTTTAAGGAGCGGTGTGGGGAGCATGCGTCAAAAACGGCACGCATACGACGCGTCACTGCGATTCCGTACCGTCACCGTTTTTTAAGCGGCGGTGTGGTCGCACCTTAAATTGTGATAATTTTACAGTTTGAATTTTAAAGTGAAAAAAGTACCAAATTATCTCCTCAGTTGAGCTGCTTCAAATATGAGCGGAATAACATTATGTTCCGACTTTCCTTCTTTTAAAGTAGTTTGTTTAGTAAACGTTTTATTTCGAAAATAATTTCCTACGAAACATACAGAAACTCTCCAAGGTTTGGCGTTGTATTATTTATGTAAAGTAAAGCAGATCGATTAAATTATACGTCTACAAATATCTCTAGGGAACAAAACGCGTTCTGTTCTGCCGAAGAGGATCGCGCAAAAATGTATTGGATATTTTTTATTCCGTCAATGTTTTCCTTTCATAACATGTTTGAAACAAGATGGGGGAAATCAGGACCAAAATTGGTGAATATTCTGTAGGCAACATAACCAAACACACACAAAACGCCAACCGTTTTAGCAATCGTATTAAAGCAGCGATCTGTGGGTAAGATACACTTAACGGACAATCAACGCCTTGCGGGTCCTCTATTATAATGTGCTTATGGGACTTCCAGGCTTTGTAGCGTGTCAGGCACGTGTGCCGACGCCATTATGCGCAAAAAATCTTGTTCCATATTATTTTATTATTATTGTTGTATTGTGAGCCTTTTTATGCCGCTTCGACCAGCAAGTGATCTATTGTGACAGCCCTTTGTTTAGATTTCACCATCAAGTCCCGTTGCCTCTAGGAAATCCCAGATTCTTTGGGCGGTGATATGTTGTACCTCTTCCGGGTGCACGATGTGCCGCCCTAGGTAGATACTTCTAATGTGGATGAGTGTTCCGCAGCAGCATAGAATATGCATTGCTGTTTCCTCTGTCTCCTGGCAGAACCTGCAAGTTGCGTCCTGTTTCATATATATGTTTCATAATTCGCCATGTCCTTTCAGAATTCTCGTCACTGCGCAGGTTTTGTGCCTTCTCAGTTGTAATAGCTCTTTGGACAGTTTATTATTGTACCCTTTGATTAAGGCTTTAGCATGTTTTTGTCCTTTGGCGGACTTCCACAGCTTTATTGCCTCTGATTTTTCTGTGTTATTTAGTAGGGAATATGCTTTCCGTTTTGTGATACCACAGAACGGTTCTGGGCCGACCAGGGTTATGTCTGTCAATCCATACACCATACTAAAAATTTTGGCCGACTAAAAATGTTGGTGTCGATAATAATAAGATCTCACTCTGAGCAGGTTTATTGTGTCAACTAAACATTTGTTTACTTAATTGATACAATAAACTTGCTCCCACCAGTGTTGTCACTTATCGCGAGATAAGGCCTACCATGATACGGGGTCAGGGCATAACGAGCGGCGAGCGCATGAGGAAAACAGCGCGCGAAACAGTTTGAAATGTGTTTTGCGATCGAAATCAATTATTTATGACAGATCAAGACTTTAAAAGAAATTCGCCTCATTACATATGTACATTGCACATTCTTACTTCACTAGCTAAACTGCTTTACATGAGCAAGTGCATGGGTGACTACAGAAGATACCCAAATCAGTATAGTATAGTACCTACTGCCTACGACCCGCAGAAGTGAAATCAATGAACCAAACGGAGGCCTTATCTATATGAACGCTTTAGCCTAGTTGGTGGGTAGTAACCCTGCCTACGAAGCAAGAGGATTCGAGTCCCGGTAAGGGCATTTACTTGTGTAACGTGCATGGATATTTGATCCGAGTCAAGGATGTTTTCTACGTATTTAAGTATTTATTTATTTATATAACTATGTTTATCGTCGTCTAGTACCCATTGAACAAGCTTAGCCTAATTTGGGACTTCATCAATTTCTGTAAGATTGTCTGCAAATATTTATTTATTAATGTTATCTCTGCTTATCAAACTTCACCCAAATTAATACTCTGCATAACGTTGTCATCAAACATGCATATGAAGCTCCAAAACTCGAGTCTAATGGAATAATCCTGAAACTCCGGTAAAGTCTGCAATTACATCGATATGAATATGCATGAGTTGATAATCGACGTATAAGTTGGACAGCCGCGGCGTGTTCCGAGCTTGGCCTGAAAAACTACTGGTTAATATTCATTTTGCCTCATCAAAAGGCTTTCAGTGACGTTATGGTAATTATGACCGAACTTGGCTTGCTGTCGTGTCTAGATTATGGAGCTACTTTGTGGATTTCGTTTTAGGGAAATACTTTTTCTTTTAATTTAAATAATTTTTGTGTGGAACTTTTTTCTTTTGCCTACGTTTGCTATGCTGATCACTAACTTAAGTGAATAAAAACTATTGGGTCTCTTTTTACATCTTTAGGTATATATATATATTTCTGTTGACACCGGAGACTCTTCATATCTCTATATTACATGAGTCAACGTTGTCATGTGTCTTCATGTCGCTCCATTATGATATTGGAAATTCTGATTGCAATTGCTATTAAAAAAAAACACGCGTCCATACTTTTCTGTTACTTACCTGTTATTTCAAGAAAATTAAAATGATATTTGTTGTATTTTTGTATAGATTACACTTTTCTACGTATAATTACAGAAATAATAATAGTACTAAGTACCTATAGAAGGTTCTCTGTTAATAAATCCCCTGTTTAGGTATTCCGAACGAGCCTAAACCATGGGCCATTCTATCGCACACAACGCGCTACGCTGCGATAGAATGCGTGCGCGCCATAGCAGCCGGCCCGGGTGGGTAGGCCGCCATAATAAATCAGCCTATACCTATACGTCCCACTGCTGGGCACAGGCCTCCTCTCATGTATGAGAGGGAACGGACAGTAGTCCCCACGGCCCGGTGCGGATTGGGGACTTCACATACACCTTTGAATTTCTTCGCAGATGTATTGCAGGTTTCCTTCACCGATGTTTTTCCTTCACCGAAAAGCTAACGGTAAATATGAAATCATATACCTAATATATATATATATTACATAACATATTCCGTACCTAAGTTCCGAAAAACTCATTGGTACGAGCCGGGATTCGAATCCACGACCGCCGTTTGACATGCCTGAACCACTGGGCTACCGTAGCTTTTAGTAGGGTAGGCCGCCATATATTTATTTATTTATCACACACAAAACTTGCACCTGAACAACTTTAGCCAAAAGCGCACAAATTGTAGAATTACATGTCACTAAGCCCTTCAGATATGACAAAAAAAAATACAATACTGAATCAGATAATAATCACAATTAGCAAACATTATTCTATAATACTTACAGGAATCTCACTTTCTATCATTTTCTTACATTCTATCATCAGCTTTCCATACAAATTCACAAGCAAATCACATGGAGGCGCCGCGCCGCCTCGCGTACGGAGTTGAGCAGCATCAGTGCGCGCGCGACCGGCGCCTGCGCATGGGTGCGCGTGCGCGTCCAGCTCACCGTCAGAAGCCTGTGCCGTCGCGCGCGACTATAATATTGATTAGGTACAAACACGCAGACAAAAACGTCAACTAGGTCTGTGCTTTCGATAGTGTTCCCGATAATAATTATAGCAACTTTGTAGATACCCTAGTTGACAAACGTAGGATACAGATATGCGTAATAAGAGAGTATTGTCTTATGTAGCGCCCTTAAAAACTTTTTCTGGACTTTTTCCAGCATAAGAGTATACCTACTTATTCTCATAGAGGCTCCAGACTGCAGTATTCGTTACCAGCACACTCCGAACGAGTGCCGCATACAGAACGCGCAAACATGTACGGTAATGGGTTTGGGTGCGGAACCCAAGCCTCCTGTACGCAGCAACAATAACCGCTTGAACTTGTTAACGAAACGTCTCTTCACGCGCTATCAGAGCCCCTCCGATGATGTAGGTGAATTCTCTAGGAGTGTGAGACCGCGTGAAGCTCATCATTTGACACTTGCCAGCGTTGAAGAAGAATTTATTATTGACACTCCAACGGTATACCAGATCAATATGTCTTTGCAATTCCAAACAATCCCTCGGGCCTTGAATAGGCTTAATCAGCTTAACATCATCAGCGAACAGCAGCACTGTGGAACCACGTACCATTCGGTAGATCATTAATGAGCACCACAAAAAGAAAAGCTTAGACCCCTGGGTAATACCAGAGCGCGTGTGGTAGCTGTCAAATACATACGGTCCATACTTAACATACTGCGTCCGATCCGACAGATAGCTAGCAAACAGATTCTGCAGTCTAGGAGTAAAGCCCATCCAACCTAACTTTAATAGGAGGATGTCATTATCCGCTCGATCAAAAGCTTATCAAACCAGATCCAGATAAATAACATCGATAGAGACTTTTCATGCAGCTTACGAGATAATTTGTACCATGTACTTGTAACGGCGCGATCAAACCTCAAAGTGAGCCGCCCCTGGTAAATAATTTTCAGACGAAAATGATTTTTTGAAATAAGCAATCCCGAACCAAAATAACGGGACAAAGTTATCTGAAAGTTTTAATTTAATAAAACAATGTTCGCCTCCACACCTGACCTAAATTATTATCTTAATCCCAGGATAATACTGTACATATTAATATAAGCGATAACACCGAACCTAAAAGTTTTATAAATAATTTGTGTTGTTTGCGAAAAGGTATTTAAAGTTGGTTTGCTGGTTTCGACGTGGTTTAAGATGGTTTTATGAACGTTCATAAAAATGGAGAGAAAAGTCAAAGTTTAAAGGCATGTGCTTACTTTAGGTTCGATCTCCAAGAAGAGTAAATATTTTTGAGACGAGCACAATCATAAGGCACAAGTTGTGAATACATTTGTTAGTTCGAATGCCTATTTATAATTTTTCTATTTTATTCTACACATTGCTTCCTTGTAATGAGTTCGTTTGTACTATTTATTAATTTAAATATTGTAATTTTCAACTGTATTTTGACGTTCCATTTTGTATTTTTTAATCAATAACCATATAATGCCAAAGTGACCGGTCCTGCGCCACCCGCATCCAGTGGACTCCCGCAACCTTTACCAGTTTGGCATTCTTTGCCTAGGCCTATGTCCAGCAGTGGACGTCTTTCGACTGATATGATGATGATGAACCATATAATATAAAGTCGTGCAAAATACATTCACCTAAACTTAACCAAAGATACCGCATTGCGCCAGTTTTACGAAAGCAACTGCCATCTGACCTTCCAACCCATAGGGGAAACTAGACCTTATTGGAATTAGACTGATTTGTTCACAATGTTTTCCTTCACCGAAAAGCCACTGTTAAATATCAAGTGATATTTCCTATATGAGTATTTTCAAATAAAAACTGCCCTGGTACCCTGGTACGAGCCGGGATTCAAACCTGCGACTTCAGATTAAAAGTCGCTTGCCTTTTACCGCTCGGCTACAGTGGAGTGATGATGCATTTTACGCAGTCTTGAACTTTCCATAATTTCAGAGATAATACCAAGGTCAACAAAAAAGGAACCTAACATTTTGGATCTTTATTCAGCAATTAATTTGACAGGATGCAACCGGAATTCACCTCTATCTTGGGGTGAGACGCACACGTTGCAAATTCAATAATTTTCAGAGATCCATGCACAAGTTTTAGACAGGCTGTGTGGAAAAGTTTTATATCCTTTTTCTCTGAATATTAAATAGGTACTCTAATAGTAAGATAAAACTAGATTGGATTAAGGTGACTAACGGGTTAATACATTGTAGGTACTTGCAATACAATTAGAAGGTCAATATGACTCAACAATTGGCAGTCAAATATTGCTCTCACGTTCTGTGAGATACTGTGTTAGAACCATTGAGACCATTAACATTACGCACAGTACGTTGTGAATGATCGTGTCAAATCGAATTCTAGGAATGTCATAATGTAACGTAAAGTAACGTAGGGTAAATCGCCAATAACGGTCGTCCTCGCACTAAAAGAACATCGCTATGAACATTTTGACGCTCTAGTAAACGGCGTGCGGGGGGGGGAAGTGTGGCACAGAGGGACGGCGCGGTGGCAGACTAAATTGCTCGGCTCGAAGCAAATTTACTGACGTTTCGCTTGAATCGCTACTATGCTCGCTAGAATGCTCACTAAAACGCTTCTGTATAATTTGTGACCTGCAATTAGGCATTCGCTAAAATGCTCTTTACCTGCAAGGTGAACACCTTAAGAAGTGGGAATCGGAACGGAACTACGTCTCATGATGGATAATTTCTGAGGTCTTTTTTTATCTTAATTCGACGTTTATTTAATAATGAAACCAAGAAGATAAAAAAGAAAACTAATGTCATAATTTTAATCAGGCACAGCTCACTCAACAAAGTTCAAGGTAGGTTTTTTGTCTATCAATATATTTTTAATAATTATTTTACATGGAGTGAACGTAAGAGACAAAATTATGTATATAAATAAGAAAAAAGAGTGAATCTTGAAAATTCTAGAGAAATTAACGAGGTCTGGCAACACACTGTCTGTTGCCAGTGATGACATATGGCACTGAAACGTGGTCGCTTACTATGGGCCTCATAAGAAGGCTCAAAGTCACCCAAAGGGCAATGGAGAGGGCCATGTTGGGAGTTTCTCTGCGTGACCGCATCAGAAATGAGGCTATCCGCAGCAGAACCAAGGTAACCGATATAGCCCTCCGGATCGCTAAACTTAAGTGGCAGTGGGCGGGGCACATAGCACGTAGAACCGATGGCCGTTGGGGCGGAAAGGTTCTCGAGTGGCGACCATGTACCGGAAGGCGCAGCGTGGGTAGGCCCCCGACAAGGTGGACTGATGACCTGGTAAAGGTTGCGGGAGTCCGCTGGATGCGGGTGGCGCGGGATCGGTCACTTTGGCACTCTTTGGGGGAGGCCTATGTCCAGCAGTGGACGTCTTTCGGCTGATATGATGATGATGATAACGAGGTCGTAAAAAGACAAAGAGAAAACATACAAATTATAATCTAATTCAATGATTTTTCTTTGGCTGAGCTTGCCAATTACAAGGGCTGCTTTTCAGGCTTGTGAATTCTATACCACTTTTTACCTAGCGTGTAATCTACCTTACACGTGTCCCCTGGGTGGTGCTAAAGAGTGACAAACTTTATACGCGGAATAAACCAACAGACCAACTTTTTAGGGTTCCGTACCCAAAGGGGAAAAACGGGACCCTATTACTAAGACTTCGCTGTCTGTCCGTCTGTCTGTCACCAGGCTGTATCTCATGAACCGCGATAGCTAGACAGTTGAAATTTTCACAGATTATGTATTTCTGTTGCCGCTATAACAACAAATACTAAAAACAACATAAAATAAATATTTAGGGGGGCTCCCATACAACAAACGTGATTTTTTTGCCGTTTTCATAGATAATGATTACGGTACCCGCCGTGCGCGAGTCCGACTCGCACTTGGCCGGTTTTTTTAGTATTACTCGTATACAGAGTAGGTAGTGTACGTAGTTAAATATTGAAAACCTTTTAATAAAATCAGTGCAACTCCTGTTTTTTATGCCTATTCTGAAAACTTAGTGTACAATCTCAGACGGCTAATGTTCTTATTACTTGTTTACTTTTGATGCTAACTGTAGTACGCTCTAAGCACAAGTGAATGCTGAAAACCACACTTTTAGCTTCATCGACCACACTTAAGACCCAATACGCACTGTCGACTAGTTGCCAGCGACGTCGTCTCTCGGCGACCAAAACATAGGCAGGCGAGCCGCGAACAGTAAAAAGTCAGCGTAGTCGACAGCGCGATTTGGGTCTTACCTGACAGGTAAACGTTAACAATGGCGCCAGCCGTTCGTCAGTCAACTCGTAGTAATTGGACGTTCCGATACTTACCGATTTAACGGCCATGTTTGTTAGAATACGTTCTTCCAAATATAACTAACTGTGTAAAAACACGAAACTTGGACATTATTTTGAAAGAAAAAATTACAAAAAAAACTCATGGCATAATTGTGTTAAGGCACAGCTCACTAAACCAAGTTCATGGTAGGTTTTTTTGGCTATCAATAAATTGTGTTTAATTTCTTTGAATGGGGTGAACGTAGGTGAGATACATTTTTGAATATATGTAAATACGAAGAAAGGGTGAAACATGAAACTTCTAGACCAAATAATTAACGAGGTCATTTAATTGTAAGAAAATGTCAAAGAAATAAAATACACATACATACATACATTCACGCCTTTATCCCTAAAAGGGGTAGGCAGAGCACATGAAACTTATGTTCCATCGCCACTTTTAGCGTAAATTTGGGTATAAAAGATCGACAAAATGTGATATTTCAGTGACAGGTTGCTAGCCCATCGCCCACAACACACTTTAACCGTACTCCCTTAGTCGACTTTTACGACACCCACGGGAAGAAAGGGGGTGGTGAAATTCTAACCCACACGGGGGGAAAAAAATACGGCGAAATAAAGTATGCCATACGATTAAATAAACGTTAAGGTGCAATTTAAGAGCATCAATTATATTGTTGTTGGTTTTATAAGTACAGTATTACCTATTTAGTGTATTAGTAAACATTAGTTTTACCCGCGATAAAGTAATTTCGGACACGAATCATATGGGGTAGATAAACCATTCAATATGCACCGACTTCCCTGAATGGGTCGTGTACAGACAATTTACCCGACGATGCAGGCCAATACATGAACTGATACAGCCTGAATATTATCAACAAATAGTCCACCCTCAACCTCAATCTTACTAAAGCAACAATACAAAAACTCCTAGTAATTAAAATTTATATGAAAAGGAATCACATAAAAGCTTAGTACCTTTTCCCTTTACAAAACTCGCAGCAAAACACCGAAACATTAACGGTTAAAGTGTTCCGTTTTAAACTATATTTATTTATACCAAGACTAAGTTAAACGCTATTTTCACCAATGGATTTATCTTATTTCGGCTTCATCTTTAAGCTGTATTCTTTCCCTGTAATTCGATCTACAAATTTTAACTTAATCATCGCTAGTACAACATACACTGCCGGATCCGTTTCTAATAAAGTCAACTACGCTTAGTAAAACCGTAAATGTATAAGGGCTTGTTTTGCCTCCCATGTAAGATGGCTCCGTTGTGCGTTCCGAGGTCCAGGATTTCTTATAGCCGAGCAAGATAAACATCCAAAGAGGAAAAGGTCTCTAGCGAGTTTCTCCGCCCATTTCGACCTTTTTTTGTGCGCCGACCAGATTCTTTCATTTTGACGACATTCCTACGTAGATTATATTGATAAAATGCCCGGGTCAGCGGAGTACCAATTTAGTTGTGATGGCGGGAGCACAGACGATGTGAAATGAATGATGATTTATTTGGAGGCTACTTGATTTTTTTTTGAGATTGCTCCAAAGTTGGCGGGTGTGGATCGAATAAGGGACAGATAATATTTTATTTTACGTGCAATTTAACTTTAGACGAAGTATTAATATTTGAACCCATATGAAGTACAAAATTTGTATTGGTAACAATACTGTTACACAATTACTCTTTTTGTAATAAAATACCTGTTATTACCTATATATACCTCATATTAACAAGTCAAGGATGATTATTTTATGCGTGACCTGGGTACAATCGTGTCCACAGTTTTGGTGTATTATGAATTGGCAGTACTTGCAAACAGAAGTTTGAAAAGGGAGCGTAGCGGTTTATTGGAGGAACATAACCAAGATTTTTGGTTGAATTTATAGTATACTTATGTACAATTTATATTAACATTAACGAATATGTTTGTATTTATTTTAGATTTCTTTATGTTCTTGGTTTGTTCTATATGTTTTTGTACATGGTGTAATTTTGTCTATATTGTTCTACCTACCTTCCGCTCAAATATGCTGGAAGAGATCCCTAATGAGGCTAATTTCGCCTTTGTACCTTAATCATAATATCATGTTTATGTTTGAACCTGTTTTGTGTACAACAAGTTCTCACATACATACATAAATTTAACCAGCAACTAAGCAATTATTTTAAACATTCATCAAACCTATCTGTCAATTTGATTCATTCGTTGCTGTACAAGTATTCGAGTGTCAAATATGCTCTGTTTTCACGTATAATTAACCTAAAATTTAAAAGGTATACTACGTACAATTTTTCGTGATGCTCTTTGCAATCACAAAATCCCGGATATTAATTAATAAAAATATTATTTTTATGAAGCGGACTCTACATTTGCTTAGCCTTTTCCGGGATTTTGCTAGTTGTAGGTATGAAGGCATCCGAATTTCTGATCCCTGAAAAAAGTGATATTTTCACTATACTGCAATCGACTTATCTCAGATAAATAAATAACAAACTCTTGAACCCTGCTTTGTTTCTAACTCTCATCTAACAGTTTAGTTTTAAAAACAGAAGTATAATTAAAGATAATCCAGCCAATAGCAAAACACTGGCGTCGCAGAGACATTATAAAGTTAGCTCCGTACAAGACACTGCCTGTTATTTAGTACACCGCCGGGTGCGGGTAACGATGCGCCGCGACACCGCTGTACCGTACAATGAAGTTCTGACGGGTGATGTATGCCCCACGTTGGGCGCCAGTGAAATGTACAACCAAAGTTGAATGCTAGCCTGAGAAATATATGCTTCACATTGAGCGTCCATATAAAGGTCGCGTAACCCGACACCGCTGTATCGTATAATGAAGTTGTGAGGGGTGATGTATGCCTCACGTTGCGCGCCAGTGAAATGAACAACCAAAATTGAATACTAGCCTAAGAAATATATGCTTCATATCGAGCGTCCATGTAAAGATAGTGTAACTCGACATCGCTGTCCTTACAATTTAGTTGTGACGGGTGATGTATGCGCCACGTTGGGCGCCAGTGAAATGTACAACCAAGGTTGAACGCTAGCCTGAGAATCGTATGCTTCACATTGAGCGTCCATATAAAAATATTGTAACTCGACTCGGCTGTACCGTACAATAATTACGTTGTGACGGGTGATGTATGCCCCACGTTGGGCGCCAGTGGAAAGTACGACCAAAGTTGGGCGCTACCGTGTGAAATAAATACTTCATGTTGATCGCCCATACAAAGATACGGATACGTCGTGGCGGATACTGTACCATGAAACATGTGCCCCACGTTGGGCGCCAGTGCAAAGTACAACCAAAGTTCGACGCTACTGTGAGAAATATAATTATGCTTCATACTGGGCATCCGTAGAAATATACTATTATAATTTCATTTTAATAGAAAAGTTGACAGGCGATTACAAGAATAACACACGACATCGCTACATCTCACAAAGGAGTAGTTGTGAAGGGTGGTATATGCTCCACGTTAGTATTTACGGTATCTAATCATCCTGTAAAATCGATAGGTCCTACCACTTTAAAACTGTTAAAAATCTTTAGGCCCGATTACAGAATGTACTGTAGTGCTTTTTAAAAGGCTTGGTGTCATATCAATACAGTTTCTATCTATTTACCGTTTTGAGGTTAGAAATTGTGCAAAAATAACAACAAAATGATGCTACCTAAGCAATTGGAAAACAAATGACGGAGTTTCATCCTGTTTAAGATATTTACACATCTTTTGTTGCATGTATTGGCTCAAACCTGTTCGTTATTGTCTACAATAAAATTTGTACATACATACATACTTTTCCAAAAATTTCATCATATTAATATCAAAGGTGTATGGCTGCCTGTTTAAAACGAGCTCCTCTTAACGACATCTCGGAGTTCGCAGCTGAAATGTTGGCCAATCATATTAAATTCCAAATATTCCCCACTCCGAATTAACCATTTTAAACTCGAAATTGTCGTCGGCAGTTAAACGATTTAACTTTTTTAAATGTTACATCGTTGCTGTATAGAGCAGACTTAACTGCATGCGCTTATAAAAGAGATAAATACATACATAAATTCACGCCTTCATTTGCAGGGGTAAGCAGAAACTTATGCCTTAGTGCCACTTTTAGCATATATGTTTGTGGGTATAAAAGATAGACATAATGTGATATCGCAGAGATGGTTGCCCATCGCCGGCAACGCAATTCAACCCAACACTAAAAACATACTTACCAATATAACTATATAATTTATTGAAAATAAGATTTCATGATGCTTTCCTATCACAATGCACATAAGGCACACACACAGGCAGTGTGATGACACAGGTCATCAGAAAGAAAGACTGCTCTCCCTATCAAATTATTTAGCCCGTTTAAGGTATTCTAGGCTATTTTTAAACTTCGCTGTCTTGACGAATTTTAATACATAAATGAACTTGACTGTATTCAACGGAAACTATAAATGTGTACATTTTTGCCGTATCAGAATGGCATAAGATGCAAAATTTTACATTTCTCTAAAGTAACCTGGAGGGCAACGGTACTAGAATCATGCCATGAATGTTTGAACGTTTCGTTTTTTTTAATGATGTTATTGTTAGAATTTCCTTCAATTTTTTTTTCTTATAAAAGCAGAAACGGCATTCTGATGTTTTTGTTTAATTTTTTGCTGTGTACCTGTTAAAAAAAAACTCACATCGGTTTGTTTCTGTGTGTCAGTTACAAGTTATTTTAACAATTAATACGAGATTTAAGTTTAAAAAAACAATGACAACTTCTAGTAAATTATACCCAACACTGAATCTAATTAATGTAAACGATGACTGCTAAAATACCTAGTTATATGTATACACCCAATCTAATATCATAAAGAGGAAGAGTCTGTGAGATTGTAGCTTTGTCCGTTTTTGAGCTTCTAGATTTTAAAAATTCTTTCACCTGCGTGTAGAATCGACTTTGTGGATGGTTATAGGCTATATTTTATATCGCGGGTTTGCCTGGGTTATTTGCAATACACGAGCGCAGCCACGCGGGCAGCTAGCATAAAATAAATTGATTACAAAAAAATGCTTTGGCAAGACATTCTAGCGTTTTCCACGACCATCTTTACCCCCGTGTGGAGTCGGATTAGAATTTCACCACCCCGTTTGCAATACGCGACGTAAAAGTCGACGTAAAAGTCGGGCGATGGGCTAGCAACCTATCACTGCGATATCACATTGTGTTGATCTTTTTTATCCACATGTATGCTAATAGTGGCACTGGGACATAAGTTTCACGTGTTCTGCCTACCCCTTTTCAGAATAAAGGTGCTAATATATGTATGCATGTTTTCCACGATCATGACATGACACAAAATGAAATCAACTTCAATTGGATCAGTAACTTTGTCCGTCAGCCGCATAAATATCTGAACAGGGGGACAATAGCATAATTATCACAAGGGAGACTAGGGACAATGGCACACAAAGGGGACAATACAAAGATGAAGGTCGGCCGCTTAGACCGTTTTTGGGCCGTGCTGCGGGTAAACTAACAATAATTGATAATGTTATATAATGTTTATATGAGCAAACGAGATCCGGCTCCTCCTTGTAAATAATATTTAATAATAATAAACCGTTTATTTTAGTCATCTCTAGCCCAAAAGTGAAGGGGGTCTTCGCAGCATCGCTCTTGGCATTTAACTGCGTACAATCCTATAATTCAATCCGTACGATATAGAAATTTCAAAAGAAAACTAACATAATATATCTCAGCAAAGAGCTAAACTCAAATACGAATTATGTGCGTTAAAAAACTATGCTAATTATAAATAACACATTCACGGCATTCAATATTTCACGCTTAAACTTCACTAATTAAACGATTAACCCTTTGTTTGGCAGAAAGATTTGTTTGTTCGCCTTCATAGAAGTCCTCCTTTGTTTGGCAGAAAGATTTGTTTGTTCGCCTTCATAGAAGTCCTCCAATACATCAGGGAAAAATATGAAAAAATCTTTTTGTTGTATTTTTTGGAAAACAGCATGTAAGGCAAACATTGCCAAATGAAGGAAACGACTCTTTTTGTGTGAAACTTTAAGATTGTATTTATTAAATCGCACATAATAAAACGAAACTAACAAAAATCATAAATCTCTCAAAAAAAAAAATTAAAATTCTATAAAAAAATTAATGATAATGTTTTTCTCTCAAAATACAGGGTCTAACAAAAACATTAAAAACAACACTAAATTATTTTTTTAAGTTGTAAGATTTTGTTCAGTGGCATGGTCAGATACTACTATTTTGGTATGGTATAGTATTTTAAATGACAATTTCTGTTATTTTTGGCAGCTACAAAACACAAGCGAACATTAAATTTCATAGAGATTCATGAATCGGGTTAGGATTATGGTGGCAGTTTAGCACAAGTAATGCAGTGGAGTGGCCATTGTATTTTTTTTTTAATAAACGAATAACTGAACGATAAATCTATATTACAGTACCGGCCAATAATATGTATGTCAACTTTGCGTTTTATTGTATGAACGTGAATAGAGTAAACAATTAAAGTTTGTTGACGCATCGTCTATTTTACTAGTTACATGTTTTACATAAATTTTTGACGACAACTGCAATGCAATACTGTAAATTACAATGATGATTTTATAATATAATATTTAAATAATATTACCTTGTTTGCTAAAATGTTTATGTAATCAAGAGCCTGAACAACTTGCAACTGGAATTAAACTTTCAAAATCTTGCATCTTATAAGATGATGACCAATCTTATAAGATGATGAAGATGACAACCGTTTCAAATCAGAAGAAGATATATCTTCTGATGTTAAACGGTTGTCAAGATTATAAAAAGCACTATGGCAATATGATTCATATAAGCTGGCGTTATACGGTTTCTCAACTTGTGAAAAGTCCATTTATGAATCAATTTACTTGCATGAAACCAATAATTTTAATTGTACACTATTGGTTTACCAATCATTTATTCAATCAAAAATATATAACAACTACTCCATTGCTTTTTGTTCACCCCAATGCCACCAAACATCCCAACTCTATACATGACCAAACCAAAAAAAAACGAAACAAAAAAGGTGACCCTAATTTGACAGTGTACACCGTGTATACTTATAGGTTATATAGTCACTATTTGGTAGAGTATGCTGCACCATGCGTGTAAAAAAAACCGTGCTCTTTGGCAGTGTATGTCACGTCATACAGCGAGTTTGAACTGAATTGGCTGTGAGTAGTTCAGTGAGTTAGTGTAATTAATACTTAATGCAGTTTGATGCACAATATATTTCACCGTAATGAATTAAGGAATAAAATCGCATGTTTCATAGAAAAGGTAAGAGAGAAGCACAATTTACCTTTGAAAGCACAACACTGTTCCGCCGCCACGATATTTTGATGACATTTGATTTTTGATGTTGGCAGAGTAGGTAATGAATTATTTTTCACCCCTTTCGAGAGTAATGTTGCTACCATAAAAAAATAAAATGAAGGAAATCTTGTCATATATTTAATCGTTCGATTATTTTGAAGTCCTAGTATGACAGCTCATACTGTGCCAAATTAAGAGATATGACAACGTGAGAAAAACATTGTTGCGGGCTTACAAGTTCTATAAAAGAGATAACATGAACAACTTTGTTAATGCGTAATTAAGTTTTCTTGATAATTACGGGGAGACAATATCATTTCTTAACATTTAAAATGAAAAGGAATTACACCCCACCCTATAGTCCATATCATAACTATGGTTGGCATGACTATTCTTGTTTATAAACTCTACGAAAGGTAATGACGTATTGATATAAAGGAAAATAAAAATTAAGATACTGGCTAAAAAAGTCATTAGTATTGGCAGACAATAATTAGTCTATTTTGGACCATAGTTGTTCTTCTGGGTTGAGATGGGGGCGCTTTGTTTCACCTATTTTTTTATAGTCTATTCTAGTCCTATTATTGGAAGTCCGAAAATGTTCTTCATAAAATTTTACGCCATAATAATCGTTAGTCCTAATAATTCTTATTCCTAACGATCGTAAGTCATAACTACTCGAGGTCATAATGACAATAATCATAAATTACTCAAATCCTAATATTGATTTTCATAATTTTTTTCATCATAACACTCACTTGTCCGATTTATTTAAATTCATAATAACACTAGTCATTTTTTACATTTACATTAGTACATTTTTTAATCCTTAATTTGCTTTTCATAATATTTCTCATCATAAATGTTACTTGGCGTTATCGAAGTTAATAAACGTGTGGTTTTTTATCGCAAGGTACAAGACGAGGTCACACGACTCTAGCTAGACGCTAAGCAAGCCGCCTGTCTGTGCGGACGTAGCCTAAGGCAGGTCCGTGTAGGTACGACGACGAGCGAAGCGAGGAGGAGTGTTAGTTGTACCGCGACCCTACGCGCGCGAGCCGAGCGAGCGAAGCGAGCGTGCCACGGCAGCGGCCGGCGAAGCGCCAGAACCGATTTTTTTTATTTACTTAGAGAAAGCGTTTATTCATTAGGAAACACAAAATTAGGAGTTGAAGTATGTTCTTAGTTATTATATTAGGACTAACAAAATTATGACTTCAAGCAAGTTCTTAGTAATGAAATTAGGAAGAAAATTTTTAGGACAACTGATCATTATGACTTCCAATGATAGTTACAAAAATTTAGGAATAAAAAAGTTAGGACGAAAAAATTATGGATTAGCGATGATTATGACTACAATACGTAAGTACAAAAACAAAAATAGGATCACGAATTTTATGTCAGCCAATATGGACCCAGTTGAGATATACATGTTAGGTATACATTTTTGTAATATACTCAAGAGCAAACTCGAGCGAGATAAAATTCCGATAACCCCGCCTCAGAACCGATAACTTCGAACGCCCCATCTCGATGGTCTGGACGCAAAAGTTTAGTTCCTTTAAAATTGGCCCAAGTCCTACCACTACACCTATAACTCTAGTGGGCTGTTTCACTGTGCCTCTAGCGGTCGTTCTTTCAAAACCAAATTTGAGGGCAAGTCACACTCAAGTCCATGCACGTAAAGTTTCCCAACCTTATATTAATTTTGTCAGGATGTCGCCGTCGACAGATTCTGATACGCCTGGGAGGAAATCACAATCATATCCGACTGGAATTGTCGTGCTGCATTGTGTCGTATGCACTGACAATGTGCAATCTACGATTATAATTTATGACTGTCGTGAAAGTTTAAAAAGTAACTGGTTTTTTTTTTAAATATCACTCCTATTTATTTGCTTCCGATACGATACGATTTTTTTTTATTGTGAGCCTGTAAGTAGCCTCCCTCCACGTAATTCCAATTCACCCGATTCTGATTCTGAGCAGTCTCTTCCAATATTATAAAATCTGTCTGTCTGTCTGTTACCTCATCACGATTATACCGTTGAACCGATTAAAACGAAATTTGGCGAGAAGTCCAGGGGGAGGACCAAGTATAGTTTTCATTCGGGAAATCATCCCCTAAGGAGAAAAATTGGGGGTAAAACTTTGTATGGAACTACTGTATAAATGAATTCCACGTGGACGGAGTCGCGGGCAGAAGCTAGTTCGATATAAGCTAAACATTTAGTTTCCAAGTTAGTAGGGAAAAAACAACAACATAAATTTAAAATACCAGAAACGATTGAGATGTAAATTTCAAATTGAAGTAATTCTGGAGTCTTCGCCGACAATTTTCAAAGTGAAGTTTTAAACAATTTTGCTGAGGGTAGAATGGACTTCCGCGTTGGAAATATCTGTTTGTAACTCATTTTCTAGTATTTGCACAAAAGGAAACCTTTCAATGTTAATACATATTCCTACGTTTCAACTATTTGCGTTACTAAAATGTTTACGTAAAAGAGCGTATATTTTCTAAATAATTTATTTACAGGATGAACCGTATATTTCAATTTGATGTAGAGATGTAAAGACTTTAAATTTTAAATAATATAAATTACAATACAGTAATCCTCACAAATGCCCTATTCCCCGCGCGACCGCAGCACGTATTGTTTTTCCACACACGGCCGGCCGGTTCTGTTTGCTGTCATTAATTATAATAATTAACAGCCCTTGGCTTTGACAGGGATAATTATTTGGGAAATTAGAAAATTAATGGTGTTCACTATACAGATATCATGGTATACGATATTACTAGGTGGAGGTTATTATGCAGATAAGTTGAGGGAATCTGGGAATGTATAGAAAAAAACTATATTTGATATTATAAATGCGAAAGTGTGTCTGTCGGTGTCTGTTACCTATTCTTGCTTAAACCCTAAATGTGTAATATACTTAGATAGTTTGACTCCCGCGTAAAGACATAAAATATTTTTTATTTCGGAATTCATCCCCTGATGGTCACACCATTATGAGTTACAAACCAATGGAGGGTGAAAGTTTGTTTCCAGCTACGATATGAACGATTCCTAAGCAGACGGAGTCGCGGGACAAAGCTAGTCTATAATAAATACGCAAGTTACTGTCAATTTGTTGATCGATTTCGTACCTATACACGCCTGACCCCTAATTTACAAGTATTAGAGAAGATCCATAGAATACAGACGTTTTGTGTTCATACTTCAAAAGACTGTATTAACCTTACTTAGTAAAAGCATTATTATTACAAAAGGTAGCTTATAATTATCACCCGAAGTATAATTTTGAATCGATTGACACCTCATTTTATGAAAATCAGTTCAGTATCTTGGGCCCGTAGGTTCAGCGAAGTTAAGCGAACAGAGTTTTTGAAACAATATAATGCGTCTGTTTATAATAATATGGTTCTAAAAAAATACGAATAGTAATCTTGAGGCTTTTCTGCAGGGAAATCAGTGTTTAGAAACATGATTAAGTAATTTTCGCTCGATAGAAAAAAAACACGAACATAGGTCTAAAAGGGTCTAAAATACACTTAAAATATTTCTTACAATTTATGCACAAGAGCTAAAAATATTAAAATGGCTTCTAAAAATCGGCAATATCATGTTTGAGAGAAATCAGTGTTTACTTTTTTATTTATTTAAACGCCAAAAAAAAAAATTAAAAAACATGATTTCTGCGCTTCCGAGCACGCCCTTCCATCTCGCTTACGCTTAAGCTCAGTGAGAGGGAGAGAAGACCATGAACCTACGGCGCCTTAAACGCTACGGTGGAGTTAAATTGGTTACAGTTACCAGATGAAAGATTCGACCTGCCGTAGGTTCATTTTAAATTGTAATTTGTTCAATTACTGGAGTTATTTTAGCATTAACAATTATAATTATAAGAAACAATTGTTAGCGGTGTTTCCGAACGCGCCTAAGGAGGAGCTGTCAAGAACCTGCCGCGTGTACGATAAATATCAACGGGTCGATGACATCTGATTTTAATGTGACATATATCATAATCTAGTAACCCGTTACTGTTATTCAAACACAATATAAACACTTTATTTACTTGCTCCAATTAAAAACCAGTATTACTACATGTTGGACAGTTAAAATGGAATTACTTTAAAGAATCGTTAGGAAAAGTTTATCAAATATTTCACCTGTATCGTTTTATTCTGCCGCACAATATTTCCACCATTTTGCCGAAAAAAAATGTAATTAATATAAATAATACTCTATCTTCAAAACATAATCAATAACTCATTTTAAAAGTTAAAATCCTTCGTAAAACAAATGGAGAAAAACACCATATTTATCAACCTAATTGTAATTAGTAATGCCTTTCATTACAAAAACCTTTCTACTAAAAACACGTTGCGTAAACACAAAATGAAAACACTTGGGCCTTATTCCTTTTTAAAACAATACGAACCCCTAAGCTCATTACGCGTGTCGCTGTGCAAGTGATGGGACATGTAAATTCACGAGTTTCAAAACAGGACTCCTTGGCATCATCTTCATATCAAAAGACGTCCACTGCTGGCCTAAAGCCTACCCTAAAGACCCTCCTTGCATGTCATAAAGATATCCTTTATTAATGTCCCTTAAAACTTAAAAGAAAACTTCAAGGGTCGTCTCGTGCTGTAATTTTAGCTAGACAGTGACGACATCGGGCAACGAACCGTAGAGAGGGGAGTTGGGGAGCAGACGACATTAAAAAGGCAGGGCTGACCTGGACCAAGGCTGCTGCATCCAGTTAATTTTGGAGAAGAAATTATGCTGGAGAAGAGACAATACAATGACAACCGTAATAAGTCGAATTGACTAGCGCCGCGGTGCTCCAAAATCTATCCATGGATGTTGAAACGCAAGGTTCGAAGATAGTCATCTTCCCCATTCTGAAGCTAGCTATCAAATCTGGCTATATGATGGAACTTAAGCCATAATACTGCTGATCACTAATTGGGTACTTCCCGAAAAAAAAAAACTTGTCCCTCAGTAGCTTATCTAAAAATATTGCACTATGCTAAAAATTGGGGGCGCTTTGTTTCACCTATTTTTTTAAGGTGTATTATTGGAAGTCCGCAAATGTTCGTCATAAAATTTTACGCCATAATAATCGTTAGTCCTAATAATTCTTGATCCTAACGATCGTAAGTCATAACCATTCGAAGTCATAATGACAGTAATCATAAGTTTCACCGGTCCTCATTTTTATTTTCTTTTTTTTTTTCGTCATAACACTCACTTGCCCGTTTTATTTCAATTCATAATGACACTAGTCATACATTTTTTAATCCTAAATTTGTTTTTCATAATATTTATCATCATAAATGTTACATGGCGTTATCGAAGTAAATAAATGTGTGGTTTTTTATCGCTACGTACAAGACGAGGTCACAAGACTCTAGCTAGACGTCTCTACATTGACACATCGACTCTACATTGACTCTACATCGACTCTACATCTAGACTTTACATCGACTCTACATATCGACTCTACATCGACTCTACATCGACTTTGCATATTGACTCTACATCGACTCTACATTAACTCTACATCGACTCTACTTTGACTCTACATATTCGCTCTACATCGACTCTACAGACTCTAGCCGCCTGTCTGTGCGGACGTAGCCTAAGGCAGGTCCGTGTAGGTACGACGACGAGCGAAGCGAGGAGGAGTGTTAGTTGTACTGCGACCCTACGCGCGCGAGCCGAGCGAGCGAAGCGAGCGTGCCGCGCCAGCGGCCGGCGAAGCGCCAGAACCGATTTTTTTTTCAATTTACTTAGCGAAAGCTTTTATTCATTAGGAAAAACAAAATTAGGAGTTAAAGTATGTTCTTAGTTATGATATTAGGACTAACAAAATTATGATGTATGTCCGTTATGAAGAAAAATGTTATGATTAACAAAATTATGACTTCAAGCAAGTTTTTAGTAATGAAATTAGGAAGAAAAATTTTAGGACAACTGATCATTATCACTTCCAATGATAGTGACAGAAATTTAGGAACAAAAAAGTTAGGACGAAAAAAATTAGGACTAGCGATGATTATGACTACAATACGTTAGTACAAAAAAAAATAGGATCACGAATTTTATGGCAGCCAATATGGACCCCTAAAAATTATACCATAATGTGACTTCACGCGGAACTTTAACGTGTTATATCTTCATTTTATGAATTGACAAAATAAAAATACGCGTCCCACTTTTTTTGATAATGTAACTGGCGGACCTACTATATATATATTTGAAAAGGAAAGAAACCTATTTACACGACGTAAATATTCACTCATCTGTCTCGCGTTATACTAATCAGAAAGAAGCTCTTATCTCGAGCGACAAAGAGTATATCCCCGCAGAGAGATTTTAGAACTAACTTAATAACGCGTCAATTCTTTAACCGTTAATGAATTGACACGTAACCATACAAATCGAGTTTGAGAAATCCGTTAAAGTTGAAGGGATCTCTGAAACTCTATTTGTATTGACACGGTCTGCGATATTTCCCACCACTATTCGAAAATATTTGGTAATCAGATGTTTGCTTCGGGCGTAAGTCCATTAGAGCCTTATTTATAATCCGACTAAGAATCTAAAGCAAATAAAGGGTTTGAAATTGTTTTTCAATCTTATGACTATAACCTACTATATATGCTAGCTACCAGAGCGGCTTCGCGTATTTCAAAGAACACAGGCAAACCCAGGGGATAAAAAAATTGCCTATGACATCCAAAAAGTAAATTTTTCAGGCAGATGAAAGATTTTTATATATCAACTGATACGGTTCCGGATGGGTGTCTATCATTTTATCGAACCGCAATACGTCGATTGACATTTCGCCAAAAACTATTCCACGAATTTCATTTCGTTGTATTTCTTGTTCACATAATCATCAATTCATAGTTTTTTATGTCATCGAACTACTTATCATCGCTAATCGTTTTGAATTTGTCTCAAATCGTAGCGTAACGATTCATCGAATTTACTTTTCATAGAATAGTCAGTTGTGTATAGTATTAATTTATCGAAACACGGTTCAATGTTGGTACGTTCCATATATTTTTGTTGCCACGATCAATATTTCATTTTTCTACCACGCTGTTTACCTATAGGTCATTTCGTCTAAGTATATAATACCTAATGGATAAAATGGGTCCACATTGACTCATTTACGCTTCATATACAATTTAGACGCTCGCGCGCTATAGGATCACAGTTCACCTAACACTCCTCCTCGCTTCGCTCGTCGTCGTACCTACACTGGCCTGCCTTAAAGTAGAATAGGAAGGTAATCCGATATCTAGAGGGAGAGGTGGGTAGGCTTAGAGCTCTATGTATACGTCCAAAGTCTCGGTGAAATGTACCTACTCAGTTCGTTGAAAGGTAAATATTATCAAGTGACAAACACAGATGAAACGATATTCTATGTAATAAGAATTTTGGGAACTGAAACTTATGTTAAAACAAAATTATAGTAACGGCGATTCGATGAACGACTATGTCGATGAACAAATAAAATATTGAAGTGAAATTCGATGAGTTCATTTTTGTGTAAATGGTATTTCGATCAAATGTATGAGCGATCTAACGAAGTTCGATGAATGATTCCTGTGTGATGATGAAATTCTGCGAATAGTGTTATGGGAAACGATAATCGATGAACCTATTTTCGGTAAAATTATGGTTTCCCGTTCCGGATATTACCCATTACATACCTACTTACCAACTCACAAACCTACAATGCTAAACTCTCTCTTTATAATATTAGTATAGATATATGTAGATTACCTTCGCCCGCGTTACTCTGAAATGTATTAAAGGGGATGCATCAAACTTTAGTATGGTTTGGATTAGCCAACAAATGTGACTTTACTTTTAGTTTATTGAGTTCAATAAATAAGTACCTAAAACACAAGCAAAACGATACTATATAACAAGTTTATCATGAAGATCTATTTAACATACTCGTACTTGTGAAACGTTTTTTGAGAGTTTACGTACCTATCTCCAACACACAAAGTAATAAACTTACCAAGCTACATATTCGCCAACTTTAATTCTTTATAAAATATAGTATAAAATTATAGTATATATATATATATATATATATGTCGGATTTATGATTATAAATTAAAAAGAATAGGCGAAGCTGAACCTTCGCCATCGGGCTCATCCTGGCCCTCCATAACGCACTCGGGTTAAATCTCGCGACGTACAATTGTTTTACGCAATCAACTTAACAAATACACGATAAATGCATAAAAACACAAGCACAATAAATAAAGTGATTCAGGTGTGATACAGCTCACCCTTAGGACGCGTAGACAGGCCGGCGGCTCGAGCGAAAGTGAAGCCACCTCCAACCGACCTCTCTAACGGTCACCTGATTCACAGAGTGCGGCCACTAGATGGCGTTGTAACCCAGGTAGCAAGCTCTCCAGGTGAAACATCGGTAAAGGCACTGGTCCTTTACTGATTGCCAACAGATGGCGTTAATAAACAGTCAAGTTGATAAATTGAAGTCAATGGCGCCGACATATATATATATATATATATAGTTTATAACAGCTGCGAGCAGGTGCGGCGCCCCGGCAGCTAGTCTGCCGCGCGCCCGCGCCGCACTCGCGGCTGACACGTGCGCCAGTGACGTATAATTAGGTAGTGACCCTGCCTACGAAGCAAGAGGTCCTGGGTTCGAATCCCGGTAAGGGCAAACATTTATGTGATGAGCATGAATATTTGTTTCTGAGTCATGGATATTTTCTATGTATTTAAGTATTTATATCTATTATATATATCGTCGTCTAGTACCCATAACACAAGCCTTACTGAGCTTACTATGGGACACTAGGTCGATTTGTGTAAGTTTGTCCCCTTATTTATTTATTTATTATTTATTTATAATTAAAGTTGGTATCATGCACACCGTCAGAGGTCATAAATATTATGGTAAAACGCGTCGCGCCCAAGACTAGTACGGGCTACTATGGTTTGTCCGCTAGTGCACTAAAATCTATTATTAAACCGCTAGCCAGCACGATCTCCGACCTCTGCAACGCTAGCGCCCGACAGGGGAAGTACCCAACCGCTCTCAAAAAGGTTAAGATAAGCCCCCTGTACAAAGGCAAAGGTAAGAAATCCGACGCAAAATCATACCGCCCTATTTCACTTGTGCCAGCGATCAGCAAAATCTTCGAAGTGGGACTCAACACTAGACTGTTAAAATTCATAGCAGACCGCGGCATATTATCAGAGAGGCAATACACGTACCGCGCGGGCCGCGCGACAACAGACCTGGTGCGTGAAGTAGTATGGCGCGTGCTGAGTGCGCACGAAGCGGGGTTACGCGTGGCGCTATTGTGCTGCGACCTGTCGCGCGCATTCGACACCGCCGATCACGCTCTTATCGCAGATAAGCTCCATTTTCATGGAATACGCGGACCTGTACTCTCCCTGTTCTCGTCGTTCAGAGAGCACAAGTCGTGGTGGGGGAAGCGGGACAGGTCACGTCAACGGAGATGCAGAATATACTAGGTGTTCCGCAGGGCTCGTGCCTGTCAAACTCGCTCTTCAGTCTGCTACTGAACGACCTACCTACTACCGTCACTGGCGCTGATATCTTTATGTACGCCGACGATGTTGCCGCGGTTATAACGGCCCCCTCAGACACCATGCTGGAGCATAATCTGAACTCCGTGGTCCAGCAACTCGAGTGGTGGTTCGCATCCAACGGTCTAGCGCTGAACAGGGAAAACACATGTTTTATGACTTTCGCCCTGAACGGAAGGATGCAAATACCACTCAAGGTCAGTGCCGGTGGTACCGCATTGCAACAGGTACGATCCACCAAGCTGCTAGGTTTTTCAATAGACAATGCCCTGACCTGGGACGACCACATTGAGGAGGTTATAGCTCAAAACTAGGACGGGCGTGTTTCGCGTTAGGCAGGCTAGCAAAGACCGCAACGCGCAGTGTAGTGCGATCCTGCTATTTCGCGACCGTCCACAGCCTACTGACTTATGGCACGGAACTATGGGCCCGTGCCGCGGACTCTCAACGTGTGTTCCGTATGCAAAAGAGGGCGGTAAGAGCAGTAGTGGGAATATCCAGCGCCACCTCTTGTAAGAGCGTCTTCAAGGACCTAGGAATCCTTACACTGCCTAGCGAGCTCATATACCAAGTGGCATTATTCACACACTTGAATATTAATTTATTTAAACGTCAGGGCCTAAATGCCAGCCGTCCTCTCCGTAAGGACAAATACTACTACCGCCTCAGAACGCCGAGCCACAAGCTATCGAAGTCTGTACGATCCGTGTACATAATGGGCCCGAAAGTGTACAATAGGCTACCTCAATATATCAGAGGTGCAGCTACCACCGCGGCATTTAGAATTAGGCTACGCAAGTGTCTACTTGAGTTAACATTGTACAGCGTAGGTGACTTTTTTGAGTTACCATGCACATAAATAAAACATAATGTGATAAACTGCTATAGATATGGATCTAAATAATGAATCGATTAATTTAAGATAATGCAACAACATAGTAATCTATAGTTATACAATGTATAATTACCTACCCGACATGTAACATTGGTGTTATCAATAAATATTTGTATTTGTATTTGTATTTATATATACTATAATAATGGAGCGGGGTTTTACTAGCCAGGGGTTGATCTCGTGGCTTGGACGCTAAATCAGCTTAGTTTGACCCAAGGAACAATCGTGCCGAGCGGCGTCGTCTAAGACAAAAGTGCATATAAAAAAATATGTATATATACAATACGGTATACAAATACTCTGTTTTGCAAATCTCATACACATAAAGCAGTTACAAAAGAAAACACAAATATACAAGGAGACAGTAATAGCGGAAAAAAACAGGCGGCCTTATCGCTGAAGAACGATTATTTTAGGTACATGAAATGTATTTGGTGGGATCTAGTTATACATTTATGATATTATTTTGTTATTTTTCTTATATTCTAGCCAGTTTTTGTTTTCATATCCCACTCTAACGACGTAAAAGTTGCAGATTTTTTACAAATATATTAGATTTTCTCTTTTCCTCACATCTTATGGATCTCTTGAACACAAAGGATAATAATTGATGTTGGATTAGACTTAAAAAAAACCATAAAGACCAGTTCGGGAACCAACCAATAATCAGGTCAACCAAATCAACCCGCCTAATCCCGATTTTACCGTCACTTTCGAGGATCTTTTGAAAATTGCTTGTAATTCCGCCATGGCGATGGACTCGGGCCTATCTACTTGGGCTTGTTTACGGGCCTTCATCCATCAATCAGCGATGACAGCAGAGGGCATTATCTTGCCCTTATTTATCACCGCGCCTTCTGTTTACGTGGCTTGTCGGCAGATTTGTTGGACGGATGTCTTAATTTCGGGAGAAGTTTTTTGTTTGCGAATTGTTGAAGATAAATTTAGTAAATAACTAGGCATTTGTGTAACAAATAATATTTATGAATATTATTAAGAGGTAAAGCTTTGAATGTTTGTATTTATGGAGTAGTCTCCGAAAACACTTATTCAAATTACAAAATTCTGTCACTATTATACAATGTACGTGTAGAATGGAACTTCAGAGTACATAAGTTATATTTATTATCATGCGGTTTTTTAATGTGAAATCTCAACCTGCACGCCGGTGCGTGTCTGTGCACGACGCACCTCTCGAAGAATTTTACGTTTTCGAATTTTGTTTTAGAATTATCATTACTACTTTTGTCTTGTAGTCTGTTCTTTAGCTGCCTGCTGGTCGATTACTTAACGCATTGTACGCACGTTAGGCTGATCTTAATTACAAATTTTATGTGGAAAAATTACAATTCGATTGTCCTAACGCGCGTTACGTTAAGTTACGTGACTACCCCTCAGGAGTTAAATCGTCTGTACCATGAACCAGTGCCTATTCTTCCCATAGTTCAGTCAGTCACATTGTCCATTCCCCTACTCCTTTGAGAGAGAGTCTAATCCCAAAATTTGGCATATGCACTAGTTTTACGAAAGCGCCTGCCATCTGAAATTCCCACACAGGGAAATATTCCGTACATTAAATCTGAAAAACTCATTGTTTCGAGCCGGAATTTGAACCCACCACCGCCGTTTGACAGTCGCATACCTGAACTAGACTACCGTTGCTTCAGCTAGTAAAATATGTGTCCAGGTGTTTACTCGTATTGTATTGAAGTTTTTGTATTTGCATCTCACTTGTGGTGCCATTGTAAATTTATTTATAAAACTATGACATGTAAAAGAGTAATTTAAACATAAGTACCTGCAGAATAAATACCTATTTGAAATTAGAATTTTGAATAAAGGTACAGAAGTTGCCGGAAGCGTTCAAGACGGACACGATTTTCAGGCCACGACCATTGAAGTCCAACATTTATTTGGTTTTCTAATCTGAGTGTGACCCTACCAAGACTTGCGTCACAGTGTGCCATCACTTCGTGATCCCGTGACGCGTGACGTCGCGTCACGCCTCGCGACCCATGACACGTGACGCCTCGAGACATGCTGACGTCACGAAGCTTAACGTGAATTATGTATGCTCCACTTGGTTTGTGAGATGCGGAGTCCGAGCATGCATTTTGAAGGCTGGTTAGCCTAGTTACGGCCTGTGAAGCGAACCTAGATTAGAAACCACAAATGAAATTATTGGCACTATTCGTTTTAGTTCTCGATTAGACATAATATTCAGCACTGGTAGCAAAAAATGAGCCTGATACCAAGCTGACATTTCTGCTGGTATCTATCAGGCTTATTTTGTACTTGTACACCTTCACGATCCCGTATGACGAGAACCTCGTGAAGGCAGAGGATAAAACCCTGCATGAACATTGACCTGGCTCCCGAGGTAACCGGCATTTGACGGTAATTTTCGGCGAACAGTCTATAAGCGAGAACCTTTCCGCCCTAATGGCCTTCGGTTCTACGTGCAATGTCCCACTGCCACATAATAAGCGATTCACAGGGCTACATCGGTTATCTTAGTTCTGCTGCGGACAGCCTAATTTCTGATCGCACACGCAAAGAACCTCCCAGCATAGCTCTCTCCATAGCCGTTGGGGTGATTTTGAGCCTTCTTATGAGGCCCATAGTAAGCGACCACGAGTCCACGAGGTTCCAGAGTGGAAACCACTTACCGGAAGACGCAGCGTGGGTAGACAAGGCCGACTGATGATCTGGTAAAGACCGCAGGAGTCCGCTGGATGCGAGTAGCGCAGGACCGGTCACTTTGGCACTCTTTGGGGAACCTACATACTCGTATGTCTAGCGGTGGACATTTTCGGCTGA
This sequence comes from Epinotia demarniana, assembly GCA_945867215.1. NCBI lineage: Eukaryota > Metazoa > Arthropoda > Insecta > Lepidoptera > Tortricidae > Epinotia > Epinotia demarniana. The sequence goes on from OX244273.1 coordinate 23,397,164, forward strand.
TATGATGACGATGAGTCTAATAGCGAAGAGTCTCGACCAATACTTCAAGACACTCGCTGAATGGCTGGGTCAAGTGTTAAATACAGAAGGTACTCCTGGAAAACGCGCGGATAGTCAGCAGGTGAAGAGGGGAATTAAATAGAACAAAGAAGGATCGTGTGAAATACTATACTAGTGTCATTAATGTTCAAGCTAAACTAAATTATACTAAGATAAAACTGACCTTCTTCGACTAAAAGACGTAAGTTTTGTGATAGATCTCATGACAATATGCCATTTCTATTATAAAAGTCTTTGTTGTTGGCATGGCTTTCTTTTTAAATTAAAATTGCATAGCTTGAGGGAATTGCAGGAACAACTGAGTAAAAGTAGAATTTTAATACCTAACTACTGTTATATGTCTTGAGAATTGTTCAGGCTTTTTATTTAACTTTGGACGGTGTTTCTCCAGTCGAGTTCTAAATAAATAAAACAAAACATTAGGCGACCTAATTCACATATCTAACTCAAAAACTAAATGCTCGGATTCGCAGAACATTTATGCTGACATCTTGAATCGATAATATTTAACCATACTTTCATCCTAAATATATAACCTTTACTAGTGGCGCTGTAAGCTATAGAACTCGCGAGCCCGTCATTTTTTTCGAAAAACTGGATCGAGAATAAATAACTATACTATAATTATTAATACAGTTACCTAGTCACCTGAAAGTACGGGGTACTTTGCGTCAATTCCGGTCGTTCTGATTTTTTGCAGACTTATTTATAATGTTGGTCCAATTCATAATCCTACTTTGTGACCTCGAGTACCGAACTCATTCAAAAACCAAAAATATCGCGAAAACCCTAAAGGACTCGTTTTTGATACAACCTTCTCGAGAAGTTTTTAAAGTAGACTAAATTTGCTAAAATATGACACTAGAATTGTGTCTCTGTTCACTTATTAGTTCGGTGAATAGTTGCCGAGATAAATATTTCAAAAATCATATTTTTGTTTTACTTCGCATTTGTTGCTATATTTAAGACGTCACTGGAACAACTCTAGCGGGATGCAATTCCAATTACCCCCAACGAAGTTTGCTTGTGATGCGAAACAAGAAAAATATAAAATTAGAAACGCTTCACCTTGGAAACGATTGGGTCTACAGAGACAATTCTAGTCTCCTATTGTTTTTGTTGCAAATCTACTTTAAAAAATGTCTGGAGGAAGTACTATCAAACACTGGTCCTTTAGGGTTTATCTGGTATTTTCGATTTTTGACCAAGTTGCGTTTGGCGCTGGAGGCCACAAACTTGGAGTATAAAAATCATTATTACCTACCGGATTTTACTCAAGCTTTGGATGTATAAAGTTACCGGACTATATTGAGCCTACAAACACAAAACTCGGTTGAGAAATACGACCTGCACGGCGACGGCGCTCGAGCTCTCTCGATTTTTCTCGCACTATCCGTCTCTCTCTTATTAGTACACTTAGAACAAGAGGTACAGTGCGTGAAAAATTGAGAGTATGTCGCAGCCGTTCTTTTATAGACGCGCATGGCTGTTAGCCGGATCGCACTCATGCGTCCTTTCCTGTCACGGCCAGAAACTAGACCTCTCACCTCTGATTACGCTTAGTTACGAATCCCAGCGTCAAAATATTTTTGTAGGTGAACGTTGAGGTGGGCTTAAAACAAGATACAGAATAGCGGGACTATAGAGGAGATAACACGGACAGATGCCGGACATACGAAAGATTGTTTGCCCAAGCTCAAAAGGAGAACCTCGTTTCGCTCGCTGGTTCAACTATATATAATATAACACTGCTTATATATAAATAGATTATTATGTATATAATTATAAAAACTCTGTCTGTCTATTACCAATGGAGATGAAAGATATGGAGATAGTTTAAATCCTGGGGACGAACGAATAATTGTTTTTATTCCGAAAACCATGGGGGTGATATGGTGAACGTAAGTTTGTATTGAGCCAACGGAGTGCTAGCTAGTCGGGTTCTAGGCAGTGAAATAGTTAAGAAGAATATACTCTTATCTAAAGGTGGGGATGCAATATAAAAATACAGTACTTGCATGGACGCATAACTTCATTATAAACCAAAGGAGGGCCAAATTGCATTGAAATTATTGTCGTGTTTTGACGTAATGCGTCGATGCAAGACTCCTGAGCCGAACCCAGCTCCAGCATTGTCTGCGATATTAGACTCCCCCTAAATACTCACATATAAGCCCACATATGTCTCTACGAGCGATTTTCATTACAGCGCGGCCTTGACTGAACGACGAAACCTTCGGCGAGTGAAAACAGGCAGCTAATGCGGCTCACCCCGCCGGTCATCCGTCACGAAACTAGACCTCTACCTACGCTTAGTTACTACGCATCGTGGTGTCAAGATATATTTGTGTGTGAGCGTTGAGGTGAGATTATCACAAGTAAAAAATAGGGGGGCAGAAGCGTACCTTAACCCATTGAGAAGAACATTTAATTATTTCCATCCAATGCTGAACTTGGTATAAAAGAGACTTTGAAACGTTTATTATAAAATATATAATGTGGATATATACCACATTACAAATATATTTAATTACAGCGGCCCTTTAAAGCACACTTGAATTTCCTTCAAGAAGTCTGTCGACGAAGAAAAGTTCAATTTAGTAGCAAAAAAATGGCAACGGCTCTCACCCGTTGCACTAAAGCAATTTCTTTCAATTAATGGTAGACAGCTTCAGAAAGTCAACAAACATGGCCAAGATCTCTTGACCCCTGTTGCCTCCGCAAACTTCCTTATTATCAAAGACCCCGGAGGCCTAAAAAGGGACAAGGGAGGCCACGGTATGCTGGTGCTTTGTAAATTGCACCGGAATTGTTAATCGGGATGAGATAGTCTCTGAAATGCAATTAGGAAGGCAGAGATGCTTAAGACATCGGATCTTTAAATATACACTACAGTGCAAGCCGGGAAATAACTTCATGTCCCATGACATGAAGTTATTTCCCCTCATGGGTGACCTCATGGGTCAAAAGATAAAATAATACCCAAAATCCATGGACTTGCTAAAACCGTGCCTTGAGAGATGAATTCGTCTGCATGGGTTTTGTTAAAATAATTAGAATCTGTTTTGGAAACCTAGTCCTGTTCAGATATCAGTATTTGTGTGCGCTAAGCGCGAGGGGTGTTTTTTGTATCGATTTTGATTCCGCGAGAAAGTTCTTCGTGTTGTGCTGGGGCTTCGGTTTCGACAAGGACTCGATATCGGGCGACCCCTTAAGTACTTGACTTTGACTTACCCCTTGAATGATAAGCTGTCCGTCTTGACGCGGGAACGCCGGCACATTCAGTGAGTGTTGAACTTTTTGTAATTTAAAATATCTAGGTAGATTTAAGTGGTGAATATATGTCCGCACGTATCGTGCGGCGTCAAAAGACTCCTAAGGGCTTTTTGAACAGTGTCCATAATCACTTCAACGCATAAGCTTGTTATCATATGTATCTAGGTCAACGGAAAGTACCCTATTTTTTTTTTCTTGAGACTGTATAAATACCCGTTTCTTGCGGCATAAAATGCAATATTTTTTTTACGTTAACTTAGTGGTTCGATCTTTTTACAGCTTCAAAGGACTTGAGTAAGTTTTTATTTTAACTGTACTGATCGACGCCCACGCTTTCCCGAGATAAATAGTCTTGACAGACCGACAGACGGACAACAAAGTGGTTATATAAGGGTTCCGTTTTTCTTTTTGAGAAACGTAACCCTAAAAAGTGAAAAAAGTACGCGAGTTCTTTGGTCCACATAGAGCCACAAGTTGTAGACTGGCATGATTTGTAAAAAATAAATCATCATCATCCTCCTAGCGTTATTCCCGGTAATTCCCCTAAAGAAGTCCGGGGTCCGCTTTGACACATAATCTAAAGTATTACGAAAGCGACTGCCATCTGACCTTCCAACCCAGAGGGAAAACTAGACCTTTTTTGGGATAAGACCGGTTTCCTCACGATGTTTTCCTTCACCGAAAAGCTAACGGTAAATATTCCGTACATAAGTTCCGAAAAACTCATTGGTGCGAGCCGGGATTCGAACCCACGACCGCCGCTTGACAGCCGCATGCCTGAACCACTAGGCTACCGAAGCTTCCAAAAATGAAATTTTGTAAAAAATAAATCCCTTTTATGAAAACTAGTATATAGCACAGTCATAACAGTGATTATATCACATTTTAAAAGTGATATAGGCGCTAGGAGGATGATGATGATTTATTTTTTACAAATCATGCCAGTCTACAACTTGTGGCTCTATGTGGACCAAAGAACTCGCGTACTTTTTTCACTTTTTAGGGTTACGTTTCTCAAAAAGAAAAACGGAACCCTTATATAACCACTTTGTTGTCCGTCTGTCGGTCTGTCAAGACTATTTATCTCGGGAAAGCGTGGGCGTCGATCAGTACAGTTAAAATAAAAACTTACTCAAGTCCTTTGAAGCTGTAAAAAGATCGAACCACTAAGTTAACGTAAAAAAAATATTGCATTTTATGCCGCAAGAAACGGGTATTTATACAGTCTCAAGAAAAAAAAAATAGGGTACTTTCCGTTGACCTAGATACATATGATAACAAGCTTATGCGTTGAAGTGATTATGGACACTGTTCAAAAAGCCCTTAGGAGTCTTTTGACGCCGCACGATACGTGCGGACATATATTCACCACTTAAATCTACCTAGATATTTTAAATTACAAAAAGTTCAACACTCACTGAATGTGCCGGCGTTCCCGCGTCAAGACGGACAGCTTATCATTCAAGGGGTAAGTCAAAGTCAAGTACTTAAGGGGTCGCCCGATATCGAGTCCTTGTCGAAACCGAAGCCCCAGCACAACACGAAGAACTTTCTCGCGGAATCAAAATCGATACAAAAAACACCCCTCGCGCTTAGCGCACACAAATACTGATATCTGAACAGGACTAGGTTTCCAAAACAGATTCTAATTATTTTAACAAAACCCATGCAGACGAATTCATCTCTCAAGGCACGGTTTTAGCAAGTCCATGGATTTTGGGTATTATTTTATCTTTTGACCCATGAGGTCACCCATGAGGGGAAATAACTTCATGTCATGGGACATGAAGTTATTTCCCGGCTTGCACTGTAGTGTATATTTAAAGATCCGATGTCTTAAGCATCTCTGCCTTCCTAATTGCATTTCAGAGACTATCTCATCCCGATTAACAATTCCGGTGCAATTTACAAAGCACCAGCATACCGTGGCCTCCCTTGTCCCTTTATAGGCCTCCGGGGTCTTTGATAATAAGGAAGTTTGCGGAGGCAACAGGGGTCAAGAGATCTTGGCCATGTTTGTTGACTTTCTGAAGCTGTCTACCATTAATTGAAAGAAATTGCTTTAGTGCAACGGGTGAGAGCCGTTGACATTTTTTTGCTACTAAATTGAACTTTTCTTCGTCGACAGACTTCTTGAAGGAAATTCAAGTGTGCCTTAAAGGGCCGCTGTAATTAAATATATTTGTAATGTGGTATATATCCACATTATATATTTTATAATAAACGTTTCAAAGTCTCTTTTATACCAAGTTCAGCATTGGATGGAAATAATTAAATGTTCTTCTCAATGGGTTAAGGTACGCTTCTGCCCCCCTATTTTTTACTTGTGATAATCTCACCTCAACGCTCACACACAAATATATCTTGACACCACGATGCGTAGTAACTAAGCGTAGGTAGAGGTCTAGTTTCGTGACGGATGACCGGCGGGGTGAGCCGCATTAGCTGCCTGTTTTCACTCGCCGAAGGTTTCGTCGTTCAGTCAAGGCCGCGCTGTAATGAAAATCGCTCGTAGAGACATATGTGGGCTTATATGTGAGTATTTAGGGGGAGTCTAATATCGCAGACAATGCTGGAGCTGGGTTCGGCTCAGGAGTCTTGCATCGACGCATTACGTCAAAACACGACAATAATTTCAATGCAATTTGGCCCTCCTTTGGTTTATAATGAAGTTATGCGTCCATGCGTAATAATAAAAATTATGATATATATTCGCATTTAATGTCAAAATTCGCTATACGCGTTTACGGCAGATCTAGACACGCGGCAGCGTGTCAAACCAAGTTCAAGCAAAGGAACTGGCTAGCCAGCGCCGAGTGTAACTCAAAACCTGTTTAACGTAAACACATAAAACTACGTGTGTTTAATTATATCCAAAAGGACATCTAGAAGCCAAAATTTCATGAAGCTAGCTCAAACTGTTATAAAGATATGAAGGTCTAAAAGTAGCACTGACTGACTGACTGACTGACATATAGTACCTAAAACCTAACCTACTTCCAGATGACCTAGAAGGATGAAATTTGGAATCCAGCTCGATAATTGTGTGTTAGCGTAGGAAATAATCTAAAAATAAAAAAAAGTTACAAAATGGGGGGGTCCACATAAAATTTTATATTTTTATTTATTTGTAGCGTTGGAACCGTTACAAGCAGATATTTGAAACTATCCCAATATAAGTATATTTGCTATATAACAGAAATATAAAAATAAAGTTGAGTCAAAAAAGTGGTGTCCCCATACAAAAAACTTGTAATAAACAACCGGCCAACGGTGTGTCGTCGGCGGCGCGGGGCACCACTTATTATCTTTACAAGATCTGCCTTGTTTTCTTTACAAAAAGTAATGATATCCCACCGAAAACATTTTTAATGGAACGTAAAAGTTTAATCTGTGTAGGGAATTCTCGGTTAGGTAAATAATTTGGCCATTTGAGTAGTGAAGAAATTAAATAAAATTAATACATGTTACTTAAATACACACAGAAGCGCTGAAGACAGAATCAGACATGATACATTCGCAACAGTCTCTATAGTACGGTGGAAATTGGCCAATATTGATAAAAGTCGCGGACACGTCTTCTATATACCTAAAACTGGTATGGATGTGTTTCTTGTTGTCTCCAGAGTACGAATGTACCGGTTTTAGTTAAGGGAGAGGGGGACCGACATAGCTGTGACGTCATAAAGATGGCGGCCGACGGTCATAGATTTTTGTTCAAATCTCGGGTTCTATTCTTTTGATCGGTTCCTGTGAGGTGTCATTTGAATGCGTATTAAATGTTCTACCATTCATACTTTGAGTTCTGTAATTACATTCAACCGTTTGGAAAATAATTAAAAAAATAGAATTTTTTACCTTAGACGTTCTGCTTTCTCACCATCATAATTCAAGAATGAGATACTTTAGCGTGTAATATCAAACATTTTATTAGCTTACCAATAATATGCAATTTGTTGTCGTTAAATAATAAACCTGTTTTTTATGGCTAATTCCGTAACGCAAGTCCACGGGAACCGGCACGATGCAAAACAAATTTAGGTCGCAACACCGCTCTATCCAGAATGACAAATTTGTATAACTCTCTCCCGGTCTCTATCGGAGCCGATATATATCACGATAATATTTATCAATTTAAGCTGAAAGTGTCCACGTAATGCAGCTCCCTGGACGTCGGGAGATAATAGATAGTAAATTAGCTTTGCATTAGGTCTTATTTACGTTTGTTTTTTGTTCTTTTTTCTTAAGTATGAAATATTGCATGAGGAGCTAAACAACTAAACATGTCTAAAGCATGTATCAAGTAAATATTATAAATATGATTTCTTAACTCGTATTGAAAGCTATTATTGGTGCATGTTGTGGGTATCTTTAATTAGATAAGCATCCAGTTAGAATAGACATAGAACTTAGATATTGTAAGATGTGTTATCTGTTGGAAATCCTAAATAAATAAAATATAAATAAATATTGCGTTGGCTCACAAGTTTGATTTTTTCACAGCTTCAAGGGACAGTAGTATTTGGTATAAATTTTAGATTGATCCTCCACGCGTTCCTGAGAAAGAGGGTCTTGACAGACGGACGGACGGACGGACAACAAAGTGATCCTATAAGGGTTCCGTTTTTTTCCTTTTGAGGTACGGAACCTTAAAAAATAAAAAAAACTTAGTTGATTACATTGGTAGTACCTATTATTTTCCATGGAAGAGCGGGGCCTCCCTGTACAGGCATTGTTTGCTTACCCGGCGGCTCCATCCCTTATATTACAAATGTATATAATAAATAATAAATAATAGGGGACAATCTTACACAAATCTACCTTGTCCCAAACTAAGCAAAGCTTGTACTATGGGTACTAGACGACGATAAATATACTTAATAGATAAATAAATACTTACATACATAGAAAACATCTATGACTCAGGAACAAATATTCGTGCTCATCACAGAAATAAATGCCCTTACCGGGATTCGAACCCAGGACCTCTCGCTTCGTAGGCAGGGTCACTACCAACTAGGCTAAAGCGGTCGTCGAATATAGTGAAATAGTGTTTTCGGAGGCCCTAAAGGAAAGTTGAATTGCTCCACTATTCAAGGGCAAACGCAAGAGAGACGATATTGACGTGTACCGGCTGGTCGCCATTATCCCTATTCTTGCAAAAACCTTTAAATATGGACTCAGCGCGAGAATAACGGACTTTCCAGAATCGACCGATGCACACTCTGATCGATAATAAGAGTATCGCAAAGGGCGGTCGACGACAGAACTGACACGGGAGGTCATACTCCGAATTTTGAGTCTAAAACGCAGGTCGCAGTGTTGTGCTGTGACCTGTCCAAAGCCTTCGACGCAACGGATCATGGTGTCTTAGAAAACAAGCTGTGCCACTACGGGTTTGATAATCGAGCTGAACTGATGATCGACAAGTTGCGTGACCGGTCTCAGGTGATCGTGGCAGATGGAGGACGCGTGAGCTCGGATACCGTACGAACTCATATAGGGGTAGCGCAGGGGTCTTCCGTGTTCAACATATTGTTCTCGACGATCTACTGGAGGCCATTTTCAGACTCCAAAAACTCGGCGTGCGTGCCATAGGCATGCTGCCTCGTGTTCAAATTGATAACGTAGTGATGTTAACCATCCATAAACCATCAAATTATCGTAGTAGAGTATAAATTATATTGAAAATCATGAAAAGATAGTGAACCTTGAAAGTTTAAAAAAATTATGCATTTTGTCCAAGAGTAAATAAAGCTACCAATAAAATCCTTATGCATTTATAGAACGATAACTATGTAGTTACTTAAACGTAGTGTTTCTCGATCAAAACAACAATTTACCGGATTTTCCATACAACAACTACTTTTTACAGTCAGCATCAGAAGTCACTATACACTCCAGGTGCTCAAAGAGAGGTTAACGTTTAAAATGTCAAAAAGTTGTTTACTGTCACGGTAGTATTTACTTGTGAGCACTCAACGTGTCACAAATGTCATAACAGTCGCTTTTCAATAATTTATATACTTACATCTTATCAAAAAACCACTGGTATCTAAGCAGTCAACGTGTCAAATATATCTGAACATCATGGAAAAAAAGACGTTTAAAGCATACAAGTATGGTCGAATATGGAATGAATAATAGACATGCTAATTTCAGGTAAGCGTTTGGACAATCATCGAAAGCAGTACAGTTTGTCATTATATACATCCATCTCACGTTTTTCTCTTCAATCATTTGACAACTGTAACTTATTTACTTTTCAGCAGGATCATTGAAACGCCTGAGACATAGCGAAAGCTAGATGAAGCCGAATTTAGAGCCATTTGTCAAGGCATGTTAAGGTCTCATTCATGTTCGTTTGCTTTTCAAAGCAGAGAACACATATTCAAGTTTCGGTGGAGATGGAGACTCACGTAGAGATAATAGTTTTTTTTCGGGTCTAATTTTTATTTTCTGATTCTGATTCAAAGATTCAAAGATTTATTTGTCCAACATAGGTAGTTATTAGGTATTACATTTTTCCAGTATCACTATGTGGCGCCTTGCGGCATACAAATATAGTTATATTTTTGTAACATGCTTCTGCATGCAGCATGCTTCACAAATAATTTACATTTTATGGCTGTTGATTCTCAATTTTTTTCAACATACACACTAGAATAGGCAAAATATGTTAGGTAAAATATACAGCCCTAAAGCGGCGTTCTCACGAGGCGATTTTAGTTGATCAACTTTTAATTGATCAAGAAAAATCGGTCTGACTTGCGTTCTCACGCTCGCTCGCACCGATAATAGGACCGAACGGGCGTTATGATTATTATAATAAGTTGTTGCTTGCACGGTGACGTCATCACTCGCCCACAAAAGTTGAGGGTAAATTGTAGGGTAAATGTACAGTCAGTAGCAAAAGTAGCTAAGCAGGTCAAGTGCTCAAAATGACCTACGCCCGACTCAAATGTCAAGAGGATAAGGACTGTCTAGATCATTTTGAGCGTGTTATTTTGCGTATTAGCTACTTCTGCTGCATATCAAGGAAAGAAAACTAATCAAATTTAAACTTCGTCATGTCTCATGTCTAAAATTCACGAATTAAATGACATAATTGGCGACATGTTTCGAACTCTTCGGGAGTTTTTCAGGATGAGTGTCTTCGTTGTTTGTTTTGAAGAAAAACTCCCGAAGAGCTCGAAACATGTCGCAATAAATCCACGGTTAAATTCACGAAATTTAAATGTCACGCCATCCGACACTCAATTTTTACGTAAATCATATGCGTCACATCATTTGAAATTAGGTAAAAATAAGACATATTTTGGCGATTTTTTTCGATCGCGGCACAAACACACAAAAAATATGTAGATTTTATGTTCTTTTTCCTGGGATTATTCGCTTTAGTTTGTCACATGTAAATATTCAATCTAAGAACTCTGATTTCGCGTAGTGCCCCCTCTAGTAACCAAAAACATGACGTCTTCCGCAGGCAGCCAAGAAAGTCAAAAAATGCTCCGGAAAAGGTGACATAAATGTACCTAAGTCAGAAAGAAGCTGTATCGCGAGTACAAAAAGTACAACTATAGAAATAAAAACGAAATATATACCATTTTTCAACCATGCTTTTTATTTTACAAACAGTACTACTTTTAACTTATAATATCAGATTGTTGTCTTTTAATGTTGAGAGTTTTTTCGTTACACCCCTTAATGCATTAAATATCAATACAACTACGGCATATTTTACGAATACATTTTAAAATATAAACCGGTAGAACCTAGGTAACTTATTTATTGTCTAACACTTGACCATAAAACACTTCTTTAAGAAAGGAGGTGTTACATACTCAAATTCAAGTGCCTTCTTAGAAATTTACTGAAGTATTATGACGTCAACTCGTAGCTGTTGCAGTATTTTTTTGAAAGTTAATCACATAAAATTTTGTTGCTTAGTTACCATTGAAATAACAACTGCTTAGAAACTGGTGGCACCCTGGCTGCTGACGTTACGTGATTGGCAGTGCGTGTAGGTATTTATGACGGCTGCTGGAATTTGAGTGCTTAGTTACCACTGACTTTCTGACCGTTATTGTCATTGTGATGAAATAAGGGCGTATGTGTAAAAGAACAACTCAGAAGTTAAGATATATGCGACGAACTGAAAGCCTACGTGAAAATGACAACTTAGATGTTCATATTTTTGTGACGATTGAAGTGTTAATTTTTTTTTGGACACCTTGCCCGCTCAGGTATATCTGATGCTGACAAATGTCAGTTGTGACGTCATAGATAAAAAAAACTACTTGCACTCCGGGAGTGCCAGCAGAAGTGAAACTTGAATCATTTTAATTTCGCAAACAAACAACGGAACGGCGGTGGATACCTGTTGAACCAGTTAATTACATAATATACATTACTATTCTTAAACATACCGGTTGACATGCCATTTAGAACTAACCTGATATTGTGAATTAGTTTTTGTACTTAAACCTGACCTGTAATTTATATTATCAATAAAATGAGTATGTACATAATATGAATATGAATAATCTATCTGATCGTGAAACAGTTCGCGGGCCGTCCTGTGATAACCTGGTCACCTTGAATTAGTTGTTTTTCGGTACAGAGTGATGCAATATCGTCGAAAAAAACACAAGATGTGTGATGTTTATGGAGTTTTAAGACCCTAGTCAAATTGGGCCAACCCATGGTGACATAAAAAATATAATTGAAATGAGGACGAGTTTGTTTGTTGTAATTGTACAATAAACCTGCTTGCTGTGCAGCCCACCCGGCTTCGCCCGCGTATTGAGAAGAAATCCATGCCCTAAAATATAGCTTATGTCCATTCAAAAACTCCAATCAATACACAGGTGAAATAATTTTTGAAATCTGATGAGCGATTCCAGAGATTCCCCCCTACATACAAAGTAACAAGGCTACAATTTTACAGAAATTTCATTGGTAAGTAGGATTGTCAGGGCCGGCCCGAGGGTAGACCGGAGGGAGCGGCCTCTCTAGGCGCCATCAGATGTCAAGGGGCGCCAAAATTAAGTAGCGAAAAAATTCAAACGAAAAAAAAGGTGGCCATAGGGCCATAAGACCGCTCGCGCCTGCCTGATTGTGGTTTAGGACCGGTGCTGGCTATATTGGCTAAGATGAGGCACCGTAGAGGCAGGACAGCTTCGCTTCATCCGACAGAATCAAATTATCCACGAATTGCTATACTTCCCGGCCGCTGCAATAATGTACTAATTCTATAGCAAATTAAATACAGTTGTAGTAGAAAAAATAAATCAGGCCTTTAGTTGAAACTGTTGTTTCTTTTCTAGCCGGTGGACATACAGGCCCCGTATCATGGTCGGCCTTGTCACGCGATAAGTGACAAGAGAGAGCGTCATTCTATTGAACGGTTTCAGCCAGTGACGGACGCTCTGTCTTATCACGACATCTTGGGCCGACCATGATACGGGGCCAGGACTCTGTCTCACCTTCAATCGAGGTCGCGGAACCGATTTATCGTGCCGGCGTTCGCAGCCACGCCATAACATAACCCGTTTCTTGGCTCTCGCCTGCCGAGGGAAAGGCAAGCAGTCCTCACCACCGGCCAGCCCGCCGCCGCGTTATAAGAATGTTTGAATATTAATAAACCAGTTTAAAGTATCAAAATTTATTATTGCGTTTGGATGGTATCTATTGATGTTTGGAGCAGTTGATGCCCTGTTTACGTTTGCGTTGGCGGTTGCGATTGGTACGGTTTCAGGTATGAGATATTTTTCTTCTTCAGTTAGTGGTGGTGCTTCTTGGTTTCCTGCTTTCTTTAAATTTTGGCAGATTTCATTGCCGTGTTCTGGCATATTGACTCCGGGGACATGCCCGCGGGACATGCATATTGTGCATTTTCAGCGTTGGTTGTTATTCTTTTTGTTGTGCCTTCCGCTCTCATTGACTGCATGAATGTTTTCTTATGATTCTGAGATTAGATTAGATTAATTTAGTTCATGACATAAATTACAGTACACAGTTGCCTTAGTCAAAATTATAAGAATTTAAAAATAAAATTATTTCGTATCACCTAATAAGGATCGTCAAAGTAAAGTTTATTGTAAAATATAAATATTACCATACGAAAATGTTAATCTATCCTTACAAAATACATCGATGAAACGAATACAAAGGAATTTCACTATCAGTAATCCATACTAAAATTATAAATGGGTAAGTGTATATGTGTGTGTTTGTTTGTTTGTTTGTCCGTCTTTCACGGCAAAACGGAGCGACGAATTGACGTGATTTTTAACTGGAGATAGTTGAAGGGATGGAGAGTGACATAGGATAGTTTTTATCCCCGAAATCATCCCTTAAAGGGGTAAAATGGGGGGGGTAAAAGTTTATATGAAGCTGCGATGTAAACTAGTTCCACGCGGACGTAGTCGCGGGCAGAAGCTAATAGTATTAAATAAAATTAACTAAACGTCATTTCCATAAATTCCCCAATTGAATACATTGGGTGATCCAATAAGTTATTCAGATTTTATGTCAGCGGGTAGATGGTTATAAAAAGTAGGGCCCATTATACGTGGGTTCTTATTTCTTATGCCATTCGACGTGGGAATGTTTTCAGCTGCCCCGGAATCAAACAGAAGTGTTCCCAGGCGAATGCAGTCATCTTAAAGTAGTCCTTAGTGTGTAGGCCTAAGTGGAATGTGTTTGTTCTTTCTTGTATGGCGTTGTATGCATCAGGTACGTTGCAATATAGTTCAATGTCATGGTTACTTGCTGAACAGTGGTGCAGTGGTTGTAGGCGCTGTTTCTCGTTGGAATCGAAGTAATTAAAAGGCCGCGGCGTATTCAGTGAGAGTTTTATTATGATCAAAGCACACGGTAAATTACATGGCTGTTTTTTACCGAAAGATTAAATTTCTGAATGTATAGACGCGACAGGAACGAATTGATGGAAATGATACGCGTTCCGGTCACTCTATGATCTGTGTTGGAGTTGCTGCAGTTTTTGATATTTGGCTACCTTGGCTGCTACTAACTATATGATGCTGACTGTATGAAACTTTTAAAGAGAACACTTTAAAAAACTGTGTATCTGAAATTAATTGCATTGAAATAAAATAAATTTCAGCGTCCTAAAATTTTTATTAATGCCTCGCATTATGCGCCGGTCACATAAAATAACTTAGTATTTTACTACACCATACTAAATAAATAATGCGCACACTATGGTTACTAGACTGCGATGTACCTACTTAATTTGTAATTCTATTAAACTTAAGTGAATGTGATTGATTTCTGATGATATTTATTTCAAAATAAAAATGACAGTATAAATACAATGTCAAAATTACATTTTTTTATCCTGATAGTCAAAAATGAAAAATAAAATAATGCTCCAAAATAGAGTAAAAATTGGTACCCTATTTTTACTTTATTTTGAAGCATAAATATATATAATAAAGCTGAAGAGGGTTGAAAGTCTTTACATGCGGATAGAAGATATACGGAAGAAAGTTTACTGCGGATACTTAGAATCGAAAACATAACACGTTCCAACAGTTTTGAGAATTTTTGCATCGGTTCTACGTGCTGCGCGCCCCGCCCGCTGCTTAAGTTTAGCGATTCGGAGGGCTCTATCGGTTACCTTAATTTAAATACTTATTTGCAATTATCATAGTTCTCCAACGTGAAGGGATTGCGGGTATAAATTTTGGACAAAACGGCATTCCTCGGGGCATTAAGTTTATACTTAGTTACCAATTTTTTTTAAGTAGAAAGTTCCCTTGACTTTCTGAAATATTATTGGGAGCGAATAAGGACCGCTACCTAATGGAACATTTTGGGCCATAGATTCCGACGAAAACCTCAGCCTTCGCTTCGCTTCTTCCTCGCTTGCCTCCCAGTTTCCCTTGGGGATTTCGGCCTTCAAGTGTCGCTTGCAAGATATCGAAACATAATGAGTGTCCTAAGGGGTCATTGCTCACATTGAGCCCTTTCTCAGAAGGGTTGCTTTGGAGCTTTCATTCCAACGAAAAGGCCTTGCTGACCTCGCCGCTCACCTTCGAAACTTTGGCCTGGGATTTCGCTAGCAAGTCACCTGGGGATAGTAAGTGTACGTGGGGGCTCGCCTTTAGGTTTCGCTTCCAAGACACCTGGATATAATGGGTGTCCGTCCATGGGGGCGCATTTAAGACGCTTTCTGAAGGAATCCTTTGAGCCTTTCGGATCATTCCTACGAAACGCTCAGCCTTCGGCTCCACTCGCCTCCTCGTTTACCTTCAGGACTTCTGCCCTAAGGTTTCGCTTGCAAGTTACTCTGAGATAACGAGTGTCTCTGCGGGCTCAGTTTGGGCCTTAGGCCCACGGGCTCGGGCTAGACCACTCTCTAAAGGATTGCCTTGCCGCTCACATTTAGGGAATTTTGCCTCAGGTCCCGCTTGCAAAACACCTGAGGTTAGTGAGTGTCCGTGGGGTTCGCCCTAGGGCGTTTCGACCTGGGGCTCGCATAGGGACGAGCGCTCTCTCAAAGGGTACTTTGGGAATCTATATAATATTACTGACGACCAAGTTTATGAGGGTGTTTGTTTAGATTCAATGTGAATTAGAACTGTTACACGCACAGTCTATGAAAATGAAGTTTTTATTTTTCAAAAAAATCAGTTGTATGGTGAAAAAATAAGAATACCATAATTTCTACGCGTATGAAGTCGCGGGCAGAAGCTAATATTTAATAAATACAATACATTCACGCCTGTATTCCCAAGAAGGGTCTCTTCCTACCCCTTAGGATAGGATACTGTTAGGATATACTGAACTTTTAACATTTAGGTCTCAATTATTTTGTCGGAGAAATTGATAACCACGCATATTCTTAATATTGAAGTTAGCTCCTATATACACATTTATGTTTTTGGTAGGATTTATGTCTATGTATTATATATATATATCCAGCAATGGACATTTTTCGGCTGATATGATGATGAAGATGACGGACTAAGAAATATTTGTAAGAATGCAGGTACGTAATGGTAAACAATTGCACACCGTGGGGCGGTACGCAAACTTTAACCACTTCTTGACGGTATTGTGAGCAAATATTATGTCAAGATCGGTCCGACATGTCTTTTTTTGTTATAATTAAATTGAATTTATTGTTTCCGTATTAAAGATACTCTGAAGTCATTAGATGGGTAAGGCCGCGAATTTTGACCAATTTGGACGTTTCAAATTTAACATGCTCATAAAAAAAAATTGGTAACACCGAGAGGTTTCAATTTTTTTTTATTAAATCAAGCGATAAAAACTGTCAAGAACGCAAGTGACATAATTGATTTAAATCCTTTCAAATAAATAATAAAAATATATTTCCGTCCAAAACGTAACGAAAGTTGATATTTTTTTTCGACCCTGTGTACTTAAAGCCCTGTTATTTTCACGATTTTCAACTTCTCATGATCATGCTTTTGTTTAAATAAAATTTTATGATATGACGATAGTTCTACCGATTGCTAAACATTTTTATTTAAATAATTTACTTGTTTTATCTTGCATTCTTTTATGGGACCACAATTCCACGTTTTCGTTACGATTACTTACGTGACGCTTTATACAGCTAGATTTATAGCCGATTGTGGTAGAAATTCGTTTTTGTGCACTGGCAACTCATATTCTAGTAGGGCGACACCAGACAGAAAACCTAAACTCCTCAGTTTGTTCATAAATCGCGGACGAAAGTGACGAGGACAAAGTTTTTTTAAATACCGCTATTAGTGCTTGTGTGATTTAAAGGGTAAGTAGTGATTATTTTTAAGCGGTAATTTTTCATACGATAGGTTAATGTTATTCACGCAGGTGACATGTATTACTATATTCAAAATATCGTTATTTCACCATGATAATCAATATTTTTTCAAAAATACGTTACACTTTCGTTACGAATACGTTGGTTTTTATACAAAATGCAACGTATTCTTTGTGTAACGTGACGAAAACATGTAGTAAAGGGAAAGGCACACAGATAAATACGAACTAAAATGAGTTTTTATTTTATTTCCAACGACAAATACAGTAAGTATTAATTTGAAATTGTAGGTATGTACACACAGGTACAGGTAGGTAGGTACAGGGATCAGCTAGCACGAGAGAATTGACCAATCCATCTACTATCCATATCCATACTAATCCATACTAATATCCATGCTAATATTATAAATGCGAAAGTGTGTCTGTCTGTCTGTCTGTTACCTCTTCACGCCCAAACCGCAGAACCGATTTAGGTGAAATTTGGTATAGAGATAGTTTGAGTCCCGGGGAAGGACATAGGATAGTTTTTATCAACGAAATCATCCCGTAAGGGAGTGAAATGGGGGGGGGGGGTGAAAATTTGTATGGAGCTGCGATATAAACGAGTTCCACACGGACGGAGTCGTGGGCAGAAGCTAGTATTATTATAAATGCGAAAGTGTTGTCTGTCTGTTACCTCTTCACGCTTAAACCAGTGAACCGATTAAGATGAAATTTTAGAAGCACATATAAATAGTTTTTATCCCAAAAATCATCCCCTAAGGAGGTGAAATATAGGGTGAAAATTTGTATGGAGCTACGATATAAACGAGTTCCACGCGGACGGAGTCGCAGGAAGAGCTTCTGCGTGGCTTCTGCCCTGGACTCCGTCCTCGTGGAAGTATTTAATCGAACGAGCGAGCGAAGCGAACAAAGTTCTATGCTTCAGGTTGGGCCAAAAATCGTTATGTCCAGTATCTGTCCCGTGTCCATTATCCGTCTGTCCGTCTGTTTTCCTCTATCGCATTTCCCAATCGATTGTCGTGAAGTTTTGTGAGCAGAGGTTTTCATTATAGATTTTTTTGTCGAGTAACTTTTTTGAAAATGAAAATCTATTGATAAATATTTAGTTAATTTTTTTTAAAGCATTTACTTAATTAAAAAAAATGCTGTCGTGAAAGTACTTTATTTTTAAGTATTTTTTTTGAACATTAACAGGTGTGATCTAAGCTTAACAACAACTTATGTTACGTTTTATAGTAACGTCACGTATTTTTTTTATGTTAGTTCTATGTCACATTGGTCAAAATTCGCGGCCTTACCCAGATACGTCACAGGTCATATATTGTCTTGTTTTTGACTTGAATTTTAAAATATTAATGATGTAAACTTGTTATTGTTCAATAATTAGTTAACATTATGTATTCTATAAGATGATTATAGGGCAGATGCCCCAGTTCTGGCCACTTTAAGACTGATTGTCTATTCAGGCGTCCGTAATTTTGTGTCAGTATGGAACTATGACACTCTTTATGTTCTAGGTCATTAAGAATATATTACTGTAGTCATACATATCTTCCCTATTAATATTCTGATATTCGTTTTTTTTATATACAATTAAATATCAGAAGATAGCCCACGAGCCACTTTTGGCCACTTTTTACCCATTTGTAAACCTATGTGCCAGTTTTGGCCACATTAAAATTGACCAAAAAATGACATCAGTTACAATAAAACAGTTTTATTGACATATTTATTTGTAGGTACGTTCAATTTTGAACATTGGAACTAATCTCAGCCAAGATATATAATTTGTCTTTGGCTAGTTAGAATCTTAATCAATGTTAGGTAATAAGTAGTTACTAGTGAGAACTTCTAGTAGGTATTTTAAACTAACTTAGGTAGAAAACTCTCAACACTTTTCAATTTCTAATCTCTGCGTGAAAAATTCAATTTTGTACGATTTTTGGGACAGATACCTAAGTGGCCAGAACTAGGATAGTATGTGTGCCAGTTATGGCCATGTACATGGCCACAAAAGGAGAAATCCCAAAATCAAGTCGCCAGTTTTGGCCACTAGGCATAACGCAATTTCTCATATGCACGTCAAGAAAATAACCTTAAATATCCTTAGACAATACTTTTGACATGTATGTTAAACAATAAACTAAAACAATAAACTAAAACAATAAACTCAAATATATATAGAAGGATTCCAAAACTGATGACAGATTACTCACCTTCCAACCTTATAGTTTTAATTAACAATTTAGCAATATACACGTAGCGCGACAAAACATTGCTCCTGTGAACTGAATGACAAGTAACACATGAAAGATGACAGCGTCATCTGTTTTGCTATGATTTACTCTTGTATCTAATATAAACCATAGACTTGTAAAGTTTTCTGTTCCTCAGTAAACTCAATTTAAAGTTGAAAATGGCCAAAACCGGGCCAGTGGCCAGAACCGGGGCATCTGCCCTACTAACCAATATGGACCTGGTTCTGAAGTGAACGTTTTCATTAATTCATTGCATTCATTCATACATTCTTATACTCGCACATTTAGCCATCTGGTGGCATGCGAGGTCAATATTGTGAATTTATTGACGACCGGTTCAGCCTAGTTGGTAGAGACCCTGCCTACGAAGCTAGAGGTTCTGGGTTCAAGTAGAACCCGGTAAGGGTATTAATTTTTAACGATAATCACAAATATTTGTTCCTGAGTCATATAACAAAAGTGCATTATATCCCTTAACCGTTGTATATCGACCGACCAATAATATTTCAAAAAATGTTGTAGTACGCCCCCGATAAGCTTACCGTACGAATTAAAAATAAAGATTGGGCAGAAGCGTGTATTAGAGATAAGTTCTTAATTGTCATTTTTTGTTTGATATCATTCTGAACGGGTTATCATGAGACACTTTACGGGTTACGACATTATTTTTGTAAATTATAGTTATCTCTACACAGTTAATGTGTTCGAACCTGTTATAAGTTTCTAATATTTAATATGATGTGATTTAAATAAATACATAAGGTAAAACAAATTAAATATTGTAAAAAACCAACACTGAAAAAATAATAATGTAAAACTCTCGTGTGTTATAATTTTATAAGTACCAATTATTTATCACAAGCAAAGATAGTAAACGCCGTAAAAAATCTACGTATTTGATATAGGGTGAAATGAATATTTACAGCTCTTTCTTCTCTTCTTCCTCAGGGGAAAGACTGCTTATTGCTTTTAATTCCTTTATTCTGTTTTCATGAATTTTTAATATTAGTGTGACTTTTTTATTGTGAAAATGTTATTAACTTGTCTTCTCCTTTCTGGTGTATTTTAAAGGGCTCCGCACATCTATCATGGGACGGCCGCGACATTACATTCTCGATTTTTATAGCTATACCTCTTGTTCTATAACAAGAGGTATAGCGCGAGAAAATTATATATAGATAAAAGTGATCTAATAAGACAGAGAGCTCGTGCGCCGTCGCGTGATAGCCGTGCATCAGGATCGATAAACGCTTTACATTCAGCACAAATAGATGATTAACCACTCTAAATTCAACTGAAAACTTACAACTTCATAAACTTTGTACTACCAAAAATAATATCCAACTAAGTACTTTAATTTACTTATGTCGTAATTATGTACAAATTGCGTTTTATCTAAGTTAAAATTAATGTGTCCACCTGGAATTGCGTAGTCTCTAAAAAAAAGAATATACAACATAATTAAGTCTACTAATAAAACATACGATTAATGATAAGCTAAAAAAATTAAAAACTAATAAAACTAAAACTAAAGGTAAAAATATTGCCCCAGGTGGCTGCCAGGCGGTAGTGTGCCCAGAAGGGTGGCAGCATAGCCGCTTTGAATGGCAATGCTGATCCTCTGGGCGAGATAAAAGCCAGCCTTCTGGTCGTGTGGTCTACTAATTATGTACAAAAATATCCTCTTTCAAATAACACTTAAATATCAATTAATTTTTTTACATTTACTTTTCACGTATACAAATATTTCAAATATTATGTTCATACTCATACTACATAGAGTCAATTCATTGGTTATAAATAGACACAGTGACACAGTGTCACTGTGTCTATTGTATATACTTTGCTAGTAATATATTAGTTCCAACTTTATTATGGTAAGTTTTTGTTGGCGATTTTCCATTTGTGCTGAATATTGTTTATGTCACTCAACTGCCTAATTCCTTCTCATTCACCTCGTGTGTTACCCATACAATCCTATCATACAAAAATTGAACGACCAATGAATAAATAAGTGTTCCTTTCTCCAGCACAATGTTATTCGCTATCCTGAGTGCTGTGCTAGCCAGCTTGCTGGCCATCCTGTTCGTCCTGCAGCGCAAGAATAGCCGGTTCTGGGCCGATCGTGGTGTCCCTTACGCTCACCCACACCCACTGCTGGGAAATCTCACTGTGCTCTGGGGCTTTAAGCAGAACTTTGTAAGTACTTTCATCAATTTATCAGCCCCAGTCATCGCTAACGTTATTATCATCCCAACTATTGTAATATCTATCACTATCATATTCAATTTCAATTAAGTGCAGTTGCACATCTGAATGAAGTAATGTCTGTTATAATTTATTTATGAAATAATGTTGTGTGTGTGGTGTTTGGAAATATGATAAAATAAATGATAATATGATATGTAGGTATGCTTGTGTTTGCATACTACCACAGAAAGCAGTAATAAACCAGTCGGCAAAGCATACGGTTGTTTTACTCGCTATCGCTTCCGGTCACCGATATATCATTGGCGACGAGGATGGGATAGCTAGTAAAAGAAGTACCTGTACGTAAACGCTAATAAACTGAACAAGGATAACGCGTTTCTACAAATAACTAGTTAAGTAAGTATACCTCGGAAATGCAACCCGTCATGCCTTGCACTACCTAACACTTTTATCAAATAAATCGAATACTCCTCTCTTCTTTTCGGCTTCTCCAACGTAATTTTTTAGTGCCACAAAATGAAAGAGACATGTTTAATAAATACTTTACTAGAATAGCGACTTTATTTTTAAGAATTCTTTTGTTTTAAATAAGGTAGAAAATGGTTAACAATTACTAAGTAGTATTTTATATGTGGACCACTTTTTCTTAGACAAAAAGCCGCCCTTTGGTTGAAAAAGTGTTGAGATTGACTAAATTAATATCACTGTATCGATTAGCGGTGACGCCTTTTAATAAAAGACAATGTTTTGTTTATCACTTAACAACGAAAGATAATCGCTTTGGTCACAAGGCACGAACACAAGTGGATTCAGTCTAGAAATGAATCCACACTATACCACCCTAGACCAAGAAAATATACAGACGGAGCGTTGCAAACAGTCTAGTGAAGCCAACCGGTTTTCAACCAAGCCCCATAAGTTTAGCACACGCGAAACAAATTAAATCGCGCAAAACTAGAAATAAATGATCTTGACAGCATTGCGACACGTGTTGAAGAGTTTTGTGCAATTTTGTTTATATAATGTGTGCGTGAGCGTGTGCTAAACTTGATAGCTTGGTTTGGTTTTGCTTCACTTGACTGTTTGTAACGCTCCGTCTGTCTTTTTTTCTTGGTCTGAGTATACCACTTAGAACGGTCTGCCCAGTGTCTTGTCTTAGTCTTCTGTTCGATTTTTGAATATCGATCTATCGGTCTATAGTAAATTATCGTCTGTATTGGTCTCCTTCGTCTAACCTCATTAGTATGTCATTTCAAAAATGTTCAGTTCTATGCGGAGGTGACATGCTAAACTCAGAAAATGGGCAGGTTTATGTGTAGTATTAGTAAAATTAAGAGTATACCTCTTAATTTTTCTACCTCTTTGCCCCGTCATCTTCTCTTTGAAAAACCGTCTAAAAGTGTCTTGATGATTGAAAATCTAGCTTCTGCCCGCGACTTTGTACGCGTGGAACCCCTTTAACTATCGTAGCTCTATACAAATTTTGACCCTCCATTTCACACAATTATGGGATAATTTCTGGGATAAAACTTGTATCCTTCCCCAGAACTCAAATTGTCTCTACACCAATACGTAACAGACAGACAGACACTTTTACATTTATAATATTAAATAAAATAAAAACTAAAATAAAAATAGCCTTTATTGCTGAGGTCTACAACTCGCAAAAACTTGTACTACTTGAATACATAATTTATTATTTACTGCATTTACTTAATTTCTCTCCATCGGCAACCTCAACTTGTCCTTCAAATTCGGATTAATACATCATTTTCAGGGAGTCTGGATTCGTGACCTCAACGCAAAGAACAAAGCCCCGTTCTTCGGCATCTGGGTTTTCCGGCAGCCAGTGCTGGTGGTGGCAGATCCTGATGCGGCCCGTCGGATCCTGATATCAGACAACGACGTGTTCCGGGACAGATACTTAGCGTCCGGGAAGTCAGATTCCGTAGGAAGTCTGAACATATTCACCCTAAAAGTGAGGAAGGTTTATTGTTGGCAGTATTGCTAGTTGCTACACAACAGTCTCCCAAACCTAATATGCCTGAATTGATATTATTGAAAGAAATGTATTTATTAACAATACGTAACAATATACAAACTAAAATTACTTATGAAAACACAACTTGAATATAAAACTAAAGCTAACTACAATTTAAATAACTAAAGCTAAAAATTAAAAATATCTATCTAAATTTTGTGCCCTTGGTAGGGTGCCCAATGAGTTTTTCGGAACTTTACTGGAACCTGTACGGAATATTTACCGTTACCTTTTCGGTGAAGGGAAACATCGTGAGGAAACCACGCAGCCAGCAAAGTCTTGTTTTCCCTCTCGGAAAGTCAGATGGCAGTCGCTTTCGTAAAACCAGGTACTAGATGTCAAAGTCCGCTTTGACACCTAGTACCTGCTAGCGCCCGGGATCTTTTAGGGCACAAACGCTAGGAAGATGATGAGTCATAGATATTTTTCATGTATTTAAGTATTTATTTATCTACATAGGTGAGTATATCGTCGTCTAGCACCCATAGTACAAGCTTTGCTTAGTTTGGGACATTAGTCGATTTGTGTAACATTGTCCCAAAAAAAAATATATTTAGTTTTAGTTATCTTGTCTTGACTTGTAATGCTGCAACTGAAGAACACACTAAAACACTGCACTGGTGCATACAATGAATGCTGGCATTATACATAATATCTGGATATAAGTTTTTCTGTTTCTGGATAAATACACCAACTCAATACTCACCAACCCCCACAAAACAACTACATTTGGGGATGCCGAGTTAAAGTTCTTATTATATGTCCTTTCTGGGTAAATGGAAATGTTGTTTTTGTATAAAATAAAATTTTCGTGTATTTTTAGGAACCGATGTGGAGCAACGTACGACGTCGTATGACATACATCTTCACCGCCGCGAAGCTGAAATCGATGCATTCGCTGCTGTCAATTAAATCAAAGGGTGTTGTCACGAGAATAGAACAAGATTTGACCAACAAAAAGAATACGGATATGAGGGTAACATTCCTTAACAGCCAGATAAAATATTATATCACACATGTTTGGAAAATAATGCATTGCCTGATGAGATAGATTTTCTCTATGCCTTCTGCTACGATGAGAAACATCGGTACGGTCTACTTGATGGTAAATAGACACTACACAGTAGGATTGTGGCTTGTGGCTCTGAGGAGTTAATAACGCGTTGACAAACCTTTATTACTGGAGAATTTGTTATGTTGATAGCTCCCTATCTAATAATAATAATGCTACTACTTCCTTTGTAGGTATGTGGCGTAGGTGATGATAGGTGGTCGATGACGACGACGATGATCATAGGTGAATGATTGCTAGATATATACTGTATTCCCAGTGAAGGAGTAGTGTTACGAGTATAAAGGTTTTATGACAGGATGAAGTGCTTTCTCAGATTGAACATGTGTTGTAATTTTTCCATCCCTCTTATTTACTTGTGTTGTTATATATTAATTATGATTTACTTATTTGTCATGCAAGCTTTTGGAACAACTGACGTTAAATCAAATAAATAAATAAATAAAAAAAACCTTATTTCCAGCATAACATTAAAATACTAGATTAGTATAACATTAATGCATCCGCTTGTTACTATTATAATTACGATTTTTCACAAGATGTGTATATATTATTATTCATATTAGTATTTGTTATTATTTCCTGATTACTATTCTGTTTATCGTTATAATTTTGAAAAATGTTCTCTTGATGCCCACTTACGAGCAAAAGCCTCCTCCACTCCCTTCCAGGTATCACTTTCTTTGGCCTTGCGTGCTCATGTAGCGCCTGCCACCTCCAAGATGTCGTCGCACATCCGCCGCCGCTGGCGGCCGCGCGGTGTTCCTCACGTAGACGCCAGTGGAGTATCTTCTCTCTTCACCGCCCATCAGTTGTTCTCGCTAGGTGTCCGGCCCATCGCAATTTTAGTTTGGAGGCTAATTCCGCTGCATCTATAAAAATTTTAAGGTTCCTGATGGCCTTATTTCTTTTTTTGCCTTCGCTCTGCCGCGCTTTGGAAAACTTGGATTTTGTTTTTACGTCTTTTGTAAAAGACCAGATCTGGCATCCGTAGAGTGGATTAGGAAGTACCACCGTATCCATTGCCTTCTATTTTTGTTTTTGAGTCTCGTTGGAACCAGGCATTTTGACCAGGCCTTTTTAATGCATTCATTCACTTCATACGATGTTCCATTTTCAAATAATATCCGTCACTTCGTTTACTTCAATATCTTGAAAACGACATATCCCTTCAGCTGTGTTCATCCCTCTGTGGGCTTCATATTTTTTCCTGCAGGTCGGTGGAGCGCCCCTCGGAGGGGCGCAATGGCGTTGCTTACTTTCTTAGAAATAAAACCGGCATTCGTGTATCGATCTCGCTTTAATCCATTGAAACGTATAGCCAATTTAGTGAGACAGCTAGCAAGCGAAAACTTCAATGGCCAATGGAGGAAAAAATCAATTTAGTCGTTAGTCTAAAAGAGTCAGTGGCACGTTTGACACGGTCGGTGTTCGCGAGTGAAAATTTTTGTGAGTTTAGTGCTGAATTGTAGTGCCAGAAGGACAGTTTTTGTAGACATGTAAGTAATCTTTAGAATTACATAGAAACAAGTGTTATTTCAACGGGTTAACTGTAATAAAACCGTGACTAACATGACATACCTACTCATGGTCAAAATTTGGCAACACGTTTTTTAGCGCTTTTCTAATAATTTAATATTACCTACTATTAGCTATTAAAATTACCGTTAGTTATCATACATTTGTTTAAAATGAACTTAAACGGATTAACAATGGCCCGAAAGTAAATAAATCGATTGAAGTTGGTAATGATCACAACAAACCCCTCAGAGGGGGACCTAACCGACCGGGAATTTCCCTCCGAGGGATGCCCACATGATACCTCGTGACGTCACTACGATCCGCACTCTATACTAATCATGACCTTGATTTATACCGTTTTCAAATCATGTTTTGATGTGATTTTTGTTTAACTGATGGTTATATTATAGTTTTAAGTAAAAGTATACTTAATGGGATTTTTTAAAAACCTAATTTGTTTGGTTCAAAACATATAGTTGCTGTGATAATTGCACTCGTTTGGAAGAGGTTATTTTGTATGAAAGTAGACATACTTTTTTCATTTTACTCTCAGATAAAACCTTCTGCACTTACAATAAAAAAATCTACGGTTGCACCTAGTTGATGACCCATATTTATTGTTCAGGCATGAATTTTATTACATACAGTATAAAACACTTCAGATATAAGCATGTAAATCGAAGCCCACACGAGCAACTTCTGAGTGTAGGCATTATTTTGGTAGAATATTTTAAATGGTCTAGTGTAAAAAAAATACTCACGAGCCTGCCATTTTATGTTTTTCGAATAAGTATAACACAAATTTCTTCAAATTAAGCCCATTTAAAACCCCAAAAAACTAATTGATTATATTTAAAATTACCAAAATACGTCGTAAACTTCGGTGAGGTGGTGACGAGGTCAGGTAGATAGCCTTGATACGACTTTAATGTAACGATGATGTATCGTTGCAGTTAGATAATTTAATAAATATTGTGTTTCATCCAAAATCCTGGCTGTGATTATGTAAAAAACTAAAGAAAATTTAATTTTACCAAATCACTTCACTCCACGAACCTTGTCAGTGGAGCGCCCCTCAGAGGGTGCCACAGACGTGGGTAAGCGGCCGTGTTTTTTCGCCACAGCTGAAGGGTTATGAACCTTATAGACAATTTCATAATGCTTCGTTACACGTATAAAAACTTATTGGTTGGCGTGAAGTAATGGCATTAAAAAAGTTATAAACATAATGATCCGTTTTTTTCAAATCAGAACTTCTAATTTTGCAACAGTTTTTGCTTTTGTTATAATTAATTAATATAATTCCGCGGAGGTTGAGAGTTTTAAAAAATAGTACGGTTTTTTTCGTGAATTAATGCTTTTTATCTATTATTCTTATATTTATTTGTTTAATCTTTATTGCACAAAAGAATATCTTATGGTACAAAAGGCGGACTAAATGCTATAAAGCATTCCCTACCAGTCAACCTCAAGGCAAAGCAGATAGAATGTGGCAGTGCAACTTAATGTAAAACAAAAACTCTATAACATGTTTAAAGATGGGATGAAAAATATAGTAGAATAAAATACAATATAATATAATACGATCTAACAGTTATATACCTATAAGTACTTACATACACCTATGAATATTGATGAAACTTACAAATCAGATAGATTATTTATTAGTTCTGCCAGCAAAGAAATTTTGTAAGGACTTTTTGAAGACAAGCCTGTTGGAGATTGCCGAATTTTGATAGGGAGATTGTTCCATAGGCGAGCTACTTGGTAGAAGAAGAAGGAATTGGACATAAAACCAGTACGGTAAGGCGGAAAAGATAAGGAAAGGTTGCCGGAGGAGCAAAGTTGACGGACTCAACAGACACAGTAATACTGAAAAAGAGTTTTGAGGTATTCGGGAGATTTACGATTGTTTAGAATGGAGCAGAGCAAACGTATTTTGCGACGTAGGCGGATGGGCAGCCAGCCCATTTGGCAGTGGAAGGAAGAGACATGATCGTATTTTTGAGGACAGAAAATGAACCGAATAAAATAATTTAGAAGACGATCTAACTTGTCAAGAAGCTCTCCATTCAAGTCAGGATAACACACATCAGCAGAGTCGATTATGGGCAATATCAATGTCTGCACTAATAAAATCTTGGTTTTAACGGGCAAAAAATACTTTAGCCTATTAAGTGCATAAAGTGAACCTACAAGTTTCCGACTAACCTTAGAGATCTGTGCCCTCCAACTCAAAGTGTTGTCGAGATAAACACCTAGGTCATTGACACTTTTGCTGTACGGGATAGGAGTACCATTAAACTCAACTGCAGCAATAGAATTAAAATTAAGTTTCGAAAGCTGCTGAGGGCTACCAATGACGATAGCTTGACACTTGGACGGATTAACAAATAAGCCAAACTTCTCTGACAACTGCTGGATATATAAAAAATCCAGATTCAGCTTGTTAACGGTAAAACTTAGGTCACTCACGTTACAGTGATCATAAAGTTGTAGGTCGTCGGCGTACAGATGGTAATAACAGCGAAGCTCAGAGGTTATGAAGTTAATGAAGATGGAAAATAAGAGTGGAGAAAGAATGCCTCCTTGAGGGACGCCAGTTGCTAGGTCAAACCAGTCGGATAAAGCTCGGTCGACACGAATCGCTTGCTGGCACTCTCGAAGGTAAGCAAAAAACCACCTAAGGGCAACATACGACCGCCTGTTGTGTCCATTATTTATTAAGTAATTTTTTTTATAACCTGTTTGTCTCTCTTGTTGTGATGCAATAAAGAGTATTTATTATTATTATTATTTATTATACGACACATTTAAATGTTCTAGCAGAGCAAGAAGAATCTCATGGTCAACAGTGTTGAAAGCGTTGGAAAAATCAATAAGAATAAAAACCGTGACCAATTGACTCTCCATGCCACGTCTGATGTCTTCCGTGACCTTCAGCAGTGTAGTGCTGGGGCTATGACAAGGACGAAAGCCAGACTGATAGGGGCTCAGAAGATTATGTGAGAAAATGAAACAAGATAACTGTTGATTAGCTACCGCTTCAGCAACTTTCGATAAAAAGGGGAGTATTGAAATCGGTCGGAAGTTGCTAAACACAGTGGGATTGCTGGTTTTTGGAAGAGGAATAACAAATCACATCATCACATCATCAGCCTATATACGTCCCACTGCTGGGCACAGGCCTCCTCTCATGTATGAGAGGGAACGGGCAGTAGTCCCCACGCTGGCCCAGTGCGGATTGGGGACTTCACATACACCTTTGAATTTGTTCGCAGATGTATGCAGGTTTCCTCACGATGTTTTTTCTTCACCGAAAAGCTAACGGTAAATATGAAATCATATTCCGTACATAAGTTCCGAAAAACTCATTACTACGAGCCGGGATTCGAACCCACGACCGCCGTTTGACAGCCGCATGCCTGAACCACTGGGCTACCGTAGCTTTTTAACAAATGCCTTGCGCCATAAGGAAGGGAATTCCCCATTGATAAACGAGGCGTCGATGATATCAGTCAATACAGGAAGCACACAGACTAGAATCGACACTATCATATACTGACTGATATCATCGCAACCGTTGGCTTTGGATTTGATAGCTTTGATAATAGCCTTGACATCAGCTTGAGAAGTGAGAGAAAAGGAGTATGGATCCGTGATAGAGAGGGGTAGGGAAGAAATCTCATTAAGAGTGTTGATTCTGACATTGTTGTCGACGCAGCGGGCAGAGGAGAAATGAGAGTTAAGGTCCTGTAAAGAAATGGAGGTGTCATCAAATGGACTGAAAGGTTTCCCGAGGCTAAGTGATTTCAGAAACTTGCAGATGTCAGCCATGGAAGATGTAGAGACATTTTGGTGGATAAACCGTCGCTTCGCTGTACGTACCATCTGATTACAACGGTAGCGGGCCCTCTTGAAAAGTCTCCAGTTCTCGTCGCTGCGGTCACGCTTAAAGAGTTTGAACT
This sequence comes from Epinotia demarniana, assembly GCA_945867215.1. Taxonomy (NCBI): domain Eukaryota; kingdom Metazoa; phylum Arthropoda; class Insecta; order Lepidoptera; family Tortricidae; genus Epinotia; species Epinotia demarniana. The sequence goes on from OX244273.1 coordinate 23,427,380, forward strand.
CACGGTTCCTCCTTCGCATTGCCATGCGAACGCCCTCAGTAATCTAAGGTGCAGGAGCATGTTTGTCAAATAACTTTAGAATGGCTGCATTAAAGAGTGTAACTTTGGTTTCAGTGGATGAAGCTGAGAGAACACCAATGAATTGCCGCTGCATCGTGGAGCAATAAGTTCGCATCAATTCTGGCGAAACTACGCATGGCGACAAACACAGTTTTATATTTGTTGGGTTTAATTTTATAAGAGGCGAAAACAAGGTCATGGTGAGAAAAACCAGGAGCCGGAAATTGACCATGCTTTATAACATTATTGGGGAAACATGTAAGAATGACATCCAGCCATGTGTCAGAGGTAACGGTGAGTGGGATCAAGGTGAAGGATATAAAAATTTACAGACTGGACTAAAGATGTTAATTTGCGGCTCTGTGGAGAGTCTTTGCAAATATCAGTGTTCAGATAACCAGGTGATGTGTATAATCCGAACTCAGGGACTTGCTCTAAATCAGAAAAGTAGTTAATTGTTTTGGGACAGTAAACTACACCCAATACGGCTTTTACCCCTTTGACATTTAACTCGAGAAATAACCATTCCGCAAAACCAGAGTACAGAGACTGAGATAAATTTAAGATTTTGTACGGAATGGAGCTTCTGAGGTAAATGGCAACACCACCGCTGCCCTTTCCGGTCCGATCGTTTCTGATTAAAACAAAGCCAGGTAGGGCATACGACGTCGAACCAAGGGTGGCTTTTAGCCAGCTCTCAGATACTAGTATCGCATGAACAAATTGGGACTGAAACGTATCTAACAAATAGGTAAAGTGAGATGGAATACTTAGGGCATTTATATGCCACACATTGAAATGACATGAGTTGAGAAATTCTCGTGACACAAGGGTGCCCAAAGAGTGAGAAGCATCAAGTGAGCTTAATGAGAGAAAGGCAGCACTGTCATTATTGGCAGAGTAAAATTTTTCATCATCTGACATAAATATTAAATGGATATATTATATAATAATATAAATATATATATTTCCAAAAATGGTAAGATAAAATTAATTAAAGTTGCTGCAATACAAACACAAAACCTGATTCTCCTGCTGGTTAGCCAATGTGAGAACGAAATTTTAGAAAACAAAGAAAAAAGAAATACGACAGACGCACTAACATATTATATAAGTAAAAAAGAGTTCAAAACGAATAGACTCGATTTAAACAAGTACTTAAAAAACATGCTAAGACAAACTGACCCATGAAACGTCAAATAAAAAAATAAATATTAAAAAAGTATGAAACGTCAAACGCTCAAACGTCAAACCGAAGTGATACAACCTTGTTTTTATAACACAATAAAAAAAAATATTATAAAAGTAATGTGGGAAGACAAGACAAAAAGTGTTACGCAAGTGAATGAGCACGCTGTAGTGAGCAAAGTAAAACTGATTACTACATCCATAAATGAACAACACGAATACCAAAATAAGTTAAGACATTATGATACAGTTGTCACACCACAAAAGGTTTTATTCAGAGCAATGACGCGTAAATTAATGTCGGAGAGGCAACCGGATGGCTCGTGTTATTTGAGCTCCCGAAGTGTTGTGGAACCGCCCTGTGCAACCCGAACTGACCCAACTGTGACTGATTCGGAAATAGGAGTCGGGTGGTAACAAAAAATAATTGTCGCGAGGCAACCGATTGAAACGCGGTAGTTTGAAAGTGTGTACGCTGTTTATATAATGACATTTTATGCCGTCTCTCCTAGTGCGACCAGAGTCGAGTAAGCGAGCGAAGAAAAAAAAATTGTCAGGCAACCGCTTGAAAATGGCATGCTTGTTCTTCATCACATACAGACACTTTAAAAAAAATGCCATTCATCCCGGCCGGCCGGTTATCGAGCTGTCAGAGTTGGAAGCCGGAAAAAAATATGATGGACGAGAACTTAGAAAAAATGCACTTTCGAGTCTTGTATGATGTAATAATTGATATGCACAAATGCCATCCCTCTCCCACAAAATTTCATCCCCCTGTGTCCACCCTTACAAACGCGAAATTCGTCAAATTGGAATACGCGCAATAAAAGGTTTGACAATCAATTGCCAATGGACAATTTGCGCGTGGGAGGCACGGTGCGGAGTCTCTAGTTGCTGAACTATTCACCGCTCTTTTTCCGATACCTCCCATATCTGAACCAGTCACAGTTGGGTCAGTTCGGGTTGCACAGGGCGGCTCCAGAACACATCGGGAGTTCAAATACTGCGAGCCATCCGGTTGCCTCTCCGACATTAAATTACGCGTCATTGCTTTAACTGTTTAAACCGCCAGCTTAGCGTCACGTTGAGGCCAGCCAGGCAGGTCATTGGGGACAGCAGCGGCGGCCTGCGTTGCGGGTGTATTGGGCTCGGGTGTCGATGTAGACTGTGGTTTGCTGGAGGCTTTGAGGCGCTCGATATCTTCTACTGAAGCGATGTGTTCACGGGCACTCGAGGAAAACTTCACAAAGATGATGCTATCGAGTGACCAACAACAGCTTCTCATGCCGAATGTTTTTCTTGCCTACACAAACAATTCTTGCCGCTGTGGTGTTAGAAACTCTGAAATGGCAAAAGTAGTTCCCTTGCATGCTGTCTTCTTCTGCCACACCATGGACTTCAGGCGCATGTCTGTGAAGCGCACAAGGATGGGTATATTGTCCCCCCTCATAAGTGTATGTTGTATGGGGCCCTTATAAGTATATGTCGTCTGCTAAACGTAAGCGGTTTAGGTATTCTCCGTTGATACAAATGCCAATACCCTATCAGTCCGATTTTCTGAAAAAATATTCCAAAAGGCATATGAATATCATCAAAAATGGGGAAGAGGGTAACTTTATACTTCGAAGATATAAAATGGTTGCCCAATATTTACTTCCAAAAAATGTATATCGAGGAGGATCATGCATATTGTTACGAAATGGGCTGAAGGAGAATCAATTGATTGGATTAATGATTTAAGTATTGAAATATGATTTGAATGCTGTGGCATGTCAATCAAAGAAATAAACATAATTCTTTGAATTTAGAGAACATCAAATTCTACAAGCAGTTCAAGAAGACCCAAGTACTTCAGTACGTCAAATCGAATCAAGTACAGGTGTATCTAAGAGTACCGCCCACCGAATCTTGAAGAAAAACGAGCTTCACCCGTATCATGTACAGCGAGTACAATCATTACTACCACGGGATTACGCTCCTAGAGTTGCGTTTTGCCAAACGATGCTAGAAAGACACAGAGAAGACCCTCGATTCATAGAGAAAATTTTATGGACTGATGAGTCAACATTTAAAAAAGATGGGTACATGAATTTGCATAATTTGCACGAGTGGCATGTAGAAAATGCAAATTTGATGAGGCAAGATAGGTCACAGTATCGATTTAAAGTAAACATGTGGACCGGGATACTAAATGGCAGAATAATTGGACCTTTAGAGCTGCCAGAGATTTTGAATGGACAAGTTTATTTGGATTTTCTTCACAATACTTTACCAGATTTATTAGAAGACGTGCCACTGAACATTTACAGAGTAATGTGGTTCCAGCAAGATGGCTGCCCAGCGCACTATGCCCGTTTAGTAAGAGAACATCTTGATGAAGAATACCCGCTCAGGTGGATAGGGCGCGCTGGGACAGTCTTGTGGCCACCCCGTTCGCCTGATTTAAATCCCCTAGATTTTTTTTACTGGGGAGCGGTTAAAGAGAAAGTGTACTCAAAAACAATTGAGAATTTAGCTGAGCTGCGTGAAAGAATAACAGAAGCGGTTGAATTTGTAAATGGGAGAAGATTTGCCCGGAAAGTAGCCCGATCTTTTTTAAGAAGATGTCGTGCATGCATTGCCGTTGAAGGAAGGCAGTTTGAACATTTTTTGTAAAAAAAAAACAAATCTGATAAATTGTTTTTAATTAAAAAAATTCTAATGAGAAAACTGGTCCTAAATTAAAGTAAAAAGATTGAGTCAATATCATAACCTTGCTCTTAAATTACGTGGAAATTTGATTTCTTGTCTCGCTCACACTTCGTAAAATGACTCTCCCCATCTCTATCAAACTAAGCAACGGCGTTGAGCAAAGATTTAGGTAAGCTAAAGTAATTTTAAGGAAGTATGGACATTTTGTGAATAACTGGGGTTATTTACAAAAAAAAAAAACAATTAATTAAAAGATAATCTAGCAAGTGTCATACAATTTTGGAATCCTTATTGAACGCGACACTTTTTTACTTTACTTGCCAAACTAGCGTAGTACATTTTTTTTTCAGTACAGTCAGTTAAAGTTGGGCAAAACAGTAAATTTAAATAATTGGGTTTTGAAAAAGTGTAATTTACTTCCAAGAAGGCAAAAATCTACAGAATCATTATTCAAGATTACATAACAATAATAAAAAATTTATAAACTACGCAATTTGTAGAAACAAGACTAACCATTACAGGGTGTGGATTTTTTAGTGAGTTTTTAAAGTGACCATAATTTTTAAAGAACGAGTTGGATTTATTTTTTATTTTTATGATAACTGTTATGACTTGGTCTATCATCCGTTTACGGCTTGAAGTCAAATTCTGGAACACCCTGTTTATCTATTTATTTATTCGAATAATACCTTTCTCGATAATTTGGATGTTTTACTATCAAGATAGTCAAAAAAAACAATATTTCTAGCAGCATTTTCGGGATCCTGTTGTTTTACCAAATTTATTTTGGTCAAATTTCATTTCCCAAACAAATTTTAGCAACTATTTTGTTTGCTAATGCAAACTTTGGCACAATTTTAATACGAATATTTTCATTACGTCAAATTTTCATTCAGCAAAATATTATTACGAAAAATTACATTATGGCATGTGGTCTTTTAGCAAATGCTTTAGTAAGGCAAAAAAACATTAGAAAATAAACATTTCGTCAAGTTAATCTTATGTCAAACTATAAAAAGACAAAAATCACAATTGTTTGGGTTATGACATTTTACCAAAATGCTATGAAAAAAAACCGCACGGTCCCTTAAATAAAATAATGCACGGTTAAGTAGGTCGGTAGGCAAAGGCGTTAAATTAGATCTATTAGCAGTAAAACAACAAACAATCGTAACTATTGTAGTATTTGGTAGGTTAGGTTAGGGTTTGCTTGTGTCCTTTAGAGCGGAAATAGGCACCCCGCGAAGCGGGGTGACGTCAACACGCTGGCAGTTAGGTTAAAATTTGATCTCTACGCGAATAAATTTTCCCTACCCACATAATAAAAAAAGTTGTTATTTTATTGTGTATCTTATACACCATTGAAATAAAGATGCAAATGATTTCTCATTGAAGAGTTCCTCTGCTGATTAACCGACGGAATAGAAATGGTCAATTAAATATTGACGATACAAATCATTTGCCTTATTTTGTTTTGGATAAAAAATATTATGCCAACTAACATATTTAACTTAATGAACTTTGGTAAAAGTACCAGTTGGTAAACGAGATATTGCCTAAACATGAATATGCCAAACATAAGGTTTGCGTAAAAATTATTTGTCGAGTGTTAATTTGGCAAACGATTATTTGGCAAATGAAAATCTACGAAAAATGTTTTGGGAAGTGATAATTTGTCATTTTTTTGGTAAAACAAAGGTAACCCGCAATTTTTACATAGGCCGGAATAGTAATAATTCAACAAATACTATATTCGATAATTTTAAACTGCAATTTCTTTAGCCAAAAATAATAACTTCCGAGACAAGTACTTGCATTGATAAGTATGCCTTTAACTTCGATAATAAAATTGCTGCTCTCAATCATGACCTTAAGTTGTCGGATCATACTACCTAAACTGTAGCGATACATACTAAACATAAAAGAAAAAAAGTTTTTCGGGACAATCTTACACAAATCGACCACTTACCTACCAAACTAAGCACTTTGGCACTTGTACTATGGGAACTAGACGACGATATACATACTTATATAGATAAATGGATACTTTAATACACAGGAATTAATTATCTATGACTCAGGAACAAGAATTCATGCTCATCACACAAATAAATGCCCTTACCGGGATTCGAACCCAGGACCTCCAGCTTTGTAGACAGGGTCACTACCAACTGGACTACAGAGATCTTCAAAAAGAGTACTAGAATTATGTTATAACTGGAAGCGGGATATGTACCAGAACAATCGGAAAAAATCAGGGAAAGTTTTCATAGTCTGTCTTTTAGTGAAACATTTGAAGCTGACAACGCTAATTAGACTTAGAACTCACGGAATTTTAGGACCTTACAGCAATATTTTGAAATGAATGCGTTTATTGCGTTCCGCTTGTTCGACTAAAACACAGTGTAAAAACGAAATGGCTATCACCTGGTATAAAAAAAATCACTAACGGGCAAACGAATACCGCGTATAGGCCGCCATGGCAAAATACAGATACGTTTATTAACGCCATTTGTGACTCCATTTCTCATTTCTCGTCATTCGATCACGTTGTCCTGATGGGAGACTTTAATATTGATATATTTAAGGCAGAAGATGTACATACTAAAAAGCTAAATAATTTTCTGTACTGTCAGAGCCTCACTCAGTATATAGACCGAGCTACTCATTTCACAAACCATAGCGAAACACTGATAGATGTAGTCTGTTCGAGTCTAAACGTTACCGACATATGTATTGATTTTATTCCTGAACTGAGTAGCCATGCGTTTATATCATGCAAAGTAAAAATTAATAAGGCCAAAGTTCCTCCAAAGATGATTATTTATCGCCCCCTAAAAGATATAAATATTGAAAATTTCCAGACTGACCTAGATCATATTGAATGGGAAAGAGTATTGTCCGACGATGTCAGCAATTCTGTATTAACTTTTAGCGCGTATTTACTGAACCTATTCGATCGACATGCACCTGTGAAAATGACTGTTTTCAAAGAGCGTTCTTTCCCATGGATTACATATAATGTAAAAAAAATGATAATAAAACGAAACGAAGCTCATGCATGTTACCGACAAAGCGGTAAAGATACGCAAAGGACGTACTATAAAGGCATGAAGAAGATCGTCATTGATGCCATACAAAGCGAAAAGTCTGCATATTTTAATAAGTACATTGTTTCTCAAATCAAAGATCCCCGTTCTCTTTGGAAACACATTAAACAGAATGTAGCCGATTTTAATAGAAAGGAATTCCACATACCACAACATTTACAAGACCCAAATGGCATGAATGATTTTTTTCTGGATGTGCCTGGCGATAACGAAACAAGACTATCTGACCTGACATACTTTGAATTCAATAGGCACAGCGATGCACAATTCACACTTCAACCAGTAACAGAAATCACCGTTGGTAAGATTATTAAATCCATAAGAACCCAAGCCCAGGGCAGCGATGGTATATCTCTGGATATGTTATTAATGACCCTGCCACGAATGCTATCCACTATTACCGCTATTGTGAATCGGTCGATCAATATGGGCATCTTTCCTGAGCCCTGGAAACGCGCTGTTGTTAGACCGATTCCCAAAGTTTCAGCACCGACCAAGTTCAAAGACCTGCGACCTATCAGTATTCTCCCCCTTATGTCGAAAATACTAGAGAGGGCTGTATGCATGCAATTAGCGGAATACCTGGAGAGTAATAACATCTTGCCCCCTAAACAGTCAGGTTTTAGGAAGAAACGCAGCACAGCTGCAGCCCTTCTCGACGTTATTGATGATATCCTTGCCGCTGTAAATGATGGATATGCTACAATTCTTGTTTTGTTGGATTATACGCGCGCCTTTGATACAATAAATACAACATTGTTATTGTCTAAATTAACTTATTACGGGTTTGACTATAAGACAATCAACTGGTTTGCAACTTATCTTAGTGATCGGTCTCAGCGGGTCGAAGTGCAAAACACTGAGGGCTTAGTGCCGTCTTCTCAGGAAGTCCTGACCACCAAAGGCGTGCCTCAAGGGTCCATCTTGGGGCCTATTTTGATTATTCTATACAGTGCAGATATAATAGGTAACATTAGACATTGCAAATTTCACCTGTACGCTGATGATTTGCAAATATATATATCGTTCAAGCCCGAACATACCATCTCAGCAGTTGAAGCATTAAATGAGGACCTAAGTAAAATTGCGCACTGGTCTAGGGTTGATACCTTAGTCCTAAACCCTTTAAAATCGAAGTTTTTGGTGCTCGGTACAAAACATGGAATTGCCAACACGAAGTCCTGTAATTCTCAAGTTCGTATTCTTAATGATAATGTAGCGCGCGTAGAAGAAGCCAGAAATCTTGGGGTCCTTATGGACGGAAGATTGCAGTTTGAAAATCACGTTCTAGAGATTGTTCGTAACTGTTTTTATCGCCTCAGTGTTTTGTATAGGGTTCGTGATTACCTAAAAACCGATATCCGTATCAAGCTCTGCGAAACACTAATCCTATCAAAACTCAACTACGCGGATACAGTTATTGGTGAGTGTCTTTGATCCCGTACAAAGCTAATTATACAGAGTCCAGAATGTTTGTGCTAGATTTTGTTTCCCGATTCCACGCCGTGCTCATGTCACACCATATTTAAATAATTTTAGTCTACTAAAAATGGAGGTCCGAAGAACAATTCACCTTCCTACTCTGCTATTTGGGATCATTAATAGCAAACAGCCTTCCTATCTTTATGAGAAGTTAACATTTTCTCGTATGCACATTCGACAAGCCCCCCGCCTCATGTGTCCACGATGCAGGTCGGCTAGTTTCCGGGGCAGCTTCCGGTACGCGGCTACGCGTTGCTGGAACAATATCCCACCCCCTATCAGAAAATCAGACTCGATATTTACGTTTAAACGGAACTTAAAACATCACCTACTTAATAATCAAAATTCTATTGCCTAGCAACCTGCGTCTGTAATAAGTGTAGGTATTCTTTATACAAATAATGCATACGAGTAAACACGCGAATCCTCCATAAGTCTTTCAGCCTATTTATTAATTGTTTATTTTCTTCTCTTATGTCAATCCAACTTCTAGTTTGGTTATCGCTGTGGTAAATAACCTGAAATGTATAATCTTAGCAATAAAGTATTACTATTTTTATACCTGTTCAGTAAACGCGATTCCTTAATTTTAGTTTTAGGTTAGGTACTCATTACAGGACCCACTGAAAATCAGCGTCGGGGCCCCCTCTGCCTCGACTCATGCTGAGTGGGTTCCTTTTTTGAGACACCTAATACTTTTAGATATAAGAATTCTGTACACTGTTTTATATTTGTTGTTTCAAAATAAATCTTATTCATTCATTCATTCATTCAATAAGATACCAAAAATGTTCCTACTGTCTAAATGATGACAGTAAAGTATAAAACATATGCAAACTTATTAAAAAAGTGCATTCTGAAATCACACAAAATTTCAAACGCCAAATATGTTGGAAGGTGCATCAATATTGTTAAGGGAACTTGGACTGTCATTAAAGATAATACTGTTGGTAAGGATTCCTCGATAGGAATAAATTCCATCTTTGTCGACAGTGATGTAAATTTGTCCCCTGATGGGATCGCTGCAGCTTTTATTAATAAATTCATCGATATTTTGAGTAATATAAGTAGCCATTACAGAAGTGTAAATCCGTATCTATGTATTACATTATGTTCCAGTATTAACCTTAATCCAAATTGATCCACTAGAAATATCCAAAACCAGTCCAAAGCAGTTACGTAACACCAATTCTGTAGGTTACGATAACATCCCAACCTCAGTTATAAACGAAACGCTGAATTTTATAATTGGTGATATACCAATAATTCAGCGTTAAACCATATTTTCAATTCGTCAATAACAGACGGATGTTTTCCTGATAAATTAAAAGTGACGACCATTAAAATCATTCTCAAGAAAGGCATAGATAATTACAGACCGATTGCCCTTATAACTAATTTCTTAATGAGTTATTAAAAATAGCTACCGAAGATTAATAAATTTCTTTTAGAAGCATAATATATATTGTCCAATACACAATTTCGCTTTGAGTCAAATAAAACAACAACAGTAGCTGTATATGAGCTCATTGATACCATGACTTCTTGAAGTTTTTGGTCTATTTGTAGATAATATGGCTCTGACTACATGGTGGTCTGAGTGAAAACTAGGTTTAAGTACTTCCGGTTCATGTTATTTTTTTCATTTCGTTGTAAGTACGAAGTCAATTTCATTTTTATTACAAGCTTTTATTTAACTTGCCCTGTTAGTATGAGACAAATCTTGCGAATTAAATTTGACCCACTACCCGGTGAAATTTTGGGTACAAGTAAAGTTTGGATGTCAATTTAATAGTATGGCACCATCGAGCTGATCTGATGACGGAGACAGACGGTGGCCATGGGAATTGTCAGTATGTATGGGACAAATCTTGCAAGTTAAATTTGACCCACTTCCCGGAGACCGATTGACCTGAAATTTTGGGTTTAGGTAAAGTTTGGACGACAATTCGATAGTATGGTACCATCGAGCTCATCTGATGATGAAAACAGAAGGTGGCCATGAGAATTCTGTACTTAACCGACGTAACCCCGTTGAGTTTGGGTTCGTTAGAATCGTCTCAATGATTGATGATGGTATACAGAAAAGTACAGTCGGCAATAAAAGCTTGTACCAAAAATGTCATTTTTGACAGAAAATTATTAGTCCATCAAGTCACGCCCAAGTCCATTTCTGATTATATTTTTTTTTATAATAGGCGATCAGTATGTATGGTTGATTTTCAAATCATGTGTTTAATAGTTCTTTTCCTCAATAATTTCATTGCCCGTAGCCCCACTGACCCAAAGCTCTTCTGTATTCGTTAGTTGGTTGACCAATTCATTAAAACAACTGATGATGTTCGTATCAAATTAACTTTCATTGTTAAATATTTATGTGTTCAGCTACAATTTTGGGTTTTGTAGAATTTGTTCTTGAATTGGTTGACAATTATAATGATTTGTCTTTAATTTAGAAACTCTTCGCTGACTACACCACCGACCTCATCGCTACGTTTGCGCTCGGCATCGAGAACAATGCCGTCGTCACCGGCGACAGTCCCATCCGCGCCGTCACCAGAGACTTCATGGAGTATAACTGGTTCCGTGGCTTATCTTGGTACAGCATCTTCTTCTGGCCTGCTCTTGTTGACATTTTTGGGTGCGTTTTTATAACTATTAGTTTTAGTGTGTACATTTTTAAATGTTTTGCCTATAACAATAAATTTCACGAGCATTTCGACTTCCTGGCTTGAAAGAATACGAAAAATAATTACCCTTTATAAAATATGTTTTATTACTTGCAGGTTCTCGTTTTGGCCAAAAAAAACTATTTCGTTCTTCAGAAAAACTTTTAATTTGATTTTGGAACAGAGACATGCAAGTAACATTCAAAACAATGATCTTATCGATGCTCTGGTCAAGATGAAGAACGACAAACTCGACGATGGGCAAGGTATTTTTTTTCTTTTCCATAAGAGCTTTGAGAAATTGTATGACTGTGACTAAAATCTATAGACATCTATAGCTAGCGACCAAATCGGTCATGTGGCTTCAGCTGTATTGAAACTCCGTTAGTTACTTCCCTGAACAACCTTTTCCGATAATCGTCGTGCTGGCAGGCCGCGGGCGGTGGGTGCGGGTGTAGTGGGATGGGGAAAAAAAAGAAAGAAAATGCGGGCTCAGCGACTTTGACTTTTTTCCAAACAGTTGCTCTGTACTCCCTGTGCACCCAAAAAAAAAATTATCGGGTAGTGGGAAGGTAGCCAGCGTTAGTTAAAATTACCAAAATAATTAATTTTATGTGGGCTCAGCTGTATTGGCTTTTTTTCTGACGCGAGATTAATTAATATGTAAGCTCCAAAAAAATAGCCATGCAAAAATATCAATGGACAGGTATCAAAAAAAATGTTGAGACCATCAACGCGCTCACGGCGCGTCGATTGTGTTCATAACGGGACTGGTAAAGGATGCTAATGGAGATACTTAAAATGTAGATGATGATCTTTGCATTTCAGAATACAGTCATGATTTGCTTGCCGCGCAGGCTTGTATCATGCTGCAGGCCGGGTTTGATACAACAGCGGTAGCCTCGACATTCATGATATACGAATTGACGCACAAACCAGAAAAACAGGTGATAAAATTGATGAGTAGATACGTCAATACTAATAGTTCATGTAAAAAAGTGTTGAAGTAAAATTATCAATACATGTTGAAATCACGAAAATATTGCTTATTTTGAATATATAAATAATAAATACTAAGTGTAGCAATATTTTTCTTTAAAGCATTGAAACATGTTGATTTGTTGAATGGCGTTTCGTTCACGATTGGTTCTACTACTCTTTACTCTGCTTCTGATATTTTCTCTTAGTTAGGTTAATATCTGAAAATGTAACTTTTACTTACTTTTAGCTACGATAAATTCTTGTTTCTGAAAATTTGAATATTTTTATCAGGGAAAATACATTTATTTGTATTTATTGACTTAGATATTTTGAAATAGAAATCATTTATATGTTTACAGGAAAAGCTTTACCAAGAAATTATTGAAGCCAAAGAAAAGAAGGATGGTGCTGATTTAAATTTCAATGATTTGGAGAAACTCACGTACCTAAACTGTGTCATCAAAGGTGTGCTTCAAACATCATACTAATAATTTAAAATTTGTATACACTATGCAGACTAAAACACATAGTAACTACTTAGATTAAAACAAAAACTGTAGCTTTTTTACTCCGTTCTTTGGCCGCATCTAATACTCGTTTCTGTTGTGTTCTGTTTAAATAGCACATAACATATTTTTATATCCCATATATAAAAAACTATTTTATACCCGTGTGGTGTCGTCGGGTTAGAATTTCACCACCACCTTTCTTCCCGTGGGTGTCGTAAAAGTCGACTAAGGGACCAGGGTTGAAGTGTGTTGTGGGCGATGGGCTAGCAACCTATCACTGCAATATCACATTTAGTCGATCTTTTATACCCACATTTATGCTAAGAGTGGCGCTGGAACATACGTTTCATGTGCTCTGCCTACCCCTTTTGGGAATAAAGGCGTGAATGTATGTATGTATGTACTTTTTTATCTCACGTGTTATATTAATAACTAGTTTAAGGAATTAAATCATTTCAACTTCTCTTATAAGCAGATCACCAAATTCTTATTAACCATATTTTTTTCCATAAACTGTTATCTCATGATGCTCTCTGTTTACAAATTCATAGAGACCCTGCGCAGATATCCTCCAATGGGCTGGCTTGATCGCATCGCAGCGACCAACTATAAGATCAACGACACCCTCACCATCCCCGCCGGTACACCCGTCTACATCAACGCCATCGGCATGCATCACGACCCCCAGTTCTTCCCTGAACCCTACGACTTCAACCCTGATAGGTTCTTGCCAGAGAATGCTGACAACATTGTCCCGTTCTCTTATTTACCGTTTGGAGATGGACCCAGGGCGTGCATAGGTAAACTGTTTTTTCTTTAGTTTAATAAATAAAAAATGAATAAATAAATATATATGGGACAATCTTACACAAATCGACCTAGTCCCAAACTAAGCAAAGCTTTTACTGTGGGCACTAGACGACGGTAAACATACTTATATAGATAAAAACATACTTAAATACGTAGAAAACAACCATGACTCAGGAACAAATATTCGTGCTCATCACACAAATAAATGCCCTTACCGGGATTCAAACCCGAAACCTCTTGCTTCGTAGGCAGGGTCATTACCAACTAGGCTAAAGCGGTCGTCGTTTTGTGTGCCAACAAATAAATTCTTATTCTTATTTTAAATTGTGTGTTTTAACTTTATTTATATCAATTGTCTTCTTTGTGTCTGATTCAAATATATCTCGTCATACTACATACTTTTCATCAAATAGTTTGTTTAACATTAGGTTTTTCAAAAGACTAGTTTTAGAAGCGACCAAAACGTACCTACTATTTGTTTTTATTTGTGTTGTTCTAAATCATGAAAAGAAATGATATTTTGGTTAATTTTGTCCTACCAAATAAGTTTATTCTTCAACACGTTCTGTAGCTCTATGTGACTTTGTTGATTTTTATAAAGAAGTTGTGGTATGAAAAATACACCTTAGAATATTAGTGTCATATGATTCATAGTATTCACATATCCTCGCGTTGTATCAGAATGTTCTGTACGTCTTTTGTGAATTTATTTTATTTTAATGTGGATGTTTATTGACTTTAAATAAATGCAATTCTTCTTCATCATTTTATCTTTTTTTCAGGTAAACGCTTCGGCCAGATGTCACTGCGCTACTTACTTTCCAAGCTAATTCTATCTTATAAGTTCAAGCCTCTTCCTGGCTACCCGAATCCAATCAACGTTGGTGTTGAGAAGAAAGGACTCTTCTATATGCCAGACGAGCCTCTTTCTGTAGAGTTTATCCCAAGGAACTAAGTATATGACTATGTTTAAAGAAAACACAAAAAACCGAAGAGTTATTTTTCAGAGAGCGTTATTATTCTGTTTTTTTTTTATTACTAACGCCGTACAGCTAAAACAAAATTCGGACATACATGATTTAAATATAATGTCATAAATATTAAGTTTTTACAGAGTAGTCCCATTTTGAGATTTTTTTTTACTGGGAAGTGTATACCTCGAAGTTAGTCGCCTGTAAATTTGAAAAAAAACAACTTATGGGATCTCACTTGTTTGATAGGTTATTGTGTTATCAATACATACAAATTATGAATGCAGTCCCATTCTTGCTTTTTCATTTTTTGCCCTTTGAAACTTTGTAATCCTATTTATTGTTTAAACATTTTCAATGTGTTACGAAAATTAGTAATCCGCCTATATGGCTGATGGGCGTAACACACTGGAAGTGATTAAAATGTCAACGATTTAAACTACAAAATCAGGAACATGAAATAACGGCCTTATCCATAAATAAGCTTTTGTAATGGTTGTAAGTATTTCGAGATGTATTGATATAATTTTATACAAAACGCTGTACCGGAATGGACATGCTCGCTGACGGTTTTCTTAAAGTATCACATTATATAATTATTGACACAGAGGGAGTAAGGAAGACAATTTTTATTTCATACCCGAAGTTGGAAAATTGACTTAATCTATTCCTTATTAGGAAGGAACTGTAAATAGTCAGTATTGTAAACTTAATTCATTTAAGCCATAAGCGGCCGCAATTGTGCAGATCAAGTGCTATCCGTTACCACCAATATCGAGACAGGCTTCCAAAAGCAATTGAAAACTGTGGCTGTTTTCGTCGATTTATCAGCTGCCTACGACACAGTGTGGCGTCAAGGCCTATACCTCAAATTGATGAAAGCTGTCCCATGTCGGAAAACTACAGCACTCATAAACAAAATGCTTAGTAAGCGCGAATTTTCTGTGCATCTTGGAGACAAACGCAGTCGCGTCAGGAAACTCAACAACGGTCTTCCACAAGGATCAACACTAGCCCCACTGCTCTTTAACCTATATACACACGATCTGCCCGAGACAGCGTCCAGAAAATTTGTTTACGCGGATGATATTGCTCTCACCCACCAACACCGTACGTTTGAAGTATCCGAGAAGCAACTCACCAGTGACCTAGAGATGTTGGAAAATTACTTCAAAAAATGGCGCCTGGTACCAAACGCGAGCAAAACTGAAGTGTCGACATTCCACCTGAATAACAAACTAGCCTCGTACTCGCCAAAAGTAACCTTCGATGGAAACCTCTTGCGGTACAATCCACTCCCGAAGTACCTTGGAGTCACGCTGGACCGCTCGCTTTCTTATGGCCCTCACCTCAAAAAATTAAGCAAGAAACTAGGTACACGCAACAACATCATGCATAAGCTGACCGGTACGACCTAGGGAGCTGGGACAGATGTACTTCGCACAACCGGGCTTAGCCTAGTTTACTCTGCTGGAGAATACTGTGCGCCAGTCTGGCTGAATAGCACACATACGGAGAAGATAGATGTCCAACTGCGCAAAACTATGCGGTGCATCTCAGGCGCAATAAAATCTACTCCCACACAATGGTTACCAGCCCTAAGCCACGTACCTCCGCCACATTTAAGAAGACAGCAAGCCCTGTTGCAAGAGTGCAACAAGATAGCGAGCAGACCAGACCTGCCGATCTTCCAAGAGTTCTCTTCCCCTCCGCGACATCGGCTAAAATCCCGGCACCCTCCTTACCAGACCGCCCAGAACCTTCTTGCTCGCCAACCTAAAATCAAGGACCAGTGGAAAGAGGAGTGGAAGGCTAATCCGCCTAAGGACTCACTGACTGACCATGATCCCACCCGGAAACCCAATGGCTTCACTGCCCCAAGAAGAGAGTGGTGTCAGCTGAACAGGCTGCGAACTGGACACGGACGATGCGCCGATTACCTGTTCAAATGTGGATGGAGAGATTCACCGGCATGTGACTGCGGGGCCCCCGTGCAGACCGTAGACCACATCATAAAAGACTGTCCCATCCGAAAATACAGCGGTGACCCTCAAGATCTGTTCACCCTCACTGACAACGCAGCCCAATGGGTGAAGAATATAGACATACGATTATAATTTTTAGTGCATTGAATAATTCAAGTGACTCGACATATCTATGCCATACGATTAAATAAATAATAATAAATAATTCATTTAAGAATATTGTATGAGATTATTTCACGATAATGGCTACGAGGGGATTGTAATTGTGCAATATAATCTAAATTAATAACACTTCTTTACAATACGGACATCTATATACTATCTCAACATCAGAAATTGTCTAAACCTAGAAACGCAGGACAACATACGATTTTCAGTCTTAATAGCTAGGGCATTAGGAACTGAATGGGAAGGTACGATACTACCTTTTGTCATGGGACAAATAGTATCACGTGTAACACTAGCGCACTAATACTACAATCAGAATTCAACCTTATTGCCAAAGTGTTAAGGTTCGTAGAAGAGGTGGACAAAACTACTTACGCCTTTAACTTCGCTTCCCACAATGTGGAAAGACATGTCATGTCTTTCGTGTCCGTCGTGTCCTCCGTGTCCGTCGTATTCTTCGTGTCGCTGTCTGTCATGTCTTTCGTGTTCGTCGTATCCTTCGTGTCGCTGTCTGTCATGTCTTTCGTGTCCGTCGTATCCTTCGTGTCGCTGTCTGTCATGTCTTTCGTGTCCGTCGTATCCTTCGTAGCGTTGTCCATCATGTCCTTTGTGTCCGTCATAGCCTTCGCGTCGCTGTCCGTTGTGTCCTTCGTGTCCGTCGTGTCCTTCGTGTCCGTCGTAGCCTTCACTGACAGTGCCTCTGGTTGTAGTCTGGGAAATTATTGGTGTGTGTTTTCTTTAATGTGGTGAATGGCTTGTCGGTGTGGGGAAATTATCTTCATAATAATGAGTCATTTGCATTTCTAATTTTATAGTCTTTTGTATATTTAAAGTGGTGTTAGGGCCTAAGTTATATTCACCTTATCGGAAATATTCTGTAGGGTTTATGTAGCTAAATCAGCTCGGTCTGTTTGCTGGTGGAACTCGGTCAAAACTGTATTTACGGTAACGGAGTCCTTCCGGAGGTTCATATGGTCAATCAAATATAGCTAATGTGCCCCCTGGCACTTTGCTACCAGATTTGAGGTGTGGTCTGGCGTCTACCTTTTTACCAACATAGGAGACGAAACCCCTTAATCGGGGCCCTTACGTCTCTCAGAACTAACTGGCGACGTAGACAAGGCTTTGTCATTCATGTGATCAGCATTGGAGGATACTCCGCTCGTTAAAATCGATCAGTTGTCTGAGGGGTCGTTCAGCATTTAATATACTTATCTGTATGTCCCGCTTTTTTTTTTGACAGGTTCTAATGCAGCAGCCAGAAGGCTTTGGCTGCTCGTCTTTGCTGGCCTGTGGGCAGACTCCACTACGGGGCTGCCCGACTGCCGAAGAAGTATGTCCCGCTAGGGCGCCTTACTCCTCGTACTCCATCTAGACTGCGGTCGTGAGAGGGGGGAGGCAAATACACAGGCTGTTAGGGTTGCTATCTCAGATCTCAGTTTCGCCGACTGAACTATCTATAGCGTAGTTTGCTTCTGAACTAAGGTATGGTTCTAGAAGTAAGCCGAATAGGGACTGTGGGGTAGATGTAGGAATTGTAGGACTTAATTCACGCGTTATGGGATGATAGGCTTATAACTATATCTACTGCAACAAAATATACTACAAGATTTTGTTTGGTTTTGGTTTGAGTCACTATTCCAAAAGCATTTCATGTAAGTCATATAGTTAGTGAGCTTACTATGGGACTAGGTCGATTTGTGTAAGATTGTCCCCTTATATTTATTTATTTAACTAAGCTTATGTTATTAACATAAGCTATTAGTACTAAATGGTCAAAAGGAGTGTCAAGTTTCCGTGGAATACAGGTGAAATATTATAAAGGTGTGGAACTTATTAAACATCATAGAAAGGTAACGGTTCTATTCATGCCATTGGGATATCAGGATTGTTTCAGAAAGATGAAATAATTCTGGGTTTGATGACAGGCTGAGCAGTTCATGAAATCGATTTAAAGTATCTTATTATCATGAGTAGATAATTAGATATTCTCCATTCAAGGCAATTTATTGTTGTGAGTGGACACTCTTCATTTAAGGTACGATTTAGGACAAATATTTCACATGTAATGTACGGTTTGCATTAGCATTACCCCAATGGTTGTCGGTATAGAATGGTCTTAGGTTATTGACCGACCGATTGATATAAGTTATAAACATAAACATGTCACGATGATGTCACTAAAAGATGTGTGAGTCACTAAAAGATGTCAGTTGAGTTTGTCTAGGTGTATCTTCCAGTGGCGAAGCGTCAAAAAAATGGTTAGGCAAGCCAGAACAAAAAAAAAGGAAATAAACATACCAAAATTTCGATGTCTTGAAAACAAATCCGTGCACGTGAAGCAGCACAGCAGCGTGCAGTTGTAAGTCGGCAAACAAAATAACCTATTAAGTTTACAACTACCGGTGAGCCAAGTATATTTATCATATACCGCAGTAGTAAAGTGTTTGAAGAAACCATCTTTACGTTTATAGTCCATTTTTAAATCTGGACGGCCTAACTGAATGACATGTTTTTTATTTTCAAACGATAATGTAGAAAAACATGTCGTTTTATCTAATAAGTAATCTGTAAGACAACAATCTATGTGAATTAATGCCGCCATAATGGCGTTTACGAAAACAAACAAGAAAAACTGCACTGCAACCAACCTTTATAAATAAACACAATTCAATCCCAAAACAACACTAGTAAGTTAACTTTCGCTGTATTACGGTGCTTAATAATGTAATATTTAACTTTTAAAAACACAAATATTCACTTATTAACGCAATTTTAATTCACTTTCATAGGGCAAGGGCATGAGTCGCGAAACTAAGTAAAATTTAAAAATCTTGAGCAATTATTATAAAACCAACTTACTTATACACGCAAGATAAGCAAAAATAGTCTCTCTGCCAAGGGCGTAGTGCTTACGGACTACGTTTTTAGTGAAGAAGGCAACATGAATGAAGTTAGGTACATTCTAGCTGACGTGAAGTGTGACTGTGTGACGAGCCCGAAAATGGAATGCTCTAACCCGGTGCTAAGCGGCTTGACTAAGCACACTTACATAGGCATTTTGTTCCTGCAGTTTTTTAATGTGTGCGTGTTTTCGTAAAGTAGCGCACTATACGAGTATAGGACGATTGTTTATATGTAATAGTTTAGGAAAGCCAATATTCCTCGAGTTGACCAAGTGATTTTGCTATTTGTCTATGTGTGTGTTATACGTATGGTTACATCTTTTCGTTGTGTGTTTGCAATGTTTGAAAGGAAGATAAAGTAAAAGGTAAAGCTATAGTATTATTTATTTTTCATCACACTTGCTCGTCAATGGCGTTATTACTTGCGAGCGTACAGAGCAGTTATAGCCGTTTTACCTCCCACGGGGTGTTAAGTTTAGTTTTAAAATATAGAACCCACTCATACTTCACTTCGGACTGAGGATGTTTCCAATCAGCCAAGGTGTATTTCATATCTTCAAAAGTTTGCTACAACTAACTTTTAATGTGTATAAAACATATCTTTATATTAAATTTGACTGCAATTCAATGTTTAGTATCTATTACAAATGTATTTTTCATCACACTTGCTCGTATAATGTTTTTAAGTATTTTCAAATCGTGGCTGTATACCAAAGGTTCTTTGCCATACGCGCCTCACGTCAAATTCAACAAAATGGACGACTGACATGTTGCAGTTTTTATTACGATTTGTATTAATTTCATCTAAAATTTATTTGTTTCCTCGCAAATGTGATGAAAAACATTGTGTATAACACGGGGGCGTAAGAATATTGCAAACTCGAGTCATCAAAAGCCCTCCGCCTTCGGCTTCGGGCTTCTGATAGACTCTTGTTAGCAATATTCCACTTACGCCCCTCGTTAAACAATGTACTATAAGTTAGGTACGTTTTACATACACCTATTTTGTAACTATTTTGCTTAGGCAAGCCGGTAGGAATCGGCTTATTATGACGCTTCGCCACTGGTATCTTCTTGCAACTGACCTCTTGGTTTGAGACACTGGTAGCTTCATTCTCCGAGTCTTAAACTTTTAGGTAACTAGGTATGTAACTTGTTTAGGCCGTTCAGTCCCCATCCAATGAAGAGGAGTAGCATGTGTGAGAAAAGGAATTACCACACAAACCGTCGTTTAGAACTTTGTTCTAAACACAAGTACCTAGGATATTTTTCAAGTTAACTATAGGTTGAAATAAATATTCTGCTTGTTATGAATTCTAAAGGCTGCTCCCTTGTTCAACCGGACGGGTAATAGGTGTTACAGTGTTCGAGATTTGTGACTGGTCTTTTGACACATCGCGACACCCATATAACGTAAATTGGCACTGCTCACCGAAATAATAAAAAAAGTTTCAATCGCTTCCGAGTTACAAAACAAAGTTCAATCTCCATGCACGCTCTTTTTAGCACTTATAAAATTATTGTCATATTTTTTTACGGCTTATTTGTATAGAAATTAGCATTGAAAACTCGGTATGCAAACCATTACGTCCTACGACTTTTTATTTTTAAATTTAGTGATATACTGCTTTAATCGTTTGGAGTCTGTCAATTTAGAAATAAATCGATATGAATCAAATAATTGTGAATAGGAAAATAACAATGTATTATTTAATTACTGTTACCATAATACGAAATAAAATCACATCGATCGAAACCGACATATTTGATTGTGCAAAATGTTGCCTTTGAAAATATGGCATTGATTTCTGCACGGCGCGCGAGTTCTCTCAATTTTTCTCGCACTATCAGTCTCTCCCTTTACTTACAGGACACTTGTGTTAGCAGACGACAGTGTATGGGCTCTCTATTTGATTTCCTAAAAATAATTATTACACAGTAATCAATCGATTCCTTTTATTAGCCATCATCAATCGTAATCGGATATTATGACAATCGATTTACTCTAGCCACATCACTCTTTACATCATGTTGGAACTGTCCAAAGACCAGTCCCAAATCTCGTACACTGTAGGGGATTTTCTACCCAAAAATAAAACAATATTTATAATCATAAATAATAATATTTATACATAATATAACTAACAGTGAATGAAATACAACAAAATACTTTCTAAAAAATCTTCTCCTTCGCTTTCTTAAGCGATAAAATTATTCTTCCAAACCGTAGGACTTCATTATAACTAGAAATAGGAGATTAGTTGTAGTTGAAAGTAGCGTTCAGATAAGTTCATTTATGCACGGCTAGTCTAGCTTTAATTATGTTAATGAGGAGTCCAAAACCCGTCAATCTTTCATAAAATAACCTAGGTTATTACGATACACAACACTTCAGGGTTGTTAGTTTAGCATGGGGGCGACATTATTTCCGGCATAGGTGGGGCTAGCGGGACTACGCGCTCTGCGACTGTTGAAGTAAGTACTTACGTATGTGATGCGTTTTGTAAATTTTGCGGAAGGTGATATTATATTGAGAATATGAAACCATTATAGCATGACATAATATTATGATGGAAGAATATAGTGCAAAAACATTATTTGGTATGGAACATTCATCGTGACGTTCAACCTTAATCTATTCAAGCATGCCTCTAAGAGCGATTCTTGCTCCAAAGCGGATAAACGCCACTACGCGCTACGGCCCAAGTAACCATTGCTCGTCCTCGAAATGGGTAAATGTATCTACGGTATAAGATCACTACATCAGGTAAAGCACACACATAACTACTTCTGCGCCAGCTGCCGCCTACAATAGATAGCAATCTAGTAAATGATCTCATTAAGATTGTATCAGATCGTAATTAGGTTGGTCTAACTCCGTAATAACATTAGCGGCTTGGTCTTTCTTGATGCCGTGGGGTTTTGTAGTGAAATGTATTGACGTTGGATTGAAATTATATTGGTCAGTGCGGTCTTGCAATCCTAACAGTCTAAAATATCTGAGAGATATGTACCTACTTGGAGAATTTATTTTACGAGCATTATCACTGCGTACCAGAAAATATTTATTTGCACATTAAAACTTAACAATTGCACATGAATACCGAATTTTATTGAGTATTGTAGGTGTGCAATTTAGTAGTTTTTGTGTTTTTTTGATGTGACTAGTTTTTTTATGAAAATATTGAAAACCATGCAAATTGTGGTTAATTCTATATTAACTATCATAAATAGGTCAAGTACGAAGATCATCTCTGAAAAAATCACCTTTTCCACCTTTCACCAGTAGGTATATGGATGGACATAAATAAGCTATATTTTGTTCCGAAGTTTACAGCTGGACACCTAGTAGTAACCAAAATGTTCATAATTGTTACCAATTTTAATCAAGCATCTCACATATTGCCTTAATGTGGTTCGCTTTCCATACAAAACTTTATTTGACATTCCCAGGCTAGGCGCTGGTAGGTGTCTGTCTGACACCTCAGCATAATGCTGAGACAGCGACCGATTCCAGACCGCGAATACACACACATTATGTGTGTCAACTGTATTGATTCTTCTCCCTTTGTCCATGTGTGTCTTTTGTGTAGTGAATAAATGTCTTATTACTTTCTTTTTTTTTCTAACGTCGTGATTTTTTTTAAGTAATTAACTTTCATAAACTTGGGTTGAATAAACTTGTATAAACTAGAATAATTTGAGATATTAGTTTGTGATGTCATACTTTGCGAAAACCATTTTTCTAAAGCGAACCACCAACACTCTATCCTTAAAGACCTTCGCTATCAAAACACAAGCTGGCCCATCACGGCGCGTGGGAATCACATGAAAAGCAAAAACAAGATATGAGCTGACAAGCCTGTATATTGCTGTTTTGTCGACGCTCGTGAGTCTCTTGACCTTCCTGTTTTCCTGTTTTGCGAATTAATATACAATAGCACTATTTTGCACAACTCAATAGAACAAGAAAAGAACCAGGGGCAGCTCACTCAGTGATTTTGTCGCGCCGTTACAATTACCTACATGCCAACCAGGCTAACATACCGGCTCTAGCGCGGCTATGGCACGCACGCGTCCTGTCGCAGCGCGTTGCATGCGATAGAAAGGGATGGCCACGTTAAGAGGGTATCCTAGCAGCATTTTTCCATACAAACGTATTCCCCTATTTCCTTCCTGGTTTATCCCTCTAGAGGACTCGTTTTTTTTTATAAAATCTAGGTCTACTGTATGTATGCCCCTGTCATTTACTTTTTCCCAAAAAATAATTACCAAAACAGATACGAATTTTCGAAAACCTAAAAAATACCCCATTTTTACTGTCATATTTAGATGACTACCAGACAAATATGAAAAGATTTTACGTTAAAATAAAATAATAGAAACATAGATCTGCTCTTCCTCTAAATTTCGACACCAAACATAATTGAATCGGCGCAGGTTTGGCGGAGAAAACAGGGGAATACAAAGCATCGATCTGGTCAAGATTTTGTAGTGAAAATCGGTCTGAGCTGCAGTTGTCCCTATCGCACATTACGGGGAAAGACTTGGGCGCAACGCGACGGCAATAGTTTGTACAAATACCTATTTCTCAATTTTGTCGCAGACCGACTACGCTCTTAAGGCTCGTTCGACATACACATTAATGCAGGTGCATTAGTGCATAGGAGATTTGTTAATGTGAATAATAATTGTGATTTTGGTTTGGTGGCCCGAAAGATTACTGGCGTGTCTGCTACGCTAAATGACCAGAGAAATCTATTGATCCGATTGTTGGTGGCCCGAAAGTTCACTGACGACGTTGCCACGATGAATGGCAAACAAAATCTGTTGACCCAGGAATGATCAGGAACGAGCCAAGACCTTAAAATATCATTAAAATCCTAGATTATCTTTTCAATAGCACAAGACAGATTACGAATAATTAAGCGCATGGTTTCAGATAAATTTCCTCCCTCGGATGCTCCGGTTGTGGAAAGAGCGTTGCCAAGGTTTTCCTTGGAGACTACAGTATGGGGTTCTTCAAAAAAGGAGTGTACCTATAAATCCTTAATGGGTCGGTAACACGCATGTAACACCCCTGGAGTTACAAGCCTCCATAAGCGACGGTAACCACTTACCATCAGGTGGACGTAAGCCTATTTGCCACCGACGTGGTATTAGTACGTAGTTAGGTAAAACGGATTGTTTTTATCTCTGGCCTAGTATGGTTTATTACAACATTGCTCGTATGACTTTTACAATATAAATTGTATCGCCCACACACACACACAAGTGCGAGTCGGAATCGCGCACCAAGGGTGCCATACAAATATTTACGGTTTTCTCAATTTTTTCTGTATCTGTGCTTTAAGACGTTCCTTCGTACCAAATTTCAAGTTTCAGAGTTTACGGGAAGTACTCTGTAGGTTTTGATTCCCTTGCGAGATTTGAAAATTTGCGGAAATTTGCGGCATAAACGGCTGTATCTTTTGATTGCGTTGATTTAGAAGTTTGAGTTTTTCGCAGCTATAAGGGACAGTAAACCTGAGTATTTGGTATACATTTTAGCTTGATACCTCCATGCGTTCTTGAGAAAAAGGGTCTTGACAGACGGACGGACGGACGGACGGACGGACAACAAAGTGATCCTATAATGGTTCCGTTTTTTTACTTTTGAGGTACGGAACCCTAAAAAACAAAAAAAACTTAGTTGATTACATTGTTAGAACCTATTATTTTCCATGGAAGAGCGGGGCCTCCCTGTACAGGCATTGATTGCTTACCGGGCGGCTCTATCCCTTATATTATAAATGTATATAGTGAAGCTCAGACCAAGAAAAAACACAGACGGAGCGTTGCGAACAGTCAATTTCAAATCCAAGAGTAGTATATAAGTAGATTCGTAAGGGTTCCATATTATCGAAGACGCTTCCAGCTACTTCGCACCAGAGCATTATACAATAACTTTATAGCTACTGGATCATGAAAAGCTCTAGCATTACGCATAACAAAACCTAGTCTACGGAAACTACTGGAGGCGAGATCCCTTATATGGTCGTGGAAAGAAATACGCTTATCAAATGCTACACCCAGATCCTTGACAGAGAAGACCCTGTTAATTGGCTCGGAGCCAAGCAAGTATTGTGCAAGAATAGGGGCAGAAGAACGAGTGAAAGTGCACACACAACACTTAGACCCGTTAAAGTAAAGCTTGTTGTCCAGACTCCACCTGAACACTGCTTCAATATCCTCTTGCAGCGACTCGCAATCGGCAACTTGCTTCACCCCGTACACCAACTTCAAGTCGTCAGCATAGAGAAGACATCTGGCGCTACAAACAACCGATTCTAGGTCATTAACCATTACCCCAAATAGTAAAGGACCCAGGATTGAGCCCTGACTAACACCAGATCGAGTATGATATGTGTCAGAAAAGAAGTGGCCGTGTTGGACATATTGTTGCCGATCGCGTAGATAGCTGGCAAAAAATGTAAGTTAGTTTGGGGCGAAGCCAATGCGGTCGAGTTTATGCAGTAGCACATCGTTATCTACGCGGTCGAAGGCCTTCCGAAAATCAAAGTAAATGACGTCGACTTGGATACTCTTGTCGAGGAAATCTGAAATGGTATTAGTCAGGATTAGGAGGTTTGTATCGACTGACCAGTTTACCCTGAAACCATGCTGACAGTCGCACAAAAAAGGTTTTAAGTATGCGGACAGTGTTCGATGGAGTATGGATTCAAACAATTTCGCAAGTGTTGGCAGTATAGCTATAGGTCTATAGCTCTCGACATTACCAATGTCCTTTGATTTCGGGATCGGCCTTACCCTTGTGGTCTTAAATTTATCAGGACATGTGCCGGTGGAGAGAGCCAAATCTTTATCCGTTTAGTATTCATAGTACGCAATTAATAAGTAAAACATTTTATTGAGTGCTATGTTTTTAAATCTGCCTACTATGAATTCTGTTTAACTCACCATCGCTTTTTTAAGCAACGTTTTGTGTAGAATCATGTTACACTGCGAAATCGCTCGGCTCGCGCGCTGTAAGGTCGCGGTTCAACCTAATACTCCTCCTCGCTTCGCTCGTCGTCGTACCTACACGGACCTGCCTTAGAGTAGAATAGGTAGAAATCGTTATCAATGTAATGAAAAAAATAAGGCCTAAACTGATTGAAAACTGGAAATGATTGTATCAATGACAATGTTAATTAGAACATAATTCTACTTCTTAATTGATAAAATTTATAATGAACAAGTTTAGTTTTTAAAATTAATTGAATCTCGTGTCTGAGAAATATGTTTCATTCAAGTAAAGAGGCGGTGAAACAACAATATCCGAAATAAAAATACAAGAACCAAATATTATATTAAAGTACTTTCTGTGAAACGAATTTATATGAAAATTCTGTCTGCGAAACGAAAATAGATAATTATACTGTTTGATAAGTCTGTTATTTAAAAAAAGGGAAAAAAAATCATTGAATGGTACTTATGAGAAATATGTTTCGTTCAAGTAAATGGAAGTTGAAAGAATAATATTCGAACTAAAAATACAAGAACTAAATATTATATGAAACATTTTCTGCGAAACAAAATTCTATGAAATTTGTGTCTAGAGGAGAACTACCGGACAGCGGGACAGACAACGGACAGACGAACGATTTTCAACCCAAGCTGAATACTAGAACTTCGCTCACTGCGCTTGCTCGTCCGAAAACTTAACTTATGTTAAAAGAGGAATAAACAGGACAGGTAATGATGCTGATGAAGATACTTAAAATGAAGATGATGATTTGATGATCTTTGCATTTCAGAATTCAGTAACGATTTGCTTGCCGCACAGTCTGTAATCATGCTGCAGGACGGTTTTGATACATCAGCGGTAGCCTCAACATTCATGGTATACGAATTGGCGCACAAACCGGAAATACAGGGTATAAAATTGATGACTACGTCAAGGCCAGTAGTCCTTGTGAAGTGGCGTTGTATTCACGATTAGGTTAATATCTGGAAAAAAAAGTAAATTTTCATATCAAAAATAAGGAAAACCACAAACATACAATAAAAAAAAGTTCTAATAGAAAGCTAATTGCAATTTAAAAACAATGATTGCGGTAATGGGTAAAAGGCTCAGAATATTGTGGAGCTCGCAAGGTCAGCGCTGATTTTCGAAATTATATTTCCTTTTACTTATCTTTAGCAACTATTAATTATTGTTTCTGAAAATTTGAATATATTTATCACTGGTTTGCCTTTTACATTTACTTCTATTATAGGTTTTATTGGCTTAGCTATTTAGAAATAGCAATCATTTAAAAGATATCAGGAAAAGCTTTACCAAAAAATTATTGAAGCCAAAAAAAAGAAGGATGGTGCTGATTTAAATTTCATCGATTTGGAGAAACTGACGTACCTCAACTGTGTCATCAAAGATGTGTTCTTCAAATATCATAATAATCATTTAGCCATGTTATACTATGCAGACTAAAACAATTAAGGGGGCGTTTCGGAGTGGCACCGCGCGAAGTTTAGGTTTTTAGCGCTACTCACACAACGCTCGAGGCTCGCGCACCGCACACGCACACATGCACGTATGCACAGCGGGTCGTCGGATTTTGACTCGCCAACAAAATTGTTACTTTGGATTTTGTTAGAAAGTATTAAAATTGTTATGTCAAATGTATTTCATCTTAATACCTACCAAAGTTCGCCCGAACCGAGCGCGCAGCCTATCTAACTATGTGGACAGTTGTTTTGTTCGACCGGACGGCTTATAGTTAAAGCAATGACGCGTAATTCAATGTTGTTCAATGTTGCAATTGCAACCGGATGGCTAGCGGTATTTGAGCTCCCGAAGTGTTGTGGAACCGCCCTGTGCAACTCGAATTAAGCCAACTGTGACTGGTTCGGAAATAGGAGAAGGGTTGTAAAAAAAATGTTGCGTGGCAACCGATTGAAACGCGGTAGCTTGAAAATGTGTACGCTGTCTATATAGTGGAATTATAATGCCATCCCTCCTAGCGTGACTGGAGCCGAGTAAACGAGCGAAGAAAAAAAATAAAAAATTGGCAGGCAACCGCTTGAATACTCGTACAAACGCGAAATTCGTCAAAATGGGAATACGCCAAGAATACGCGCAATAAAAGGTTTTGCAATCAATTGCTATGGACAATTTTTGCTTGGGAAGGACGGTTGCCTCTCCGACATTGAACTACACGTCATTGCTCTGAATATTAGGCGAGGGCGATTTTTGCCATATGTATGTAGGAGGGTCGGGCGGAACTGGTAGAGATTCATTATTTTCCCCACTCTCGTTAACCATGATATTTCACGAAATTAAAGTCGATCTACACTCTTTAGGATTAATCAGTTTGATTAGAATTACAAATACCACGAAATAATCATAAACCACTCGGATGAAAACAGATTACTAATTCTGTAACACGGAACGTGAGGAGATTCATTATTATAGAGGTGACAGCCGGACAGCCGGAAATACGAAATAATTTTTGCACTTTAGTTAAATATCGGACTTGCTCACAAAATTTCACGAGAATCTGTTGAGAGATGCGGCCTATAGAGTATAATTAGATGTCAATTACATCTAATTATACTCTATAGGTGCTAATTACTACCCAGTCCTTTTTTATGATCAAACCGAGGAAGCATGTTGTTAAGTTCTACGTGATTTAAATATATTAATCAATGAACATAAGAATAATTTCGTTTGAACCACTGTGTACTCATTTTGTGTAAGTACACGGTTCGATCGCAATCTGTCAATGCGGCGCCAAGCGACGTGGTCTCGCTCCGGAGGCTCGCGGCCGACTCAACGCGGCCGCCGCGAGCGGTCGCACTTATAGTGAGCCGGCCGCTCCATACTAATTCGTATGAAGATTTTGAGCGTAAAAATTGGCCATCTTTGTGATTTTTTTACACGATATAAGTACATATTTATTAAGAAATGAAGATTGCAAGAACTTTTCTATAGTTTTAACTTTATTATTTGATAAAATTCATTAAATAGTTCTTGATACTTACGACTCAGTTGCTACAATACGGGAGTTCGATTTACACGTTTTTACTGATTTTCAGATTTTTTTTACACTTACCCATAAGCATTATCTAACATTTGAATGTTTCAAGAAGAAGTAACATTCATTGGCTAGCTGTGTAATTTTTTTCAAGGTTATGGAACATCGTTTACTATATTATTCTCTTACATTCCCGACCCTCGATTGCCCCCTGCCGACCCTTAATAACTACTTACTTGTAGTTTTTTCATTCCGTTACATGATCTGTTTCAATATATTACATTATATGTTTGAATATCTAAACTGCGCAAATATCCTCCAATGGGCTGGCTTGACCGCATTGCAACGACCGACTACAAGATCAACGACACCCTAACCATCCCCGCCTCGTACACCCGTCTACATCAATGCTATCGGCATGCAACATGACCCCCAGTTCTTCCCTAAACCCTACGACTTCAACCCTGATAGGTTTATGCCAGAGAATTCTAACAACATCGTCCCGTTCTCTTATTTACCGTTTGGAGATGGACCCAGGATGTGCATAGGTAAACACTTTTTTTTCTTTACTTTGTGTGCCAACGAATATTTTCTTATTCTTCTTTCAAACTTTGCTTTTTAACTTTATTTATATCAACTGTCTGCTCCGTGTCTGATTCAAATGTATCTATCTCTTCATACTCCATTCTTTTCATCTAATGGTTTGTTTTAAATTAGGTTTTTCAAAAGGCTAGTTTTAGAAGCGATCATAACGTTACATACCTTTATTTTATTTGTGTTGTTCTACATCATGTATTATTTTGTTTTTCTACCGAATAAGTGAATTTTTCGACACGTTCTTAGCTCTTTGTGACTTTATTGATTTTTATAAAGAAGGTGTGATAATACCCACATATCCTCGCGCTGTATTTGAATGTTCTAAACGTCTTTTGTGAATACATTTTTGTTTTATCTGTATGTTAAGTGACGTCAAATAAATGCAATTCTTGGTCATCATATCAACATGTCTTTTTCCAGATAAACGCTTCGCCCAGATGACACTGCGGTACTTAATATCCGAGCTGACCCTCAACTTTAAGTTCAATCATAAAGTAAATATAAGGAGAGTAAGCCATCCCATACTGCGGTCGAATAGTTATGAAGAACTTCAAGAGATGTCGCTTGGAGCACCGCTGACGGATATTAATATTTTACATTACACGAAATGTCATATATTATCATTAATTAATATTCATTTACACTTATCGAACTTTTTCAAATAAAAGCAACCACAAACAGGCCTTAAAAGATCGTAAATCGATTCAAAATAATTTATAATGTCCTTTATTTATGCGCCATCTTGTGTACGGCTTGACCTTTATTACAGCTAAGCTCGTAACTGGACAAAGTATCCATGCGTAGGATTCTAGCACGATAATTGTCCATAGATGGCGCTGTTTTGAACCAGCACGGTTATCACAAGACGGCGCGAGAGCTTTCTCGATTTTTCTTGCACTATCCGTCTCTCTCTTATTAGAACAGTTCGAACAAGAGTTATAGTGAGTGAGAGAAAAATCGAGAGAGCTCGCTTTGCCGTCTTGTGGTAGCCGTGGTGATCTATTTACTAAACGTATGGTTGTTACGTAAATATATAAAAAGAAAACGTAAACAAAAAATAAAAAATAAGATGCGTTAAATAAGATACGGTATGTAGCCTAGTGGTTCAGGCATGCGGCTGTCATGTGGCGGTTGTGGGTTTGAATCCCGGCTCGTACCAATGAGGCAATGAGTTCAATCTTATTATGTACGTAATGTTTACCCGTTTACCGTTATCTTTTCGGTGAATGAAAACATCGTGAGGAATCCGGTCTAATCCCAATGACGTCTAGTTTTTCCTCTGCGCGTCTATCATGGGCCAGTCGCGACATACTCTCGATTTTTCTCGCACTATACCTCTTGTTCTAAGTGTTCTAATAAGAAAGAGACGGTTAGTGCGAGAAAAATCGAGAGAGCTCGCGCGCCGTCGCGTGATAGCTGTGCTGGGTTGGAAGGTCAAATGGCATTCGCTCTCTTAAAAACTAGTGGCTATGCCAAATCTTGAAATTAGGTGTCAAAGCGGACACTTGGGTCCTTTAGGGGCACACCCGGGAATATCGCTAGAAGGATTGTGATGAGACTGATGAGTTCGTAAATAAGATAACAATTAGAATAGGTAACCTAGTCCCTAAAACATCACACTATAGTAGGTAAAAAATATATTCATATTTTTTTTCGGTACCTATAGGTACGTAAAACTGTTTTTATTTTACAACTTGTTTCAATATTCTTTCTTTACATAGGTATCTAATACAAATACCATCAAATACCTACAATATGTACCTACTACCATTCATATTCGAGAAGTATGTATCAATTTATGATTCAAAGTGCCAAGAACCTAAATTTATCGTGCTTAACGACGCGCGACGTTGCCAGCCATCCTATACAGGTAGCTCGCGCGCAGCGCCTTGGTTCGATCTGGCAACGTCGCTATTGTATACTAATTTCCAAATTATTTCATTTATTTTAACATTTCTTTTAATAACGTTCCATTCCGACATCTTATAAATTATAATAAATTAATCACTGCGTGTAGTTTTAATTTAATGTATAATATTTGTAGTGTTTACAAATATTATACATTAAATTAAAATAAACATAAAATTCCTCCATTTTCTTAAATTAATAATAAATAATCGCGCATAATTATTTATTTCTTTATCACTTAGCACTCGTCCTTGAAACCGTATATTGGTACTGCGTACAACGAAACGACTCAGTGCAGACGAAATGACGGAATGTTGCTACAAAATTATTTCTTTAAATTATAGGTAAACAGCATAAACTTTGTCCATTTGTAAACATGCGAAAAAATTGATTTAGTATGAGTTTATAGTCTCAATTTAAAATACAAATAAAGATAACGTGCGGTATGATAGTTTTTTATAAAAGCGTAGTAAAAATACACGTGTAATTACATGGGAAAAGTTAAAACGTCAGAAGTATATGGAAAAATAGAGACTTAACTGGCAACACTGAAAGTCAGAGACGATCGGATAGGTATCTACCAACTGACATCTACGATTTTAATTTTTCAACTTGTTGAACGTTTCATCGCGTGTTTCAGTTCATTGTTTTGTTATTCTTTTAAAATTTAACCTCCACTTATTTGAATGGACCTACGATTTGATTTAGAAACGGATTTGTTAGCCAGTGATACGACCAATTGGACTTCTACCAGACTGATTTGATATTATTCCATTAACCAAAATGGCACATCGGTGCCAATTCAGAAACTGTCCCAATACGAACAGAAGTGACATAAAAATCGCCTACGGATCTGGATTAGCAATTCAGGTAAGCTCTATTTTACTTACAATAAAGAAAATTATAAAACTAAGCACTTACTGTATACTTGGTGATATCGTACATGCGTCAGTCAACTTGACTTTTTATCAATGTACCAAAACATCGTTTTGTACTTCAGTTTTTTATCGCGTTACTTACGTGTACATACTACGACTGGTAGCAGGAATTTGCTTGTTGGCATTTTATTTTGAATTGATTGAATTTACTTAGTCACAGTGTGATAGCCAAATCATGAAAATATGTAACTGAGTAATTACGGCTGTATATGGTTTAGTTTGACATCACTAGGTTTTTTTACATGAAACTTGATGGAAATTAAACATATCTATTTAGTTTTATGACGATTGCTTTAGCCTAGTTGGTAATGACCCTGCCTATGAAGCACAAGGTATATATTTAATTTATTATTTATTTTTAATTTCAGGCAACATCAATCTCATATCTTTGACACCTGATCAATTAAAATACCGCTATCTTTGTGGAGTGCATTATGAATCCTGCTCTAGGAGTCACAATGACAACCAGAGGGGGTTGCGAGGGACAGCTATTCCTAGACACTATCCCTGTGAAGATGAATCAATTGATGTTATTAGCTCCGTGTATGTAGAGCACCCAATGCAAGGTATATGTCTTGATTTTTTATTGTTTTTACAAGCTTTTATTCTACTTGCCCTGTTAGTATGGGACAAATCTTGCAAGTTAAATTTGATCCACTTCCCGGCTTCCGACTGAGTTGAAATTTTGCACGAATATGCAAATCGCGTGACAATGCAATATTCTGATGACGTAGAGCTGATCTGATGATGGAGCTGGAAGGTGGCCATAGGAACATCATGTTAGTATGGGACAAATCTTGTAAGTTAAATCTGATCCACTAACCGGTTTCCGATTGAGTTGAAATTTTGCACAAATATGCAAATCGAGTGGCAATGCAATATTCTCATGACGTGGAGCTTGATCTGATGATGGAGCTGGAAGGTGACCATAGGAACTCCGTGTATGTATCGGACAAATCTTGCAAGTTAAATTTGATCCACTTCCCGGTGATCAATTGAGCTGAAATTTTGGGTATAAGTATAGTTTGGATGACAATTCAATATGATATTATGGCACCATCAAGCTGATCTGATCATGGAGACAGAAGGTGGCCATGAGCATTCAGTACTTAACCGACGTAACCCCATTGAGTTTGGGCTCGTTAGAATCGTCTCTATGAGTAATTGATAATGGTATACAGAAAAGTACAGTCGGCAATAAAAGCTTGTACCAAAAATTAAATTTTTGACAGAAACTTATTATAGTATTTGCTTAAAAACTTGATGACACATTATTTGAAAAGGGACTCCATAAGGCAGACATGGGAAACGTAAAAAAAAATTGTTAATCATTGAATACTGGATGGCATTGCTATTCGTTCATGTCGCAACTAATGTTTGGCAACCTCATTCATTCCACAACTTTGGGCTAGATAGCAACCTATCACTGCAATATCACATTTTGTGTATCTTTTATACCCACTACAATATGCTTAAAGTGGCACCGGACACAAGTTTAATTTGCTCTGCCTACCCCTTTTACCGATAAAGGCGTGTATGTATGTATGTATGCTGGGATACACTGGCTTAATAGGTATCATGGACTCTGTTGTGTGCACATGGCTGTAAATATTATGTTTGGGATTTTATAATATTGAATGATTGCACCTTGTTGATCAAAGCAACTTATACTTGAAAATATATACAGGCTATCCCAGTGCTATGCAACTTGAAGGGGAAGTAGTAGTAAGTAAATTATGTAATGTATTGAATTTCTAATTAGCTAAACATGCAAGACTAAAATAATAATAATATAAAATTATAAGATGTTAGGTTAGGTTAGTTTTCACATATGGCCGGTTCTTATTCACATTATATGGCGGCAATATTTAAATATATTAGCAGTGTAATTGAATACTGAACTAATATAAATAATAAATCAGCCTATACACGTCCCACTGCTGGGCACAACCCTCCTCTCATGGATGAGAGGGAACGGGCAGTAGTGCCCACGCTGTTTTGGGAACTTCACATACATAATATACTTCCTCTATGCATACACCTTCGAATTTTGAATGACAATCGTATACATATAGTCACTACCTATCGATCAATCGTATGAGTCCTAATTCTGTCATCTCAACGGGAGGGGTGAATAGGACGATTAACAAACTTTATAATCATAATATTGTTAAGTTAAATATATTTTTTTTAAATTTCAGAAACTGTTGCTGAAATGATATTCATTGACGTGCGACCTACTGGACAAAGTATGAAAACCTGCCAATGATCCTGAGGAGAGGCAAACTTCAGCACCACATCCCGCATCGCCGCAGCCAACGTCCTCACATCCAACTGAGGCTCCTCAAATAATAAGACACCTGGAAGAAACCTCCTCTTGCGTGGACGTGGCGATGGCGGCGGCGTCGGGCAACGCATCCGCTGAAGGAGCTCCTAGTCTAGACTTCTGTCTGTCTCTCTTGCTCTAGAGCAAGAGAGATTATTCAAAATATATTTTGAATAATTTAATTCGTAATCTACAGACAGATTATTTAAACACATCTAAAATGCATTTGTACAAAGCACATATTATAGTTGTGGAAAAATGATTGTTACCAATAAATATATTTTTGTAAATCTCACGCAAAATCAGCAAAAAAATATTGTATATACGTACTATTATACGTTTTATTGAACCCTTACCTTTTACTTTACTTTTCTAGGAAATCTGCATTACTCACATGCAGTAAATTAAATGTCTTGGATCGCATGTCATGCACGCAAGGGCAAATAAAATGCGATCAGAGGCTTTTTTACTACTGCCTGCGGTGTATTTTTTTTTATAACTGAAGGTTTCAACCTCATTAGTTTTTATTTTTTGTACATTGAGGTACCTTCCTATGGTTCCTTAGGTTTGTTATCTATACTCGTCCTTCTAGCGTTATTCCCGGTAATAACCATCTTGAAAAATCCAGGGGAATCAAAAGCGCGCTTCCGACCCTTGACTGAATCATACTGAATTGAGTATTCAATGTGTTTTATCAATTTATCATAAATAAAATGTTTTATCGAACGAGGGAGCGAAGCGAACGAAGTTTTACGCTTCAGCTTGGGCCGAAAATCGTTCGTATGTCCTGTGTCTGTCCTGCTGTCCGTTCTCCTCTACAGGTCGAATTCTTAACCGATTCTCGTGAAATTCTGAGCAGGTTCGTTAAGTATATAGTTTTTTAATCGAAGTATCATAAAATATAAAAAAGGCAGACAGGCTCGCGAGTTCGACAGCACTGAGCACATAGAGCCACTATTGCATTTAATCACAACCCTGCACGTGTGCCCTGGGTGGTACTAAAGAGTGACAAACATTAAGGGCCAAAATAATGTATGCCATACGATTAAATAAATTTAATCGCATTGCAACAAATTGACTAATCAGAGTACTTACAGCTTTGAGATTGATAGTACAAATCCACATCATCAAACATGATGAGTTTTGTTGATAG
Source organism: Epinotia demarniana (assembly GCA_945867215.1). NCBI lineage: Eukaryota > Metazoa > Arthropoda > Insecta > Lepidoptera > Tortricidae > Epinotia > Epinotia demarniana. The sequence goes on from OX244273.1 coordinate 23,463,851, forward strand.
TGGGGATCCACATAACTCACCCCCTGGAGCCCTGGCACTGGCAAGCTTACCCCAAGAACACGCCACATACCTAAGTAGCAAGTAGTGGAACTTTGGCTGCGGCCTTAGTTTTGTAAAGTTGCTTATATAGGTACTTTATTTATGGTACATGATGGTAGGTACGGTGGAGGTTCTCAGAAAAGGTACGAAAATTGAGCATTGACTGCTCGCGTGTGATCTAACAAAACAGAAAATTATTTATTATTATTTTCCTTCGTGTAAATCTATCATGCAAAGTGACATCTATTGACTGCGTAAAACAGATTCTTTACAACATCACCTGTTGTAGGTACAGATGTCGTTAGTGTATTCGATAATCTGTAAAAGGCATATTGATATAAGCGACATCTTTTGCTCATAGCAAATGTACATACCAGTTCACCAACGCCCCCTGGTGCTCATAGCAATTAAGGCGGATTCATTTTAATGTATGGCGTTGACGTATCTTCTTATACTTTATTTATGGTTCAATCCTCTTCCTGGCTACCCGAAGCCAATCGACGTTTGTGTTGAGAAGAAAGGACTCTTATTCATGCCAGACAAGTCTCTTGCTGTAGAGTTTATCCCAAGGAACTAATTATAATATTAATGTATGTTTGGAGAACACACAAAAAAAGTAGTTATTTTAATGAGAGCATAATTTTTCCGAAATTTTGTTTGTTACTAACGCCATTATCAGCTACAACAAAGTTCAGATGTAGATGATTTAAATAAATATTATAAATGTTGTTTAAAGTTAGTAGTATATCCCGAAAAATACAATTCTGTCCGTTTTCTTTACGTCTGGGTAGTACTCCTATCCCGCACCAGATATGATTATTTTCTGTTTGCCCTAAAGGTGTTAACCTTTTGGTGGAAAGAGAATGCTTTATGGCATTTTGTATTTGTAGCTTGTTCGCCTTGTGTATTTGTAACTAGTTACAGTGCAGTTAAGTTTATATGAATAAGACATTAAATAAACGGGTTGTAGTTTTTAACTTTTTATGCTTTTATTTAAAACTTTGCCTTGTCTTTCTAGTTTGGGTCATATTTGGAAGATAAATTTGAACCACCCAATTTTAATATACTTGCTTAACCTCGGTGACAATGCAATAACATTGTACCTTGTAAGGTGCCCTAGCTGCAGCTAGGGTCGATTTTGGTCTATCGAGCGCTCGTCTCTTTCACTCGAAAACGGTCAAAAATGAGGAAATACTATTTTTGATTTCGAGCTCTTTAAAGTCAAAAATCGGTCTCCTGGTCTGATGATGGAGTCGGAAGGTGAACATGGGAACTAACTAAGAAGAAGAAGGAACTAAGAAAAGAGACCACCATCGAGTTTGGAATAATTTGTTTTATCTTGGTGAACACTCGTGCTAGATGATTTCCAGGGTCAAGTGCTGGAGCTGGAAGGACGCCACGGGAACTCCTAAATTAAACTAGGTAAAACCATCGATTTTGGGCTCATTTGCTTTGTATTGGCAAACACTCCAGTGCTGGATGATTTCCAGGGTCTGGTGATGGCGCTGAAAGGTGGCCATGGGAACCCCTTAACTAAAAAAGATAGACCCGTCATGTTTGGGTTTGTTAATTTGTCTTGGCAAGCACGTTCCACAAGACGTTCGTATATTTTTTACACAAGCTTATTTTTCTTTATTCGTCATAAATTGGTGTCGTTTTCAAAGTTATCGAAGGTCAAGATTACAAGAATTATGTAAAATTCTAGACTTCAAAATGGGATAAGTACCTACTTCTGTGATCTTTTTCTTAAAACTCGTCACGAGTGTTGCTTTCAGGGTTATGAAGGGTGCAGATTTCAAAAAAATATTATCCGTTTGGGATTCAAAGATTGCGAGCATGGCAGTACTTATTCATAAGATGCCGATCAGGAAGCACTCATTGAAATATAGGTGCGATCTTACCGATGCCGTACCGATTTTCCACCTCTACGCTAGGAAACTGCCTAAGGGTGAAAATGCACTAGAGCTGTGCGCGGTAGCGGAGTGGTGAATGAGATAAAACCGGTCAAATGTGTGTCTTGAGCCACGCGCAGTGTAGGGTTCTCCCCCCTTTGCCCCCTTTGCCCCTGGAATTTTTGCCCCTCTGTCTTTGTTACATCGATACGCGCGCGTTATTTAAATGGTGCGGTAACGTTAAGTCAAGGCCTCCACCCACCGGACGCGTGTGCTGCGCGTGTGCTGCGCGGCGCGTGTGCTGCGCGGCACACGCGCAAGTTGTAAAGCATTGAAACTACACTTCAAACACACATCGAACGGGGCACACGCGCAGCACCCGCGCAGCTGCAGCGCAGCACCCGCGCAGCTGCAGCGCAGCACCCGCGCGGCACACGCGCAGAACCCGCGCGGCACACGCACAGCACCCGCGCAGCTGCAGCGTAGCACACGCGCAAGTTGTAAAGCATTGAAACTACACTTCAAACACACATCGAACGGCACACGCGCAGCACCCGCGCAGCTGCAGCGCAGCACACGCGCAGCACACGCGTCCGGTGGGTGGAGGCCTTTACCAATAACCCATTACACTTAACTTCACTTTTACTCCGTAACTAGTTATGCCTACTTGATAGCTATGATATGCCACAAGCTAGTAATACATAAAGCGTATAATAACGGAAAATGCAGCTCGGTCTATTTCAAGTACTTGGTATAATTACTTGGTAAACAGTTAGGTGTTGATTTAGTTAAAGCATACACCAGTACTGCCCAAGGCCTAATTCTACGAGGCGGGTAAGCAAGGCGATGTTTAAGACATATTGTTATAATTCTCAAAAGGCGTGAATATTATATGTATGAATGCATGCAAGTTCAACTTGCAAATGTATTCTCTGTGTCAGTTACTTCTACACGGCAACTAGTATGCACGCCGCTCTTCCGTCATATGTAGGTACGATTCTCATCGAACGGGCCCGGCGCATGATTGCGCTCTGGCATGCCCCGTTCGGTGAGAATCGTACATTACAGGCGTGTGTATCTCCGCCTTAATAACAGAGCTTAAAAAACTGAGTAACAGGAAAAAATACTACTTACTGTTTCGATGTAATTATTATCAAGCTATTTAGATGCTATTCTTCTATAAACAGTTGGTAGGTGATGTATACAAGGTGCTGCTTGTTCGCTTATGTTATGTATCGACATAATGTTATTTATAAATGGATATATACACTCTTATCGATACATAATTATAATAGGTACAAAAACATGAAGGCGGTTTTCCACTGCTTACAAAATATTCACCCATGCTCAATTAAACCTTATAGTGTTTGAGTAAAAATGTGACATATACGGACAGACGGGCATGACGAAACGAGAGCGTTCCGTTTTTACCATTATGGAACCCTAAAAACAAGTACTTATGACCTAATGACCCGATGGCCAACAGATGGCGTTGCTAATCTAACTTGTAATGCCCGTGCCCCCTTGAGACTGACCCTTCTCTGATTTCCAGGTCGCGAACCAACACAAAATATCGATTTAAGAAATGGATAACAATATAAGGAATCGTTATAATGGCTGAATAGTTTTATTTTTAAAAAGATCCTAAAAATATCCAACAACGTAAATATTTGGTTGAATTTCACTTAACGAAAGTTCTTTTAACCATAAATTGTAATACTAACGAATTGAAAATGATATGATTAATAATAAATATAATTATATAATCCATGGAATATTTGTTCTCGCAATGACGTTTTTGACGAGGGTTTAACGTCTCCAAGATATCAAATTCTTTGTTGTATCTGTCTCGGGCCGCGATTCCAATGACCGTTTAGGATATCGCATTTGTGACAAAATGTTTTTGATAGGCAGACACAAACTTGGAATACATCGGAGATATCAGTAAGCTACTTTCAATGGAATCTTGGCTATAACATGCCACTGATGCAACATTTTGGATATCACTTTCGGTCTTGAACGGTGAATCTTAAAAGTTCATTAAAGGCCTATATAAGGATGTGAAATGTCACGACAGACGACACGTTTCAAACTCTTCAGGAGTCCATTCTATACGTGAGTTGAACCGTGGTTTTATTAGTAGTATTTTAAACCTGTCTCACAAAAGTTTGAAAGGAACATTTTTGATGCAACAAATAAAGCTTTAACTAATTTAAGTTTACTTCGGAACAAATTGCTACAAAGGTGTTATATTTTTTATAGCAACTCCACCTGTCGGCGCTTTCATCCCTTGTCCGTCCACGAAACAACTTTTATCGACGTTCGGCTATTCGACCTCTCCTTATTTTTTATGTAGGTATAGAAATATTTTCAGAGGGATTTTTTTCGTACTACCTTTGTGGAATACTTTATCTAAGATTTTATTATGATTGCCAACCGATCGCAAACTGTAAGGATACATTGGATGTATTCTTGTTGAATACGTGATAAAAGCTGGTTCCTTTTCGCAATAAAGGTTTGACCTATTTAAGATAAATGGGTTCAGAGGTTTTTTCGGGGTTTAGGTTATAGTGCGGGCATAATCTTGTACTTTTCCACCGCATGTCCATTTTTACCTGTTTCAATAAATAAGTCTTAATGCAAAAAGTGCACCCAATACAACGGGCCACATAAAATAGACCCTTAGGTATAGTTTCTCATACGTACTTAGAACATGTTATAACCTAAATCTCTTTTTTATCAAAGGCATAATGTTAAACGGGCTACCAGATATAGAAAAATATAACGCCAAAAAAACACTTTTTACTACCAAAGATAGTAAATGATCACCAAAATTTTATCTCCATTTTAATGTGAAATAGTAACCCAAATTATAACATCTTTATTTATTTATTTATTTATTTATTGGTATTGAGGATAACAACAGCCGTAGATATAACTAAGACATATTCATGCTTACATAAAATAAGGCCTATAACAGTCATCCATTAAGTTACATTATAATAATAATAATAATATATTCTTTATTGCACCACAACATAAGAAAAACATGTTACAAGAGTACATAATGTTAAATAGAGGTAACAACAGGCGGTCTTATCGCTTTAGAGCGATCTCTTCCAGACAACCTTTGGGTAGCAGGAAACACGCATTACATTATATAACGATTAAGAAATATCAAAAATAAGAAACCAATGAGAATGTACAATACACACAAATGCTCGATACGCTGAAAGTTCTAAATACATGCCGGTTGTAAAAAGTTATGTTATCTAGTTTAATTTAATTTAATTTACAACTTAAACGTATTTTGTATTTTGTTTTAAATTAAATTTACCTCAGTTACAAAACCAACAAAAGTTGTAGATTGTAGATCAGACACCAGCCCAAATCCATAAAATAAACTGTGTGTAGGAGTACCCACAACTAATTGCATTTCCCTGGCACCCAGGAACACGTAGCTTGAACAAGTTATGATATAAATACTTAGATAAATTGTAATAAGACTAATGAGATATACATATGTACTTATATGACGAATGAGTTATTACCAGTACCAATGTCAAATGTAAATGTAAATTACAAGAATAAAAGTAAAAACAGAAACTGATTTGTATTAGTAGTTTAGTTTTCACTCAACAAAACGGAATATATATCTTTTTTAAATTTTAATTTAGACCCTACAAAGGGATCTGCAGTGCTGAATTCAGTGTTATACAAGTGACGGATCCATGATAACACGGCGTTAGAACCATAGTTAGTGGAGTGGAAGGGAACATGAAACAGATCTGTCTGCCGAGTTCGGCGTCTTGGGACTCGAAACGATAGGCCAGATAATAGTTCAGGGCAGTCCAAACGATTTCTAGTTATATCGAAAAGTAGACTTATATCAGCCAATTTGCGCCTATCCTCAAGTGAAAGGAGATTATATTCTCGGCAATTACCTTTATACCCAAAAGATGTTTTCTTAAATTTATAATTTAAATGAGCTACAAATTTTTTTTGGATTCTTTCGATGCGGTCTTTGTGAACGGCGTAACACACCGACCAGATAGTTGATGCATATTCAAGGATGGATCTCACATATGCGTAATATACGACTTTTAGACATGCCAAGCTTTGGAAAGGTTTACAGGTCCTCATGACGAAGCCCAAACTGCGATATACTCTGTTAACAATGGAGTCAACGTGATTCCTCATTGTCAGTTTGGAGTCTAGAATTACACCAAGGTCACGCACAGCGACGACTCTGTTCACCGCAACGCCATTGAAGTGGTATGAGTAATTGATTGGCCTGGGACTTCGAGTAAAACTTATACATTGACACTTAGTAACACTTATTGTTACCTTATTAAGGGAGTAATACTCGACTAGGTTATTAAGATCGTTCTGCAGGAGTTCACAGTCTGCTAAAGATTTAACACGCATGAAGACTTTTTTATCATCTGCATATAACAAATGGCGTGCGGTGACAAAGCACGTACTTATATCGTATATGTAAGCATTATAAAAGAGCGGCGGCCTTGTGGTACGCCGGAGGGAATATCGATGTAATCTGACCTGAAGCCGCCCAGAACTACAGCTTGGGAACGATTAGTGAGGTATGATTTGACCCATCTGAGTAAGTCTCCATGGATTCCTAGTGCTTCAAGCTTCACGAGAAGTATAGCGTGGTTGACACGATCAAATGCTTTTTCAAAGTCGGTATATATGACGTCAACCTGACCGCCACCCTCCATTTCTGTTAAGACATGATTCGTGAAGCAAGCTAGGTTCGAAACTGTAGAACGTCCCTTTAAAAAGCCGTGCTGTTTATCCGAGATCCCGCAACACACAAGGGGATAAATATGTTTAAAAATTATAGATTCAAAAAGCTTTCCAATGGTGTTGAGGATGGAGATAGGTCGATAATTCTCTATATTGGACTTTGAACCCTTTTTATATATAGGAATAATATGGGCCTTTTTCCATATGGAGGGGAAAATGCAGTCTTTTAATGATTGTTGAAAAAGGATGGTTAGTGGGCATGCAAGGCTTTCAGCACAGGAGGATAAAAAAACAGGTGGAAAGCCGTCACAACCAGGTCCCTTAGTTTTATCTAGGCGCTTTAGGAAACTTTGTACGATTTCGCAAGTTACATCGATTGCGGACATTACATCGCACTGATTGCTGTTCATAGAACTATTGTTAGGGTTATTAGAGGAGTTAGTAGTATCAAAAACGCTCTCAAAAAACGTATTAAACACATTACAGATATCCACGCCACTGCTGTAATGATTACTACCTAAATTGAAGGAATTAGGGTAATTAGAGCCGCCCCGTTTAGATTTTACATATTTCCAAAAGAATTTAGGAGAGCGCTTGATGTAAGTTTCTGTGTTGTTCGTAAAACGTTGAAAGCATTCATTCTGTATACGTTTCTGCCTAGCTCTGAGCATTGAAAATTCATCGTAATCACGTGGGTTTAAAAACTTTTTCCACCTTTTATGAACTTTGGTTTTTTCTTTAATTATCTTTATGAGCGAGGAGCTGTACCAAATAGGGTATGATTAATTTTTTGGGTATGAGATAGGTACGAATTTAACAAAACAATCGTTTAGCGTGTTATAAAAAATGTCAACAGCTTTGTTTACGTCGCTTGTGTTTAAAATTGTATTCCAGTCCGTATTACTTAAGTATGCATTTATTTTAACATAGTCACATTTGAAAAAGTTAAAGCGAGGGGTCGTAATTTTAGAGGTCTTATAAACAGATCTATGATATCAATTACGAGTGGTGGGTGATAAACATCTAACTTAGAAATTGGTTGACAGTGGGACACGAGCATAGGCAGATTACTAAAACACAGATCCAAAGTCTTGCTACGTGAGTTAGTAATAAAATTGAACTGAGTTAAGCCTAAGTATTGCATATCTTCAACGAAAGATAACGCCGCGCTTTGATAATCCAAGCTGCCCTGATTTAACAAAGAGAAACCTTCATTACTACTCCATGATATACAAGGTAAATTAAAGTCTCCTAATAATAGATAGGTACATGAGGGAAACGTTTCTATCATACGCGTCATGTTATTTTTTATGTCATCTAAGTTAAAAGGTAAATTTTCCTCAACAGGTGGTAAATATGCCAACGCAGCAATTAAATCGGTTGGGGCGCCGAGAGCGCGGCCCGGTATACTTACACACAGCGATTCAATCCCCGTGCATGACCAATCACGGTACACTGCGGCGCAAAGATTGCGACGGGCACACACCATAACTCCGCCGCCCGTACACTTATTAGTTAGGTGAAGATTCCTGTCACACCGGAATACATCGTATCGGAAATCGCAAAGTTCTGAGTCCAAAATGTCACTCTGTAACCAAGTCTCAGTTAAAAATATTAAATCGTAGTCATTATGAAGTATGTTATTGTATATATCTAAACACTTGGTACGAAGACCACGGACATTTTGGTAATAAATATTGATTTTCCTTGTTATGTTAGAATATATCGTGTTATTCACTGTAAAAGAACCCTATAACTATCAGAATCAGTCTTAATATTTGTGAAAAAATCTCGAAATATATTTAAGAAGATTTCGATACGATGTTTATACTCGTCGATAAAATAATGTTTAGTAAGAACGGGAATATTTACTACATAAAAATAGTTTGCAATAAAAGAGAGATCGTTTGTTATCATAAGTAATATAAGGCATAACCATGCTAATTGTTGATCATTACGCTTAGTTGAGTGCACATATTATGTTATTTTTTTGTCACAGTAAAATAATATGAGTCTTATATATGGTACATTAAGGGTGATAATGGGTTGACTCGAATTAACAACATGGAGTAAATTTAAAGTTGAGCGATAATGAGACTTAGAAATAAATATAACATGCAAGAAATATAATATGTTTGTGTGATGAGTGACAGAGGTATTATGCATTAGTGTCGTCGGTGATGTGACAAAACATATTAAGAGTTTGGGTATTGCGACCAACATAATTTGAGGTTTTTTTGGTGGTGTCTGACCCATTAAAATACATAGTTTTTTATAAGTTTAAACTGATTATGATAAGTTCTCGAAACATGATATTTATAAATACACAGAGCAGCAATAAAAAACAGCGCTGAGATTAGTTATTGCACTGAAATCAACACAGAACGAATCTATATATATAAAACGCAAAGGTGACTGACTGATTGACTGATTGACTGACTGATCTATCAACGCACAGCCCAAACTACTGGACCGATCGGGCTGAAATTTGGCATGCTGATAGCCACTATGATGTAGGCATCCGCTAAGAAAGGATTTTTGAAAACTCACCCCCTAAGGGGGTAAAACGGGGGTCCTAAGTTTGTATGGTATGTAAAATAATGGTTCCCTTATTTTTTGAACTAGAGACTTAAAACTTTGTAGGATTACTTATTAAGATACAAAAAAAGCACTTTCAGCGTTTTACAAAATTCCACCCCAAAGGGGGTTAAATAGGGGTGCAAAGTTTGTATTCAAAACTACTGGGACTGCTAACTTGAAATTTATACCAGACCTTCCTTTTATGACGTAGGCAAGGGATAAGACGGGATTTTTGGAAATTCTGTCCCTAAGGGTGTTAAATAGGGGTGCAAAGTTTGTATGGGTGAAACATTATTTTTTGTACTAGAGACTTGAAACTTTGTAGAGATATTACTTATTAAGATACAAAAAAAGTTCTTTCAGCGTTTTAGAAAATTCCACCCCTAAATGGGGTCAAATAGGGGTGCAATGTTTGTATAGGGTAAACATTATTTATTGAACTAGAGAATTGAAACTTTGTAGGAAGATTACTTATTAGGATACAAAAAAAAAATCTTCAGCGTTTTATAAAATTCCACCCCTAAGGGGATTAAATAGGGGTGCAAATTTTGTATTCAAAACTACTAGGACTAGGAACTTGAAAATTACATCAGAACTTCTTTTTATGACGTAGGCAGGGGATAGAACAGGATTTTTGGAAATGCTATCCCTAAGGGGGTGAAATGGGGGTCCAAAGTTTGTATGGGGAAACATTGTTTATTGAACTGGAGACTTAAAACTTTGTAGGAAGATAACTTATTGATACCAAAAAAGTACTTTCGGCGTTTCATAAAATTCGACCCCTAAGGGGGTTAAATAGGGGTGCAAAGTTTGAATTAAAAACTACTGGGACTACAAACTTGAAATTTACACCAGAACTTCCTTTTATGACGTAGGCAAGGGACAAGACGGGATTTTTGGAAATTCTATCCCTAAGGGTGTTAAATAGGGGTGCAAAGTTTGTATGGGAGAAACATTATTTTTTTTACTAGAGACTTGAAACTTTGTAGAGATATTACTTATTAAGATACAAAAAAAGTACTTGCAGCGTTTTGGAAAATTCTACCCCTAAGAGGATCAATTAGGGGTGCAATGTTTGTATGAGGTAAACATTATTTATTGAACTAGAGACTTGAAACTTTGTAGGAAGATTACTTATTAGGATACAAATAAAAATATCCTTAGCGTTTTTAAAATTCCACCCCTAAGGAGATTGAATAGGGGTGCAAAGTTTGTATTCAAAACTACTGGGACTACAAACTTGAAATTTACACCAGAACGTCCTTTTATGACGTAGGCAAGGGATAAGACCGGACTTTTGGAAATCCAATCCCAAAGGGGGTTAAAAAGGGGTGCAAAGTTTGTATGAGAGAAATATGTTTTTTCATACTAGAGACTTTTAACTTTGTAGGGATATTACTTATAAAGATACAAAAAAAATTCTTTCAGCGTTTTAGAAAATTCTACCCCTAAGGGGGTTTATTAGGGGTGCAATGTTTGTATAAGGGAAACATTATTTATTGAACTAGAGACTTGAAACTTGGTAGGAATTGTACTTATTAGAATACAAAAAAAAGTGTTTTCAGCGTTATATAAAATTCCACCCCTAAGGGGGTAAAATAGGGGTGCAAAGTTCGTATTCAAAGCTACTGGGACTAGAAACTTGAAATTTACATCAGAACTTCCTTTTATGACGTAGGCAAGGGATAAGACGGGATTTTTGGAAATTCTATCCCTAAGGGTGTTAAATAGGGGTGCAAAGTTTGTATGGGAGAAACATTATTTTTTGTACTAGAGACTTGAAACTTTGTAGAGATATTACTTATTAAGATACAAAAAAAGTGCTTTCAGCGTTTTGGAAAATTCTACCCCTAAGAGGGTCAAATAGGGGTGCAATGTTTGTATGAGATAAACATTATTTATTGAACTAGAGACTTGAAACTTTGTAGGAAGATTACTTATTAGGATACAAATAAAAATATTCTTAGCGTTTTTAAAATTCCACCCCTAAGGAGATTAAATAGGGGTGCAAAGTTTGTATTCAAAACTACTGGGACTACAAACTTGAAATTTACACCAGAACGTCCTTTTATGACGTAGGCAAGGGATTAGACCGGACTTTTGGAAATCCTATCCCAAAGGGGGTTAAAAAGGGGTGCAAAGTTTGTATGGGAGAAATATGTTTTTTTATACTAGAGACTTGAAACTTTGTAGGGATATTACTTATAAAGTTACAAAAAAAGTTCTTTCAGCGTTTTAGAAAATTCTACCCCTAAGGGGGTTTATTAGGGGTGCAATGTTTGTATAAGGGAAACATTATTTTTTGAACTAGAGACTTGAAACTTTGTAGGAATTATACTTATTAGAATACAAAAAAAAGTATTTTCAGCGTTATATAAAATTCCACCCCTAAGGGGGTAAAATAGGGGTGCAAAGTTCGTATTCAAAGCTACTGGGACTAGAAACTTGAAATTTACATCAGAACTTCATTTTATGACGTAGGCAAGAGATAAGACGGGATTTTTGGAAATTTTATCCCTAAAGGGGTTAAGTAGGGGTGCAAAGTTTGTATGGGAGAAACATATTTTTTTGTACTAGAGATTTGAAACTTTGTAGGAATATTATTATTAAGATACAAAAAAGCATTTTCATCGTTTTATAAAAATCTTCCCCTAAGGGGGTGAAATAGGTATGCAATGTTTGTGGGGGGGAAACATTATTTATTGAACTAGAGAATTGAGACTTGATAGGAAAGATAACTTATTAGGATACAAAAAAAGCAATTTCAGCGTTTTATAAAATTCCACCCCTAAGGGGGATAAATGAGGGTCCAAATTTTGTATAAGGGAAACTTAGTTTTAGCTACTACGTACTTAAAACTTTGTGGACAGATTACTTATTCATTTACAAATAAAGTGCTTTCAGCGTTTTGGAAATAATTACACCTTAAGGGGTTAAAAAGGAGGTCCAAAGTTTGTATGGAGAAAAAAGATTAGTTAGACAATTTTATTCGAGAATTCACAGGATAATTCCTAACGATAAATGAGTAAACAAGTATTTCCGGTTTTTTGAGAATTCAACTCCTAAAAGGAGACATGTGGTGACAAAATCTGAAAATCAACATCGGCATCTATTGTTTCTATGGTTTATCGGGTCGCTAATTAGGAAAACAACAACGATTTTACATTCCAACGTGGCGTCTAAATATAAATATGGGCGTTGTTATTACGGTTTTCTGGGACGTTAATAACGAAAATCACATAGATTTTGAAATGTAATGTTGTGGACATGAAAATTCATGAAAATATTTGTGCCAAATTGCAATTCAATCGGTCCAGTTTTTTCGTAGCTAATCGGTTGTAACAGACGGACTGACAGACAGCCACACGTGATCCTATAAATAAGGGTTCTATTTTTGCTTTTGAGGTATGGAACGAGACCCGCGTTATATAGGGTTATAGGCTTTAAAGTTTGTATTTGGTGCCATCTCGATCGTCAGCAATCGGTACCTAGGCGAGTGCGGGCGGCGCGGCGGGACGGGAGGGTAGGGGACATTGGGAAAGTGCCTGCATCCGTAATAAGTACATTCAAGGTGCTGCACGAAGATCTGCTTACTTTTTATAAGTTCAGCATTTTGGCCGCCGTTAAATTAAAACAAATTTTTGGGTATTTATGTTAAATACTGCTTCGAAAAGCATGGAAAAAAAATCTTAGGAAACTAGCCTATAGCAATGTCCAGGCCACAAATTTGACTTGACATTCGTGGAGATATTTTGGTATTTCAACATTATCATGAACATAAAGTAGCTTTTATTCCAGAGGACAGATTCTCATTAATCATGACTGTAAATTTAATAACAGAAATACGTACATACATACATACATTCACGCCTTTATTCCCAAAAGGGGCAGGCAGAGCACATGAACTTTATGTTCCAGCGCCACTTTTAGCATAAATGTGGGTATAAAAGATCGACAAAAAGTGATATTGCTTGCTAGGTTGTTAGCCCATCACCCAGGACACACTTCAACCCTGCTCTCTTAATCGACTTTTACGACACACACGGGAAGAAAGAGGGTAGTGAAATTCTAACCCGCCACCACACGGGCATAAAAATAATAGTAAATAAAAATTAATTTACCATAATGGGTTATGACGAAGGGTTATTCGTAGGGGAAGTTAGTAGTAGTAGGTTAGTAGGCGGCGTAGCAATTCAACAATTATTGGAAAATTACTTTTACTACGCGGGCGAAGCCGCGGGCAAAAGCTAGTAATATTATATAAAGGAAGTCACTTTATTTTTTTTATGTCGTTCGCGTCTTTTACGAAGATAATGGGAGACTTGTCTGATTTCCTTGCGAATATTTTGTAGTTGCGTACCCACACATACTTGTAGCTTGCCGCGTCCGCCGCTTCTTTTGTTTCCTTGCGTAGTTGCTTGTAGAATGGAATCAGATGCTCGTTTACATATATTAAGGTTGATTCACTTGGCATGCCTATGTCCGCGCTGGTAATTCCTTTGCGCCTGCGAATGCCGGATAATATGCTGTCCTTGATAAGTTGCGAGTTCTTACTCTCTTATCTTACTATCCATTTAAAGAAAATGCTATCATAATAAATCATTGCTAATCCAAAAATAGTTAAATGATCACCAAAATGATATCTCTTATTAATGTGAAATAATACCTAACCAAATTAATAATATAATAAATCATTGCTAACCTAAAATAGTAAAATAATTTCCTAAATTCGACGGAGTCCCGCTTTTGATACTGGGACTCAGTATCTCGCCTTCCGCCTGGGCTCCCGCCAGAAACTCTCTTCGTCGGCCCTTCGTTTCACGTGCGCACACTCTTCGCTTCGCTCGCCACCTCCCCCCACTCGCTTCGCTACGGCCTCGTGCACCCGTTCAACTAGGGACCTTCTGCTTCGGCTTTTATATACACTCTAGGGGTAGGTCAGACAAGACCACGTGGAAGGCGGGTGCGCTAATTCGGGTTTTGGTAGCAATTGTAAATTTGGCATCATTATAATTGATATTTGGTAATATGCATACAATTTATGGCAATCATAGTGGGTTATTTAGGTATTAATTTGCTCGCTAAGATTTGGTGATCATTTACTAAATTTGGTGTTCGAATACAATTAAATGTGCAGCTAGTACTATTATAATGGTAGAATATTATTTTTGGTGTTCAGTTTATTTTTTTGGTAAAAGAGCTTAGGGTATCAAAGCTTTTTTTGGTGGTTATTGTATTTGTACCCTTTATCAAATGCAAGAACCAGCTTTTAAAGGCGAACACAAGCCGGCATAAATTAGCTTAATTTAGTTAGTGTACTTACATTGTACTTGTTTTTATGATAAATTTTACGACCATTTACAAAAAAACAAACCTCTTTCAATGCTAAGTAGTTCATTTTTTGATTGTGTAACGTTCAGAAGACCACGTTTGGAATTGCGTACGGTACCTAGAGATTTTCCGTTCTCGGGAATATTCTCAACCGTTCTCAATTTGTTTGGGGAATATTTTAGAATTAGGACTAAGAGCAGAAAAAAGATTGTCTCTTGGTCTGAGAGTTAGGAATATTATATATACATCATCATCACCATTAGCCACAGCATCTATGACAGATAACTTTTGCAGCGCTTAAGAGCCTATGGATTGCCGCATCTAAGTACTTAGGTGGCTGTATAGTCCTATAGCAGTGCGGCATTTCTGGCCACATCGATTGCAGACGATTTGTGAATCTATAAGAGGTAGAGTTAGAGTAATGATAAAGCACGGTGAATTCTTTTCTGCTTGAGGTTCTTGAGCCAATCTTCGTCGTGTTTTGTTGTCCCGACTTTCATATCGTGCCGCCATTCAGGTCTCATGTTGGCGCGTTTTTCCCAGCCTTCTGTCTTAATACCAAAACTGATCATATTTCGCTTGCAAGAGTACCTGAATCTCAAAACTGGACAACGGACAGGTTTCTGTACGTCCGCCATCTGCCCCAGCATGACTTGACGAGGTAGTCTCTCGGGGTCCATGCGATGTACGTGACCAAGCCGACGAAGTCTCCTTGGCCTTACTCCACAGTGCAGTTATACTGGAGCAACATGTTATCCTTCCAGGTGACTCCGAGTATTATTTATACACAACGGGGATAATTATCATCATCATCATAATATCAGCCGAAAGACGTCCACTGCTGGACATAGGCCTCCCCCAGAGTGCCAAAGTGACCGGTCCTTCAGCCGACCACCCGCATCCAGCGGACTCCCGCAACCTTTACCAGGTCATCAGTCCACCTTGTGGGGGGCCTACCCACGCCGCGCCTTACGGTACGTGGTCGCAACTCGAGAACCTTTCCACCCCAACTGCCATCGGTGAAATGCGACATAAGTTTAGCGATTCGAAGGGCTATGTCGGTTCCCTTGGTTCTGCTGCGAATAGCCTCATTTCTGATGCGATCACGCAGAGAAACTCCCAACATGGCTCCATTGCCCTTTGGGTGACAGGGAAAATACCACGAATAGAACGTCAGAGATCCGGCTCCGGGGCATCAACATCTAAAACCACATTTCAATATGTTTCTTGCGCTTGTTCTGATATTTCAGTCGAGTAAGCATTTTAGTCTAGTAAACGTAACGTCCCGTACAGATTGAATTAAAAAATAATACTACAAAATATATCCTACTAATAATAAAAATGAAAGTTAGAATGTTTGAATGATTTGACGTTTACATGTTTAGATTTTTGTCACGCTTAAACGGCTCAACCGATTTAGATGAAATTTTGCACGAAGATAGTTTATACTCTGGATTAAAATATGCAATAGTTTTTATCCCGGGTCCACGCAGACGAAGTCGTGGGCGGTGGCTAGTTCTTTATAGTGAACGAACCTGCTCACAAACACAAAAGTAGATTAAGTAATGCGACCTGTAAAGTAGATCAGCGAGATAAGCTGGAGCATAGAACTTGTTTCGCTTCGCTCCCTCGTTCGACTCTTCAGTGTGCGCCGACTTTCCTGTCGTATCTTGCGCCAGACCTTAAAATTTAGAATTAAATTATGTTTTAGAAGAAGCAATAAATCCACTACTCATGAAGAGTTGCATGAACAAAACATTTAACATTTGGCAATACTAATTTTATCTCCAAGTAATTGTACTCCTCTCTAAAGGAAGTCACTTTATTTTTTTTATGTCGTTCGCGTCTTTTACGAAGATAATGGGAGACTTGTCTGATTTCCTTGCGAATATTTTGTAGTTGCGTACCCACACATACTTGTAGCTTGCCGCGTCCGCCGCTTCTTTTGTTTCCTTGCGTAGTTGCTTGTAGAATGGAATCAGATGCTCGTTTACATATATTAAGGTTGATTCACTTGGCATGCCTATGTCCGCGCTGGTAATTCCTTTGCGCCTGCGAATGCCGGATAATATGCTGTCCTTGATAAGTTGCGAGTTCTTACTCTCTTATCTTACTATCCATTTAAAGAAAATGCTATCATAATAAATCATTGCTAATCCAAAAATAGTTAAATGATCACCAAAATGATATCTCTTATTAATGTGAAATAATACCTAACCAAATTAATAATATAATAAATCATTGCTAACCTAAAATAGTAAAATAATTTCCTAAATTCGACGGAGTCCCGCTTTTGATTCTGGGACTCAGTATCTCGCCTTCCGCCTGGGCTCCCGCCAGAAACTCTCTTCGTCGGCCCTTCGTTTCACGTGCGCACACTCTTCGCTTCGCTCGCCACCTCCCCCCACTCGCTTCGCTACGGCCTCGTGCACCCGTTCAACTAGGGACCTTCTGCTTCGGCTTTTATATACACTCTAGGGGTAGGTCAGACAAGACCACGTGGAAGGCGGGTGCGCTAATTCGGGTTTTGGTAGCAATTGTAAATTTGGCATCATTATAATTGATATTTGGTAATATGCATACAATTTATGGCAATCATAGTGGGTTATTTAGGTATTAATTTGCTCGCTAAGATTTGGTGATCATTTACTAAATTTGGTGTTCGAATACAATTAAATGTGCAGCTAGTACTATTATAATGGTAGAATATTATTTTTGGTGTTCAGTTTATTTTTTTGGTAAAAGAGCTTAGGGTATCAAAGCTTTTTTTGGTGGTTATTGTATTTGTACCCTTTATCAAATGCAAGAACCAGCTTTTAAAGGCGAACACAAGCCGGCATAAATTAGCTTAATTTAGTTAGTGTACTTACATTGTACTTGTTTTTATGATAAATTTTACGACCATTTACAAAAAAACAAACCTCTTTCAATGCTAAGTAGTTCATTTGTTGATTGTGTAACGTTCAGAAGACCACGTTTGGAATTGCGTACGGTACCTAGAGATTTTCCGTTCTCGGGAATATTCTCAACCGTTCTCAATTTGTTTGGGGAATATTTTAGAATTAGGACTAAGAGCAGAAAAAAGATTGTCTCTTGGTCTGAGAGTTAGGAATATTATATATACATCATCATCACCATTAGCCACAGCATCTATGACAGATAACTTTTGCAGCGCTTAAGAGCCTATGGATTGCCGCATCTAAGTACGTAGGTGGCTGTATAGTCCTATAGCAGTGCGGCATTTCTGGCCACATCGATTGCAGACGATTTGTGAATCTATAAGAGGTAGAGTTAGAGTAATGATAAAGCACGGTGAATTCTTTTCTGCTTGAGGTTCTTGAGCCAATCTTCGTCGTGTTTTGTTGTCCCGACTTTCATATCGTGCCGCCATTCAGGTCTCATGTTGGCGCGTTTTTCCCAGCCTTCTGTCTTAATACCAAAACTGATCATATTTCGCTTGCAAGAGTACCTGAATCTCAAAACTGGACAACGGACAGGTTTCTGTACGTCCGCCATCTGCCCCAGCATGACTTGACGAGGTAGTCTCTCGGGGTCCATGCGATGTACGTGACCAAGCCGACGAAGTCTCCTTGGCCTTACTCCACAGTGCAGTTATACTGGAGCAACATGTTATCCTTCCAGGTGACTCCGAGTATTATTTATACACAACGGGGATAATTATCATCATCATCATAATATCAGCCGAAAGACGTCCACTGCTGGACATAGGCCTCCCCCAGAGTGCCAAAGTGACCGGTCCTTCAGCCGACCACCCGCATCCAGCGGACTCCCGCAACCTTTACCAGGTCATCAGTCCACCTTGTGGGGGGCCTACCCACGCCGCGCCTTACGGTACGTGGTCGCAACTCGAGAACCTTTCCACCCCAACTGCCATCGGTGAAATGCGACATAAGTTTAGCGATTCGAAGGGCTATGTCGGTTCCCTTGGTTCTGCTGCGAATAGCCTCATTTCTGATGCGATCACGCAGAGAAACTCCCAACATGGCTCCATTGCCCTTTGGGTGACAGGGAAAATACCACGAATAGAACGTCAGAGATCCGGCTCCGGGGCATCAACATCTAAAACCACATTTCAATATGTTTCTTGCGCTTGTTCTGATATTTCAGTCGAGTAAGCATTTTAGTCTAGTAAACGTAACGTCCCGTACAGATTGAATTAAAAAATAATACTACAAAATATATCCTACTAATAATAAAAATGAAAGTTAGAATGTTTGAATGATTTGACGTTTACATGTTTAGATTTTTGTCACGCTTAAACGGCTCAACCGATTTAGATGAAATTTTGCACGAAGATAGTTTATACTCTGGATTAAAATATGCAATAGTTTTTATCCCGGGTCCACGCAGACGAAGTCGTGGGCGGTGGCTAGTTCTTTATAGTGAACGAACCTGCTCACAAACACAAAAGTAGATTAAGTAATGCGACCTGTAAAGTAGATCAGCGAGATAAGCTGGAGCATAGAACTTGTTTCGCTTCGCTCCCTCGTTCGACTCTTCAGTGTGCGCCGACTTTCCTGTCGTATCTTGCACCAGACCTTAAAATTTAGAATTAAATTATGTTTTAGAAGAAGCAATAAATCCACTACTCATGAAGAGTTGCATGAACAAAACATTTAACATTTGGCAATACTAATTTTATCTCCAAGTAATTGTACTCCTCTCAAAAGAAAGAGATCAAGAAGATCCGAAAAGATCAAATACCCCTTTGAAATTCAGACGAAATAAAATCTCTGCGCCATTATCTAGTCTTTAAGACAGCCATTTTATGGACAAAGGCGTATTTTTCCACAAAGAACGAGCCATAACGATTTCCTGAATTTAAAATGTCATTTTTTAACAAGCGGTGTTATTGCATCTTTTCTCGAGTTACCATTTTTAGTGGAAAACATTTTGGAACGAAAATAATTGTGGTTATCATTCTTGGAAACGAGTGCATGTTCGGTGTATGTCAAAAAATTTTATACGGGCAAAGTATTACTTTTTAACCGGCAAATTGTATGTTCTGCGAAATCGTCCAATTAATATTTGAATGATCGGCAAAAAAACAATTTCTGAATGGAAAAAATAAGGGAAAATAAATACGATATACCAATCTTTATCTTTTTTATATCTCTAAATTCAATGCAATCTGTTTTTGACAGAATTCATAGTCCAGTCTATGAACGAGCAATGAACTAAGGATTTGTATAAAAAAATATATACAGGGTTAGCCAGAAGTCGTGTAAAAGCCGAAACACGTCAAAAAGTAATGTTAAAATACAACATCTTTTGTTCTATGAGTTTACGTAGTTCAAATATTTTTCCCCATACGAAGTAAAAGAATAAAGTATACAATATTCACAACGTTTGGTCACTCTACTACCGCGGTGGCGTGGCGCTCTTAAAATACTATTTCGAATGATTCAAATTAAAAATATTAAAATAATCAACTAAGTCAACTAAGTCATCACTCATCCTGTGGCCCAGTCTAAAATTTATAATGTCACGATCAATGTTTTCAAATATTGAATACTACGACATGTTACGAATTTATTCCCGTTGCGGTGGAAATGCCAATGAGGCAAGACGAGTTTACCGGGATCATATCCCACGCGCCGAGTACCTACGTCAAGTGTGTTCGTGCGTGCGTGTCAAAGGTTGAGAGACAATGGGACCTTCGCAGCGCCCGTAGCAGACCTGGGAAGACCGCGACACATTCCTGTGGGTAAATACCAGACTATTTTGAGGAGCACTTAGATGCGCGTATCCAATTATGCGAATAGCTGCTCGCTGATGATAAAAATATTGTCTGGTCAGAGGAGTGCCTTTTTACAAGGATTGGACACTACAACGTCCATAATCAACATATCTGGGCTCATGACAATTCGTATGGCCTTGTGCAGGCATACTACCAGCATCGTTGGAATATTAATGTGTGGGCGGGTATCGCCGGGAGCCGGCTTATTGGCTCAGTATTTTTGCCAAACCGGATGAATGGGAACAACTTCCGGGAATTCGTGATAAATCAACTGCCGCAAATAATTGAAGAAGACACTCCATTGAGCTTCCATGACAATAATTATCAGCTATTTTTTCAATTAGATGGAGCTCCGACCCCCTTTTCATTACAAGCGCGAAGTGCTTTAAATGAACTGTTTGGTGAAAGGTGAATAGGACGTTCTGGACCAGTTGCGTGGCCACCACACTCACCTGACCTGACCCCACTAGACTTTTATCTCTGGGGTCATGTCAAAGACATCGTTAATCGATTGGAAGGTTTTAGTGAGCAAGAAATGCGTGTTAAAATCGAACAGGCAACTCTTGAAGGAAGATTCATACATTTTAAATTTATTAGGTGATTGATAAAAAGTGCGAGATTGTGTATAAGAGTGAATGGTGGATATTTTTACATTTGAGGCGTCGGTATGTAAATACTGGTTCCCCTCCGTTAGCCCTAATAATTTCTTACCTAATTTTACTAGCCCTAATTTCATTAACCCTAAAATCACAAACCCGAATTTTCATTGTTCCTAATTATTCATTAGCCCTTATTTCAGTATCCCGAATTTTCATAATATCTAATTTCTCATGACCGAATTCTCACTAAGACTAATTTTATTTGACCGATTTCTTCCTAGGCCTAATATTGCAATGCCTAATAATGACTACACCTTATTATCAATGTCTCTAAAATCACTAACCCGAATCTTCATTTTGTCTAAGTATTTTAGCCCTAATGTGATTATCCCGAATTGTCAGTAGTACTAATTTTATTTCACTGTTTTTTTTTTCTTATAATGTCGGTTCTGGCGCTTCGCCGGCCGCTGCCGCGGCACGCTCGCTTCGCTCACTTGCTGTAGGGTCGCAGTTCTACCTAACACTCGTCCTCGCTTCGCTCGTCGTCGTACCTACACTGACCTGCCTTAGGGTAGAATATGTGGGTAATCCGATGTCTATCTAGCTCACTCTTATTAGACAGAGAAGTATCATGCGAGAAAAAATGAGAGCTCGTGCGCCGTCTTGTGATAGCCGTACAGCAAGTCGATGCCACCCCGCTGCGCGGGGTGTCTATTTCTGGTCTGAGGGACACAAGTGAACCCTAACCTAACCGACCTAAGATAGAGTACGCTTATGACATGCCATTTTCGTCCGCCCTGATAATGCACGATCCAATAATCCACGTCCACGAAAACTGGACACGGATTATCGGGCCGTACATTATTTGGTCGTGCATTATTGGCTCCCATTTTGACGAGATTAGGACGTCTATCATGGGACGGCCGCGACATACTCCGTGGTAAAAAGTAGCCTGTTCATCAGGGATGCATTAATTAGTACTAGTCAAACATTAGAGCAAAAGTTAATAGGTCAAGTGATAGTTAGGTGTGACGAAATTAGGTGTAGTGAACATTAAACATAGTGATCATTAGGCACATTAATCATTAGGCTTAGTAGTCATTAGGAAAAATGATTATTAGTTTCCAATATATTAACACACTTGATGTTTAGTATTAGGAATGATTAGGAGGTTTGAAATTAGGCGCAGCAAATAATTATGCCATATAAAATTAGTAGCTAATATTAGGGCTAATGAAAATTATATTGAACGTTGTTAGGTGTAATGAAATTAGCACTAACGATATTAGTTTAAGTGGGGGTGACCCGTAAATACTATGTAAAAATTAGGTAGACTTTAGTTACACGATTAATAAATTTAGTTAAAAATAAGATTACTTATTCTTCTTTTTTTCCCGTATCCTCATGGCTGAGGGACGGGGTGACTGGACACTCTTCATCATCACTCCACTAAGCGGTCTGGCAATGGCAATAAATTTAAGGAGTGTAGCTACAACTGGGCATCATATCCTTCTAGCGTTATTCCCGGGTGTGCCCTAAAGGAGCCCGGGGTCCGCCTTGACACTTAATCCCAAGATGTTGGCATAGGCACTTGACAGCAAAATTCAATTTGACAGTTGAACATATTGTGTTAGAACGTAGCTATAGCGACTATCGCCACTCTGATGATTGGTAAATGTGTTCGGGTGCCATGGTTACGATAAAAGAATAAAGACAGTAATTTATTTTTGACGTTTTTTGTCCGAGTATGTACGGGTGGTCGCTTGGGTCGCCTTCGGTTGGGCACGGCGTAGGTTAACCATGCGTGCTGCTGATTAGGTGGAAAAGTAATTAATTACGTTAGTTCGTCAGCGTAGTTGTTGCATTATAACATTACTTGTTGGGGTGTTTCGGTTTTTACACGAGTTTGGACTAACCCTGAATATAGAACTAGTACACATTAGCAGTATAATAGCTGTTTTTCATTTAACGGATATATTATTCAATAAAATAGTTACATAGATTGAGAATCCAACAAAATTTCAGACATCCAAAATATAACTTACTTGTTGCTGAAAGGTCAGAACAAATATTAATATTTTTTTATCTTTATTTCGGTAAATTAATGTTGCTCTTAATAATTCAAGATAAATCACACAACGTAAGACAATGCATTTTTCATTTAAATCTATAGTTATAATTACTTCCGGATGGAAAGTTAGTTGGATTCTTGAATAACCCTTAACCAGGTAGTGATCTCATAGTGACCACTTAGCAAATGATTTTTTTCTGACGAGCAGAAAGATTATAGATGGCACTAAATATCATTGACGTATAGTCTATAAACTGACAGATTTCGGAACGCACCCAAAATTCATGTTTCAAAATAGTTTTTTTGACCTTTTACTTGTCAAATTCAAATTGAGAAAAAGTGGCCGGTTTTGTGTGTTGCTCCAAGTAAATATTAGTATTGTGCCGGAAACAAAAACGGTAAGTGCTATGTGATGCTTTATTTTGGTAGTATATAAGATAATGTATGTGTAGTATGCCGTTAATAATTACAGTAATAGTTTTGTATGTAAAATGTTTGCTCCTAAAGTTTGTGGTCCCTATATGACCTCTGCCCGTTTCGGTTCAGTACAAGTGGTTTGTATGTGACCACTGCCCGGCATGGTATATAAGAGAAATTTAAGGGTAAGTTCATTACTTACTGTAGTTGAACTATTTCAAAAAAATAGTGAATAAACCTAAAAATTACGTTAAAAGTAATACGCTTGGTTTAAAAATATATATTAAACGGATTATTTAGCATGGGAAGTGACATGCGAGCCGAGCAGGTGCCGGCAATTTGTGCATTCTGTGACATGAGTGAATATATCATCATCATCTGCAGCCTATATACGTCCCACTGCTAAGCACAGGCCTCTTTTTGAAGCTCTTTTTGCTAAATGGTGCTTAAATATAATAATAAATATCATTTATTCTTACTTTTATTGTGGTCTTATTTTGCCGATATTTACATGTAAACATTATGACTAACCCTTAAAACTTCAATGTATAGCCAGCAGGGCAGTGGCCACATACGGACCACGTGGGAATACGGTAACGGGCACAGGGCGTATAATGACCACGGGGTTTTTTTTAGGAAATCATGATACTAAAAAAAAAACAAGAAATTAGTTTTTTATTGACGCTATAATCTACCAAAATCAGGATTCAAAAGTAAAAAAATCGTCAGGCCTGTTTAAGGCATAAGGCATCTTATAAACAAACAATGCTATTATAAATGAATGTTTTTGAAAGCCGTATTTTTCCTGGAGTATCTTTCATCATCATATCAGCCGAAAAACGTAGACATAGGCCTCCCCCAAAGAGTGCCAAAGTGACCGATCCCGTGCCACCCGCATCCAGCGGACTTCCGCAACCTTTACCAGGTCATCAGTCCACCTTGTCGGGGGCCTACCCACGCTGCGCCTTCCGGTAAGTGGTCACCACTCGAGAACCTTTTCGCCCCAATGACCATCGGATCTACGTGCTATGTCGACTGTACACTTAAGTTTAGCGATCCGCAGGGCTATATCGGTTACCTTGGTTCTGCTGCGGATAGCCTCATTTCTGATGCGATCACGCAGAGAAACTCCCAACATGGTGTGTGTTGCCAGTGATGACCCATAGGGCACTGAAGCGTGGTCGCTTACTATGGGCATCATAAGAAGGCTCAAATTCACCCAAAGGGCAATGGGAGTATCCTTATCATTTTGATTTTGAGAGACAGAGAAATGGAACTGAGGACAGAGTCTCTTTCTGACAATTATCACTCAGTCTTCAATAGTTCTGTCAGCAAGGTTTTAATTACATATTCGTTTGTTTTTAGATTCTCGTCGCCGTATTGGCATATAAATTTGATAAATCCTAATAATATTATAAAAACGAAAGTTTGCCTGTCTGTCTGTCTGTCTGTTTGTTACCTCTTCATGAAATTTGGTATGGAGATAGTTTCAATCTCGGGGAAGGACGTAGGATAGTTTTTATCCCGGAAATCATCCCCTAACACGGTGAAAGGTTGTATAGGGCTACGATATAAACGAGTTCTACGCGGACGGAGTCGCGGGCAGAAGCATATAGTTTATAAGCCCCACAATTCCCAAAGGGCATATTCTCGTTTATACTAATAACATTTTTATCCACATATGACGCAAAAATTCCAATGCTCACACTCAGAACAAGTTACAACTTACAATCCCCCTAGATGGCGTTGGCGCCCGTAATCTAACTTTTAATGCGAATCTTCCCACAGGGGCTCGCTTAATAGAGGAAACTATTTTAAACACAATCCCACAGGACACAAATATTCCACTGACAGCCTGTGGGACTATTTGATGCATTAATTTTGCATTTCTAATTGATTTACTAGTACATTACTGCCCAGGCCGGGAATATATGGATTGCAAGCCAAGTAGATAGAGAAGTATGAGCCTAGCGAGGCTGGCAATCACTTTTCAAGCCGACGAATGTATAGAGCTTTTCTCAAACATGCGATGAAATAAATGAAAACTGCAAATATTTTTGCGTCACACCTGGCCATAATGCGAGTTTTACTGCACGCTGCCCGTACGGGAAAAGCCGCATTGTGGCCAGATGAAGACGTCAAATTTTGTACTCAACACGGGCGGTAATTCATAAAGCCCCAGAGCGCATATTTATGGCCCTTACCTTCGGTTCGGGCCATTCACGAATTCACCGCCCTAGTTACGTAATGTACCTACTGTTACTGGATGGTTGTTCTTCCACGTGTGTGGGTCACTGATTGATACTGAAACAAGAAGTAGATCGCTTTGCAAGCCTAGGCCTCCTGAAGCGCTTGGTGCCCTCACTACAGTCCAATTTCGTATGAAATTCCATTAGGGATCTCTCGTTTCGCCGCGCCCGAAACGTGGTACTTGGAACCCTAAAGAACACAACGTCCATTGCATGTTTGAGTAAAAGCGCTTTTTGAAACGTTGGCTACAAGTAAGCGTGAATCATTAAAAGGAAATACGGATGTAGGCGTGCAGTCTATACAAGAGCCTCGATAGCTTTTTCATGGGCCAATATTTATTCTAATATAAATAAACTAAGATTTAAGACTATACTCATTTGTTTTGTTTTAATTTGTTCCGATGACCGAGAGCCACTTAATCAACTGCCAAATAAACTTACTTTGCCATCGCCTTTATATTCCTTGTGTACAAAAGGTAATAAAAAAAATAATAGGACACCAGGTCCATAAAAGCACGTCGCGGCCTTCCTCTGCCTCAATTTCATATTGGAATGAAAAATGCTTGTCTGGCATTGACCCTCTGATGGATAGTTTGCTGTGCTGGTAACGTGCGTGTGAATCAGGTATTTGTGATACTTGTATTTTCGCACCCGAGGGAATTTCTATACCATAATGTTCATTAGTTTAATACTCATAGATTGATAATGTTAATGCAACGGTAATATGCTCCCTGATCCAATTCGGACACCCATATGATAATTAAGCAAAATGTGATGGTTTAATTCATCTCATTATTCAATTATCATGTAATAGAACACATTCGGTATATGTACGAGTACTTACAGTCTGCAATACGATATGAGTGAACAAGGCGCTAAAATAATATCTCACTGAACTCTATTTGTAGAGGGTTTAAGGGCGAGTCGGAGTTAAATGAAATTTTAGGCGTATAAAAAATCAAGTATCGGTATTTATAGAATTGATACTTTAAAATCTACTTGATAAAGAGCTCAGGATATACTTATGGAATTTTCTGTGATATACTAGGCTTGATTCAACTGGTTAGCTGTAAGTTGCAGAATGCAGATGTACTTTTTGATTCTACTTTGTAGGTACTATGTTTAATATTATAATGCGAAAGTTTGGATGTTTAGATATTTGGATGTTTGGGTGTTTAGATGTTTGTTTCTCAATCACGCTTAAACGGCTCATACGATTTGGGTGAAATTTTACACTAAGATAGCCCGGATTAAACTATAGAGTAGTTAACTATAATTTATGATGTGACTAATTACATTATGTATAAGTAATTGAAATTCTAAATGATTTTTTGACATGTAAATTCACAAAATAAATATAACTATCCCGACCCTTCTGACTTCGTCTGCGTGAACGAAGGGCGGAAGCTAGTTAAAAATCAACAAACAATAAACAATTGATGAAGGTAACCGTACAAAAACATGTTATTAAAAAAATACGTGTAGTAGCACTTACTATTACTATATTTGTTAGTACTTGAGTTTGACATCCACACAACCCATTGCTACCGGCGAACGGTTAGCCTAGTGGGAAGTCACGTAGCATGAATATAATAAATATGTTTCTGAGTCATGAATATTTTCTATGTACACATTTAAGTATTTATTTATCAAATATATCGTCGTCTTGAAGGTACCCATATCACAAGCCGTATTGAGCTTATCGGGCTAGTTCAATTTGCGTAATATAAATATTTGCGGACAATCTTACACAAATCGACATAGCCCCAAACTAAGCAAAGCTTGTACTATGGGTGCTAGACGACAATAAACATACTTATATAGATAAATACATACTTAAACACACAGAAAACATCCATGACTCAGGAACAAATATTCGTGCTCATCACACAAATAAATGCCCTTACCGGGATTCGAACCCAGGACCTCTTGCTTCATAGGCAGGGTCACTAGCAACTAGGCTAAAGCGGTCGTCAAATTCTTGTTCCCTAATATTTATTTTACGACCGGTTAATCTTTATAATACTACAATCGATATTTTCCGACCATTATTCACCGCATTTTAATCCGTATACCGCGCTCTTCCTCCCTTGCCAAGCTAACATGCGAGAATGAGAGCAAAATACATTGAAATGCTATTGTGACGTGAAAGCGAATCAACAAAGACGCCCTTATAAAAAAGCTATTGATCCAAGTTTGTAAGTCATTGTAACAATCCGAAATCGATATTAACAATTGATCAGCCATTGGAATTCATTAAGCATCGTGAAAGTAACTTACCCGCAAACAGGTCGTTTCGGCCCGTCTTTTATAGCTGTTTTATTTTATTTC
This sequence comes from Epinotia demarniana, assembly GCA_945867215.1. Taxonomy (NCBI): domain Eukaryota; kingdom Metazoa; phylum Arthropoda; class Insecta; order Lepidoptera; family Tortricidae; genus Epinotia; species Epinotia demarniana. Next base: position 23,491,888 of record OX244273.1, read on the forward strand.
TCCTAATAAAGACTGTTTGCCTCAAATAAGCACGTATTTATTCTGATGTTTCTTTGAAACTGTTACTTAGGTACATGCGTGTGTATACAGTCGAGTTGGTAGCATGTTTATACGCTTATGTTTTGGTTACATATTAGTGGGGAAGCTTGCTCATATAAATATGGCTATAATAAATAAGACTATTTTGGAACTAAGACAATTTCTGATTGAGCCAGAGTAATTTTAATTGGGTATTACGATACTTCGCTGTAACAACACGGCAACGTCTGAATATCCCCCCTTAGGTACGTGGCCGAAAACCTGGAAAACATCTCAAACATTTCATTTGTAGCCGTAGAAGTACAAATACGTAATTGATTAAAAAAGTTGTCAAAGAGTATTCCACTATGCCGAGTATGAGCCACAGCGTACATGGACGCAGATTGTTTAGTAATTATAATAATAACAAATCCTTTACGTCACACCTGGCCATAATGCGAGTTTTATCGCACGCTGCGCGTACGGTAAAATTCGCATTGTGGCCAGGTGAAGACGTAAAATTGTGTACTTACCACGGGCGGTAATTCGTAAAGCCCCAGAGCGCATATTTATGGCCCTCACCTTCGGTTCGGGCCACAAACACCTGCGATCTGGGCCATTTACGAATTCACCGCCCTAGGTACGTAATGTACTATTATTTAAAACAACTGGTGTTCACATTGCTGTTAATACATAAGGATTGTTTTATAGTTTTGGTGGATGCAATAGCGCACTGGGTAACTCCCACTTCCACTGTCGGTAAAGTCTTTAATAAATCTCAATAAATAGACCTTAATAATGTGAAACGTTGTTGATCATTATATAGCGTCATAATCGCTAAGCAATAAAGCAAAAACTAGTGGATCTGTGTACAAAAGAACTCGACAGCATGCCTTTTAAAAAAAAAGTTGCTGGCCTAAATTATACAGATTTATAAACATACATACATTCACGCCTTTATTCCAAAAAGGGGTAGGCAGAGCACATGAAACGTATGTTCCAGCGCCACTTTTAGCATAAATGTGGGTATAAAATATCGACAAAATGTGATATAGATTTATAATTGACGAATATGCTCACAAAATTTCACAATATTTTGTTGAAAAATGCGACCTGTAGAGGTTAATAGCCAACAGCATGACAGACACCGGACACCGGACATACGAAAGATTTTCTGCACAAGCTGAGGCTCAGTAGACTTTTATCTACTTGGAGATAACCCCTGAACCAGGTATCCAGTCCTTGGGTGATGGACTGATATTTCCAAGCACTAAAATGTCATACCTACATATACCAGGTTTTAGTATTATTTTCCTTCGTGTGTTGTCTGTAGGGATTGTCTGGGGGGTTCGCATCCGTACTTTGATCTAATAAGTGATATTATGTAACCTGTTATTGTAAACAATAAAGTGCTTTTTTATATCGAAACTTATACTTACTTACTCAAAAGTCGCATTATAAACTTTTAACCGCCGAACGTCAGATAAGTTACTAGCGATTTCAACTCAGTCATAATAAATTAAGATTTCATTATGTGTATAACATAGTCATATATATCAGACGAGGGTGGGTAAAGGGTTAATTCATCTGGAAATCTTATAGGTAACTGTATTAACATCTCGTTTTTAAGATATGTATAAGCTATTTATAAGCGTTTTTAAGATATAAGACGACCGCTTTCGCCTAGTCGATAGTGACTCTGCCTACGAAGCTAGGCATTTATTTGTGTGATGAGCACGAATATTTGTTTGTGTGTTTATTCCTAATTCATGGATGTTTTCTATGTATTTAAGCATTTATTATGGACCGAGTATTGTGAAACAGAGGGAACCCTAGACGTTATTGGGATTAGGCCGGTTTTCTCATGATTTTTTCCTTCACCGAAAAGCTAACGGTAAATATTCCGTACATGAATTCCAAAAAACTCATTGTTCCAAAAAAAACTCATTGGTACGAGCCGGGATTCGAACACACGACCGCCGCATGCCTGAACGACTAACCTACCGTAGGCGCACGTCCCTGGTGAATATTCACCATAAAAGGGTTACCTCATAAATAAAACTCCTGAACGAAATGTCTGCCATGAATTATTCTGTGTTATTGTCAAAGCAACCGCGCGTATGTGGGGAATGCGGGCAAACGTCGGACTTAAGACTTGCAAGCATTCTCTTCGTGGCTTCATGAGATACGCGGCGACGTTAAATTGCGCTACTAGTTTAATATAATGGTTGACGAATGATTGTTGGCCAGTTGTATACATAATATTTATCATCCATACTAATATTATAAAACCAAAAGTAACTCTGTCTGTCTATCTGTCTGTTTGTCACTTTTTCACTTCGATGAAGTTGCGAGCAGAAGCTACTAGAAAGTGGAACGAATTTCCTAAGCATTTGAATTTGATGTTTTTTTTATTTGACTAATATCTAGGTAAAGATTTTAGTAAACGGTGGCGTAATCAAATACCTACTTGTATTGTACCTACTGTTAATTATGATATTTTGAAGGAAAGATCTTGTTTTAGAGATTACCACAGAGAAATCACGTAACGTTTCAAACGCGCGTTACGACAATGCAACTGTCATTTTTCCATATAAAAATTGACATTCAGATCTACCTAACGTACATACAATGTTACGAGATCGACCTGCAGGGCCACAATTATAAACACAATGACAAAAATATGGGCCGCGATTCTACTCGCGATATCGACAAAAGGGACACATCTCGGTTTATATGTACCGATTTTTAAAGATATTGATAACAGGAAGTGAATTTTGTCCTCTAATGGCTAATGTTGTGGATGGAATCGCGTCCAAGTTGGCATGCTTTATGTGGGCCTAATAATCCTTATCATTATAATCGTAACATGTGTATACAACAAAATTTGATCAGCTGTAGAGCTAATAAATGTTAGTAGAAGTGCTTCTGAATTCAAATTATAGACTCTATATACGCAAAGTAGCATTAGAAGCCTATGTACTGAAGTTTGATTTACTGCCATTCGACACAAATGGAAAATCGTCAACACGAAACGACCATTTTTTTATGGCAAACGAGCAGACGGATCACCTGCCGGTAAGCGATTACCGCCGCCCATGGACACCTGCAACACCATAGGTGGACCAAACTTAATGTATTATAAGTATGTAATTGTGTCTATACTTTTTTATTCAGAATCGACCAATAAATTCTATTGTCAGTAAATCATCGTTGGAAAGCAGCGAACGAAAAAAAGAGGGAAGTCTACAATACTTTTCATCCCCCGAATCATCCTCGAAGGGGACGGAATGGGGACGAACGTTTGCTACGATATAAACGAGTTCCATGCGGACAAAGTCACGGCTAAGCTAGTAATTGGTAAAACCTTCAACATAATAGGTAAAGAATTTAGCCGAAGGTCAACCAAAGATAACCGAAAATCTACCAAGTTTGACAACTTATTCGAACATAAGTTGACCACAATATCCGCATTGTCCGAATGATAGATGGCGGTAGTGATTGATGTGCCTTCAGGTTTTTGTTATCTGTGCCGTACTGGGTCCTTTGTGTCGATAATAAGTATACGCAAGGCCTGTTTCAATGTTGTGGCAGATATGTCACTCTCATATTTTTACCCAGTTGCGTTGTTGTTAGTTAAACGAGCGAGCGAATGAAGCGAAAGAAGTTTTATAATTTAGTTTGGGCCGAAAATCGTTTGTCTGTCCGGACGGCATCCAGTGTCTGTCCCGCTTTCTCCACCGGTCGCGTTTCTCAAATGAATCGCATGAAATTTTGTCAAGTGATTATTTTATTGTAGGTATAGATTTTTTTGTCGATTTACTTTACCGAAATACAAATGTTCGCGAATAATAAGGTGTAGACTAGTTGTAGTTATAAAATTATGATATTAACCCCCAAGCAAACGACGTGCATTATAGTCATAACCATCATCATATCAGCCGAATAAAGGAACACAAGATAACAAGATTTATACTAACGTCGAACAATATGGACGCAAGTTTGGTGTCGGCTTGAAATGCGATTTTAAGCCATCTGTCACTGTGTACAGGTGTTATTCTTTACGGTCACCTTAAAACTTGCCTACGACATAATCCCTCCTTTGCCGGCCTACCCATTTCGCTTTATTCATCCATTACTACACACGCATCTAGCGATTACAGGACAAACTTACATTTACAGCTAGCTGCAGCGCGACATTCTATCTCTTCCCTTTCATCAGTTCCTGGGGTCTTAACCTTTCTGTTTCGCCACCCACACGGGTAACTTTGTCGTGTTCGCATAAACATTTTCGCCCGTGACTGGGGTAAGAATGTTGCGTTTGCCGGACGGGTAATATTAGTTTTTATTACTGTACACTTTATTGCTGGTCAGTTTCGGGTATATTGTTTTTTTGGGATATTACGCGAGTTATATCGGCGTGTGGCCTAGCATTGTTAAGTATGTCATGTGACAATCTTACACAGTACATTTTTTGAAACTTTTATTTGCCATACAGAAAACCACCGAGGACAATTTTCAATTTCTTAACAACCAGTAGGATCATTTTCAAAACATGTACGATTTAAACACACCAAAAATATCTCGACTTCATTACCATGTAGCGAGTATCAAGATATTTTGGAGAGCATCATCATCATCAGCCGAAAAACGTCCTCAGCTAGACTTATGTCTACTCCAAAGAATGCCAAAGTTATCGGTCCTGCTCCACCAGTATCCAGCGGAGTCCTGCAACCCTCACCAGGTCATCAGTCCACCTTGTGGGGAGTCTACCCACGCTGCGTCTCCCGGTGCGTGGTTGCTAAATATCCGCCAGAACCTTTTCACCCGAATGACCATCGGTTCTGCATGCAATGTTGAAGTGCATTCATTCTTACACGGGCGAACTGTTCCGAACACACCAGGAGCTTTTTCAGGATGGCTCACGGCATTGATGCACTGCATTATTTACGTGCTTAGTGCTGCCGCGAGAACACAGGTCCTGAAGAACTTCTGTAGGGTTTGAAATACCCGCAGTGACAATGAAATTCAATTGACATGTCAGCGTAAACCTGTAACGAACGAGGGAGCAGAGTGAAAGAAGTTCTATAGCTTGGGCCGAAAATCGTTTGTCTGTCCGGTGTGTGTCTAGCTGTTCTCTTCTACAGGTCGCATTTCTCAACCGTTATTCGTGAAATTGTGTGAGCAGGTTTGTTCATTATAAAGTTTTTTGTTATGTTGTCACATTGTTAAGAATCAATCAAATATATATACAGGATGACATTTAATCAGTGTTCAAATTCAAGTATAAGATTCTTCAGCAAAATTATAAAATACGTTTTTTTTTGTTTCATATCATTCAGCACAAAAAAAAATTGTAATAGCTGCTTAAAAATATACCAAAAAAACCTTACCGCGCGGGCGCGCCGCCTTAGCGGGTAGTAAGGTTTGCTCACGGCACGCTTCCCCTCCTTCAGCCCCGTCCCGCTCCGCGCGGTACTGTCATCCTCCTATCCCCGGTTGTCTCAAGGAGCCTGGGGTCCGCTTTGACACGTCAACCCTAAGATTTGGCATAGGCACTAGTTTTACGAAAGCGACTGTCATCTGACCTTCCGAACTCAGAGGGAAAACTGGAGCTTATTGGGATTAGACTGGTTTCCTCACGATGTTTTCCTTCACCGAAAAGCTTAAAAAGAAAAAGCGACTGTAGTCGTTTTACTTTCCGGCCAAGGCCCGTAATTTTCCGAGAATACCAATAGACATTTTTAAAATTTTCCTTCCTTTCAGCGCCGAGGAAATTACAAGAAGTGAGCACCAATTGCTTCTTAAAACAAATCTTACTGCAATTTCCTCATTCGAGTTCAATTTGATACAGTAATATTCTTATTACGGCACATGTTCAGGTAAAATAATGAAGAAAATTTCACAGGAAAACGAAAATTAGTCACATTTTGGTTTGAATTGGAAATTCTATATCGGTTGTACTACGTAACGACGATGGCAAACAAACATACGTCTTCCCAATGGTAAGCTGACACTGAAGCCCATGGACGCTTACGACTCTAGAAGAATGATATGCGCTCTACTGATCGACCCTTTATTGATTAGGAAGCGTTGCGTTGATTATAGAATTCTAAATAATTTAGTACCTACTAGCAAAGCTATAAATATGCTCATTACATAGATTAAGATACATTGATACTGAAACACACCCGACAATCAGGAACATGTATTAGTTTTTTCATCACACTTGCTTGAAAAGGGGTTCATAATGCGCGGACATATAGAGTAACATAAGCCTGTGTTACTGTGTGCGTATTGGTTTTTTTTCATAAATTGTATCTGTCACTCATGCGGCAGTTACAAAGCAAAGAGGTTTTATATCAAATACGATTGAAAACTTGTTTATAAATAAATTTAAACTTAAAAATAACTACTTAAACATGTTTAACTGAATTATGTACAGATTTAATATGTAGTTATTCAGTGTATATGTAAAACAATGTTAAGTGTTTTCAAATCGTGGCTGTATACCGAAGGGTCTTTGCCATACGCGCCTCTCGTCAAATTCAACAAAACAGACGACTGACATGTTGCAGTTTTTATTACGATTTGTATTAATCTCATCTAAAATGTATTTGTTTCCTCGCTAAAAAACATTGTGTATAACAAGGGCGTAACAATATTGCAAAATTCGAGTCGTCAAAAGCCCTCCGCCTCCGGCGTCGGGCTTCAGATAGATTTTAGTTCGCAATATTCCACTTACGCCCCTCGTTAAACAATGTAATAAACAATCAACATCCTCAGTGACTTTAAACGTCTACGATACGATGGTTTAAGCAGCGTCTATGTCTTGGTGGTGAGGAACTTATTTAGGCACCTGACTCGCAACGCCGATACGGGAGCAACATCTACGACCTCATATTTGACAAGGTAATGTTGTGCACGGTGATGTAGGACGGACAGCAGCACGCTGGTGTTTCGGTTACATGTTCAATAAGACTCAAGCTCTATTTACACGATGATAGCACTCGTATGCGAGTTCCATTACATCGCGGGAATGGCGGCTACCGAGATTCTACCAGGTCGACCGAACCCTGTAATGTAACGAAAATTGGCTGCGAGTTCTTGTTCTTTTATGGGCCTTTAATGTTTAGGTTATTGTACTATTCTACTGTTATTATGTTTAGTTGTGGCAATAAATATCTTCACTTTCACTTCACTTTCACTTTCACTTATTCGGCAACAGCTGAAACAGGGGCGCTTATATTATTTACTATCTTGCCCTTGAAATCACCCTGTTATTGCAATCTTTTAACTCTCCACCTAAAAAAATTTTTGCTTTACTTTAAACAAATGTTGTCATAATTTTGGTAGTTCGTAACATAGTTAACCATACACTCTCAAAGATTTACTTCAAATATAAGCTATTAAAGAGCTTCCGACCTTCCGGCTTAAAATCAAAACAATTTATGTCATAATTATTGAACCTAAACTTTCGTGAGACATGTTGAAATAATGCTAAGAACTATACGGTTCAACTCAAAGCCCCGCCCGCAGACGCCCGTCATCATCATTTATTTAGGAGCTTGGCTCTTGTCAGTGGATTAATTTCCATTCCGTTCTACTCTCTTCTTTTTCCTTCAACTCTCTATACGATTCAACTTCAATGTTTTCCTTTAGCTGCTCCATGTAAGCTCTTCGTGGTCCTCCTCTTTTTCTTCTTCCTTCTATCTTTCCCTCTATTATAACTTTAATGAAGTCATCGTGACAAAGAAGATGTCCTATCAAATTTCACAAAAATCTGTCGAGGAGAACAGTCGGACACCTGGACATTCGAAATATGAATTTTACGTCACACCTGGCCATAATGCGAGTTTTACTGCACGCTTCGCGTACGGGAAAACTCGCATTGTGGCCAGGTGAAGACGTAAAATTTTGTACTTAACACGGGCGGTAATTCGTAAAGCCCCAGAGCGCATATTTATGGGGTCACCCCCACTTAAACTAATATCGTTAGTGCTAATTTCATTACACCTAACAACGTTCGATGTAATTTTCATTAGCCCTAATATTCGGATAACTAATTTTATATGGCATAATTATTTGCTGCGCCTAATTTCAAACCTCCTAATCATTCCTAATACTAAACATCAAGTGTGCTAATATATTGGAAACTAATAATCATTTTTCCTAATGACTACTAAGCCTAATGATCAATGTGCCTAATGATCACTATGTTTAATGTTCACTACACCTAATTTCGTCACACCTAACTATCACTTGACCTATTAACTTTTGCTCTAATGTTTGACTAGTACTAATTAATGCATCCCTGATGAACTGGCTACTTTTTACCGCGGAGTATGTCGCGGCCGTCCCATGATAGACGTCCTAATCTCGTCAAAATGGGAGCCAATAATGCACGGCCAAATAATGTACGGCCCGATAATCCGTGTCCAGTTTTCGTGGACGTGGATTATTGGATGGTGCCTTATCAGGGCGGACGAAAATGGCATGTCATAAGCGAACTCTATCTTAGGTCGGTTAGGTTAGGGTTCACTTGTGTCCCTCAGACCAGAAATAGACACCCCGCGCAGCGGGGTGGCCTCGACTTGCTGTACGGCTATCACAAGACGGCGCACGAGCTCTCTCATTTTTTCTCGCATGATACTTCTCTGTCTAATAAGAGTGAGCTAGATAGACATCGGATTACCCACCTATTCTACCCTAAGGCAGGTCAGTGTAGGTACGACGACGAGCGAAGTGAGGAGGAGTGTTAGGTAGAACTGCGACCCTACAGCGAGTGAGCGAAGCGAGCGTGCCGCGGCAACGGCTGGCGAAGCGCCAGAACCGACATTATAAGAAAAAAAAAACAGTGAAATAAAATTTGTACTACTGACAATTCGGGATAATGACATTAGGGCTAAGATACTTAAGCAAAATGAAGATTCGGGTTAGTGATTTTATAGACATTGATAATAAGGTGCAGTCATTATTAGGCATTGCAATATTAGGCCTAGGAAGAAATCGGTCAAATAAAATTAGTCTTAGTGAGAATTCGGTCATGAGAAATTAGATATTATGAAAATTCGGGATACTGAAATTAGGGCTAATGAATAATTAGGAACAATGAAAATTCGGGTTTGTGATTTTAGGGTTAATGAAATTAGGGCTAGTAAAATTAGGTATGAAATTATTAGGGCTAACGGAGGGGAACCATATTTATGGCCCTCACCTTCGGTTCGGGCCACAAACACCTACGATCTGGGGCATTCACGAATTCACCGCCCTAGTTACGTAATGAACTATTAACAAACGAGAACTTCGTTCGCTGTTTTATGCAAATGTATTATAGTATTATTTTTTCTCTCGTTCGTTCAGAAATACACTCAACTAGCTCAAACCAGGGATCGTTACCGGTATTTTTACTACCGGTTTTAAATAAGGTATAACCGGTTATAACTGCATTTCGGTATTTATAACACTAAAGCTCTAATAAGCGCTATAATCAAAACCGGTATTCAAATGTAATAGCGGTTTCGACAATTGACAGCATTATCTCTATTTGACACTTTACCAATAAAACCATTACCGGTAATAATACCTGTCAGTGTCCAAAGAAGCAAGTTTTCTAATTTTGAATTGAATGTCACACCGAAAAGATCACCATTGTCATATGATGGGTTTGTCCTTTTCATTTTGATCGTGACGTCATTGACGTGTCATTTGATCTTTCATCGATTATTTCATGGTTCTGCTTCACAATATATTATAATATACAAGATTTTCATGTGGTTTTTCTCGTGAATATTATATGACCAATTTGTGTATAAACGGAATTTATTTTTCTTTTTTTGCTTTCACATTTAGTTTAAAGACAAAATTAAAAAAAAGGGTTCGCCCATACCTGCCCACGTACTCCTAAGATCGAAATTTAAGTTTTAGTTCGTATAACACTGTCGCTCTCGTTTTCTTGTTAACATACTTACCTACCTATCCTACCATTCCTACCCATCTTTGAGAGCTGCCGAACAGTATGGTACTTCGAATTTTGGACTTTGTTGTGATTCCCATTTGTTCTATGCAACAGTTCAGGCCGTTTCCTAACAAAATAGCGAAAATCAAATCCGACGTCCTTCATTTCATTTCACTTATTTAAATCAGTAACAATTTACATTGTGTTCGAATGTCATAATACTACAATAGGGTCATAAACCATTTTCAAACCAGATGTCTTCTAAATCGGTTCAGCGGCGTAGCCGTGAAAGGGTAAATAGACAAACAGTGACACTGACTTGTCACCTTTTAGATGTTCGGTATTATATAAATACTAAACCTTTCTTTTTCGTGTTGCTTTTTGCTACATTATGAAATTAAGTATTACAGAAAGGCGAATAAACAATTTGACAATTGAAAATTTGGGATTCGTCGCAATTTATTTGTTCAGTACTAGCAGCCAGTGTATGGTATTGAGTAACGTCACACCTATTTGTTGTGCTTCAGTCATAATGTCTACTTGACACCTTATCTATCAAGAGGAACGAATACCGGTATTAAATAGAGGTAAAGAATATCATAAATAGTGCGTACATAGTGAAAAAGACAAAAGCGGAATGACAAACATTACCTTTAATTCGAATATAGGTATTTTTTTTTTAGCGGTAATCGTTTGACAATTTATATACAGGTATTCAATTTAACCGGTTTACAATCCCTGGCTCAAACGTTACTGCAAAAACGTTTTCTGTTTATCGTCCAAGTATCTCAAGTTTTTGTCCAACTCGAAATGTACAAAAGCAAAAGTTGCTCGCAAAGTTTAATGGTACCTAATTGGACCGTAAATTTAAAGCCAATAAACTCGGGCCTTAATCCCGGGGCAACTGTTAATCCCGCCCAAGTTTGAACCAGAAATGTACATTTTTGGATTTAATAAATGTGGACAGGAAAGTAACGTTTTCGGGTTAACTAACCTTCGCGACGTGTCGTTGAATATAGATCTGCTTTTGTTTTGGGACGCTTTTTACCGAATATAAATTTTCGTGAGACATGTTTAAAATAATTCTAATAATAGGGTATTTGACAAACAGTGAATATTACGTTATTAAGAAAGATGCTGATATTGTTATTCAAATTATTACCTGGGTTTTTTGAAGTCTGTAGTCGTCATACGTATTGATTGGCATAGCATACTTTTAGCAACATATTGACCACTATATAATGTTGTAATTATTTAGGTGAAAAAGTATTCGAGAGGATCGCGGTTCTTGCTAACACTCCTCTCGCTCGACGTCGTACCTACAACGACCTGCCTTGGTTGCCTTAAGCTGGGTCCACACTTGTATCATTTTGCTGTATCGTATCTCCGTTGCGTTGCGCCGACGCGTATCAAGATCGCTAGTGTGGACGCAGAAGCAGCGCGATCATGCGGCGCGCCGTATCTTATCGCTCGGGATCGATGTTGATACGCGTTTATTTTATACTCCGCACACTCGCGACCGGATACGCGTATCAAGATCGGTAAGTATGGACGTGTTTTGATACTGTATCACGATACGAAGTTACGATTTGATACGCAATACGCCGTGATCGCTCTCGAGGCGGTTTTTCCCCGATCATCAAAGGGGATACGGATACGCACTTGACAAGTTTGTACGTGTACCGATCCGAGCACCGATCGCGATCAGACCAGTGCAGTGCTTTGGCCGCTACAAGCAGTTTTGTTTTGTGACATTATGGATAACGAGACAGTTATTCGATTAATTGAGGCCTACAAGACCAAAGAAGTGTTATAGGAACCCCTGCCACCATAACTACTATAATCGAACCTTAAAAAAAGACGCGTGGGACGAATTAAGCCACGAAATGAATCGACCAGCGATGTCAAAAAGAAAACTGAGTACCAAGTCGAAGACTACGGGTCAAGGTAGGTATTTGTACTATTTTTTTACCGTAGATGACGTGTGTTGTGTGCGTGTGCTCACCGGGGCTCAATGACCTCTAGGGCTCTAATTACCTAATTGATGTAACACAGTCCGCATTAAACATTCTAGGGCTTTAGTGCTTGGAGATAAGGTCGAAATGTGTACTTACACATTGTTTCCGATGCTGATGACTGCACCACCAACAGATGTTCCACACTTTCGCATTTATAATATTAGTATGGATAATATTACTACCTTTTGCCCGCGACTTTGCCCGCATGGAACTCATTTATATCGTGTCTTCATACAAACTTGTTATCATCATGCCATTTAAGTCCAGATAGACAGACACACTTTCGCATTTATAATTTTATTAGTATGGATTACATCCATCGTGGGTTTTTTTACTTACAAGCTTTTATTTGACTTACATGTACAGTCAGCAGCAAAAGTAGCTACACGGATCAAGTGCTCAAAACGACCTACACACGACTCTAATGTCAAGAGAATAATAACTGTCTAGATCATTTTCAGCGTTTCTTTTTTATTCTTTTTGAAATTATTATAAAACACGCACAAATTAACGCTAAATTTCGGAAAGCGTCCGCAGGCGACATTTTTACAACGACCGACACGGCGTATGTGAGCGTCCACACTGACACGGTACGTTGCTACGCTACGGTTAAGTATGGACGCATTTTTTCACGCGACAATGGTAGTTATACGGTGTGTCCATAGTCAGCGTCCATACTTAATGATACGGCATACGGCGTTATGATACGATACGCTGCTACGCTACGGTTAGTATGGACGCATTTTTTCACGCGACGATGATAGTGATACGATGTGCCCAAAGTGAGCGTCCATACTTAGGAAACGCGATCTCGATACGATACGCGTGATCGTGATAGGCAATATGATACAAGTGTGGACCCAGCTTAGAGTCTTCCAACAAATATTATGCTAACTGTACATTATTATTATTATTTTCATCACAAAACTTTGTTGAAGTAAAATTTAAATAATAAAATGTTTGTTTCAGGCTTTGTCCATATAAGTGTTATTCCAACGTTAGCCAAGTGAAAAGTCTGCGAAAAGCAGGTTGCGAGGTGAAATTTACTTATGTCGCTGAAAAGGCAGTTCTTATACCCAAATGTCGTACGGTTGAAGTCACGTACAAAATTTCACTTGGTGACACGTTTCGAACTCTTCGGGAGTTATTCTTCGGGAAGGGAGTTCTTCAGCAGTGTCGCTTTGAGCACTGTCCGTGCCCGTGCGCGCGTGATCATAAATATTATTTTAAATTGCCTTCTATTTCAAAGTAACTAGTTTATATATTTTTAATGTCGATTTCTCTTGTGTAATGAGCATTACAAGAATAAGTACGAAAGTCTGTGTGTTTGTTCATCTTTTATGCAAGATAAATTTAGATGGTATTCAATATAAAGTTTGAGACCCATTAAAAAACATATGATATCTGCTTTTTCTCCTAGACGACTGACGACTCTTAAGTAGAAAAGGGAAACGAAAGTTTCACTGGGCGATTTCTGAATCAGTCTATGAGATCACGATAGGTTTATATGATATTATAGTATACTACTAGCCTATACTATACTATATAGGATACTACTTACTACTAATATTATAAATGCGAAAGTTTGGACGATTGTTACTCAATCACGCACAACCGATTTGGTTATAAATTTACACGCTGATAGTTTATAGCCTAGGATAAAATATAAGATGATTATTATCCCGAGTCCAAGCAGACAATGTCACGGGTAGAAGCTAGTAGGTTTATGTCTCTCTTCATACTCTTAAAGTGTCCTCAAACCAAGAACCATCAATAGTGCAGGTTAAAGTGGATATTTTAAAGCTTGACACTGTCATAAAATGGCTCTGAGTAGAAAATTATTCGTCTTTTAATATAATTACTACTATTTAATGAACAGTCCCAGATCGAGTTCAAACCTGACGCTAGCCAGAATTGACCATTACCGCTATAACCTCTAAAAATACCGACCAATTAATACCCGAAGCCAATCAGACGAAACCTTTGGCCGACGCAAAGCGCTATAAAATAAGAAATACTCTATCTTTATCTTAATTTAAAAACTGGGAGTCTCTGGAGCCTTTAGCGAAATTGATTTTCAGCCGACCCCGCGCATTCCGAATTATTAAGTAAGTGAAGGAAAAATGGAACGCACCCGGTTCTGTCGATCTTAATAATAATTTCTCTTTTTTAGGCATGGGTTGGCTTGGAGGAGATTGTAAAATGCATTTCAGAAATATTATTTTTATTCTTATCCTGAACTTAAAATGAACTCACAGGGACCACGTTCCATGTCGATAAACAATTATAATAACTTACCGAGACATATCAGCTGAGGAAAAGTACCTACATATTATTTGTTACCAAACTAAAAAAACTACCTGTTGTTACAAGCTTTTTAACACCATCAAATAATACATGAACATGTAACTTAGAAATCACAAATATACCTACCTAGGTTAAAATAAAAATGTTAGTATTTAATATTTTTATTCTATAAGTTAAGTTAATAGTTTTTGCTTTACCCTAACACTTAACTTGTTATGTCTTGTAATACCATGGTTTGCAAATAATAAATGAAGTATGAATTCTGCCCGCGAATCCGCATGGTACTCGTTCATGTATCGTAGCTCCATAAAATTTTTCACCCCCCGTTTCACCTCATTAGGGGATAATTTTCGGGGTGAAAACTACTAAGGACAAAGGATAGTTTTAAACTCAAATTTCATCGTACTTATTCGGTACAGACAGACAGTCGCACTTTCGCATTTATAATATTAGTATGGACGAGATGTGCTTTGTGAACCGCTAGACGAACTGTAAGTGTAAAACAAAAAAAAATACAACCTATTTGACTCGCGTCGAATGTCTTAAACGGTCTTTAATTTCGAGTGCAAGGGACACTTGACAAAATTACATTTATATGAAGGTTTTATGTATACAATTAATGTATTTTAAATAAACATAATTCTAAGAAAAACATTACACAGATATGTGAAACGATTTAGCATTGAAAGAACACGTGATTTGCGTAGATAATGTGTTTTGGCCGATTGACAAGTCGCAAAGATAAATCGTCGAAAGAGATAAACGAGTCTGTAAAAATGAGTCGAATTTGTTTTAACAAATAAATAAATTTCTTACTGGTGAACGAGAACAGACATTGACAAAATGGTTCCTGACTGTGATTTTCTGATTGACATCGTGCACCTAAAAATGCATTTCTTTGCTTGTTTTTACTGAATTAAGCAGATGACTGTGTTCAGTTTAATACACTTAACAACTAAAATAAAGATAAAAATCTATATCTATCAATAAAATTCAGCAAAGAAAGGATAAGAAAAAGACAGATACCATTTTTTTACTTATAATACTTAGCAGCGCAGCGCTGCGAGGTGTGCGAGCCTGCATTTTCTTGAAAAAACTTTTTTTTTAATTTTGAGAGAATCGTTTGACAAACGCGACCTGTATAAGACAACAGCTGGACAGCGGGACAGAGGGACAGGCACTGGACATACAAACGATTTTCTGGGTGTGTCCATGGGAGCTCAGGCGACCTTACCTACTAAATTTCAGATATTATGGCTAAGGTCATCTGCAATGTTGGGTTGCCTTAGAAATATGAGCCAGATGACATTCCGCTTTGACCAGTCAAATTCGAATGATAATCGCCACCTCCCGTCAGCACTCAGCAAGAACTTCTAGTACAGAGAAAGTTCGAGAAATTTACATTTTCAATGGCAAATTACGTCCAGTAAGCGGCACTTATGCCCGGATACCGTGATTGGCCAGACGAAATTGCTGGAGTGATATTTAAAATGTTTTAACCTCAGCTCGTAATATTACGGAGAAAATTCAGAACACCCTTAACTCTCTTATGAGATAAGTTTTTCTCTTGTACAATAAAATAAAATAATAACACTTCACATTTACTTTCGTTTCGATAGAGCGGTGTTAAGTACAGAGAAGGGAAAATAGGCGGTCTATAAATGTGGTGCTGTAGAAAAATCCTAGGAGAAACTTGGACTGAATTTATCTATCGTCTATAATCATTCATCAGTTAACTTAGTGTTGACTTTAAGTAGACTGAATACTGATTCAGTAATTATTTAAAGACCACCAATTGTGACGTATTCTAGCAAATAAAATAATTCATTCATTCATTCATTCAGTATGATCCATAATACGATCTCGCATCCTTACGTTTTTCGGGCACATAATATGTCGCCGAGAAGACATAGTTATTGAGCGAGTTATGGTGCGTGGAAAGGTCGTGTGTACCAGAACACAAGGCAGTTCACCAATGAGAGAGACAGGACAGGGATCATCACCACCTTCCCAGGTGCCGAATAACCATGGTTCAGACACGAGGAACTGTAACAAAACCATAATGGACCTATGATACCTGCATATTTGACTTTTTCCTTTTATCAATACTTCAAGTTGTAATATACTAGTGGAAGTATTTTCAAAATAAAAGTAGAAAAGTGATTTCCGCTAGGTTACAAGCTACAAGTCATTCGACGGTCCCAATTAAAAGAGTCGAATCTGCAAAACAGCTACTTTTCAGGAGAAGCCATCAAAGTTTTTGAAAAAAAAAATTGTATGTGAGAAATTGTTTATTAATGGAATATCGCTATCAAACTTCGAATGTTTGCTTATTAGTAGGATGTTTATTACTAGCCGTTGAGCATACATGTACTTTTTCAGCCATTTATCCAAAAAATTAAAATACCTCCTCATATGACATACTTTTTTAACCGGAATAACTTACGCATATTTTGTCAGAAGTGCCACATACGACGTTTTTGTCTGACTATAGTATAAATGTATGTATCGGATGTACCACATCCGACAAAAAATGTACCCAAAAATGCCGTAGCTGGCAGAACTGACATTGTTGCACGGAAACTTTTATGTAACAATTTAATACAGAGAAAATTTACTACATAACTTAACAGGCTATAAATTACATAAAATACATAAATAAAAATACGCTTTACTTTTCCGTGTAATAAAGTAGAATGTGTCATATCCGACACATTGTACTCACTGTGTGTCCCGTAAAAATGTCAGAACTGACACAACCGACGTTTTTAAATGTCATTTGTTCTTAGATCCGACCTTTTTATCTTGGTTTTGACGAAAAATATTGAGAAAAACGAAAATCTGTGAATGCGGTTTTAAAGTTATGAGTTACGACCTAAGCCGCTGAAAAGCAATAATCTCAATTTTGCAGATCCGACTCTTTTAATTGAGTAAGAGTACGGACTTAAACTGAGTAACAACATTAAAATGTCTTTGATTAATCTTGAAATATCCTTAATCTTTATCAGCCAAACCACTAAAATCAGCTAACACCTCACTCATACACCCAACAATAAGTTTAGCTTCGTTTTACTGACAAACGTTTCATCAAAAACCATTTCTTTTTATAAACCAGTAAAAAAAACAGAACTGTTACAAAAGAAACGTAACTTAACCTAATGGCTTTTACATAATTATTTATCAGCTGTTCTTAAAAAGTCAACCGTTTTTATGTAAAAAAAAAGGCGAAATTTTTGTCACTAAATATAATTGTCGAGCATTTTCATTAGAAAACTGAAACTGAAAGAGAAATACAGCGCGAAGGGAGTCCCATAAAACAACAAACTCTTTTACATCGATGCCAAAGATAGGTTCTACAGTAATGCACCCTATTCCGTTGTAATAAGGCGAATAATGTGTACATATCTTTGATTTTACTGTACCGGACCGCGTTGAACCTATGCATGTATTGAAATTATTTATTGTTTAATTTCCATACTCCGTTTGGGGATTCGACGCAGAGTTATTTGTTACTTCTGTTAACAGATTAATCCTTAGTAATGGGGGCTGATTTGGTAGATTGTAAATGGGCATTAAGGTATTTATGAATTGTGAACTGCAAATAGCGTCAGTGTAATAAAGGATGTTTGAAGTCATACTATACAATTTTGTATTTTTCTTACAAATTTTCTAACTCAGTGAGCTAAAGAAATCGCGAGTACGTCATTAAAAAAAACCGTTTATTCATTCACGATTCGTACATACACTTTACAAAATAACTGTAAATGTACTTGCTGTGATGCATCGCTGTTCGGATTATTTTGATATTATATTTGGAAACATCGTCAATCTAATAACCTTGCAGAATGCTCATGTCAATTTTCGATAAGACACGTGAATAAATAACTTTATTCTTATTGAGTTATGATTCTATATGTGCACCTTTTGTTTTGAAATTGTTACATACAAATTATAAAATGTTACGTAACATCAACATTATTTTTCTTTCACATCATAATGTTATGGACGAGATTATTGAATGTGGTCGACTTTTCATTATATTTCGAAGCTTCATTCTTCAGATATAACACACATGTAGTCCTTTAATCTACCAGGCAACATTTCGCAAGTTTAAAGTACGCAGTAAAAACCATAGCTCAAACAGTTTTATCCCCACCTTTACCCCTACCCTACTTGGGGACCTCGGCTTGCCACCATTTCTCATTCTTTATTCTTGCGAGGCAACGAACGCACGAACTAATTCTATTAAAAAATAATTCAAAATATTTAATCATGCCTAAACGCAGTGCACAGGAAAAAATAGAGTATTATTCTGCTAATATACGGAAATTGCAACAAAGAACTATAAACGAGTTATGACAGTGCGGTGCTATCTGATTCATCAGGTTCCGAAGATAAATCAGGTAAGTGCAATTAGTTTCAATAAATAGTTCTACATTGTGGTGCCTCCAATAAATGCATTTAATACCGCACGGGCCGTGAGCCCACGCCTTGTAATTCTAAACCTGGGGGGCGACCGAGAGTCGTCACGAAGGTATCTCATGCTTGGGGGTTGTCCGTGAGTCAACACGATAGCAATTTCTAACAGTATTAATCGCTAAGAAATGCATTTCATACCGCGCGGGCCGTCAGCCCACGCCTGGTAATTCTAAACCTGGGGGGCGACCGAGAGTCGTCACGAAGGTATCTCATGCTTGGGGGTTGTCCGTGAGTCAACACGATAGCAATTTCTAACAATATTAATCGCTAAGAAATGCATTTCATACCGCGCGGGACGTGAGCCCACGCCTGGTAATTCTAAACCTGGGGGGCGACCGAGAGTCGTCACGAAGGTATCTCATGCTTGGGGGTTGACCGTGAGTCAACACGATAGCAATTTCTAACAATATTAATCGCAAGCCCATGCCTTGTAACTAAACCTGGGGGGCGACCGAGAGTCGTGACGAAAGTATCTCATGCTTGAAGGTTGACCGTGAGTCAACACGATAGCAATTTCTAACAATATTAATCGCTAATAAATGCATTTAATACCGCGCGGGCCGTGAGCCCACGTCTTGTAACTAAACCTGGGAGGCGACCGAGAGTCGTCACGAAGGTATCTCGTGCTTGGCGGTTGACCGTGAGTCAACACGATAGCAATTTCTACAACCATTAATCGAGATTAGTATATCCCGTGTTCGCGATGCGGGGCATTAGATACATATATGCATTAAAATTCCTGACGAGTGGTTTTACAATGCATTTCATATCTACCCTCAATTAGAAAAATCAAAATATTATATTTTAATTTATAAACCACGAACAAGTGTATGAGGCAGTGGAAACTTCACTCCCACGTTCAAATGAAGAAAATGCACCTCCCGTGGAGGCCTGTGATGACAAAACGACCCCTGTCGAGATAGATGCCGAGTTACTAACCGCTCTAGGGGACGCCACTGATGATGTCCCAAAATATGGGGAGAAAATTCATCCCAATTTAGCGCAAAGGTGGCTACCTATATTACACAAAGGTATTGATAAAAAGAGTAAAGATAAACTCTTATAAGAGTACCTGTAAATTGCAAATTATTATGGGCGCCGTCCTTAAACGCCGTAATTTCGGCGGCAGTTACAGACATCCAAAGAGGCCGTGACAAGAAAATCGAATCATCTCAACAGCAATTGGGAGTCGGTATAGGTACTAACAATAAAAATCCTATCTAATTGAAGTCGGATTTTAGATAAAACTAGTCATTCCTGGACTAGACGAAGTATTCCTTAAGTCATACAATACGTTGAGAGAGATGAAGCAAACAGGAAGCAAACTCTCAGAGAAAATTAAAGCTTCCAAATCTACTGAAAAGTAGGCCGACAGCGTCGACCATCATACGGCCGCGAGCAGCCTACAACAAGCCACTTGCGACGCCGCGGCAGTAACGCAGGTACATGCCGGTCGCCTTAAAGCCTTTTATAAGTGTTGGCTTAATGTAACGAATAATCGTACTTTATTTATTAGACGGTATACAGAATGGCTTTCCAATTCCTTTTTAGGACATGTTACGCAATCTGTCAAACCTGTAAATACTTTCACATGCCAAGAGCATGATGAAACGAGCTTAGCTGTACAGAACTTAATTAACCTAGGCATTCAGTGAAAGCATCACTGGATGCCAACAGACTAATGATCAGTTTCTATCAAAGATTTTCTGACTCCTAAATCGAATGGTGGCTATAGATTCATACTGAATCTGAAAGGGCTCAATAAATTTGTAACTAAGTCCCATTTTAAAATGGAAGACTAGAACTGCTTCTAAATTAATCCCTAAAAACGGGTTTATGGCTACCATTGACAAGATTCGAGCATAACAATGTTACTTACGAGTTTTGTTCCCTATTAGTCTATGGACTTTCCGTGGCGCCTAGAACCTTCACCAAAATTATGAAAGAAGTCGTAACTTACCTAAAAACAAGGCCTAACTTCTATTATATACCGGGGTGGCATTTTGGGTATTGGAAGGGACCTTAACGAATGTAAACATAATGGGAGGGAGACTCTCCGGTTTCTCGAGTGCCTACGATTCGTGGTAAACTATACCAAAAGCTCGATACAATCCCAAAATTACCAACAATGCTGTAAATTCTTAGGTTTTGTTTACAATTCAATTATCATGTCTATATCCCTTCTTATGCAGGGTATGCGCACTTTTTAAGAGTTCTTACCACTGCATGCCCGACAGCTAGATACAGCTGGTTGTACACGAAGTTGTTAGAAAGATATAAATTCCGAGCTATTCAGGAATACGATGTCTATGATCAAAAGTAAAACTTCCTCGCGAAATTTTACCTGACTTATTTTGGTGGACTAATAATATTATTTGTAACGTCTTGTCATTTTGGAATCACGAAATTCGATGCAGAAATATCTATAGATCCGTCCCGATCAGGATGAGGTACAGTTTGTGACGGAGTGTGTGCAAACGGAGCATGGGAAGAGCAAGAATTAGCATTCCATATTAATTACTTAGAGCTTGCTCGCTCTTAGGATTAAAATGTTTTGCGCGAAATAACTAACTGTGCTCTGTTGTTCCGCATCGACAACACTACCGCGATAAGCTATATTAATCGAATGGGAGACATCCAGTTTCCCCACTTAAATAGCTTACCTAGATCTATTTGGCAGTGGTGTGAAGAACGAGACATATGGTTATTCGATTCGTTCATTAACACTAAGAATAATGTAGAAGCAGACAGAGAATCCAGAAGGCTAAATCCTGATATTTAATGAAATTTAAGTATTGCAGCCTTTGAAAGAATAAGTAAACACTTTGGTGTGCCCGAAATTGACCTCTTTGCTTCTCGTACCTCTGCCAAATGTGAAATATATATTTCGTGGAAGCCAGACTCGGACGCTCTTACCGTCGTAACATTCACTATTAGCTGGTATTTATAATAAATATTTTTAAGCGTTTCCACCACTCGCACTCGTACTAAAGTGTTTACATAAGATTATAAATGACAACGCCACAGGAATAGTAGTATTTCCCTAATGGCCATCCCAACCGTGGTTTCCGCTTTTGTTGAGATTAGTAAAAGTATCTAATCTCATGTTAGCGTCAATTTCAAACAACACTTTACAACAGTACAACGTGTGTTAAATACAAGTTGTGCTGGAAATTTAGCATAGATAATATAGATATTCAATTTCTATAAGGGCTTCATTTCTGCTGTTATTTTATTTCTAACGCACGAATTTAATAAAGGATCGTCGTATGGCTCATTAAATAATCATAGGTCAGCACCCTCGCTCCTACGGGGGAGTAGTATCAGCTCAGATGACCAAAGTAAAGGATTACCGAAAGGTGTTTACAAATTAAAGCCCGTAACTCCTAAATATAGCCATACCTGGGATCCTCAAGTGGTATTAAATCATATAACAACATGGTACCCTAATAGAGAAATTTAATTGGAAAAACTAACAAAGAATCTGGCGATTTGGTTTGCAATATGTCCTGCCCACAGGGTACAAACACTGTCACTTATTAAGTGGAATAATATTAAGTCATGCCCAAATTGTATTAAAGTAATTTTTGATGATATAGTTAAGACTTCAGGTGTAGGTCGTCTACAACCGATTTTGTGCCTTCCATATTTTGAAGATACCTAATAGAAATATTTGCCCGGTGACTGTTATAATGATGTTTTAGGACTGAAAAAGCTCACAACATATTTTGTTGACTTTCAAAAGTCCCCATAAAAATGCATCTGCTCAATCCATTAGCCGGGGTGCATTACGCGAGTGCTTGGCGAAAGCGGTAAAGACATGGCGGCGTTCAGCGCTCACAGCACGCGCCACGCCGCCACGTCAGCTGCACACCGGTCAGGCATTTCTTTAGATGCTATCCGGAAGGTTGTCCGGAAGGCTGGTCGAGAACATCGAAAACTTTGGCTCGTTTCTACCATCGTCAATTAATCGACGAAGGTCATTGTGCCAGATCAATCTGCCTCTTGTATAGGTAGAATTATGTGAAGTTACAATTGTACTCTTTGATTAATAATTGGGAGTATCTAAGATTGTTGTCAAAACATAATTATTGCATTTCATGATTATGATGTTTTACAATTACAAAGGGCAGCAAAACTTTCAACTCTAAACATCTACATGTGTGTTATATCTGAAGAATGAAGCTTCGAAATATAATAGAAGATCAAACGAGCTTCGCAAGCGAAGTTCGATCGATATTATATGAGTAAGCTTCATTCGAAGATATAACACACATGTAGTCCTTTAATCTACCAGGCAACATTTATTACAGGCTTCTATTAAACTGTCATTGGAAGAGGAATCTTCTTCGTTGGACAATAGAGTTGCTTGTTGGGTAGACTTGTTAGTGTTAAATACAACATTTTATAACATTTGTGTGATCACCATTAATTAATCCTACGGTATAGCTTTATGAGATAATTACGTTTTTTTTTTCAGAATGATACGCGGTCGTTGTTTGAGGTGGGAAAATTTAAAACTGAAAAGTTTTATCCAAGACTAACGAAAGTTGCTTAAAAAGTATGCAATATAATAAGTTTGGAATGTTCATAGGAACCCTTAAATACAATAAAACCAACGATAACTTTTGTAAAATAAAAACCTACTTTATATATATTTTTGAAATGTGACAGTAAAAAGTGAAGTCAAAATATGTGATAAATTTAAGAAGGTACTATTTTTTTTTGTTTTGAATAAAATGGTACTAATTAATATAATGGTAAAAAGACTAACGGTTTACAATCTGTTAGATGATTGAACTTGTAATGCACACATCAATCTAATACATTGCATGAAGTATCTAACCTTAGTTTTATTCAACCTTAAATCAAACCTCTTAAGTTTAGCGATCCTGAGGGCTATATCGGTTACCTTGCTTCTGCTGCGGATCGCCTCATTTCTGATGCGATCACGCAGAGAAACTCCCTACATAGCCCTCTCCATAGCCCTTTGAGTGACTTTGAGCTTTCTTATGAGGCCCATAGTAAGCGACCACGTTTCAGTGCCATATATCATTACTGGCAACACACACTGGTCAAAAACTCTCGTCTTGAGACACTGCAGAATGTATACCTAATAATAATGTAATGTAATAGGATAGAATCATCATCATCATCATCATATCAGCCGAAAGACGTCCACTGCTGGACATAGGCCTCCCCCAAAGAGTGCCAAAGTGACCGATCCCGCGCCACCCGCATCCAGCGGACTCCCGCAACCTTTACCAGGTCATCAGTCCACCTTGTCGGGGGCCTACCCACGCTGCGCCTTCCGGTACGTGGTCGCCACTCGAGAACCTTTCCGCCCCAACGGCCATCGGTTCTACGTGCTATGTGCCCCGCCCACTGCCACTTAAGTTTAGCGATCCGGAGGGCTATATCGGTTACCTTGGTTCTGCTGCGGATAGCCTCATTTCTGATGCGGTCACGCAGAGAAACTCCCAACATGGCCCTCTCCATTGCCCTTTGGGTGACTTTGAGCCTTCTTATGAGGCCCATAGTAAGCGACCACGTTTCAGTGCCATATGTCATCACTGGCAACACACACTGGTCAAAGACTTTCGTCTTGAGACACTGCGGAATATTGGACGAAAAGATTTGCCGTAGCTTCCCGAACGCTACCCAGCCGAGTCGGATTCGACGATTGACCTCTTTCTCGAAGTTGGACCTACCTAACTGGATCGTCTGTCCTAGGTATACATAATCGTCTACAACTTCGAGCGTAAAGTGTCCGATTGTAATGGGAGTTGGTACTACATGGGCATTTGACATGATCTTCGTCTTATCCATGTTCATTCTTAGACCAACTCGCTCGGATGCTTTACTGAGGTCATCGAGCATCGTACTTAAGTCCTCCATGGTCTCAGCCAAGACTACTATATCGTCAGCAAACCGAAGGTGAGTGATGTACTCGCCGTTGATGCTGATGCCTAGCCTTCTCCAGTCCAGAGTCTTGAAAACGTCCTCCAGTGCAGCGGTGAACAGTTTTGGAGAAATAACATCTCCTTGCCTGACTCCCCGCTGCAGCGGAATAGGTTTCGAGTTCCGGTCCTAATAGGATAGAATACTAGTAAGTAACACTGATGGGTGTGTAATGAATGGTACAACAACTTTTGATATATTTTCACTGGATATAACAACATTTAATATAATTTCATTGGATATAATCACTCGAGGGACATAATAAACTTTTGGTATAACAACAATCAGTATAATTTTAAGGCGTATAATATTCAAATAGAATAACATATTTTTGATATAACGTCTAATGTATATAATGTATATTGGATATAAGTATTAGTGGTATAAAGTACGTACATACATACATACATACAATCACGCCTTTATCTCTAAAAGGGGTAGACAGAGCACATGAAACTTATGTTCCATACCACTTTTAGCATAAATGTGGGTATAAAAGATCGACAAAATGTGATATCGCAGTGATAGGTTCCTAACTCATCGCTCGCAACACATTTCAACCCTGTTCCCTTAGTCGACTCTTACGACACCCACAGGAAGAAAGGGGGAGGTGCTATTCTAGTCCGACACTACACGGGAAACGGGGGTTTACCGTGAGTTGGTATAATGTTTTGTAAGATATAATTTTATTTTTCACACACGTTAATTATTTTAACCTAACCTAATCGCCCGCGTGTCGAGGTGTCGGGTGCCTATTTCCGCTCTAAGGGACACAAGCTAACCCTAACCTAACCTACAATGGTACAATAAATACCATTGTTACAAGTATCAGTGGCTATTATACTTTTGTGTGTCAGTGGTTACTCATCGTCGTGCCTACCTACACCAACCTGCCTTAGAGTAAAATAGGTAAGAAATAAAAGTAGTAAGTATTCCAGATTATGCCAATAGCACATTATACCAACTGAGTTTTATATCGAACAAAGTTATATCCCATGCATGTTATACGTTATGACTGTTAGATTAATGGTTGTTATATTACAAGTTCATTATATCTGTTGATAATTATATTACATGAGAATATTGTTATATCAAAATTACATTATATCCTTTAATCGTTATATCCTGTAAAAACTTTTTTTTTTTAATTTATTTATTTAAACTTTATTGCACAAAAGAAAACTTATCGTACAAAAGGCGGACTTAATGCCATATGGCATTCTCTACCAGTTAAACCTTAAAGCAAAGCGGAAAAAGATTGTGGGCAGTGCAAGTAACAACAAAAAAAAGTTACATTACGGTATTACTACATACAACATATTTACACAAATACATAAACATAAATAAAATGATTAAATACATATCCAAATAAATATATACATAAATATACACAATAAGCATACTTACAAGCGAAATTTTCAAACTTGTAACCTACTACTACTCGGATCTGCCAGCAAAAAATTACGCACAGATTTCTTAAAAACGAATTTGCTCGGGGCTTTCCTGATCGAGGAGGGAAGGCGGTTCGAAAGACGAACTGCCTGCGCAGTGAAAGAATTTGACATAAAGCCAGTACGGTGAACAGGGACAGATAGAGAAAGATTGCCAGAAGAGCGAAATTGACGGTCACGAGAAGCACCATGGAAGTGAAAGAAAGATTTGAGATATTCAGAGGAATGTGGATCATTAACAATAGAAAATAGAGTAGAAAGCATGTGAATTTTTCGCCGTTGACGGATAAGAAGCCAGTCGAGCCGAGCCCGAAAAGAGGAGACATGGTCGTATTTCCGAAGACAGAAAATGAAACGGATACAGTTTTATAAAATTGAGAAGTCGATCCAGCTTTTCAAGAAGTTCTTCAATTAAACCCGGATAGCACACATCACCGTATTATGGGTAAAATTAGCGTGTTTACAAGCAAAACCTTAGTGTGTATGGGCAAAAAGTGCTTGAGCCCTTAAGAGAGTGGAGAGATCCCGTAATCTTGCTTTTATCAATAAATGAATTATCTATCTATCTATGTACTGCGGAATATTGTACTAAAAGATGTGCCGTAGCTTCCCGAACGCTGCGCAGCCGAGGGGATTCGACGATTTATCTCTTTCTCGAAGTTGATGGACCTACCTAACTGGATAGACTGTCCTAGGTATATTTACCTCCGAATCGCGAAACTGAAGTGACAGTGGGCGGGGCACATAGCACGTATAACCGATGGCCGTTGCGGCGGAAAGGTTCTCGAGTGGCCACTACGTACAGGAAGGCTGTAGCGGATATTTACGGGTAGGAGCCATAAAATCATACAAATTACATTAATACTTACTGATACTTACTAAAGCGAACAGCTGCAGGTTGCCGGATAGAACTCTCGGAGAAGCCGGGGCTTCTCTTTCAAGGGCCGTTCGTTTTAGACACACAGGAGGAGTGTTTACTTGGCGAAATCAAAATCACAGACTGGTAACAAACAAGACTATATTCCCTATAAGACTGATAGGGTTAATTCCGCGGATACATGGCACTGGGTGCTGGGACAGAGATGTGTTAAACTAAGAGGTTAAGTATTTTCTGAGAATGGGCCCATCTCTAATAGACACTAAACTAAATTAAGTAGGCGGCGGCGCTAGACGCAACGCGTTCGTGAGCCAAGGCATATGTTGTAAAGTCACTCACGTGTTAACGCCGAAGGAACCGCAAAATGGCGGACAAGTCGCATGTGCGGACCGCGAGTTGTTTCACGCGCTAAGCTCTTCCATAGCGGTGCTCGTATACGCTACCCGGTGTGCTGGGCCGGCGAGGCGACGCGAAGAGTGCAGATGGTGAAGCCGCGCGCCGCAGACGCCACCTCCTTGGCGTGGGCAATCCGCGGACGGGTCACGCAGCGTTGCCTCGTCGTCGGCCCGACATCCTACGGAGGATGGACGCCCGGAGCATCGCGGGCTTCATCGGCGCGCTGACGCTGGAGGCTGGCCGATGCTGCTGGCGGAGACGGGTTCCAGACTCACACGCTCAGCATGGCGCGGGCTGTCGCGAACGACGGAGAACACCTCACTTACCCACCGCGCATACGGAGGGAGGGATGAAATTCTTTGCGATCTCTTATTTAACACCTGATACACTCATTACTTTTGAGGAAAACCTTTTTATCGAGATTATCTTTTCACCACATCGTTTCGTCTCGTTCCCGAGCCAGAAGAAAAAAAAACTATATACCACCCAAGCCTCTACCGTCCCCCCAAACCATTGTCTCTGGTCAACCAAACGACGCATAAAAAATACTTTTCTTTATCAACGGCGCCATTCTGGATATTTCTACGATATAAGCTATTTCGTTATTATATGCAATTTATTAGTATTTTCGTTATTTAATTAATTAATATTAATCACCATCCCCTATCGTTGCCCGCAGATAATATTGGTTTCAAAAAGCGACAAATTCGGTGACTTGAACGCACGTCTTTGCCTGCTGTCAATGTCATCCGTCGGATCGACTTGACAGCCGTCAAAGAGACCGGCAGATGAATATGTTTGTGAATGTTTATTAAACTTAACAAGATTGTTGATGTTCCACGGCCTCCCTAGGCTACGGTTTGCAAGGCTCACGTCCCCTGTCGTTATCTCAGGTGGTTTAAGTTGGATGTCCGCGAGTGAAAGTGCCGAAATACCGTGATCTTTGTGTGTCAAAGACCTCAGTTTTCTTACGTGGTTTTTCTGTGTTTAGGTATCTCGGAATCCTTGTACACTTGCCGTTGGCAAGTGCTACAAGGCGCGGCATGGGTAGGCCCCCCACATGGTGGACTGATGACCTGGTAAAGGTTGCTGGAGTCCGCTGAATAAGGGTGGCGCAGGACCGGTCACTTTGGCACTCTTTGGGGAGGCATATGTCCAGCACTGGACGTCTTTCGGCTGATATGATGATGATGATGATGAAACCAAACCTCCTTATTATGTTCTTCAGAGCCGTTTACTATTTAATTGTTACAGGTGCTAGGCGTGATGGCTTCTCAGTCCTTATATAAAACCTTTAACAAACGATTAGATTATATCGTTGTTCAAATGTTACTAAGTATTTTATTTGTGCCGAGGTCCAAGTCCAAGTCAATCACCATATTTATATATATATACATACTTGGCCAGCCTCCTTGCAGTTGTAATGGCGCCTGCTATCGAGCAACTCCAGGGAGGTCGAAGTCGAGGGCACCAGTCTACGAGGTAGGTCACCATCGTATAGTCCATCGTGTGTGTAGTTTCTTATGTTTGTGTGCAGTGCATCACTACACGCAAACATAAGGAAGACGACTGTCAGAGAGGAATGGCGGCGTATTGTCAAGCTTGCTACCAACACCTGAAATGATGACCACGACCACCCCCGTGGCAAGAGTGAAACGACAAAGAAGAAGAATTAGCACCTGCACTCGTTAATTTAATGTGATATTCTTATTGGAAGCATTAAAAATAAAGATAACATAAAGATCTGGCAGTACTGTTTATTTTATAATACTTATCTAAACTTATTAACCTTGAATTTTTAGTTTGTTTTCTTTCTGAACGGGTTATCACTTATCGCCCATAATTTGTCATAAAAAGAGCATGAGGCACTTTACGTGTTACGACAATTTATAAAAACATTTTAGATATCTCGAAACAGACAATGTGTTCGAACCTGTTATAAGTTACTATTCTTTAATATCGTGAATTAAATAAGTAAGTATATAGATAAAACAGATTTGGTGAGTATTGTAAAAAATCAACATTTAAGCAAAAAAAACTAAACACTCTTATGTTATACTTTTTTTTACAAATTATATTCCCTAATTTATTTTTCAACTAGCTTCTGCCCGCGACTTCGTACGCGCATAAAATATAGTTTACGTGGTATTCTTATATTTTAAGGCCTCCACCCACCGAACGCGTGTCGTACGCGGCGCGTGTGCTGCGCGGCACCCGCGCAAGTTGTAAAGCATTGAAACTACACTTCAAACACACATCGAACGTGGTCCGAAAGCGGGCCCGCGGCGCTAAAGTGACAACTCGGCAGCGCGGCCGCGTGACGTGCGCTGCACACGCGTTGCTAACGCTTCGCCAAGCGTGATAGAGATAGTGTGATACATATTAAATGTATCTCACTATCTCTATTACACTCAGAAGCGAGGGCCCACGCGGGCCCGAGCTGCACACGAGTTGTTAACGCGTCGCTGACGCGTTGCTATACGCCGCCCGCTTGCGGTGTGAATATACCAATTCAACCGCGCCTGACGTGCGCCGCGCACGACACGCGTTCGGTGGGTTGAGGCCTTCGAAACTGATGGGTAAATGCATGTACCCGATACTATTTAAGGATTGACCACCTGCGGCTACCATAGAAATGTCATCATCCTGTTGCAAAGTGCAGTCGACTAAGTGTTTATGGGCATTATTACCCAAAATGCTCACTGCAGCACCAGAGTCTAACAAAGCACAGGCGTCAATATCATTTATCTTAATATTTACATAGGGCCTAGGATCATGTTGAGGTTTGGTATGCAGAATTGCAGATATTCTATAAGTAGAAGAGAACGTTTTGATAAACGCAAGCCAAGAGTCCCATTCTTGTTGGTCGAAATGTCTACAATTCTGCCCATCTAGTTTTTTAAATTCTTACTCTTATTACATACAGTCCAGTCTGGAGTTTTAACATCCTTCAGTCCGCATTTAAAACAAAAGACGTCCCTATTCGCTTGGCACTGTCGGATGTGATGAGAGTTACTGCGACACCTGGGGCAGTAAGGTAGCTGTTTGTTTGCTTGAACTGTGTGTATTTAATTTTGGTGCTGTGTTTTGTTTTTATTTTGTTGTCCAACATGTTGATTTTTTGAATAATGTGCTTTATTGTCATATGCAACATTTTGTTTATTATAAGTATTATGGTATGTACTTTTATGTGGTTCTCTAGTATACGCAAATTCAGGTGCAACAGTGTCAGACGTTACTTTAGGAGGCTCTTGAAATTGCGTGAGACGAGAATGAAAAGTCTCGTAATTTCGACAAAGAGAACGCAGTGTGTCGATGGTTGAAATCATTGCTGCTGTGGCTGCAAGCGTGCTGGCGTAACAAGGTCTAATGTTGTGGAATAGGATTTCGAGCTGTTCCTCTTCGCTTAGAGACCTAGATAGGCGAGAGAACATCCCACTCATAATCGAGAGATAAATGGTTATGTTCTCTCGCTCACCCTGTGTGCGAGAGCGAATCTCAGTAATAAGACGGTAATCGTAATACGATTGGTCAAAATCCTCTTTTAATTTGGCGGCAAGCTCAGGCCACGATGATGCTTTGTCTTTTACCGAGCGGAACCAATGAAGAGCATCGTCCTGAAAGATCTCGGTGGCAAAGGCCATAATTTTTGTGGAAACAATATTACGTGCAACCATGAATTCATCGACGCGCTGTATAAATGAGCGCACACAAGTCTTGCCGTTAAACTTTAATTTACTTGTCTGCTACGGAACGGTCGCATGTCACTGTAATCAAGTTTTGTATATCGGGAACCATCGCCGGTGACTCGGCAGAGGGGCCGGCGCCTGTATTAGATGCGGCGTTCGCTGAAGCAATTGGCTTTTTCGCTAGAAGAACGGCGAGCCTTTGTGAAAAAAGTTTATAACCTTCTACTATCTCACGATACTCTTTTTTAGTGTCGTCACCACACGTTATCCTCGCCAAACGATTATGGAGGTGATTTAACATATTTTGCGTTCTCATAATAGTAGGCACATTAGGATCGGATACATCGAGATTCATCTGAATTTTCGTGAGAACTTCTAAGCAACCTTTGAGGTCCTGTCGAACATCCAGCGGAGACTCTAATATGTGTTCGGACGGGTATTCTGAAGCTAATTTTACAATTTGCTTACGAAGTTCTTCAACTGAATTAGCCGCAGTAGCACCTCGGATCCGAACCCCATATTCTAGTTCCGTTTTTTGAAGTGATAGATATTTGACAGGAAGCATCATGAATTGAACCAGTGGGTAAGTGGTAACAAGCAAAATCAAAACTAATAATTTTATCTGATAATACAATTCTCCGTTCTGTTACAAATGAAATGATCAGTGATGAACGTCTGGTTTTTCCCAAATGAGTAAAAATAAAAAAAACAGGTTAGCAGCAAATAAAAAATAAAAAAGGGTGCTACTAATGTGTACTGCAATTGTAAAATCAAATCTATAGCAGGTTTGCTAACATAAAAAAATATTTCATAATTATTGTTAAAGCGCCAGACTAAGCTCCTGGTATTAAATGTGTTACCTTACAACAATAGAATAATTACACGAAATAAGCGCTACTAGCAATTACAATTCAGTCGTGTAATAAACAAACGTCCCGGGGAGATGTACGTCCCGGGGAGATGGGCCTCGTTAGCATTGTGCTGCAACCTGTCTAGGAGACGGAAAACTCCAAAATATAACCCGGGGAGATGGGCCTCGTTAGCATTGTGCTGCAACCTGTCTAGGAGACGGAAAACTTCGAATCTAAACCCCCAATCCAAGGTGTTAACCGACCCGTGCTAAGGGATGCATGACCAGAGGGAGACTGGTCGATAACGGAGGGTGTCTGTGTTGGCGGTCACAGGACACTACTCTAATCCGTCTTACCTCAGTATCAGGGCTCTGCTGGGGTGGACTCGTAAATCCCTATTACTCGTGGGAACGCTATGGAGACTACATTTAAAAATCATCCGAATGGCGGCGACGTGGTACGCCACCCGTCACGTCTCGTTTCTCACGGGGGCGAGAAGCGCCTCACGGAAAGCCGTTTTGCTACGTTGAATGTTGGAGGAGGTATGAGTGACGAAGTTGATGAGGTGTTACAGATGATGGATGAAAGAAGGATTGATGTGCTATGCGTGAATGAGACAAAGCGGAAGGGATGTGACACCACCACACACGGACCCTACACGGCTTATTGGTCAGGGGTGCCAAGCTCAGAACGGGCCTGTAAGGGAGTTGGTGTTATACTCTCCGCTAGGATGGCTAAGTGCGTGAATGAGTTCGGCTGTGTGAGCCCTAGACTTATGTGGGTAAGAATGAAAGTGGGATTAGTGCGGATTTTTGTCGTTGGGGTTTACGCACCTGTAGATCAGGGTGCGGGAAGTTCACAGCGTACACAGGATGACAGACAGATGTTTTGGGATGAGTTGAGGGACGTGTTAGGGCTATGCAAGGACAACGAAAGGTTAGTAATGTTAGGTGACTTTAACAGCTGGGTAGGACTGAAGAGAGATGGATTTGAAAAGGTGTTAGGGATGCATGGTGACGAAAGGGTTAACGAAAATGGAAGAAGTCTGTTCGAAATTTGCCTCGAGTGGAATCTTTGTGTGGCAAACACAATGTTCGCCCATAAATGGATCCATTTGTACACTCGAGAGGCAGAAAATGTAAGGAAAAGCATGATTGATTTTATAATAGTTGACGAAAGAATGAGAAAGAATGTGCTAGACGCTAGAGTATATCGCGGATCCGGTGTCCACACCGACCACTTCCTGGTAATGTGCCGAATAAATGGTCTGTTCAAGGGATGGCGACACCGACCCCGTATTTCTAATAGCGTGTTAGAGAGAATAAAAGTAGAAAATTTGCAGGAAATAGAAATAAGTGATGAGTTTGTCAGTAAGTTAAAGATTGAATTCGAAGGAATGGATGGTTTGAGCGAGATGGATGATTTGTGGCACAACTTTAAAAATAAAGTTGTTAATGTGGCTCAGGAAGTGTGTGGTGTCAGTCAAAGGAGCAAAGGAAGAAAGGAAAAGAATGTGTGGTTGGATAAGGAAGTACAAGAAGCTGTATGTGAGAAGAAAAAGTTGTGGCGGGATTGGTTAGCTACAAGAGCTAACCAAAGAGCCAATAAAGCCTCCTTTGACGAAGTTAATGAAGCAAAAAAGGCATATCGAATAATGAAAGTGCGGGTGAAGGAAGTAGTAAAAAGAAAGAAAGATGAACAGAATGACCACTTTTGCATACAATTTGCCGACGATGCTGAGTAAGCTAATGCCCCTGTAGTTTTTGCAGTCAAGTTGTGACCCTTTCGCTTTGTAAAGATGAACGATTACGGCCTTGCACCAGTCCCTAGGTACGCGGCCGGTGCTGTAGCACAAATTGAAGAGGCGATACAACTGACTCGCTATGACGCCCTGTCCTGCCTTCAGCATCTCGGCGGAAACTCTGTCATACCTTGCAGCCTTACCCGATTTCATTCCTCTCAATTCTTTCACAATTTCGTCCATGCTAATATTACTTTCATCCTCGGTTGCGCTACCATTCAGACTTGAGGTTGAACCATTTTCTTCCTCCCTATCATACAAACTTTCAAAATATTCCTTCCATCTCCCTAATATGCATTCTAACTCATTAAGCATACTTCCATTCCTGTCTTTGACTGACTTCAGCTCAGAGTTCTGGCTCTTACCTCTGGCTAGTCTAACGGATTTCCAGAAATATTTTATGTTCATCTGGAAATCCCGCGACAGCCTTTCATCCAAGTGGTCATTCTGTTCATCTTTCTTTCTTTTTACTACTTCCTTCACCCGCACTTTCATTATTCGATATGCCATTTTTGCTTCATTAACTTCGTCAAAGGAGGCTTTATTGGCTCTTTGGTTAGCTCTTGTAGCTAACCAATCCCGCCACAACTTTTTCTTCTCACATACAGCTTCTTGTACTTCCTTATCCAACCACACATGCTTTTCCTTTCTTCCTTTGCTCCTTTGACTGACACCACACACTTCCTGAGCCACATTAACAACTTTATTTTTAAAGTTGTGCCACAAATCATCCATCTCGCTCAAACCATCCATTCCTTCGAATTCAATCTTTAACTTACTGACAAACTTATCACTTATTTCTTTTTCCTGCAAATTTTCTACTTTTATTCTCTCTAACACGCTATTAGTAATACGGGGTCGGTGTCGCCATCCCTTGAACAGACCATTAATTCGGCACATTACCAGGAAGTGGTCGGTGTGGACACCGGATCCGCGATATACTCTAGCGTCTAGCACATTCTTTCTCATTCTTTCGTCAACTATTATAAAATCAATCATGCTTTTCCTTACATTTTCTGCCTCTCGAGTGTACAAATGGATTAATCATGACTGTAAATTTAATAACAGAAATACGTACATACATACATACATTCACGCCTTTATTCCCAAAAGGGGCAGGCAGAGCAGATGAACTTTATGTACCAGCGCCACTTTTAGCATAAATATGGGTATAAAAGATCGACAAAAAGTGATATTGCTTAGGTTGTTAGCCCATCACCCACAACACACTTCAACCCTGCTCTCTTAATCGACTTTTACGACACACACGGGAAGAAAGAGGGTGGTGAAATTCTAACACGGGCATAAAAATAATAGTAAATAAAAATTAATTTACCATAATGGGTTATGACGAAGGGTTATTCGTAGGGGAAGTTAGTAGTAGTAGGTTAGTAGGCGGTGTAGCAATTCAACAATTATTGGAAAATTACTTTTACTACGCGGGCGAAGCCGCGGGCAAAAGCTAGTTTTTTATAATGTTCTAGAGAATTTAAAGCATTATAGCATCAACAGGATGTGGTTTGTTAATAATATATTATATTTTTAGTTTGTATCGTTACTGTCATGTGATAGCAACCAGAGAAGCAAGTTTATCATAAATAACTGCGAAAAGCATTGTCTGTTTTAAGTTAGTTGTCATATTGTATTGTGATCTCAGAAGATACATTTATTTTCGTTTTAAGCTTCCTCTAGTTGCTGTGTTGGTATAAGTTGTTGATACTTTATAGTATAGTAATGCACCTTCAGTGTACCTAATACATATAGTTGATATCTTTTCATGTGTAAGACTAATAAGTGTCATAGTTGTTTATTAGTTTGATTCAGATGCATGTACGGGCATTTCCGGCCCCCCAGTTTATGTGTGAAACATACTTAAATATTAATAGACAGTGTAAAGCCTGCTTAAGTGTCATCATTCATCATAGACTATGTATGATTTTATTCTGCTGGCAATCAGCAAAATGTCATTCCTTCCATTTCACCACCTCCACTCTCTTTTTTCAAAAAATGTAGCTCTGTGTTAAAATAAACAAAGTAATTAATTTATAAAAATATGGTTTTAATTAAACATTAAATAGAACCTTTACAGAATATTTTCGAGCAAGTACAAAATTATTATTTTTTAGGCTAGGGTATGGTATGGTATGGTACAGTAGTGTTTGAATAGATAGCGGAATGAAAACTTTTACTTTTGGTTCCTTTATTTGGTCATTTATACTTTTTTTGCATAATATACACAAATATAAAAATTGCGAGCTTAATGCCGACCATTGGGCTAAACAGAGATTAATGAAAATATTTTATTTTATTCTGTTTTTAATCATCTGCAATGTTAGTGTGACTTATCTGCTTATTTTCATTATGAAAACCTTATTAAATTGTGCATTTTCGTCTCTTCCTATTTCAGATGTGTTTAAAAGATCTCAGGATCAAAAACGATTCACTGTCAATTGTCATTCCCTTTTATGTCATATTAGCCCGACTACTATTTTACCGGTAAGGGTCTCCTCAGCCCGCGGGTTCAGTCGACCCTATTTTACCGGTGAGGTTCCACTCAGCCCGCGGGTTTAGTCTACTACGATTTAAACGGTAAGGGTTTATTCAGCCCGCGCGTTCAGTCGACACTATTTTACTGGTAAGGGTCGACACAGCCCGCGGGCTCAGGCGACTAACATACTGCTTTAGGGTCACATCAGCTCGGTAAGATGGTTACGGGTTTTGTTTGAATGGGTTCTTCTTAAGGATTTGCTTAGTGTGGTATATACAGCACGACCACGGAGGATTTTGGGAATTCTTATTCTTCTTCCCGCAAACTTTCTATTACTAACCCAAGTATTGTAGAGGTTGACCATCGCATTAATTCAAAAATTCAAATTCAAAATTATTTATTTTCAACAAAGGTTTTTTACATGTGTTCGTTTCCCCCTTTTAAGTTAAACACTTGTATTAGGAGGAAATACTCTTTCATACAGGTGGTAATTGTATGTTAAAAATAAAACTAAACCTAGTTTGTTTTCAGCTTAGTACTAAATAACAGGTTTTATCTATCTACTATCTTATTATTACACTTAGATTGGAGAGGTGCTCAATTGTTTTTAAGGTTACACATGAGTTAGAGAACTTAAATTTAAATTAACTGAATCTAAATGAGTGAAATGATTGAAAGAAACGTGCAAATATGATAAGATTTTACGAGATTAGTGAATTTTTAGAGAATTACTCAGTTAACATCATGATGAAGTGATGGAGAAGCCCGTACCCCAAATAACTGGCCACAATAATAATAACAATAATAAGGCGACACAATATTACTCCAATAACAATAACAATATAACAACAACAATCCAATAACAACAATATTACTCCTCAATCTTTCGAAGTCGATGGTGATGATTTTCTCGGGTCGGATGACTGCGCTACCCCCATCTGTTACCAATGGCCCAATGCCATTATGCAACGAGTGCAAATTGTTCGGCTTTACACTAGACTCGAACCTTAACTGGAAGTGCCATGTTGACCAACTATATAACAGACTGAGTGGTGCCGTATTTGCCCTGAAAAAGCAACCATTGATATCACGAAATTCTTTAAAATCTGTTTATTTTTCTCATTTTCACTCGTCGATGTCATATGGTACAGTCATTTGGGGTAATCCAACCGATGCTAAGCGAGTGTTCTTACTGGCTGCAGTAAAACACAGGCATCCATGTAAGGAGTTATTTAAAACCTACCGCATCATGACGCACTACTCCCTATACATGTTTGAGGTACTAATGTTTGTGAGATCCAATCTACGAACGTTTAAACGGGTGGAAGTACCAGGTAAACAGCTCCGATCCACTGGAAGGTTAAGAACAGTACCGCGTCGCATGGCACTTTGAGTAAAAAATCCTAGGGTAATTGGCCCAACGTATTACGAGCGTTTACCCGCCAAATTGCGAACTGAACCATCTGACGAAGCATTCAAACGTCAGCTGAGAATCTTTTTATTGGAACGTCCATTGTATTCTGTATGTGAGTTTATGGACATATTATAATATATTTGACATGTTTAATTTAATTTAAGTTGTTTTATAATTTGATAATGTTTCTAGTTTTTATTTTGACGATCATTACGGGATATCAATATCAATATTTATTTTCTTTATTTTTACTTTATCGTTTTGTATTTTACAGGCTGTTTGGTCCATCGTTTGCCAAAAAAAATGGCGGATTGCTGGGGTCATTTTCTATCACCTTACGCCCTCTAAAAAAATCTCCAAAAACTGCACTTAATGTGCTGTGTAAGAGAGAGATAGCAGTCTTTACCTGCTTTGCACGTGTTGTTTTTAAGATTTTTTCTTATTTTATCATGCCTAATTGCTTATGCTCAAGTTTGTGAAAGTTGGCCCTGAAGTCCAAATTTACGAAAGATAAGTTTTAAATCTTTACAACCTGTAGACCAACTTGTGTGTGGAAAGAAAATGGGGGACTTCAAAGCTGGCAGCAAAAGGGAACAGTGTCAATGTTTGAATCTCGGTAACTTGACCGTTGCGTTCGTTACTAAATCGTGAAAAAAAGAAGTTTATGAAAGGTTTTATTGAGATAATTGGACATCGTTAGAAAGAACACAAAACAATTTTTTTTTTAAACAGTTTCAAGACCGCTGTCTCTTTAAAAAAATTTTTCATTCCAAATCAAAGTTGACATTTGACTAAATTTTTACACGTTGTAAAACATTTTAGGGCCAATAAAGAAAAAAAATAGACGTTACGTGTCAGTAAGTTTGACTAATTCGAGTCGTGCAACGGTACAGATCACGATTCAGTAAAAATTGCATCTCTTTACCACTTACTTTTTTTTAATGAAATTTAAGCACTACGGCCCTGAAGATTTTTCATAAATTACAAAAAAAAACAAAAAAAAATATACGTGGCTCCAAGAATTTTTTAGAGGGCGTAAGGTGATAGAAAATGACCCCAGTAAATCGAATTTTTTTTTTGGCAAACGATGGACCAAACACCCTGTATTATGTCAATAATAATGTTGTATTTCATGTGACATTTCATTGGATTAATATTCATCATTTGACGATCATTGAATAAATTCGTGTAAATTAGCTTAAGGTTAACTTATAATGTAAATTTATTTTATGAAATAAAGAAATCTAAATCTTATTAACCTTGAATTTTTAGTTTGTTTTTCATTCTAAACGGGTTATCACTTATCACCCATAATTTGGCACGAGCCTATGAGGCACTTGACGTGTTACGACAATTTATAAAAACATTTTATTTCTCTCGAAACAGTCAATGTGTTCGAACCTGTTATAAGTTACTATTATATAATGTCGTGAATAAAATAAATATAAGTACACAGATAAAACAAATTTGGTGAGTATTGTAAAAATTCAACATTTA
This sequence comes from Epinotia demarniana, assembly GCA_945867215.1. Classification (NCBI taxonomy): domain Eukaryota; kingdom Metazoa; phylum Arthropoda; class Insecta; order Lepidoptera; family Tortricidae; genus Epinotia; species Epinotia demarniana. Next base: position 23,531,093 of record OX244273.1, read on the forward strand.
AGCAAAGAAAACTAAAAACTCTTATGATATACTTTTTTTTTACAAATTCTATTCTTAAATTTATTTTTCAACTAGCTTCTGCCCGCGACTTCGAATGCGTATAAATTATAGTTTACGTGATATTCTTATGTTTTAAGGCCTCCACCCACTAGTACGGTACGTAAAAAGAATGCACCTTCGATAACTGCAAAGTTCGCGATTTTTTTGTTAATATTTAGAATATAATGAGTACTACTAGTAGTAAAAAAAATTAGTGAAAATTAACGTTGCTTAAGGTATTACACAGCGTTTTCTTAGCGATCCTTAGAAATCCAGGGATATACAGTGTGTAACCGGCATGAGGGCATTTATTAAAACTGATCATAATAATTATGTTCCATTAGCAATTGTTTGCATGTATTTGCAAATCATAATCATGTAAATTAACTTCGCAAATAATTTTCCAAAATACAAACCTTCAATGGACTAGGTGTATGACGCCGTACTAAACAAAGTATGAAGAGCTGTCATTTACACTTACTTGTCAATTTACTTTGCTTTACATTGCTGGCAATTTAAATTTTGTTAGAAAATTTATGAAGTCGGAATTATAGTTAACTATTTGTATTAAGGTCACGTTTAAGTTAAAGAACTCCGTTAATTTACCCTACTTAAAAAAGCCCGCATTCCGGTAACACTCGGTATTATACAAGTGGTATTTTTCTTCAATAGAGTATCGCATTTTAGTATTAAAATCTCCCATTTAATTTGCTAAAACTTTCGTCAAGAGCTTACGTCAGTATAATTCGAAATGAATAAAAAAAAATATTTCCTTTAAAAGATTATACAAGTGTGTTTTGATTACTGAATACTATTAAATCTATCAAAGATAACCAAAGTTTGAATAAATAACATATTTATCAATAGGTTAATTTTATACGAACAGTGTAATGTTGAAAACCTCCTAATTATTTAAAAATAAATCTGAAAAAAATTCGAGTCGACGCATATGATCCAGCTTTATCATAGTAATCTATGGATATAAAATCTAAGTAATTCATAAATAGCTTCACATTTTATTCACTTACAATTGTATTTCAAATTTGAACTCACGTCGATCTGCGCGCGCGTCTAGTGCGCCGACGGCGAGAACGTCATGACCAATCACAGCACGCCGTTACTTGTTTCCTACGCGGCCGCAACTGGACATCGACAAATCATTTGCATTTGCAAAATGTAATACGACAATGCGCGTTAAAAGTTTACTTTGAAAATGAATAAATGTTTAATTTGTAATCAAGTCTTGAACTTTGACGTTGTAGTGGTTAAGGAGAGAGGCATTGCGCGTCTAATAAAATTACGAATATGTTATGTAGTTATAGTTAGCTAACTAAATCAATACTTAATTAATGTGTAGTAGAACTCCATTATTGAATGGATCAGCTCACTTGAAAAATGTTATCTTTTACCGAGTTTAGCTATTGTTATATTTTACTGTACAAAAACCTCCATGGTAAAGCTGTGATGATTGTAATATAACAAATAATCTCTATGATAGTAATAAAAAAAAACAATAATTTATGTCTAGTACTCCAGTATTAAACATACAAACAGTATTAATTAATGTTTTAAATATTGCAAAAATATGTATCGATAACATCCTCTCATAAATAAGTACCAAAACCTTAATGCGCTCACATAAGAGTTATGGGACATATTTAAGAGTAAGTTGTATGCACCTATATGTTTACACTTGACTGTACTCCAGTGTTAAGTGGAGCTCACATGAAAAAATATATAGTACGGCGGAAATTAGCCAATATTGATAAAAGTCGTGGACACGTCTTCTATATACCAAACATTGGTATGGATGTGTTCCTTGTTGTCTCCAGAGTACGAACCTACCGGTTTTAGTTAAGGGAGAGGGGCTGGACATAGTTGTGACGTCACAAAGATGGCGGCCGACGGTCATTGATTTTTATTCAAATCTCGGGTTCTAATGCTTCGCGTGCGGAGTCATTTCAAAGCATATTAAACGAACTTTACTGGTTTTCTTTAACTGTACAACGTACAACAAACCGTTTGGAAAAAATAAATAAATAATGGCTTTTTTACATTAGACGTTTGCTTACTTACCATCATAATTCGAGAAAGAGATACTCAGGGACCATTCATAAATTACGTCATTTCAAAATATGTGGGGGAAGGGGTCTAGCCATTGGATGACGATAGTCATTTTATTAGGCGGGGGGGTCAAAAATTGACATAAAACGATGACGTAATTTATGAATGGCCCCTTTAGCGTGATTAATGTCGTTATAAAAAATATCAAGCATTTTCTTGGCTTGACGTTATACCTGTCTGTCGTAGTCTATCAGTCTGAAGCGTTTTGCGCTGCCTCCAGCGACGTCAATCTTTGTTCTTTAATTGTAGTTGCTCCCATACAAACATTTGTTCCTGTGGTTTGAATGACATCATAAAAAGATCTTAGTAATCATCTAATCATCCCTATCATCCGCGGAATGCCGTTTTGCCCAAATTGTATACCCACATCCCTTGACATTGGTGAACTACGATAATTCGAGTTGAGTATTCAACTGAACCTTCACACAACTTTAGATGACCTCTGATTTCATAGCAAATGTAGGAAGGCAGAAATCAAAGTTGCTAGTTTTCAATACTAATATAAACAGCAACGTTGTCAGTAACTGAAGTTCCAATATAATTAGGTCTCTTATGTCTAACAGTAACTATCGGTGGAGGTATCAACCAGTTTTGGTAAATGTGTAGTGTTTAGCCGACTACCACTATTTTACATACCGAGTATTTTCACGTTTTTTTTTTAATATTTTGCTAAAAGTTTGAATTGGGTTATTTTAACTTTCTAGTCAAGTATATGCTTGTCAATTTTAAAGTCTTTAGCTCAAAGATTTAAGAAGTTCCCATACAAAGTTCAATCCCATTTTTTAACCCCTTTGCAACATTATCTTTATAATTGTATAGCCTATATTTATGTTGTAGCCTATATTGTTGTTGCCGGAAATTTTCTTGACAAATTAGTAAAGTTTGAATCAAAATCCGTTCAACCGTTTTCACGTGATGCGCGTACAAATAAACAGACAAACAGACAAAAATTCTAAAAACTTTTGAATCGTGTTCTGTTATCGATTCTGAATATCGTTAGCAAATTTTTATTGAATAATTTCCATGTACAGACTTCCGACCGTCTTCAGCTTTATTATATGTATAGATTATTTGTAACTGTAACGAATTCTTTATTTGATTGTTTCACGCATGACGATTAAATAAATATCCATGGATTATAAGTTTATATGTGTATGTGAAATCCCCAACCCGTACTAGGCCAGCGTGGGAGTACTGCTCGTTCCCTCTCATCCGTGAGAGGAGGCCTGAACTCATCAGTGGGACCTATACATATAGGCTGATTTATTTATATTATAGGGTGACATAATGAATATTTTAGAGCTAGTAGAAAGTATTATTTTTTAGGCTATGGTATGGTACAGTAATGTTTTAATAGATAGCGGAAAGAAAGCTTTTACTTTTGGATCCTTAATTTCTTAATTTATACTTTTTGCATAATATATAGAAATGTAAAAGAGACGAGCTTAATGCAAAATTGCAACCTCTTTTAGCCAGCCATTGGGCTAAACAGAGATTAATGAAAATATTTTATTTTATTCTGTTTTCATTCATCTGCAATGTTAGTGTGACTTGTATGCTTATTTTCATTAAGAAAACCTCATTAAAATGTGCATTTTCGTCTCTCCCAACTTCAGCTGTGTTTAAAAGATCTCAGGATCAATAACGATTCACTGTCATTCCCCTTTATGGTCATATTAGCCCATAGCCAACGTAGCCCGCAGGTGCAGTTGCCCACTTTGTCTTATTTCGTAGGTGACTGGGTCTACACTAGTCGGATAAGTCAGCCCGCGGGTTCAGTTGACTACTATTTTACCGATAAGGGTCCACTCAGCCCGCGGGTTCAGTCGACCCTATTTTACCGGTAAGGGTCCACTCAGCCCGCGGGTTTAGTCTAATACTATTTAAACAGTAAGGGTCCACTCAGCCCGCGGGTTCAGTCGACACTATTTTAAGTACTGGTAAGGGCCGACACAGCCCGTGGGCTCAGGCGACCAACATACTGCTTTAGGGACAATTCAGCCCGGTAAAATGGTTACGGGTTTTGTTTCAATGGGTTCTTCTTAAGGATTTGCTTAGTGTGGTACGAGTATATACAGCACGACCACGGAGGATTTTGGAAATGCTTTTTCTTATTCCCGCAAAACCGCTTTCTATTATTAGCCCAAGTAACGGACAGGTTGACCCTTGCATTAATTACTCAGTTAACAACATGTTGAAGAGATGGACAAAGAAACCAAATAGACCGACAAGCCCGTAAGCTGGCCACTAGACCAGCGGCTGAACAAAAATGGGTTTTTACATCATTAAAGTTTTTTCTTCTTTGATATGTTGTTGGAGGCATGTTAAATAATACTTATGTAAAAAGTTAGAAAATTTTAGGTGGAGCGTTCGGCCATATTGAAATATTTTAGTTTTGGCCAATAACTATGTCAATATTGAATTAGAGTTACAAAAAACTGTAACATATCCAATAACACTTTAATTTATATACAATATTGTGTTTTTAGAAATCTGGAACATCTGCATTTAGGTGAACATAAAAATGCTAATTATTTTGTAAATAAAGAATTAGAGTAGCTGATATTGCAAAATTACGGTATTGTCGATCCACTTAACATATTGGAAAAAAGTAAGAAATGTAGACAATCGGCTTGTCTAGATATTGATTTCCGGTTAAGCAGTATAGCCAATATTGAATTAAAGTTTGTAAAGTTAATAGTAAACGATCATGACAACGATCTTAGTTACCAAACAAAAGTTAAGAAAAATTAACCTATTGCGACACTAAATATTGATACTTAAGTATTCCGCTCATAAATTAATACACTTAAAAAGCGCGGCATGTAGGCGCGCGCCGCGCTGTGCGCTGTCACAGCAGGCAGCGATCAACGCAACGGTTGAGGAGTGCCATTGATTGCGTCCACGATCCATAAAAAAATCCGCAAAGCATGTTTTAAATAAATATCAATGGAAAAATGTTCAAAGATTCAAAGATTCAAAGATTTATTTGTCCAACATAGGTAGTTATTAGGTATTACATTTTTCCAGTATCACTATGTGGCGCCTTGCGGCATACAAATATAGTTATATTTTTGTAACATGCTTCTGCATGCAGCATGCTTCACAAATAATTTACATTAGGTAGTCAACATATCACAATATATATATATAAATACAAATTTAAGTTAAAAGTCCGTTAAAATGAAATATAAAATATGATGTAGTCAGCATTATTAAAAATATAAAGAATAGAGTAATTGGAATTAAGTACATATGTCAGCTAAAAATTGATTAATAGAGTAATAAGCTTTTTTTAATAGAAATTCTTTTAATAGTTTCATATCAACATCATTTTCACCAGTTCCAACAATAGTCTGTGGTAGTTTATTAAAAATCTTGTGGGCCATTCCAATTATGCTTTTTTGCAATAACGCTGTACTACTTGAAATTGCTTTTAATTTATTCTGAAGGCGGGCACTTTTGTATTTACCAAATTGGTTTCGATTTTGGATCACAAAATTTACTATTTCATATATGTACAAACAAGGTAATGTGAGTATTTTTAACCTAATAAAGTGTGGTTTGCATGAGTCACGCTGTTTGATTCCACAGATTGAACGCAGATATTTTTTTTGGGCTTTAAATGCATTTTCCCGATTTGTGGAATTACCCCAAAAAAGGATACCATATCTCAATGTGGATGTAACATATGCGTGGTACGCCGTTAGTAAAGATGCCTGACTGGACACTTTTTTAAGATTGTATAAGGCATATGAAAATGAACTAAGTTTTTTACATATAATGTCAATGTGGTTTTTCCACGTCAACTTATTATCTACGCTAAGCCCTAAAAAACGACTAACATTAGTTTCATTTATTCTATGTCCTTTATAAGCTATATTTAAACTAGTTGGCTGCAATTTTTGTCTAAATGTCATTATATTCGTCTTATCCAGATTAATTTTCAAATTATTCGTTGTCAACCATTGTATAATAATGTCTAATGTTTTATTTATGTCTGCTTCATATGTTTCTAAATTTTTTGCTGCGAATACCACTGTACTATCGTCAGCGAAGAGAACCATGGGATGTTCGATAGCTCTTGGTAAATCATTTATGTAAATCAAAAACAATAAAGGCCCTAATATGTTATTTTGTAATACGTATTTCGTTATGTCACAAAACTAAAAATTATTTTAGGGAATGCCCCTTATACAAATGACCATCCTCCCATGTTTTGTTACACCTTTAAGTCAGCTGCAGCTGCATAAATACCTACTAACAAATTACCCACATGTATTTTTTTGCGACGTGGGCAACAGTAAGCTATAGCTTTACACAATTTACCTTAAATGAAATTGTTTTTTGTATATCTAGGATGTAGGGTAATTTCGCCGGTAAGCCGTTAAGTGAGCCGGTTTGCGACCACTCGGGTGTATAGGTGAACCGAGAGGATATTTTCTCGTTTTTTAAATAGATTCCTGCTTAATAACCGATTAACAAATTGCGTACGGATCGAGGTTTTTTAGAGCCTGTTTAAATGTTGTCCTTAAGGTGGTCGTTAACCGAAGTTGGCCGCGTAACAGGCGTAATGACCCTATAATATGGCGAGGTGAGTCTATCATACATGACGGCGAATAGGAACCAGGATAAACAGAAATAATAAAAATATTTGTGAATGACTTGTACATTTTAATTACAATAACAGTAAAAAAAAGTAATTGTAATTTTTTTTAACGTTATAACTAACAGCGAACTCTTATTATTCGAAATGTCAAAGAATAAGATTTACAATTTAAATATTATACATTTTCGACGTTAAGTCCATTTTAAAGGAATAGAAAGAAGGAGAAGATCCTTTATAGGTACTTATTGTTTAATGTTAAAGTCAGTATGGAAGGCTAACACAATAGTAAAAAATAACAAAAAGTGCTATACTTGCTATAATCTATTTGATTAAACCTAATGACAATTTTAAGTGGGCTTCTGCTACTTAAGATTTCTGTGCAGCTTTTTTCACAAGATAACTAAAATAACGAACTTTTTTTTTCGTTATTACTAACACAGAACTCTTATTTTTACAGTGTTATCTCGATTATTCGAAATGAATAAAGAATAAAGTCTTCAATTCTATTCTTACAGGTTTCTAGTGGTAAGGGTGACTGAGCTAAAGCCGCACACGGACATACGGACATGTCGAAAATATAGGGGTACCTTGTTGTGCCTACGCAAACCTGAAAAGGCTCGTGGCGAATAATTTTATTTTTTTTACTAAAATTGAAAAAACACCGCAAACCTAGTATAAAAAAAGAACTGTGAATATTTTGAATTGAAAAAGAACTATTTTATTTAAGTATGTTTAAAAATAATGAAGGTACAAAAACTTTTGAAAAGGATTACTTTTTGAATAAAGTATGTTTTCTGAAAACTGTTAACTGACCCAGACTCGAGGTTCATAGTAAAATGTAAGAGAAAAAAATAAAAGTGTCCTGCCTACTTTGACTAATAAGATTTTTTAAAAGTTGTTTTAGAAACGATATTTATGACATATTATTTTCATTTCAATCTGACCACTTTTTTCCATACATTTTACTATACAACTCAGTTCTGGGTCAGCTTTCACATTGTTCTTCCTCAAAATCTAAAGATATTAAGTGTTTGAAATATACACGCAAACTAGTTTTTTCAACAAAATTTTGAGTTTTTTTTTATCCTAGGTGTGCGTTGTCCTTTAAAACTTCGTTATCAGACGTTTCTTTATGCTTAGTAAACATTAAATTCTCTCGAATATTCCAAATAGTACAGCGGACATAGGTCAATATAGATGTCACGTGGACACGTCTTCTTTATACCTAAAACTGGTATGGATGTGTTCCTTGTTGTCTCGAGAGTACGAATTTATTGGTTTTAGTTAAGGGAGAGGGGGACAGACATAGCTGTCACGTCACAAAGATGCCGGCTGCCGGTAATTGATTTTTGTTCAAATCTCGGGTTCTATTTTTCTGATCGGTTCGTGTGCGGAGTCATTTGAAAGTATATTAAATGTTCTATAATTCGTTAATAATCATAATCATAATAATTTATTTATACAACCAATTTACACGTCAATCGTCCCCACGCCTGCGTATACTTCATTTCATTCGAGTGCAAGTTATGGTTGAATTTGGTATCATTCGCACGTGGTGATTCGTTACATTACCTTTCTAGCAACAGCGATACGTAAACATATTTTTTGTCTTCTTTTATATAGTGTCTATATGCAAATATACACGATAATCATCATATATATATTTTCAGTTTGTCGACTGATTTATATATTGTGGGACTATGGAGCTGCAAGTCATTGCAGTTTTGCAGGCAACAAGTTCGAACAGAACAACACGGCCCGAAGAGGAGCGGCGAGGCTCACGGGGCCCAAGGCCCGGAGCTTCCCTCCAAAGCGCGCTCTCGGATGCTTTACTTCTGAGTGCAAGGACAAGCGAATCTTTTCACGCGAGTCCTTAGACCAAAGACCCCGAAGGATGAGCTCACGCGGACATTTCACTACTCCAAAGCATTACAAACACACCTGAGGGCCGAGGGCCCGAAGCGTACTTTCAAAGCCAAAGGCCCGAAGAGCGGGCCCACTTAAACTTTTTAGTACTCCTACAAGCAATCCTGAGGGCCGAAGACCCGAAAGAGAGCAGCATGGCACGCGAGGTGGCAAGTCGAGCTCTGCGTAGGGCCGAAGGCCCGAAGCGTTCCTTCAGAGCGGGCTCTCCACGCAAGCCAGAGGGCCAAAGGCCTGAGGGCGGGCCCACGCGGACACTTTATTACTCCTTAGTGTCTTATAAGCGAATATGAGGGCCGAAGACCCGAACCTTCCCTTCAGAGCACGCTCTCTACGCGAGTCCGAGGGCCAAAGGCTCGAAGCGACCATCCAGAGTGCGCTCGAGATGGTCTACTCCTGAATGTGTTACAAGCGTACCTCACGGCCGAGCTCTACGTAGGGCCACAGGTCTGAAGCGTCCCTTCAGAGCACGCTCTCCACCCGAGCCTGCGCTGACAACTTGAGGGCCGAAGACCCGAAGGAGAACGGTATGGTAAGTGAGGTGGCAGGCCGAGCTCTGCGTATAGGGATGAAGCTCTGTTGCGTCCCTTCAGGGTGCGCTCTCGTACACCATACCCGCCGAGTGTTTTACAAGCGAACGTGAGCGGCGAGGCATATGAGGCCGAGCTCTATTTAGGGCCGATGCCCGAGAGCCGAAGGTCCGTACGGCAAGCCAACGTAGACAAACACTCACCAATTGGATACACACTCCGTCCGTGCAACGTTTCAGTTACAAATTTCTCTCCCGCTTTTCGCTTCCCATAACAGTTATTCACTTCTCTATTGCGAGGAAATACTCAACCAAAACGAGTTAGATTTGGAAAGTACAAGTCAAAGTACAACACAGGTAACGTCGGGCAAAAACTAGTCCTGCTAATACTATAAATTCGAAAGTTTGGATGTTTGATGTTTAGATGTTTGTTACTCAACCACGCTTAAACGGCTCAACAAACTTGGATGTAATTTTGCACGAAGATCGTTAATAGCCTAGATTAAAATATAGGATAGTTTTTAACTCGGGTCTACGCAGACCAAGTGGCGGGCGGAAGCTAGTTTGTCTAATAAAAACTGCTTGCGTTCATTGTTTTATCATTATTTTCAGTGTTTACTATGAACTAGACTTATTTTACTCACCCGGGCGTAAATTGGCAATAACAATCTCACTTGACAGCCAAAAGAAGACTACACCAACAAAATCTTAATTTTTTGGAAAACTTATAAAATGACCTATCTGTTTTATAATAACTTTAATTGCACTAAAGTTATAATTTATTGAGTTACAAGTGAGTTTTATCAGTACTCGTGCAAACACATAATCTTTTTTTTTCCTAATAATGTTGATTCTCCGAACGTACGTTTAATGTGCTTGCAAATGACTCCTCAAACGAAGCAATCCGTTAAAGAGTACCCGAGAATGGAACAAAAATCGATGACCGTAGGCCGCCATCTTTGTGACGTCGAAGCTATGTCCGTCACCCTCTCCCTTAACTAAAACCCGTAGATTCGTACTCTGGAGACAACAAGGAACACATCCATACCAGTTTTAGGTATATTTAGAGAGAGAGAGAGGGTAAGAGAGAGATACACGAAAATCGTGAAGGAGACGTCTTTTTGTGATTTTGCCGGGAAACCATCATTTTACCGAAAATAGTTTCATCGATTATCGTTTCCCATAACACTATTCGCAAAATTTCATCATCACACAGGAATCATTCATCGAACTTCGTTAGATCGCTCATACATTTGCTCGAAATACCATTTACACAAAAATGAACTCATCGAATTTCACTTCAATATTTTATTTGTTCATCGACATAGACATTCATCGAATCACCGTTACTATAATTTTGTTTTAACATAAGTTTCAGTTCCCAAAATTCTTATTACATAGAAAATCGATTCATCTGTGTTTGTCACTTGATAATATTCTCCTTTCAACGAACTGAGTAGGTACATTTCACCGAGACTTTGGACGTATACATAGAGCTCTAAGCCTACCCACCTCTCCCTCTGGATATCGGATTACCTTCCTATTCTACTTTAAGGCAGGCCAGTGTAGGTACGACGACGAGCGAAGCGAGGAGGAGTGTTAGGTAAACTGTGATCCTATAGCGCGCGAGCCGAGCGAGCGCAGCGAGCGTGCCGCGGCAGCGGCCGGCGAAGCGCCAGAACCGTTTTTTTAATATCACTTACTTAGGCTTAATATTACTTCTACATGGTATACGAAGCGTATATGAGTCAATGTGGACCCATTTTATCCATTAGGTATTATATACTTAGACGAAATGACCTATAGGTAAACAGCTTGGTAGAAAAATGAAATATAGATCGTGGCAACAAAAATATATGGAACGTACCAACATTGAACCGTGTTTCGATAAATTAATACTATACACAACTGACTATTCTATGAAAAATAAATTCGATGAATCGTTACGCTACGATTTGAGACAAATTCGAAACGATTAACGATGAAAAGTTGCCCGATGAAATAAAAAACTATGAATTGATGATTATGTGAACAAGAAATACAACGAAATGAAATTCGTGGAATAGTTTTCGGCGAAATGTAAATCGACGTACGTTTCGATTAAATGATAGACACCCGATTTTGCCACCGTACCATACTATCTAAATAATATGAATACATACATATGTATATCACGCCTATTTTCCGGAGGAGTAGGCAGAGATCACGGATTTCTACTTGTTACGATCTTGACAAACCTTTCTTGCTTCATTTACTTTCATTACATTCTGCTTACAAATAATATTTGTAATCGAATAATATATTTCTCACTGTTTTGGTATAAATTATGCTTCCTACAAACAATCTACGTAATTTTGTTTTATCACATACTTTCTAAGTTTTCTTTAATAAGCAGAAACGGCAAAATTTAATAGCGTTAGGTCAAGTCAATACGCCGATTATGCTACCAACACGGCTATCACGCAACGGCACTTATTTTAAAGTCTATAATAAATTAAATGCACATGATGGATAAACAAACAAATGCATGATTTGAAAGGCAAAAGCAGCGCATGCGCGGCAGTGCGGGTAGGGCGGGGCGAGGTATCGCTCTTTAGGTCGGCTACGATTAGCTCCCGCGCGCCGCCGCCGGTGCGTTGTAGGGCCATCCCGGCGTGTTTATGAAAGTTCGCGCCATTTTAAATAGATTATACTACTATATTGCAAGCAATTCACAGAAATTTCTAACTTTTTATAATAAGGCTGCATATATTTTTTTACAGTATTAGACTTATCTTTACAGACTCTAATTCAATATTCGATCTTACAGGACAAAAAACGCATATTACTTTTATAGCATGTATCCTATTCTTCTACATTTTTAACTCTGTCTATTAACTAAAGAAATAAAAGATATTGTTGAGGATTTTTAAACTTTAATTCAATATCGACAAAGTAATACCCTAATTCTGGTTTGACAAAGAAGCTGCTTTAAAAAAATTCTACAAACTTAACAAACTTACACATAGCGTCATACATATTATAAATGATGAAGCCAAAACTTTTCACTTAAATTCAATATTCACAAACTATAAATAAAAATACATAAATACCTAATTTATACCTAACGCTCGTTCTAACTTTTCATCATATTTAGCAAATATGCTTAATAATATGTGCCATGTCATATAAGCATCACTTTTCCCTCTTTAGAATTATAAAAACTTATAGGGCAAAAATCCGGTCCAGCTACTCGCCAATAATAAGGCGTAGGGATGTGACGGCCCCATCGCCCACCAGATTTCTGGTGCAATCAGTCAACGTAAGGCAGCTTGTGGCAGGCTGTTAGGGAGTAGCGACCCTACGTACCTGAGTGCTCCTGGGGGTGTCCAGTGGTCAGGCTGAGCCGATCGGGTGGTTGGTTGGATTGGCTTGCCTTTACTAGCCGTCCAGAGTGGAGTCGCGAGAGCTGTTGCTCGAGGGTAGATGTAGACACCTAAGTGGCGAGTTGGCTATATGTTTTAAGTCCAGTGCCACCTCTTTACCCACCAGCTCTCTGACCGGTGTTGCCATTAGGCCATTTTTTAATGTCGCTATTAATAGGGGCCTATCTAGCAAGTCACCGTCTGCCAGAGATAAAAAGTGAAAAAGTTTTATTAGGCAAGCGTCCGATGTTTCATCCAATAGCCCAGCCAGTACAATATATGAATTATGAATTTTAACCCAATAACCCGTTTCATTTAGATTCCATCAACCATCAATTGGCCCTATACACCCCAGCGGGTGCTGTCTCTGTGTGCGTCCCATGACACGGGCAGGGACAGCATCCACTAGGTGTACTCCTTGCATTTCATTAAATTGTCAAAAGGGCCTCTACGTGTTGGCTCAGTTGGTACTTTGTAGGTACCTAGCTCCACGCACGCCTCCCAAAGGTCCGGGACATCATTGTCCCGTGAACGGGAAAGAAATACAAAATAATTGAATAATGTAATTATCTACAAATTGTTAAGTAACCCGTCCTGGAAACCCGGAATAACATAGGTACTCCAAATAAAAAACGAAAATACATCATCCTCTTTCAAATAAAACTTGAATATATATTAAAATTAGACAACATTTTACGTTGCACGTATTCAAATATACATTATATTATTAAATAATAATAATAATAAATTATAAATATAAGGGGACAATCTTACACAAATCGACCTAGCCCCATAGTAAGCTCAGTAAGGCTTGTGTTATGGGTACTAGACGACGATATATTTAATAGATATAAATACTTAAATACATAGAAACCATCCATGACTCAGAAACAAATATTCATGCATTATACTCATACACTGAACTGAACTCATTTGGGCTTAATTATCCAACAACACGAAAAAGAAAATGTAATAAATTAAATAGGCATGATGACATTGCACTCAATATAATTTCACTTCGTGTGTTACCTGTACAATACTTTCATACAAAAATAGAACGATTATGATTATAAGTCTTCCTTTCTCCAGCACCATGTTATTCACAATCCTGAGTGCTGTGCTGGCCAGCTTGCTGGCCATCCTGTTCGTCCTGCAGCGCAAAAGTAGCCGGTTCTGGGCCGATCGTGGTGTCCCTTACGCTTACCCACACCCACTGCTGGGTAATCTCGGTTTGATCTGGGGCTTTAAGCAGAATTTTGTAAGTACTATCGTTTTTATCAGCTCTAGTCATCACCAACTCCATTATCCACATCATTACTGTAATTTTCATCACTTTCATCTTCTTTCTCAAAAAATTTCCACTGCCGTCATGATTAAGTTATTTCTTTTATAAGTTATTTATGAAATAATGCTGTGTGGTTCTTGGAAATATGTCAAAATAAAATTCCCTGAATATTTCAAGACGTCACAATATCGACTCGGAAAGCTGATTTACTACGTTTTTGTAGACAGTATCAATTAGCGGCTACACCTAAGGCAAAAACAAGTAGATTCTGTCTAGGAATGAATCCGCACTATACCGGTTTTTAAACGGTCCGGTTTGGCCTTGTCTTATCTTATATTTATCTTTCCCTCGATTTCTGACTTGCCTATCGTCTGTTTTGGTCTCTTTGGTCTTAATTTAATAGTCTGTCATTAAAAAAATACAGTTTCGTGCCGAGGTTGGATGATGGACGCCTCGACATACGAAAAGCAGAAAATGGGCAGGTTAATGTAGTATTTTAGTATTGTTACGAGCGTGGGGGGGTGCGTAGGATGACTTATAACACCCTTAAACACGATAGTAGATTTATTCTGCGATTTACACAGGGCAAAGTCCACTGAGTTCACACGTACTAACACTGACAACTCAATTAACTCACACATGTGACTGAGTCCGCGCCTACTAGTACTGACACAGCTACACTTTACTGTTACGCACTAGACCACTTTACTGTTCGCCACTTTCCACTGTACTTCTTCTTCCAGTTCTCACCCGATACTAGTCTCTTAGTATCCCACTCTGAGAACTCCACTCCGAAGACTCCACTTAGATCACTTATTTAAGACTTCGGCTGCCCTAAGCTGAAATCAAGTATCTGTGTTTTGACAAATTTTACAGTAGAGCGAAAAAACTATTTTTTAAAACTTTTCCTGATTACATGCTTACTAAGTAACAGCATTTAAAGTAGTCATGTTTTGTTATGCAAGATATCAGCAATAGTGTACTATATATTTTTTTTTCAAAATTATGTACACAACCATTTTAAAATGCAAAAACAGGTTTCTGCCTAGAACGAGATAAGATGATTTTAAAGATTTTCTACAAAAAAGCAAGTATCTTTAGATGTTTTCGTTTAGCTTTGGTAGGCTAAGCCTACGAACAAGCCATGTTCTTGATAACTAGGTACACGATACACAAGCATGATGTATACTACATTGTAGATAGATACCTATAAAGTAATAAATTATGTTTCTACTCGTACAAGTAATATTGGAGAATTCCACGGAAAAGTATCTCCTGTTCTGCTTGAATGCAAGTTGCCTTAAGATTGATAGGTTTAAAGGTTTTTTTCTGTAACAAATTTAAATATACTCATCAAACTTACATTCAATTATTTAAATTGCAAGTAACTACTTAAACAATTAAAAAAAGAACTTCGAATGCGACACCCGTGGAAATGCACAATATTAATAAGTACTCGAAGGCATAGAAATAAAAAAGTACAAGTAATAATTTTGTTTAATTATATTAATCAACTAATCAATGTTAAATATAATTATATTACGTACACGTGGTACAGAACACCTAGAAATTAATATTTTAGGTCGGGGAAAGGTTTTTCGTATTCTGTATAAAAGAAGTTATAATATTTTCTTCATGCTTCAACTGTTTACATCCGGTTGGTTTTAATAACATCATAAGATAACCTATTTTTTTTATAGAAAATACGAAAAGACCTGAAGACAAAAAAAGTTTTCCCATTAATAAAAATAAAAGTATACATAACCTTATTCAAACATCTGTACTAACTACTTCACCTTCCTCTATTAAGTTTAGTGATTGTGAATTTTCTTGTAATTGCATCCAAAATAGTTGCCGATTGTTTGGCATTAAGGGCACTAACTTTTCCAAAATCTCTTTCTTTTTTGTAGTTTTGACACCTCTGCCACCTGAAACATTGACTTTTTTGGTAATTCGTGCACTGTGTATTTTTTCTGTAAGAAGTCCACTGCTTGATATTCCTCATTAAAATTCTTTTTATAAAATATTTCTCTTTTTCCGTTTCTGAAGCTAACTTCAACTACATCTTTTAATAAGAAATTCCTTAAGTTGTCATTTTGATTATTCTTTATTACATTCCTTCTCTTTTTATTCCATTCGTATATATCCCCTTCCGTCACTTCTATAACAATTGTATTTTTGCGACTAGTAGCAACGCACGTTTTAAAATCTTCAAAATCGTAAATGTATTTTTGTTTCCTTACATTTTTTTTCAATGTTTCCGTGTACTCCGTCAGCTGTCATGTGTGTATGTCCTTTAGTTAGATATTTAATAGTTACTGAGTCAATTTCCAAGGAATTTACAATCGTTACAAGAGCTGTAAAAATATACCAGTTTTTATTTTGCGAGGTACAGTTATCGGCCCAAAATACAAAATGTTTCACGTCTCTCTCTGATAATATAAGTTTATAAATGGCGTCAATAATATTTTTAGCATCTCTTCCCGATGTTGCTTCATGCCAGAGAATACATTTAGCAGGCGTTGATGAATCTTTCTTCTTTAAACCTGCAAATGTAAGATTAAAAACCACCAAACGACTAGTGAAAAAGCAATCTTTCACGTCTGGTATAATTGGTATCAGTAAAGACTTTTCAAGGTCCATGGAATAAATTTTTGTATATTGCTGCGATTCCTTTTCCGTGTCCTCTTTATAGTGTAACTGGGCATGTTTTACTTTATGTTTATGAACAATTATATGACACATCTTTTTCAGAGGTAAGACAGTGTGTGTTTTTTTAGCTTCGTTTGTGTCATTTTCAAACATCTCGCAATCAAAACACTTATCATTCTGAGGCCTGTGAAGAGATATATGCATTTCCTTTAAAGTTCTACGCTTTATTTCTAAACAGCATTTAGAATTGGGATATTGTTCAATATAATTCTTATGAAGCTCTACAAGCGCGATGTCTTGGTTAAGATATCTTGTCAACGGAGAATTATGCCTTCGATAATGAGCTACACAAGGTTTGTAACGCATAATATGCTCTTTAATCAATTCAGTATCGAATTTTGGTTTTTTGTTACTTCCACGTTTATCGAAAATATTTAGCGGGCAATTTTCAATCTTTTTGGACACCGTTGTAATAATGGAATCATTTTTGAACCCCAAAGTGTTTAAAAAAAATACTTTTCATACTCGAATAGAATGGCCACGTGAATTTACCAAAAAGAAAAATCTGGTGTTTTTTCTTTGACTTACACCATTAGTAGTTTGCTTCGAAACCGGCTGTAGATGTATGTTGCGTGCTAACCACTGTAAGCGAACATCTTTAGGTGAGCGCCAATAATCTCCCAAAATTTTTTTTCGGTCTGAAACTGAAAACTGTTTTTGTACACGGTATAAGTTTGCCTATCTCGTTCTACCTACCTTCCTCTCAATTGCTCAAAGGTTAGCTGGAAGAGATCCCTTATAGGGATAAGTTCGCCTTTGTACTTTGATCTATTGTGTGACATGTATATTCCTTGACCTGTTATTGTGTACAATAAAGTGCTTACATACATACATACAAAACTGAGAACAATTACGGCTACAGCTTTTCTTGCATGTAGTCAAGTTTATTGGATATGTTTGTTTATTTTTCTCGTTTTTTTCGTCAGTCGTCAGCTTGGGATATTTGATAAACTTTTTTCTTTTCTTTATTTTGTTACTGTTGCTCTCCGACGAAATATTGCTTACATCAGTCTCGGAATTACTCGGTGTCTCCGGTACAACGACAGGTAGGCGGCCCTGATTGTTGTCAACAATTATTGAAGAGCTATTTGACGCACTGTCAATTTCTTGTGTACTGGATACATAATCGGATTCATGCATGCTTGGAATCAGGAGTTGGCTGATGTCAAGGAGACCTAAATAATCATTTTCTGGGAGCATTGGCATTAGTTCTGTTAATCTGTGTTCCAAGTTTCCATCGCTGCTGTTCTCGACAAAGCTGTCAAGGTTTTCTTGAATCAAGGAATTAGGGTTTCCATTTAAGACATCTAAATATTCTAATTCGTTAAAATCCCGTAAACTATCAGAATTACCAATTAAAGACCCGTTCAGCTCGAATACCTCTTCTGATGGTAAGATAAGTTCCACCTCAGACCTGAAAATAAGTAACTTCATTTAGAATTTAGAAGAATAAAGGAATAATAACTGAAACGTAAGCAAAAATGGTCGTTATTTTTTAAACCCTAAAAAAACGACTAAATACGTAAGTAAATAATAGTCATAACATAAGTTTTTTTTTCGGATCGATCAACAGAATTAAAAATAGAAGCTACTTACCCCTTGTTATTATTTTCCAAACACATAGAAACGATCTGTTTTGCCCTATGACGAGCATTTGAATTATTCCAATTCAGTTCTTTGCGTCGCTTCATAATTTAAAACCAATCAGGTAATAAACAGTCAGGGAAACACTTCACTTATCAGATAATTAGCACTTAAATAACACTTTACGCTTGTATAACATCTATGACTGACGAATATACACGTATGAGAAAACAGGCAAACTGTTTATTACTTAAATTAAAAAAGTAGATTTCAAATGTTATAGACAATTTCTACCCGAAACCCAAATAAATATAAATACAAGGTTTTGGACACCGTAACAAAATGATAATTTCTACGCTGAAATCAAGTAACTTCGCAATCTATATAAATATTTCTATGCAGAAGTCAAGTAACTTGGCAGTCTATATGAATTGCAAGTATCTATCGCAAGATACTTGATTTCAAGGTAGAATTTGGATATATACTTGACTTTAGCGTAGAATACCCCGTTAGAAAAAGATACTTGAATTTTTTAAAGTTCTGTATTTTGAAAAATATACAATATTTAAAAAAAAAATATATATAGAAAGATGTCTTTTGAAAAAGTGAATCGAATGATGTAAAAAACCATTTTTTTGGAAATTTCGAGATACTTGATTTCTGCGTAGGGCAGCCGCTTTCGCTTAACTCTCTCAATTAACACTGACTTGTACCGCGAATGTGGTCCGCTTATATATACGTCTCACCGAAGATTCTAGTCCTTAATTTCCATCTTCATTTCGTTGTTCATTTCATTACTAAGTTGTTTTGAGTAGCATGGGCTTTTCCAGTTAAACGTGCTATAGGTACATCCACGTTTCTCGAACATTCCAAACCCATACATTCGTCTATAACTTTCCTCAAGCATCGAATGTTCTATTCGCTAGCCCTTTCTAGAACATTCCATGCTACTCGGCTTTTTGAAAATGTACTCACTATTAATTTAAAAACTACAAAAAGTGCATGTCGGCCGCTTGACTCAAACCTGGGCACATCGGCTCTACGACCGCTGTTTGAACCGCTGAGCTACAGATGTCTTAGACAACACCCAGAATTTTGAAATACCATGACGGCGTGTCACTATTGCAACAAAACTGTAAGTAACCCCACCGCCACCGTCTTAACAGTATATGTATCTATTCGTAATTCCTCCTTCCTCATCGCCTTTACTCATATGAAAAAAACTTCCCTAAAGTGACCCAGTAGTTATTGTTGTTGTTGTATTTACAATAAAATAGATTCTGCCCGCGACTTCGTCCGTGTGGAAGTCGTTTAAATATCGTATTTCCATACAGTCCTTCAGGGGTGATTCCCGGGATAAAACTATCCCATGTCCTTCCCCAAGACTCAAACTGTCTCTTATCTATACCAAGTATATGCTAAATCCGCAGAAAGCATAAGGGAACGGACACACACACGGACTGCCTGACAGATAGATGGAGAGACAGACACACTTTTGCATTTATAATATTAAGCATGGATAAATACATCATTTTCAGGGAGTCTGGATTCGTGACCTCCACGCAAAGAACAAAGCCCCGTTATTCGGCATCTGGGCGTTCCGGCAGCCAGTGCTGGTGGTGGCAGATCCTGATGTGGCCCGTCGGATCCTGATGTCAGACAACGACGCGTTCCAGAACAGACACTTAGCGTCCGGGAAGTCGGATCCCATAGGAAATCTGAACATATTCACCCTAAAAGTGAGGAAGGTTTATTGTTGGCAGTATTGCTAGTTGCTCCACACAACAGTCCCCCAAACCAAATATGCCTAAACTGATATTATTTAAATGCTATTAACATTTCAAACATATCAGTATCTGAAAATTCAAGATTATTTATTTTGTGAAAATAATTTTAACGTGTTCATTTTTAATCAAACATTTCATCTTGACAAATGAAACATTTAATATTGCTTACATACTGAAGATAATTCGAATTTATTTATATTGAAAAATTGAAGGTGTTATGCATCTTTTTGCTTAGAATTCAATTTAATTAGCTTATTTAAGATTGTACATCCGTATGTGTAAGCTACAATCAAATTATGAAATTAAAGGAACAGTAAGAGGCAACGCTGCCAGCCTTCTGAGGGCTGATCTCTTAACTTTTTGAACGCACGTTAGGACAACTCAACTGTCATTTTCCAAACAAAACGTGACATGTAGATCTACCTGACGCACGCACCATGCGTTACGTGGTCGATCTGCTGGGCATTTCATTTTCATTCCGAATCTTATAAATAAAAGTGCCAAAATAAATAACTAAATACTACTTTTACCTTCGATTTTATAATTGAATTATGTAGCACAAATATAAGACACTGCAATGGTTCATGCAATTAATGCCAGATATAAGTTTTTCCGTTTCTGGATATTATTTTTTGTTCTACACCGACCCAATTTATACTAGAGTTGGAGATTCTAAGCAAAAGTTTTCAGTATATGAAGTCCTTTCTGGGTCAATGGTAATGTTGCATTTTTATAAATTTTTCGCATAATTTTAGGAACCGACGTGGAGCAACGTACGACGTCGTATGACGTACATCTTCACCGCCGCAAAGCTGAAATCGATGCATTCGCTGCTGTCTATTAAATCAGCGGGTGTTATCACGAGAATAGAACAAGATTTGGCCAGCAAGAAAAAAACGGATATGCAGGTAACATTCCTTATAAGCCCGATAATAGTAGTTTATGCGACTGATCCATAATGAGAGGCCTTACAATACGAGTGTGGTTTTATGAAACGAGCTTCAGCGAGTTTCATAATAGGATCACACTGAGTGTTTTAAGACCTAATTATGTACAGTTGCATACACTACTTTATCTACACACATATCATAAGCAGTAGTAAGTAACAGCAAAAAACCAACAATAAAATGACAACAGCAATGGTGGCAATTCGATCATCCGTCATGACGAATGGTTTTTTATAAAAATCATAGACAAACGAATGAAGTCCCTATACTCATATCACTCGAGATCAAATGTCGTACGGTTTGTATCAAATAACGTACTGAATTGAAGTTTCGTATCGATAACTGTTTTAATATAAGTATATGGATACTAGAAAAGAGACCCAGTTGAGTTTTGACAGCTCTTCCAAATTAAAACTCATAACGATACAAAAACCTGTACTGTAATAACATTACAGTGCAGATTTAACCTACTACCACAGACAAGACAGTTCTCATAGTAAAATCGGTTGCAGTAATTCTGGTCATTTCCTACGGTTTCTGAACGCATTTTAGAGCTCTAATGATATGTGAGCACTAATGATAAAATATTTTAGAGTACATAATTATGGTTCTTCTTTCCCGCACTAGTGCGGAAAAGAGCACTTTCCGTCCATATGTCAAAACTTTCAAGAGCCATATGTACTATAAAACATACGATACACGTGCGAATGTCCTAGTTTCGGCACTTGTATCGTTATAGTACATTACGTAACTAGGGCGGTGAATTCGTGAATGCCCCAGATCGCAGGTGTTTGTGGCCCGAACCAAAGGTGAGGGCCATAAATATGCGCTCTGGGGCTTTACAAATTACCGCCCGTGTTAAGTATAAAATTATACGTCTTCACCTGGTCACAATGCAAGTTTTCCCGTACGCGCAGCGTGCAGTAAAACTCGCATTATGGCCAGGTGTGACGTAAATAACTATTACAGTACATATTGTGCTACTTTCCCGCACTAGTGCGGAAAAGAGCACTTTCCGTGCATATGTCGAAACTTTAAAGAGCCATATGTACAGTAAAACATTGTACGATACACGTGCGAATAGGTAATTCGCAACTCGTGTCGATTCACACACAGTATCACCACTCGTTGCAAATTTCCTATTTTCGGCACTTGTATCGTAAATAACTAGGGTACACTACATAAATACGAAAAACTAAATTCCGATAGTCGAAATCACGAATTTCATAATACCGATTTTCATAATTCCGAATGTTTTAAAACTCCTAATATAAGTATTCCGATTCTTCATAAATCCGAAATTTCAAAAAGTCTAACGGTTACAACTCCGATTATCAAAATTCCGAATTTCAAGACCCCGAATAATAAGAAGTCCGACGGATTAATAATCCGAAATATCAAAAATCCGAATTCCGATTATTAGAATACCGATTTTCAAAAATCCGAATATCATTACACCGACCAATTATAAACCCGAATAAACAAAAATCCGAAAAATCTGAATTACGAATTCCTGTTACTAATAATTATCAAATTAATCATTAAAACAACGCCCAACGTCTAAGATCACTCCCGCAGCTAACACACACGAATTAAGTACCTAAGATCCGCATTTAAAACGGCTGGAGTGGAGAAACTGAATAGCAAATCACATGAATACACACTTAATCGACATCATTCACAAGGAACAAGTTAACCATTTATGGGAAGATGGTTAGATGGAAAACGAATTACAAGCATTTCCTATACAGAATATTGTGAGCAAATTGTGTACAACATCATGTGTATTATCCTCGTAAATATATAATAAAAAGAAGATTAAGAATAAGAAGATTATAAAAAAAATTGAATGTTGGGCGTATAAAGGCAGACTTACACGCCAATTATTTTAACCTAACCTAACCGCCAGCGGGTCGACGTCACCCCGCTTCGCGGGGTGCCTATTTCCACTCTAAGGGACCCAAGCTAACCCTAACCTAACCTACTAATAATACCATTGTTACGACTATTTGTTGTTTTTTTTACTGCGAGGGGGTTCGGAGAAAAGGCAGAACCCTATTCTCTACGGGAAATAAAAATCATATTTTCGGATTTTAATAATCCCGTGTAGTTACACGCGATAAGACCGCCTGTTGTCTGCCATTGTTTATGTTTAATTTACCTCTATTTTTCTATTTTATTTTTACTTTGTCTGGTGAACAATAAGGAATATTTGTATTGTATTTGTCGCGTTTTAAGGTTCCTTGCTATCTCATTAGGGTAAAATAATTGATGTGGTATTGTAATGAAGAACAAGGAATACGTGCAATAAAATGTATATTTAAAAAACTAAGGTTCAAGGTCCGACTGTTAAAAAAAACTAGGGTCGTGGGGTAAAAACTAAAATTCACACAGTCCCGGTTATGTCTCCACGGGTTAGGTACTCTCGCCTGGGGGAACGTGACGTAGCTGGTGCTCGCGAGCGCGCTTAATTGCGGCCGACTGTACTGCGGCGACCCGGAGATGTTGAAGATGGCGATAGGCGTCGTTCCCAACCTGGCGACGACGTCACGTTGGTGTAGGCAGAGGCGGCGGTGTTCCTTTCCTCCACCCAATTCAGTAGCCCGAACTTTGGACGCTGGAACGCGCCGACCAAAATGTATTAAAAAAGGGTCCGGATACGATTTGTGAGCATCCCAGCGAGCGGCGGAGCAAAAGGAAAGTGCCTAAATGTAGCAGTGATGCTGTGGATGTTCACCATCAGAAGCGGAGATTACAATTTGCGTGGATGATGCAATCGTTTATAAAAATTAAATGTTCACAAAATGAGGGTGGACTTAAATATCGAATCGATTGCGTTTGTTCTAGAATGATGGTGCTAAATCTAAAGGTACGAAATGCAAAGAAACATAAGCACTAAGCACAGTTAAGCTAATGTCTAGGATAATTAATTACTACAGTTTGAAAAGCGTTATTATAATATAACACTTACCCAAATTGGGGTTGAAAACACTCGCGACAAATATTTATTAATTATTAAAAAATCGAGGAACATTTAGTGATGATCACCATTTACTTCGGTTACGTTTTAAACAATAATTAGGTGTCTTCACGTATTAGAGACCGAATAAATATGAATGTGTGACCTGCGTTCAAACTCGGTTGCAGATCGGGAGTGTCGCGACGGCGGTCCGCAAATGCATTCCTTAACTAGATAATAACAAAAGAACTTGTTACCAGGGGCGCTAAAACTGCGCTTGGCGTGAGCGCTAAGACGACGCCGATGAATTCATGTTACATTTAGATGTAGTATGTAGTTATAAAGTTGTAAGTTTGTAAATATTAGATTATGACATTAGTTTTAAGTATTGTATATATTTGTTTTTACTAGTAAAATTAATAATAATGTTATATATGTAACGATAACGTTACATTACCGCCTCGTCTCGGGAAGGGTTTTAGTTTAAGCAGCCCGATTAAGCAGTTTTTCTAGCATTTACTCATTCATTCTGTCATCTTACATACTATACCTTCCAAAATTACCATTCACGAAAACCAACAACAACTATACAATTTACGTTGCTGACGCTGCCTTTTATATCGATGAGTTACCAGCTGATGGAGCTAGTGACTCATGCTAGAAAATGGGTGTTACTGAGGGCATGTTTATCTATTATTTACTACTAGTTTCATGTTTTATTTACTAGCTTCATATCTTTTATGTGCCAAACTCCGATATTTTTGCCTGACATATCCTCCAACTCGTAAACTAAGGGTGATCGTTTTGTAATAACCCTGCATTTTATGTACTTGGGTGCCAACTTTTTGCAGAAATACTTATCTTTATCACTAAGAATGTAAGGACGCTTATATACTATATCACCTACGTTATACTCTGCTGCCTTCCTTCGTAAGTTGTAATGAGCAGTATTCTTTACATGTGCATTCCACAGTGAGACCTGCACATCATTGAATACTGAAGAAAGACAACCCAAATTCTCTGCATATATGTCGCGAGGCAAGAACAGCACTTCATTACCCAGATCAGTGTCAGTATAGTGCGATTCGCATAAAACTAGCTCTCTACCGTAAACGAGAAACGACGGAGTGTAACCGGTAGCTTCGTTAACAGAGTTATTTATCGCAAACTGTATTTGTGGGATAAAGGTGTCCCATGTTCTGTGGTCATTTTCTACGAATGTAGATAGACAAATAAGGATCGATTTATTGAATCTTTCAACTAAGTTAATTTGCGGAGTATACCTAGGCGTGAAGTATATATTTGGCACCTTGTATTTCTTAAATAACTTGTCTGTGGTGGCACTAATAAATTGACTACCATTATCAAGAAAAATGGTCTGAGGTACTCCGTGAACTAAGAAAATGGATTCTTCTAAAATTTTAACGACTGCATCGGCAGTCGCGCGCCGAAGAGGAAAAATGTTGCAGTATTTGGAGAAACAGCAAGTTACTACAAGCATATAACAATTTTGTTTTCGAGTGACGGGAAGTGGTCCAACAAAATCAATTGAGATCATTTGATGGGGACGAGAGCACTGCTTTGGGCGTCCCATTTCTCCCAATGTAGTGTGATTTTGTAGCTTATAAGATAAGCATACGGAACAAGAGCCTACAAACTGAACGACACTCTGGTGCATCCCGGGCCAATAGTAGGATAAAGATAGGCGACGGTAAGTTTAAAATATGCCGAGATGTCCAGCGGTCGGTACGGAATGGTTATCAGCAATAATTTGGTCGCGAAACTCAATGGGAACCACTTCCTTCCACTCGAATTCTGACATGAGCTGTGATTTAGTTTTAGAAAGCCGAAATAATGAATTATTTTTGATGATGAAATTTGGAAACTGGGTTGGTGAACTAAGACAGCCATTATAAGTTTTTATGTACCAATCGTCCTTAGTAGATTTTATAGCATCAGAAAGAGATATAGCTGCAACTGGGACAGCACGAGACAGAGCATCGGGAATAACATTATCTACGCCTCGTCGATGCTTGATATCAAAGTTGAAAGAAGATAATCTTACTCCCCAGCGAGCTAGCCTGCCTGATGGATTGTCTAGCGATAAAAACCATTTCAGTGCAGAATGGTCAGTGTACACCGTGAATGTATGGCCGTTCTCTAGGTAACATCGCCAGTGCTCGAGAGCAGCTAATGCTGCGAGGGTCTCCCTTTCAGTGATACTGTAGTTTTTCTCGGCACTGGTGAGTGAGCGACTCATATAAGCTATGGGGTGCTCTTTCCCATCTAAGGTCTGCGTTAACATGGCGCCAATGCCATAATTGCTGGCGTCCGTGTGAACTTCGAATGCTTTATCATACGCTGGGCAAGAGAGGACTGGCGCGGAGACCAAGCAATCTTTAAGGGCATTAAAAGCCGCGTCAGCCTCAGGCGTCCATTGAAACGGAGGTGCCTTCTTGCCGTTTGAGGTCAATTTGTTAAGCGGACCAGCCACTGTACTAAAATTCGGAACGAAGCGTCGGTACCAGGTTGCGGTACCGAGACAGCGTTTCAATTCTTTCTTGCTAGTAGGCACGGGAAAGTTTAGAATTGCTTGGACTTTTCCTGGGTCCGTGCGCAAACCACGAGCATCTACAACGTAACCCAAATATTTTAATTCGCTGCGAAAGAATCTACATTTTTCAAAATTTACTGTTAAGTTGGCTTGCTTTAACTTGTCCAACACGCGTAACAGACGAGACACATGTTCCTCAAAAGTTGAGCTTATGACAATGATGTCATCCAAATAGGCAAAAGTTTTGAATTCCATGTCGGCAAACAATAAATCTACCAGGCGCTGCTGCGTTGCTGGCGCATTGCACAAGCCAAAGGCGGTAGTTTTAAAACGCAAAGTACCTCTAGATGGCACATAAAAAGCAGTCTTATCGCGGTCTGAAGGATCTATAGGGATCTGCCAAAAAGCCTTCGAAAGATCAATGCTGGACAGGTACTTTGCGTCTCGAAGATTATCGAGGATCTCCGAAACGTATGGCAAATTGTACGCGTCGCGTTTTGTCACAGCATTGAGCTTCCGACTGTCGAGGCAGAACCTGGGCTGTCCATTCTTCTTGTGCACGATAAGCACTGGTGACGACCATGCGCTCTCACATGGCTCAATAACATCCTCAACTTGCTCCACCAAAATACGCTGTTTTTCCGGCGACATTCTATAATAACGCTGTCTTACTGGTTGCGCGTCTCCAGTGTCTATTTTATGAGAGATCAGGCTGGTCCTGCCCAATCCTTTCTCCTCCATTGAAACAGCTTTGAATTGAGCTATAACATTGTCTGCTATAGACCTCTGCGACTGAGTTAAATTATCGTAAGAGTTGATAAATGAATCAGGGTTAGTCACATTTAACTCCGCAAGAGGGCTCTCAGACAATGTTATGCTGTCTAAATACTTAGGGCAGATTTGAAAAGCACGCCAAAAGTCAATGCCTAGAATGATGGACGTTTCCACCTCGGGGACAACATAAGCTTTAATTATATGAAACTGGCCTTCAAAAGGGATGGGTAAATGCATGTACCCGATACTATTTAAAGATTGACCGCCTGCGGCTACCATAGAAATGTGGTCACCCTGTTGCAAAGTGCAGTCGACTAAGTGTTGATGGGCATTATTACCCACTATGCTCACTGCAGCACCAGAATCTAACAATGCACAGGCGTCAATATCATTAATTTTAATATTTACGTAAGGCCTAGGATCATTATGAGGTTTAGAATGCAGAATTGTAGATATTCTATAAGTAGAAGAAAATGTTTTTATAAACGCAAGCCAAGAGTCCCATTCTTGTTTGTCGAAATATCTACAATTCTGCCCATCTAGTTTTTTAAATTCTTACTCTTATTACATACAGGGCAGTCAGGGGTTTTAACATCTTTCAGGCCGCATTTAAAGCAAAAAACGTCCTTATTCGCTTGGCACTGTCGGATGTGGTGAGAGTTACTGCGACACCTAGGGCAGTAAGGTTGTTGTTTGTCAGCCTGAACTGTGTGTATATAATTTTGGTGTAGCGATTTGTTTTGATTTCGCTGACTAAAGTGTGGATTTTTTGAATAATGTGCTTTGTTGTAATTATTGTTGTATGTGAAATTTTGTTTATTATAACTGTTATTGTTATATTTATGTGTGTTTTTATTTGGCTCCTTTGCGTACGCAAATTCAGGTGCAACAGTGTCAGATGTCGCCTTTGGGGGCTCCTGAAATTGTGTGAGTCGAGAATGAAAGGTCTCGTAATTCCGACAAAGAGAACGCAGAGTGTCGATGGTTGAAATCGTAGCAGCTGAGGCTGCAAGTGTGCTGGCGTAACAAGGTCTAATGTTGTGGAGTAGGATTTCGAGCCGTTCCTCTTCGCTTAGAGACCTGGATAGGCGAGAGAACATCCCACTCATAATCGAGAGATAAATGGTTATGTTCTCTCGCTCACCCTGAGTGCGAGAGCGAATCTCAGAAATAAGGCGGTAATCGTAATCCGATTGGTCAAAATCCTCTTTTAATTTGGCGGCAAGCTCAGGCCACGATGAAACTTTGTCTTTTACCGAGCGGAACCAATGAAGGGCATCGTCCGGAAAGATCTCGGTAGCAAATGCCAATATCTTTGTAGAAACAATATTACGTGCAACCATGAATTCATCGACGCGCTGTATAAATGAGCGCACGCAAGTCTTGCCGTTGAATTTTAACTTATTTAAGTCAGCTACAGAGCGATCGCATGTCACTAATATAAAGTTTTGTACATCTGGAACCATCGTCGCAACCTCGGCAGAGGGGCCAGCGCTAGTAGATGCGGCGTTCGCTGAGGAATAGGCTTTTTCGCTAGAAGAGCCGCGAGCCTTTGTGAAAAAAGTTTATAGCCTTCCACTATCTCTCTATACTCTTTTTTATGATCGTCACTACATGTTATCCTCGCCAAACGATTATGAAGGTGATTTAGCATATTTTGAGTTCTCATTACAGTGGGCACATTAGGGTCAGATACATCAAGATTCATCTGAACCTTTGTGAGAACTTCCAAGCAACCTTTGAGGTCCTGTCGAACATCCAGCGGAGACTCTAATATGTGTTCGGACGGGTATTCTGTAGCTAATTTTACGATTTGCTTACGAAGTTCTTCAACTGAAGTAGCCGCGGTAGCACCTCGGATCCGAACCTCATATTCCAGTTCCGTTTTTTGGAGTGAAAGATATTTGACAGGCAACATAATGATTTTGAACCAGTGGGTAAGTGGTAATAAGCAAAATCAATAATAATAATAGCAGTATTAATAAAATTCTCCGTTCTGTTACAAAAATAATGATCAATGTTGAACGTCTGGTTTTTTTTTTCCCAAATTAGTAAAAATAAAAAAAAACTGGTTAGCAGCAAATAAAAAGTAAAAAAAGGGTGCTACTAATGTGTACTTCAATAGTAAAACAAATTCAATATCAAATATATAAAAATTTTAGAATCGATTTGTATAAGCGCTATATTAAGCTCCAAGCTTTAAAATGTGTATTATTTCTTTAAAACAAAGAGGGAACAAACAATTTAATAGAAATAAGCACAAATCAATCATGTAAAATAAATGTACACTTTAGTAGCAAAAAAACCAAAAATAAAAATAA
Organism: Epinotia demarniana; assembly: GCA_945867215.1. Taxonomy (NCBI): domain Eukaryota; kingdom Metazoa; phylum Arthropoda; class Insecta; order Lepidoptera; family Tortricidae; genus Epinotia; species Epinotia demarniana. The sequence continues at coordinate 23,560,644 of OX244273.1, forward strand.
AATAAACGTTTCACAAAAAAATAAGCCACAAACATACACCAACTACAAAAGCCGAGAGAAAAAAACAGGATCTGTGTGAATTTAACCACGTGGAGGGCGCCAGTGTCGCGCGCCGAAGGTTCCTTGCTATCTCATTAGGGTAAAATAATTGATGTGGTATTGTAATGAAGAACAAGGAATACGTGCAATAAAATGTATATTTAAAAAACTAAGGTTCAAGGTCCGACTGTTAAAAAAAACTAGGGTCGTGGGGTAAAAACTAAAATTCACACAGTCCCGGTTATGTCTCCACGGGTTAGGTACTCTCGCCTGGGGGAACGTGACGTAGCTGGTGCTCGCGAGCGCGCTTAATTGCGGCCGACTGTACTGCGGCGACCCGGAGATGTTGAAGATGGCGATAGGCGTCGTTCCCAACCTGGCGACGACGTCACGTTGGTGTAGGCAGAGGCGGCGGTGTTCCTTTCCTCCACCCAATTCAGTAGCCCGAACTTTGGACGCTGGAACGCGCCGACCAAAATGTATTAAAAAAGGGTCCGGATACGATTTGTGAGCATCCCAGCGAGCGGCGGAGCAAAAGGAAAGTGCCTAAATGTAGCAGTGATGCTGTGGATGTTCACCATCAGAAGCGGAGATTACAATTTGCGTGGATGATGCAATCGTTTATAAAAATTAAATGTTCACAAAATGAGGGTGGACTTAAATATCGAATCGATTGCGTTTGTTCTAGAATGATGGTGCTAAATCTATAGGTACGAAATGCAAAGAAACATAAGCACTAAGCACAGTTAAGCTAATGTCTAGGATAATTAATTACTACAGTTTGAAAAGCGTTATTATAATATAACACTTACCCAAATTGGGGTTGAAAACACTCGCGACAAATATTTATTAATTATTAAAAAATCGAGGAACATTTAGTGATGATCACCATTTACTTCGGTTACGTTTTAAACAATAATTAGGTGTCTTCACGTATTAGAGACCGAATAAATATGAATGTGTGACCTGCGTTCAAACTCGGTTGCAGATCGGGAGTGTCGCGACGGCGGTCCGCAAATGCATTCCTTAACTAGATAATAACAAAAGAACTTGTTACCAGGGGCGCTAAAACTGCGCTTGGCGTGAGCGCTAAGACGACGCCGATGAATTCATGTTACATTTAGATGTAGTATGTAGTTATAAAGTTGTAAGTTTGTAAATATTAGATTATGACATTAGTTTTAAGTATTGTATATATTTGTTTTTACTAGTAAAATTAATAATAATGTTATATATGTAACGATAACGTTACATATTGTAGTTTCAAAAATCCGAATTTCATAATTCCTAAGAAATAAAATTCTGAATATTGAAAACACGAAGTTCATTAAAGATTATTAGAAGATTAAGAATTAGTAATGAAATTTCGGAAATTTGATAATCGGAGTACTGTTTTTCGGGCTAAAGACACTTCGCGCTTCTGATTGTTCGGAGTTATAAAAATCGGAAAAACAAACTATAGAAATTATGAAATTCGGTAAAATGAAATTCGTGTTTTTTAATAATCGTAATTATAAGTCTTAGGAATTATGAATTTCGGAGTTTTAAAAATCGGAATTAGCAAATTCGGAATTAAATATTTCGGAGTATTTGGGTGTTCCCAAATAACTAATATCAGACATGCGCTTGGAAAATAATGTATTGGCTGATGAGATAGATATCGTTTATATTTCGTCTATGCTTTCTGTCACGGTGACGCACAAGCGTATGGCTTGCTTAATGGGGTGTTTTGTTGACAAACTTTTCATCGAATTTTATTTAATCGAAATCGTTTCACGTAACTTTTAGTTCATGAATTATTGTTTTTTGTTGTTTTTTTATTAGATTACCATTAAAGTTTTTATTATTTCATAGAATTACTGTTCAGGGAATATTATTTGGCAAATGATTCATTTTGTATGGATTTTTGAATGGCAGTATAACAAAACAACGAATTTCATTTGTTCGAAATTTTATTACAACATTACAAAAACAATCAACAACTGATTACAGAGGGTATAGCTAGAGTAGGGTAGCCAGATAAAGGGGGCTAGGAGGGGCGAAGCCCCCCCGCAGTAAAAAACACAAACAAGTGTAACAATTGTAGTATAAGTAGGTTAGGTTAGGGTTCACTTGTGTCCCTCAGAGCGGAAATAGGCACCCAATACGGTGACGTCGACACGCCAGCGGTTAGGTTAGGTTTAGGTTAGGCTAAGATAATTGCCATAGATAATTAAATACCTGTAATTTAAAATATTAATCCTTGTAATTAATTGTATGTTATTTGAAAATACTTGTAACAATATATCACAAAACGTTTTCCATGACATAATTCAACTATCTAATGATTCATCCGACAAGTAAGTTACACGATTTAAAGTTACTTGTAATGTCCATTCCACGAACTAAATTGTCGACGAAATGAAAATACATGAAACGTTGACTTTGAATTGAAATTCGACGAAGTGAGTGTCGACAATTTGATGATAAACCCAGTACAGGATCTAAAAATAATTTTCAACTACACGATCACACCGCCACATACCTACAAAGTAGGTAGTAGAGCTAGAGAGCTATCCAGACATGCTAACTATTTTAATTTAAAATATTAATCCTTGTAATAAATTGTATTATATTTGAAAATACTTGAAACAATATATCACAAAACGTTTTCCATGACATAATTCAACTGGGTGGCCGTCTGGTGGCATAACAACTATTGTCATAACATCGATTGTCATACAACATTACGCATAAAGTTGATGCTCATAATTTTTTTTTGGCATAAATTATATTATGGCATAATTGTTCCTTGTCATAATTATACGGAGTCATAATTGGTTTAACCATAATGTTGAATGTCATACATTTATTTAGTCATAATATTGATAATTATAATTATTTTTAGTAATAATTGTAAATGTCATACATTTATCAAGCCATAATATTGATTATAATGAAATTTAGGGTTACCCTCATCTGGCAGAATAATATTGGTCAGAAACACTTTCATAACACGTTTCGCAGAAACACTTTCGGTCGAATGGTAATTTTGCATAAAGGTATAGTTGGCATTACTACTTCCACGCATACGACACATTTTGCAGCACATTGTTTTGTAGAACGTTACTTTGGCTGACTTTGGTTTAGCATCATTTTATGTACCATAATAATCCTATAGCAAACCTACTATTACGATATCATAATTCCCGACTCGCTATCAAAAAGGAAATACAGTCCCAGAGTCACCGTTAGGTACGACGACGAGCGAAGCGAGGAGGAGTGTTAGGTAGAACTGCGACCATACAGCACGCGAGCCGAGCGAGCGAAGCGAGCGTGCCGCGGCAGCGGCCGGCGAAGCGCCAGAACTGTTTTTTTTTAAATATTACGCATGATTTGCGCTTAATATTACGCTTGACAACTTTGTGCCGCCTAAATATTATGAAAAATAATTATCTGCGAAAGTACTATTCGTTTAGAAGACAGTTATGCTCATCAATTTTATGACCAACCAATTTATGTCCATTACAAAGTATGCTCAAATAATTTTATGCGCATCAACTTTATGCGCATTACAAAGTTTGGTCCTAAACATTATGATTAAAAAAGTTATGCGCATAAATGTATGACTATTTACAGTTATGCGGAATGATGAGTATGACGAATCCATGTATGCCGATAAAAAATATGATACCCGACCCCTACCCAATTCAACTATCTAATGATTCATCCGACAAGTAAAAATACACGATTTAAAGTTACTTGTAATATTCATTCCACGAACTGAATTGTCGACGAAATGAAAATACATGAAACGTTGACTTTGAAGTGAAATTCGACGAAGTGAGTGTCGACAATTTGATGATAAGCCCAGTACAGGATCTAGAAATCATTTTGAACTACACGAACACAACGCCACATACCTACAAAGTCGGTAGTAGTATTATTAGCTAGAGAGCTATCCACACAACCAATGCTCAAATTAATAAAAGTTAAGCAACGAGCTTTTTACTCCTCAGAGTCAAGAGCGTCCATACTATAGTACCTTTTAACCACTAAGCAGGTTTCGTTTATATTTTATCTATGCTTTCTGCTACGGTGCCGCACAAGCGTACGGCTTGCTTAATGGGGTGTCCCTTGTTTTGTGACCTTACTAGCTTACTAGTGACATGGATGATGCCATTACCAAATTTACTTTAAGTATTACATAATTGTTGCACAAAAAAATTCTGTTATGTATGAATGTGCTCCTCTAATTTGTTCTGGAATTGGTTGACATTAATATTGATTTGTCTTTTATTAAGAATCTCTTCGCTGACTACTCGACTGACCTCATCGGTACGTTTGCGTTCGGCATCGAGAACAATGCCGTCGTCACCGGCAACAGTCCCATCCGCGCCGTCACCAGAGACTTCATGGAGTATAACTGGTTCCGCGGCTATGGTTGGTTAAGCATCTTCTTCTGGCCTGCTCTTGTCGACATTTTCGGGTACGATTTAAAACCCATTAGTTTTACAATGTTAATTTTTAAGTATTTTGAAACCATACGTATAACAATACATTTCTTTAAGCTTAAGTTCCTAGAGACTCCGGGCTTAAAAAAAAAACAAAAATAATTACCCTTTTTATAAAATATATTTTATGATTTGCAGGTTTTCCTTTTTCCCTAAAAAAAGTGTGTCGTACTTCAGAAAAACTTTGAATTTCATTATTGAACAGAGAAATGCAAGTAACGTTAAAAAAAATGATCTTATCGATGCTCTGGTCAAGATGAAGAACGAAAAACTCGACGACGGGCAAGGTAATTATGTTTCTGGTTTACAAGAACCATAAGAAGTTGTATATGACTCATATCTAGTAAAGGTTGCGGATTTTGGATACAGACGGCGGAACTGTAAATTGAACTGGGCTGATCATTAAAATGATACTGAGGTTTGGCAGGAAAAAGCAACCTTGACCTGATTCACTAGGAAGTAGGGCCACGTAGGATGTTGATTCAACGATCACCGGCGAACGGTCAGATAGCGATGGGCTTCCACCTTTCAAAAGACTGTCGCTAGATGGCCAAATCATAGGTCAAATACTGCAGATGGGCACTCCTGGACACGGCGCGTATAGTTAAATGTTCCTCTTTTTTTACCTTAACAACCGGTTGCTTCGGCCACGCAGCATTGCCGGCGGCTCCCTTGATAAAATCGTTGATTATTCAGCCAGTGGGTCAATAACACGCAGAGGACGTCCATAGTTCTTCGTGTCCAATTACAATAACGCGTCGGGTGCTGATGGGATTTCCGCGATGGTGAAGGGCGTCCGGTATGTTTGCAGAAGCGCGGCGCGGATGGGTTCGCGGCTGTGATGAGGAAGAGTTGCGTTTTTATTTCGTTTGCGCTGGAGTCCCAACTGCATCCTGAGCGTGTTTCGAGCGAGTTCAATGCCAGCTCACTGGTCATCCATGAACATTTAAAGACACGTGCATGAGTTATCTTGACCATCATTCTTATTAACTAACACCCATTTAGTTCTTACTTACTCAGTTAGTACTAACAAGTGTGTATGGACCTAGTCTGAAATAAAAGATTATAATTATTAATACGTTTATTGTTTTATTTCTAATTTACTTGTATCAATCAAAAAGTAAAAAACCTTTACCAATGTTGAAAAGGAAATAATAAGACTGGTAATGATGCTGATGAAGACAGTTCAAGTGTAGATGATGATCTTCGCATTTCAGAATTCAGTGACGATTTGCTTGCCGCGCAGGCTGTAGTCATGCTGCAGGGCGGGTATGACACAACAGCGTCAGCCTCAACATTCATGGTATACGAATTGGCGTACAAACTGACAATACAGGTAATGAAATTGATGACGACGTCAAGACCGAAAATCCATAAAAAAGTGTTAGAGTTAAACCAATCATATATCTCCACTCTCTCTAACTCTCCACTAATATAATGGACGTGTTAGTAATGAAGAAAATTATTGCCACAGTTTGGAATCACGAAAACTATTTGTGGAGGGGCGTTCCTTTTAACATTGGTTCTACTACTCTAGTTTGCTTATGATTTTGTATCCTCAGGTTTATATCTGAAAATACACTTAATTTAGTTTCACTTAGTTTTAGCTAAAGGCCGGCCGTCAAGCGCAGCGTAGCGTAGCTCAGTAACCTTGAGCGAGCGTGAGGGCACTATTACTGTGCGCGTGCGACAGAGAAAAGTAGAAATAGGGCAATGCTCGTTTTTCGCTGTGCTTGACGGCCGGCCTTTACTATAAATTCTTGTTTCTGAATATTTCAATATTTTTATAGGAGCATACACACTATTATGCAGGAAAGGTTTTATTTACTTAGATATCTAGAAATAGCAATCATTGATACAATGCCTTTTATATAATGTTAACAGGAAAAGCTTTACCAAGAAATTATTGAAGCCAAGGAAAAGAAGGATGGTGCTGATTTAAATTTTAATGATTTAGAGAAACTGACGTACCTCAACTGTGTCATCACAGGTGTGTTCTTCAAATATCATTTAGGATTTTGTATGGCATTAGATGTTGTTATACAATGCAGACTAAAACACCTAATAAATGCTTAGATTAAAACAAAAACTTCGATATATAATATTATGTAGCTTTTTTATTCCGTCATTTGGGCGTATATCATAGTCAATTCTTTTCTGGTCTGTTTCAATAGTTACATTAATATTTAATGTATTTTTAATTAATAATGATTTTTTATCCCATATTTGAGAAAATATTTTGATATCCCATGTTTTGTATAAAAAACACGTTTCAAGATTAAAATCATTTCAACTTTTCCTATGCGCAGTTAAAAAAAATCTCATTCACCACAAATTTCCCCATAATTTTGTTATCTCACCTTGCTCTCTGTTCACCAATTCATAGAGACCCTGCGCAAATATCCTATACTGGGCTGGCTTGACCGCATCGCAGCGACCGACTACAAGATCAACGACACCCTTACCATCCCCGCCGGGACACCCGTCTATATCAACGCTATCGGCATGCAACACGACCCTCAGTTCTTTCCTGAACCCTACGACTTCAACCCTGATAGGTTCTTGCCAGAGAATGCTCACAACATCGTCCCGTTCTCTTATATGCCATTTGGAGAAGGACCCAGGATGTGCATAGGTAATTTTTTTTAACTGTGGTTTGTAATTTTCTGAACCCAATGTTTTTATTTCTAATAAAAGACTTCAGTGATTGACTTTCGCCTGATAACTTTGATCGTAAGTCTCAGGAAATACAGATGAAGAAAGCAAATTCCATTCCTTAGCAGTTCGCATTAGGAGAGACGAGTCGCTTAGTGCGAATATATGGTAAGATGACAACATAAGGATCCATTCGGGGATGGAACGGGGAACGTGGAATTAAGTTGGAACTGCACAAGTCTTCAAAATGTATCATTTGAAACACCGATAGGCAACCTACTCGCCGTTGGTGTTCCAGACTCTGTAGTTTTGACTTTATGGTGGCGTCGTTACCAAAGAGTCTGTGAGCTTGGCGCTCTACCTGAATCGAAAGCCGCTAACTGAAACTTGGCGGAACCTTCCCATAGGTATTCGCTTTTCATCAAATGGTTTCTTTTAAATTAGGTTGTTTAAAAGGCTAGTTCTAGAAGTGACCAAAACGTTAAATAAAAGCTTGCAAAAAAGTGAAATACCATTTATTTTTATTTTTGTCACTCTAAATCATTTTGAATAATTTCAAAGTAAATTATTCGACACGTTTAGTAGCTCTTTATGACTTTGTTGATTTTAATAAAGATGTGATATGAAAAACAAACATTGGACTATTAGAGTCATATGACACACATGTCCTCGCGCTGTATTAGAATGTTCTGAATGTCTTCTGTGAATTTATTTTACTTTTATCTGTATGCTTATTGACGTTATTTAACTGCTTCTTCATCATATTGTCATGCCCTTTTCCAGGTTACCGCTTCGCCCAGATGTCACTGCGCTACTTAATGTCCGAGCTGATCCTCAACTTTAAGTTCAAGCCGCTTCCTGGCTACCCGAAACCAATCGACATTGGTTTTGCGAAGAAAGGAGTCTTGCTCGTGCCAGGCGAGCCTCTTGTTGTAGAGTTCATCCCAAGGAACTAAATATATGAAACTATGTTTGGAGAACACACAAAAAAACCGAAGAGTAACTTTTCCGAGCGAATCATTATTCCGAACGTAGATGATTAAAATATTATACCAACGATATACGATTAGTAATTTATATCCTTAAAAATCTTAATTTTCTTAAGTGCGCTGTGAGTTCCGGAATTATGAGATTCCGAAACCATGCTTTGAAACACATGACTCGGAGTTATCTATTGCACATTTTTTATTGTCGCTTCCGATGCCAATCACATATTTATATGTTTCTTGTGCTCGCTTCCACGCGTGCCGAGCTTACGTGTCGGAAAGAGATCGAGAAACGTACTTGTAATAGGATGATATTGAGATGTGATTCAAAAACACAAGGATAGTCAGGTTTGACTCATCTCAAATCTGATGTTTTTCCTGTGTCCTATGTTTTAACACAATAAATGATTTATTTCCCAATGTCTCATTTTATTCGAGCCCGCCGATTCGTTTTAGAATAATGTTTAAATCGGCGACTGTCAGGTCTCCGCGGGGCCTCTGGGAATCCACTGTAATTCTATTTCCTTCCTCAGGCGCTAGGTAGAAAATTGACCGCCACAGAAATGCCGTGTGGTATGATATGGTGTGACATAATTATAAAGCATAAACGGTGACAACTCTGACCATTTTCTTTATTTCTGGGTTGTGCCATATACCGCAGCAGGAATTATTATTTTCTGTTTGGCCTAAAGGTTGACTATAGTGCATTCGCGTTAGGAAAATAGTGACTCATCGTTGACTGCCGACCTGGCCACGCCCCCTAGCCAATTAGAATGCTTGAAATTATAAAGTCGAGTTCACAGTGACCAGTTGAAGTCAGACCTTCGAACAAAACGGTTGTGTATCTAGCGTGTTACTCGCACAATTTGAAAATGAATACCTCACCTATTCGAAAGAATAAAAGTGGATCAATAATTCACAGCGGAGAAAGACGCACAATTTATGATGTTTACAAGTTCTTTAAACGGTGCGATTTAAACGCGACTGTGGAGTGCACAGTTATAAAAACAGCAAGTGCATGCGGTGTGTCCGGAAATACCGTTTACAAAATTATTAAAGAACAAAAGGATACAAACACATTAAAATCACCGGTGAAAAAAAGAGCTCGATTATCTACGGTCGATAAATTAGATGACCTACACAAATGTGCAATAAGAAGAAAAGTTCACTCAATATATTTAAATAACGACTACCCAACATTGGACAAAATTATGACACTTTGCGAAGCTGACGAAGATATTCCTGTTTTCAAACGTACCACACTACATAAAATAATGCACGAGCTTGGTTTCGATTTCAATAAACAGGATGGTAGAACAGTGTTAGTCGAAAGGGAAGATATTGTTTTATGGAGGCGTAAATATCTGAGGCAAATAAAAGAATACAGAGACGCTAATAAAACTATTTACTATCTTGACGAAACGTGGGTAAACGCTGGACATGTGAAGACAAAATCGTGGTTGGATACAACGGTAAAAAATAAAAGGCAAGCATTTCAAGATGGCTTGTCAGCCGGTCGAAATGCTCCGACAGGAAAAGGTAAAAGGTTGATTGTATTGCACATTGGCAGCGACAAAGGTTTCGTGGAAGATGGTCTACTACTCTTTGAATCTAAGTCTACAAAAGACTATCATGAAGAGATGGACGGTGAAAGATTCCTTAATTGGTTTATTAATATAATGTTTAAACTAGAACCAGGAAGTGTGGTTATCATGAATAATGCTCCCTACCATTCAGTAAAAGCCGAAAAAATACCAACAACCATGTGGAACAAGCCGCAAATAATAGATTGGCTGCAAAGCAAAGGCATATCCATGGACATGAGCTATTTAAAAATTGAATTATTAATGAAAGTTGCCGAAATCGCCCCACAATATGATAAATATTTAATAGATGAGACTGCTAAAATTAATGGCATTACAATTCTTCGCCTACCGCCTTACCATTGCAAACTCAATCCAATTGAATAGTGTGGGCCGAAATAAAAAAATATGTTGGTGCCAATAACTCCACGTTCAAAATGAGTGACGTTAAAAATCATTAGACGACGCAATAGCGTTAATAGACGATAATCGTTGGAAGAACTGCTGCGACCACGTGATACGCGAAGAAAATACCATGTGGCATTTGGATGACGTCATGGAACTCGCAGAACAAAATTCTTTCATAATAAATGTAACTGGAGAATCTAGCGATAGTGATTAGTGATTTACGTAATTTTAAGACAATTTGTTTCCATTAAACTTAATGAAATTTATTTTTAAAATTCTTGAATATTCACTCCACTGTGAATACACCCTTACCCGGCAGTTGCACTGATGAGTCACTATTTTCTGAACGCGAATGCACTATAGTACAAAAAACTTCAATTGTTTTAGTTTGCCTTTTGCATTTGTAACTTGTTACTGTGCAATAAAATTTAAATAAATAAACTATGCTAACCCGAGGCAAATTGCAATAAATAGCTCACCTACTGATCCGCTAGTCCGCACTCGCGGTGTAGGGTCGTGAAGAGAGACGTGATAAGGTTTTTTGAATTAGACACGCGGCAGCGTGTCTAGCCAAGTTCAAGCAAAGGTACTGGCTAGCCAGCGCCGAGTGTAATATTACACGAAACACTTGATGCCACTTTTGACCCTTCTACAACTCAAAACCTCTTTAACGTAAACACATAAAACTACGTGTGTTTAAATATATAGGGGCCCAAATTTCATGAAGCTAGCTCAAACGGTTGTAAAGATATGGAGATCAAAAAGTCGTAAATTGTAGCACTGACTGACTGACTGACATACAGTACCTAAAACCTAACCTACTTCCAGATGACCTAGAAGGATGAAATTTGGAATCAAGCTCAGTAATTGTGTGTTAGTGTAGGAAAAAATTTAAAAATAAAAAAAGGTTAATAAATAAGGGGAGTCCCCATACAAAAAATATATTATAAATTGTAGCGTTGCAACCGTAACAAGCAGATATTTGAAACTAAGGCCAAGTCAAATCTAACCTACTTTAAGATCTCACATTTTTAAATGACAGCAATTGTTATGGGTATCGAATAACGCAAAGAATATTTGGATTTTGCATATAACTTGGCACTCATTTAGATCTCCATTCTTTTTGCGGCGAAACCCACAGCTAAGCATAATTTTTGTTTTGAACTTGGCTCCCCTTTTTTACATTTATGTTTTTGGTGGGATTTTTAATAAAATCCTCACCATTTAATAGTCGGGTATTCTCTTTGTCATAAAATTTGTTCAATAGACTTAGAATAGAAAATAGAATAGAATAATAATTTATTGCCAGAAACAAAGTACAGACATACAAACAGTGAAAAATACAGAATTGTAATATGTAATGCTAAAATAAAAAGTACCTACAGCTCAATTATTTTGGGGCAACAGGTCCCAGGCTCAGCATGTGCTGAACAACAAGAGTCCAGCGCTGGTTTTCAGCCTGGGCCTTATTAGGGCTAGGTCGGTAGCAGAAACCTAAGCGCCGGAGTTGGACGCCGTGCTTTCAGATGTGTACAAAAATATAAATAATAATAATAATACCAAAGTTAAATAAAAGCGTGTGTGTGTGTTTGCGAGCGTTGTTGTATGTGTGCGCGTGTGTACGTGTATGTGTGTGTGTACGATCGTGCGAGCGTTGTTGTGTGTGTGTTTGAGAATGAAATCTCAAGTGGAGAACAAAAAACAAAAAAAAAACTGAAAAATGTGTAGAAAATGAATTCTCAAGTGGAGAACAACAAGGGGAGACGAGACACCTACTTGCTTTGCCTATCTTATAAGTGACATCGAACTAATCGCTTGAATTTGAACAGTGACATTGGCTCACGCAGCGGAGGAGGGAGGTCATTCCAGATTTTTGTGGCCGCAAATTTAAAACTCCCCCTAAAAAGTGCGGTCTTGTGCAGTGGTATCGCAAGTTTTGGGCAACGTCTTAAGGTCTTTACTTGAATTACAAAGTGTATGAGCTCCTAGTGGAAATATAAGTAGTATTACGAAGAATCTTTATCATCATCCCCCTAGCGTTATTCCCGGTTGTGCCCAAAAGGAGCCCGGAGTTTGCTTTGTCGGTAAATCTTAATTAATCAAATCTTGGGTTAGTTAGACGAAAATAAGTCGATCGTGAAGTCAATCTTTTTCGCATCGAAATGACTTTAATAATAATAATAATATATTCTTTATTGCACCACATCATAAGAATAACATGTTACAAGAGTACATAACGTAAAATAAAGGTAACAACAGGCGATCTTATCGCTTTAGAGCGATCTCTTCCAGACAACCTTTGGGTAGCAGGAAATTTTCAAGAAGAGTTGTAAACCGGTAGTGCAGGAATAAATCAAAAAAACTTACTATCGCATACATCTCATTATATGACAATTTCAGAAATCATAATATCATAAATAAGTATTGTATAAATACATAGATACATACATACAAACTATATCACAATTATATAAATATATTACAGGACAACAAGGCAACTTAAGGCAGCGACAAGTGATATTGTTTCAACAGATTTTTGAAAATTCGAAGAGATTTTGCACATCTTATATGCAACGGCAAAGCATTCCACAGCCGAACAGCCTGGATGGTGAATAAGTTGTTATAGAATTTGCTGGATGAAGACGGTGGAGCGAGAAGATGATTATATGTGAAGATCTGATGGAAGTGAGGTGATTAAAACGCTCTTTGCGATTTATGATTCCAATCTAAACTTAACATTTGACATGTTTTCTCCACTATCAGGGGAAATACGACCGTTAGGAATTCAAAATATATTAACAAATGTTAAACTTGTACTACGCCACATACAGAGTCCTAATAAACAGGCTGAACACTCTTTTTTAGGCCCTTGTCAACCGGTCCTAAAACAACCATAAATACGGAATATTGTGAATCTGACAAGAATTCCTTTAGCGTGTTTCATCAGAACATAGCAGGCCTAATATGCAAGCAGTTGATAGAACTTGCACTAGATGAATTAACTGTAAACAAAAATAAACATTTCGACGCATTGTGTTTTTGTGAAACGTTTATAAAGAAAGGAAATGAGACTAATGCTCGAATACCCGGGTATCGATTGGCAGCATCCTATTGCAGGTCACACCAAAAGCGAGGCGGCGTTTCTATATTCTGTAAGAACGATATGCTGACACAGAAACTTGCTTTTTTGGATAATTTATCGGAAGACTATGTGTTCGAATGCTGTGGCATAGTGATAGAATCTATCAAATGTATGGCTATTTGTGTCTATAGAACACCCACATCGGATTTATCTACTTTCTTTGTAAAACTAGAACGACTTCTAAGTAGGCTAAAGCGCAGAACAAAATATAAAATTGTGATAGCGGGAGACCTGAACATAGACATGCTCAAAACATCCGAACGCTCAAACGATCTTACTAGAATAGCTAACAACAACAATTTCAAATTGCATGTCCTTTGTCCTACTCGTCAGAACTCATGCTTGGATCAAATACTGTCTAATGTCCATGACGCCCAAAGTGATGTTTACAGTCTAGGCTTATCTGATCACGATACTGCACAAAGTATTGAATTTGGGGTTTTTAATAAAACCAAAACGAGACGATACCTTTATTATTATAAAAGGGACTATAGTCCTGAAAATGTTGTGAAATTTTGTGAGTGTCTTTGTGGACTGTCATGGTCAGAAGTATACGAAACAAGTGATTTTACTCGAGCGTTTGAAATATTTTATGATACTTTTAAATTATTCTACTACCTTTGTTTCCCTGTCATCAGAGTCAAACGAACTTTCAAAGCTCAGTCTACCAACTGGTTTACAAAGGGATTGAAAAAATCAATAAAAACGAAGCGGAATCTCCGCTTTATGTATTATAAAAATATCAAGAGTAAAACTATCTGCTATAAAAATAAATATCGTAATTATTCTCGACTTCTGAAACGATGCATACACCAGGCTCAGAAATTGACTAACTGCAAATATATAGCTAGGTCTAAAAATATATGTAAGGCTACTTGGGACATCATAAAAAGCATGGCGGGAGCTCATAATATGGAAGTAAATCCATGTAAACTAGTTGTAGATGACATAATATTAGATAATCCTACTGACATTGCCAATGAATTTAATAATTATTATATAAACATGACAAATTTAAACCAATGTAATTATCACAACTCTGACACTTCACGAGTGAAATCGAACAACTACACTCTGTTTTTGGTTCCCACAGATGAGTATGAAGTAAGAGTGATTATAAACTCTCTTTCAACGACTAACTCAGCGGGATACGATGACTTACAAACACGCATCTTAAAAACATCTAGGTCAATAATATCACCCGTTCTGAGCTATTTGGTGAACTTGTCTTTTTCTGATGGTATCTTTCCAAAACCCATTAAAATGTCGCTAATTAAGCCCATACATAAAAAGGATAGTAAAGAATGCATACAAAACTATCGACCCATCTCTTTGATACCAGTACTTTCAAAAATATTTGAGAAGGCTATGCATAAGCGTATAGTAAAGTTTCTTGACAAATTTAATATAATACACGCTGAACAGTACGGGTTTCAAAAAGGGAAATCAACCTCATTGGCTGCCTTTTCATTAATAAATAAAGTAATGGGATACATGGATAAGAGCATGCCTGTTACTGCTGTCTTCTTTGACATGAGTAAAGCATTTGATTTTGTATCCCATGAAACTCTTCTAAAAAAATGTGAGCTTTACGGTATCAGAGGTACAGCTAATGAGTGGCTGAAAAGTTATTTAAGTGACAGGACACAGTTTGTACAAGTATCAGATATCAATTATAAAAATACTGTGACGATTTATCAATCTTCCACCAAAGTAAACCGAGTTGGGGTACCACAGGGAAGTGTCTTAGGACCCCTGCTCTTTTTATTGTACATAAATGATCTTCCTGATGTAACGGGATTTGACTGCATACTTTTTGCTGACGATGTATCGATTGTTATCCCGTTTTCTGACATAAATAATTATAATAATGACATTAACAACACTGTCTCCACAGTTGTAACATGGATGCACAATAACAACTTAAATGTAAATATAAGGAAAACAACATACTTACAATTCATAAATCACAATGGTAAAAAACAGCCACTTAGGGTATTATTCGATAATGAACCTATAGCAGAATCATGTCATACAATATTTCTGGGAATTATTTTGGACGAAAAATGCTCTTGGGTAAGTCACATTGATAAAGTATGTGGCAAGATAAATTCATTTGTATATGCTTTGTGGAGACTGGTAAAAACTTGTAGTAAGAAGGCAGCCATACAAGCTTACCATGGCTATGTTTGCTCCCTACTTAGATATGCCATCATTTTATGGGGAAACTCACACCATGCAAAGCGAGCGCTGATAGCTCAAAAACAATGCATCAGAGCAATTTGCGATGTTGATACTATGACATCTTGCAGACCATTGTTCAAAGATCTTGCGCTAATGACAGTACCCTGTATGTATATATACGAAATATGTATGTTTGTTAAAATGAACCCAGAACTTTTTAAGACACTTCAAGATGTATCTAATTTTAATACAAGGTACCCTGATAGGCTAGCAATACCTCGCAAGCGAACAGCTTTATATGGCAGAAACACCTTTTGTATGAGCATAAAAATATATAATAGACTGGATGATAACATCAAACAGTTGCCTTTGAAAATGTTTAAAGTAAAACTAAAAGTATGGCTCTTACAAAAGGCTTTTTATTCCGTCGAGGAATACCTACATGGCATCTTTTGACAGAGATAAGTGATCATTATATAAGCCTTGACTATTGTGTAAGCTTAGCTTTAGTTGTAAGTAATTGTTTGCATGCCAGATGCTGGTGAAATATGTGTTACTTATATAACATTGTCTGAACACCTTTTGTACCATATTTCATGCAAAATAAAGTTATTTGTATTTGTATTTATTTGTATTTGAGATACGGAAGAGTTGAGGGAACGAAAAGTATACTGTAAAGCAAAGATAAAATGTGAGGATTCCCACGGAGACGAATTGGAAGCCACTTGAGCTGAGAACGAAAGGAGGATACGTGGTCATATTTGCGCAAGCCAAATATAAATCTAATAGAAAGATTTTGGAGGCGCTCAAGCTTATTCAGCTGGTCCTCAGTAAGGTCTAGATAGCAAATATCAGCATAGTCTAGAATGGGGAGAAGGAGAGATTGAGCTAGCACAATTTTAGTGACGAATGGCAAAAAGTTACGAAGTCGACGAAGGGAACCCATCGAAGCAAACATCCTCCTGCTGACCTCACTCACCTGAGGTACCCAAGATAACGTGCGATCAATTATAACACCAAGGTTCCTGACCTGGTGAGAAAACGGAATCTGGACTCCATTAAAAATTACAGCCGGCAAGTTAGGAAAATCTACCCTAGGAATGAGCTTCGGACTGCCCACGAGTATGGCCTGCGCAGGGTTAACCTTCAGCCCAAAACGTTCACTCTAAATCGAAATACTGTTCAAGTCCTTATTTATGGTATTAATAACCTGAGGTAAATCAGCAACAGTCCCTTGAGAGTAAATTTGAAGATCATCTGCATAAAGGTGATAAGTAAGAAAATGTTACTTGCAATGGAATTAATGAAAATGGAAAAAAGAAGAGGAGACAATACGCCACCCTGCGGGACGCCAGCTAGCGTGTTGCACCACGAAGAACGAAAAGAATCCACCTTTATACGCTGCCGACGACCAAGTAAATAACTATGAAACCAATCAATCGCCGCAGGAGATATGTTAAGAGAACGCAATATTCTAATCAAAATTTGAAAGTCGACAGTGTTAAAAGCGTTGCTAAAATCTAACAACGGTAACACAGTGACTTTCCTGTTGTCCATGCCTGCACGGATATCATCGGTTATCTTCACGAGAGCGGTAACCGTACTATGGCCAGATCGGAAGCCGGACTGGAAAGGATTCATAAGGTTAGATCTATTCAAAAAGGATGTGAGCTGCTGATGAACAAGGCGTTCCAGGACTTTAGACAAGTAAGGGAGAATTGAAATTGGTCTATCATCGGAGTAAGCGGAAGGATTGGCTTTTTAGGGAGAGGAATAACATCGGCATCTTTCCACAGTGTGGGAAAGACACCAGATGATATGGAACAATTAAGGATATGCGTAATAACAGCAGCAAGGAGATCAAGGAGAGGATGGATCATCTTACGGCTAACGCTGTCGAAACTAACGGCATTGGAGGAAATAGCTAATACGTTCTTCTTAACATCACTGACAGCGAATCGAGCAAGAGAGAAATGAGAAAAGTCAGGAGTTGGGATACTCGAAAGAAAGTTAAGAGTATCAGTCTTAACTGACCCACTAAAAGCGGTAGAAGAAGAGAAATGCTGGTTAAGCTTGTCAATGTCGACATCATTGGGAATCGAAGTTTGTGTAGATTTCCCAACTCCCAAAGACTTAAGAAATTTCCAAATTTTAGAGGGTTCTCCATTTTCCACAGCCGAGTGAATGAATGTGACGTCTCTGAGCATCACGGCAAATTGTGCTGCAGCGATTACGCATCGCATGGTACCTAGCTTTATTCTTCTCGGAAGAATTCCCCTTGTATCGCGATTTTGCTAAGTTTTTCTTCATTATAAGAGACCTAATTTCATCAGTAAGCCAGGGAGCAGGAAGATGTTTAACTTTAACTGGTCGAACAGGAGCGTGAACATCGTACAGATGAGTCAGAGTGGCTTTTTTTTTTTTTTTTTAAATCTTTATTTAAAGAGTTTTGTCAAATTGACAATGTCACTCTATAATGCAACTTACTAACTATTACAAATCAAATCTTAACACTATGTACCATAGCAGCCGGCAATCATTTCCGTCTGCGTATGCCCACCAGGACCAAGCCATACAGAGCATTGGCTTCCCTCGAATGAGGGAAGGCCAACACCCTGTTACAGACATCCAGCTGCTTAAGGTCGATGCCTTGAGACAAGAGTTCAACTCTCTTATCTTCGTTACGCACACATTCCACCATAATATGATATGCATCCTCTAATTTACCACATTCTGAGCATTCTGGTGATTGGACTTTCTTCATTAAAAATGCAAACTTATTGAGCGGGATGTGTCCGGAACGAAGCCTGAATGCAGTTACAAGATATGTTCGACATAAATTTCCTTCGTCAAACCATGGTGATTTCCATGGTTCCGGCTGAATGGTTTTGTACCACACTCCTTTTTCTACGGATCTTTCGTCAAAGAATTCTTTCCACAAGAGATAACAGTTGCTCCTTAACATATTCAAATATTCCGAGAAATATGGAAAAATGGTAAGAGGCACTCCATCAGAAGACGCTTCTTTAGCCATTTTATAAGCTATTTCATTACCTGCAAGTCCAATATGTGATGGTAGCCATTGGAGAATCACAAGTTTTGACCTCAAACGCAATTGGGAAAGAGCATTAATAATAGAGTAAGCTGTTGGATTGCCTCTAACACCACGTACACATCTCATTAAATGTTGTAACGAGCTACGTGAATCAGTAAATACAAATACAACAAACTTACAACAAATACATTCATTTAGGATGAGTTATTTAAATAGGTGGTTTTAGGGAAATCAGTCTAATTAACTAAACCTATATATGCGTCTAGGAGCCCAGTGCGATAGCTATTTTCTTGCTACCACAAGGTTTAACTCCGCACTAAATGTCTAGTTGAATAGGCGTGTGGTTGAAAACTTTTATTTTTGACGGATTTTAAAAAGGTTAAAACATTGACAATGACAACGTTAGATTAGTTAAGTCATCACCATATTTCGATCGAGACTAAGGCACTGGTCCCACCACCGGCGAGCAGCGAGTACTCTCATAGTAATTCTTACTCGCTTGAGCGAGGAGCACGTAGTAACACTCGCTTCCTCGTCGGCGGTGGGACGCGTGTCTTAAGTAAGGAATCTATTCTGTTGTAGAACTGCGTAACGTTTTGAACGCGCGTTAGGTAGATCCAACTGTCATTTTCTCATATTAAAAGTGACACTAAGATCTTACTGACTCACGCGCGTACAATGCGTTAGGTGATCGACCTGCTGGAGTTAAGTCATTTTAGAATAAGTAGGTGCCTAGATATTAATAAATTCGATCATGATCAAGATCTACTGAAAAAATAAACTAAGTATGAGCGTACTCCTCTTTTCAAACAAAATACAGAGAACCAATACAATAGGCTCAGAAATAGGAAACGTTGGCAATTATAGTCTCGCCTTTTCCATGGGATTTTAGTTATTAATAACGCCATCTGTATCTCATCATTTACTCAAATATATCGCAACGCGTGTGGTACATAGGTCCTAGAATCTATAATCGTTTGCCAAATAATTTAAAGTCGACTGAATTATCAGACAATATGTTTATAAGTAAGCTTAAGGAATATTTAATAGAGAAGGCATTCTACTCATTAGATGAATTTATGAATAAATACAATGTTATGTGATTATTAAAATGAGATACTTATTGTTGTTAATATGAAATAGACATAGGATGTAAATAAATAAATATGTATAATAATATTGACATGTAACTTTCGTTATAAATAAAGAAACTGAAACTGAAACTGAACGGAAACCCTATTCCAGGGCTGCGGCAGCGAAACTTCTGCCATAACAAGCTATGACAAAATGCTATAGCGCTTACACCTAAAATTAGTGCGGGCTATAAAATCAAAAGCCGTCCAGACCGCTCCTCACACCGTCGCGACGATTAAACAGGAGTTTTATCATTCATCTTTACAATAAAGTAGCTGCGAAAGTGTGTCTGTCTGTTTGTCTTTCTGACTGTCTGTCTGTCTGTGACCTCTTCTCGCTTAAACTGCGGAACCGATTTGTATGAAATTTTGTATAGAGATAGTGTAGGTCCTGGAGGACATCGGATAGTTATTATTCCGAAAATCACCTCCTTAAGGGGAGGAAATGGGAGGTGAACATTTGTAAATAGCTACGATATAAACGAGTTCCACGCTGAGAGAGTTGCGAACAGAAGCTAGTATCTGTTGATACTACGTCGTAAAATCATTCAATCCCCCCAATTTAAACTATGAAGTGGTTGGTAGTAACTCGGTTTACCGTAGATCAAGAGATAACAAAATACCACATACAGATTCCAACTCGCCAGGTCAAAAAGTAGCCTAAGGGCCCGTATTTTATGTCACAGTCCGAACAACATCAAATATGGCGCCGGCCTCTGTCATTCCACATTTAACTTGTCAAACTTCCCATACATTCAGATTTTAACGAACACCGCTTACAATGACAGGATTTGATGGAATTTATCCATATCTGTACCAAGGTGATTTTACGAGCGTTCAAACCGCCGTCAGTCCCCCATTCGCATTATTATTAAAGTTATTGCAGAATTGCATCCTCTTCAATAAAAAGTCTCCTTTATCAAAAATACCTGCCATGCCAGTTTGGCGGTACATTGACAATGGTGATCAGAGGACTGAGGTCGGTTGAAACGCTCGTAGAATCACCCACCAATGCAATGCCAGCGATGATTACAGTTCGGTGTGAGCAGCGGCCCGGTGGCTCGGCAGCCAGTAACTCCCGGCCCGTCCAACGAGGCAAGTTTAATGAAATTCTTCCCCGCGGCGGCACGTGTACGTGTTTTTACATTCTTTGAGGTTACACTTGTGTTTAATGCATGCTTTTTTTAATTAAACTTGTACGTGTAATTATTGTTATCTGATTGGTATAATGGTCCAGATTTACGTTGCGCAACGCGAACTGACGTACATCGGTACCATTTTCGTTAGCATGATACTTAATTCGCTGTGCAGGCTAGTACGTAAGCTTGAATACCGGAGATGCAAAACTATGTTGTGCACCTACACGTAGTTGGGGCGGAAAGGTTCTCGAGTGGGTAGACCCACCATAGTGGATTGATGACCTGGTAAAGGTCGCGGGAGGCCACTGGTTGCTGGTGGCCTGTCATTGTGACTCTAGAGGTGAACCGTCAATGCACGAGTATGAAAACATAAAGTCGCACATCACTATAGGTAGACCGCTGAATTAATTCCTGTCTGCCTGCGCGGCGCGCGGGTGCGGGGTAGGGCGATAACAAGGCGCGGGCGAGGGGCGGTTGGCAAAGTCCGCCGCACCGGGCGCCGACCCACACCGCCTCGCCTCGGAACTTTACTAACTACGGACTTGATGTAGTGAGCGGACGCCCATACGAATCCATCTCTAGGCGAGGCAGTGCGGGTCGGGTGCCGGGTGGCTCTAATCAGCTGTGACGTTTATAATCGTTTTACCCTTGCACCCGCGCGCCGCGCAGACAGGCAGGACTGACAGGCAGGACTCTCCTGCACTGTATAGTCATGACACTTATGACATGACTGAGCTATCTATAGCCTCCTGTAGGTTGCCAGAGAAATGATAAAATGGTTCAATCGAATGGAAGATACATTTTGAAGAAAGAGAGTTTCATTTTATTAAATTTTTGATGGTTTCAATATGCTTGATGATGTTCCATTCTATTTTTCTTTGTAGTTTTAGGAGCATAAAGCAATAACTCATTCCTTTGTCAACCCTTTGATATAGTTATATGATGATGAAGGTTTTTATCCCCTAAGGGTGTGAAAGTTTGTATGGAGCTAATATATAAACGAGTTCCACACGGACGTAGTCGCGGGCAGGAGCTAGTAAAATAAAAAACAATTTTGTTTGACATCTGTTTATAACTCTGCTTAACCAGTCTTTGGCTTGACCTTGACTTTTGGGGCAAGTTGTCTGATTTACTAACTAGTCAAAAGCGGTCGTCAAAACCGCTCCAGTTTACCGCCTAACTTTCTATATTTTTTCTGTAGCAGTCACCAACAACGACTTTCAAGCAAAAGTAGGGAAATAAGGATTGTCTGAGCTTGCCCAGGCTGTCGTAAAAACTTGAACAAGTTATAACAAGTTTGCATGCCGTTTTACAGCCCACTTTAGACTTGCCTCGCCTCTATCATGGCAGAGTAAACAAATTACAATCTCATGTTTTTAAATAAACGTTTCATCTTCATAAAGAACAATGTCGATGATAAACTTTTATGGCATCGTGGGGATTAGATCAAAGTTTATAACTAGGTGGTGGGCTCCCGTCATGGCCACTCTTGAAAAACAATGGTAATGGAATTAATATTACTGAGATCGCCACTGCCAATGTCCACACTCGTGCAATGTGTGGTTCCGGCTCTCGAAACGTGTCAAAATGTTTATTTTTGCTTGTAATAAGACATACGACATTTATTTTCGTAATCTTGACACATTCTAAAACAGTTATACATACAGACAGACTTGTCAAATCATAAGTGTACAGAATCATCAAGATTTGGTATGTGCCATTCAAAAATGTTTGCCTGGTTCCTACACTAGGCAATTCCTGTCCCGCAGGAAACCAGATTACAGCCAAGTAAATAAAATTTAGCAAATTGACGCGAATTATCCAGATTATGTTGCGTATGCAAGTATTAAATTACGACCAACCAGCAAATTAAAATATTACTTAGTATCTATGGAAATTAAGGTGAAATTAAGTACTCGTTATAGCGCAAATTGTATTTGTGTGTTTATTATATGTGAGTAACTGTGTATAGTGGGTGTGGTGAATCAAGAACTCACCACAGCGAGTTCAGAGTTTTGGTTTGTGGGTGATTCCTTTCAGGAGGTAAGTAGGATCTCAGTTTCATCGTAAGTTAGTGTGCTCAGCCACTCATGGAGTTTTCTTTTAGTTTGTTTCATAGTAAGGTTTTTGATTAAAATTATGTTATTAACTTTATTATAAATGAAAGAGTGAAGGAAATTACTAAACCTTCTTGCGAAGACCGCAGGACTCACTACAGACTACGGACTGCAGACTCCTTTTGGGGGAGAGAAACTTTGGAAGTTCGTTTTTGTAGCATCGCACTGTAAGAGGGAGACTTCAGGACTTCCGCGTGCATCTTCGTAGTGACTCGCATGGTGAATAAAGAGCGTACGGACGTATTCATATTTTTATAGACACTGGTCGATGTATACCTAATTCCCTTTTTTAAAATCGTTTTTAAAACGGCTCTTTGTGACCTTTACAGTGTAATCATACTGGTTTTAGCTGCCCCACCCCAGGTAGGAATGCAGTACGTTAACACCGACTGACAGATGCTGACATAAATGAACCTCAGCAAGTCTTTCCCTGCAGCATTACATAGATTCCTGAACACATATCAGTTTTCGCACTCTGTTTGCTGTTGTAGTTACGTGTTGATAAAAATCAATTTTCTCGTCTATCACAACGCCAAGGTATTTAATGAAAGGGGTCCTCGTGATGCATTCACACGAGCAGTTTAAGGGTTGCGGACCATCATGGACGCATTTATGGACTTTTAAGACGGGAAAATAAGCAGGTGCTGATGCTTTTGTTCTGTGGAAAGATATATATTTCGTGTTTGTTAGGTTAAGGGTCAGAAGATTATTTTGAAGCCAGCCTGCCACTTTTCTTAGACCATGCTCCGCGGTGTTGACGACCTGTTCCCGTGAGCTCCCATAAAAAACTATAGCTGTGTCATCGGTATAGCAAAAAATATCGGCATTTGCAAGGTTAGTACTGGCCAAGTCATTGACGTACAAGATAAATAGTGTAGGCCCAAGATACTGCCCTGTGGGACCCCGTAATTTGTGGGCAGAGGGTTGCTTTTATGGTAGTCAGCAGTAACACACTGAGTCCGGCCCGTCAAGTAACTCCTAAACCAGTTCAATGTGCTTCCTCTCATACCACTGCATTCCATTTTTCTCAATAGAATGGGAACGGAGACGGTATCGAACGCCTTAGCCAGATCCAAAAATGCTCCAAGACAAGCATTACCTTTATCCAGATGACTAGAAATTAGTTTCATCATGCCTATAACTGCATCTTCTGTTGATCTGTATCTTCAGAACCTAAATTGTGAATCAAAGAGAAGTTTATATTTCTCCAATAAACTTACCAGTCGTTTGTTAAACAGTTTCTCTAACATTTCAGAAAACACTCCCAGCAAGGATATTGGTCGGTAGTTGCTGGGGTCTGCCTTATCTCCAGATTTGTGTATAGGGATGACAGCAGCTACGTTCCATCCCTCGGGGAATGTACCCGTTGATAGACTTAGGTTGAATATAAAAACAAGTTGTGTGAGCACGTGACACTTTTACTGCCTGTACTAATCTGTTGGTAATGCCGTCAAGTCCAGGGGCACTGTTATGTTTAAGGCTGTTTATAATAGACTCAACCTCTTCTTCATCAGTGGGCAGAAAAAACATGGAGTGCGAAGGACCTTGAAGTTCGACTTTAGTTACCAAGTGCTCCTCGGTACTGTTAGCTTTCATTAGCAAGACGCTTACCTATCCCAGAGAAATAGTCGTTACCCACATCCAGGGAAGCAGTTATAAGCTGTCTTTGATTTGAGTAATCGCCTGGAATCCTTGTTTAGGCTTTTGTGTAGGATATGTCTTTGATGGTATTCAAGAGATTTTTTGTGTTGGATTAATTTTTTTCTAGTTCCATGGAGTCGTGTTCGTGTTTGAGTTTTTTGAGAAAATTGTTAGAAATATTCTTTTACCAAGTGTATGTTTGTTTTAAAATATCATCATTTGGAAAAAGTCTGCTTCTAGCGTGTAAGCGATCCTTGTGCTTGGAACATCTTATGAGACCGGGAGTCATACAAGGCTTAATGGTGAATTTAAAGCGACTGATTGAAATCTGCATTGTGTGTTTATTTATCGCCTCTACTAATACTACTACTACTACTACTACTACTACTAATACTACTACTACTACACCATCAAAGACCGCTACTGTGTCATCCACTGTATTGGTGCTGGTGACACAGTCATTTCCAGTCAACTTTACTTAATTCTGAGTAAACAGATGCAAAATCTGTTTGGGTGGCTAACGGCAGGTGGTAGCTAATAGCAGCAACAACTATGTGGTGGTCTGTAATAACGTAGGTGTATATACTAGAATAATAACTAGGTAGTGGTTTTGTTAGCTGTAGAAATAACGCGCCAAATATATTTTTTGTATTTCCGAAACAGTCACTCGACTTATAATTCTGTACACCTGATGTATGATTCCCACCGACCGCGCCGGTCCGGAGCGCACCTTTGCGCATTTTGCACGTTGCCAAAGGAATTTGAAGCTTTAATATAGACGTTGAATTTCATATTTGAATGTACTTGTGGCCGGTCGGCTCCTCGCGAACATGGACGGCTGGTCGGCTGTCGTCACATGTGACCGGCTCCGTCTGGCTTTTCCCTACTGCACTCTATTAAAACGCGGTTGGTTGTCGCCGGGTGCTCGCGCACCCGTTACGATGCGGCGCCGCGACTCGCCTGGAGTATACTTAATGCACCCGAGTTAATTCACCTGGGGGAATTAAGAACACTAAAAGTATAATTAATTCACCTCACAAAATCTGGGGGGTTTAAAGTTTACTTTTTAGTTCCCCTAATTCACCCTTAATTCACCTAGGTGAATAAGGTTCACTGAAAGTATACTTAATGCACTCGCGACCAACCATGGGTGAATTAAGTATACGGACAGTACACCTTATGCACTCGTGTCCAATCACGGGTGAATCAAGTTAACTGAATGGGTACCTTATTCACCCGTGACCTGCTAACGGTGTATTAGGTATACTTTTTTGACAACTTCATTCGCCCGATAGGTGAATTAGGTTATCTTATCTGTGAGTGGATTTTAGTCCCCTCCAACGCAATCGCAGTTCCATTAGGTGTACTTTTTATTTCCCTGATTGGCGCTTTATTTTTGAGCTAGATTCGAACTTTATTCCCCTGATAGGTGAATAATGTTGACTGGTAGTGGACTTTGTGCCCTCGAATCCAGCCAAGGGTGCATTAGGTACACATTCTGTCAACTTTATTCCCCTGATAGGGGGATTAGATTTACTAAAAGTGGACTTTGTGCCCTCGAATCCAGCCAAGGGTGCATTAGGTACACATTCTGTCAACTTTATTCCCCTGATAGGTGAATTAGGTTGACTAAAAGTGCAGTTTGTGCCCTCTAATCCAGCCAAGGGTGCATTAGGTACACATTCTGGCAACTTTATTCCCCTGATAGGTGAATTAGGTTGACTAAAAGTGGACTTTGTGCCCTCGAATCCAGCCAAGAATAAGAATAATAAGAATAAGAAAATTTTATTCACTTAAAAAAACCCTTGTTTTACAAAAACATTCTTCTGCCAAACTGCATGACAGTTTGTTGGCAGAGGGGAGGGAAGTTGTGCCCTCGAATCCAGCTAAGGGTGCATTAGGTACACATTCTGGCAACTTTATTCCCCTGATAGGTGAATTAGGTTGACTGAAAGTGGACTTTGTGCCCTCGAATCCAGCCAAGGGTGCATTAGGTACACATTCTGTCAACTTTATTCCCCTGATAGGTGAATAATGTTGACTGGTAGTGGACTTTGTGCCCTCAAATCCAGCCAAGGGTGCATTAGGTACACATTCTGTCAACTTTATTCCCCTGATAGGTGAATTAGGTTGACTAAAAGTGGAGTTTGTGCCCTCTAATCCAGCCAAGGGTGCATTAGGTACACATTCTGGCAACTTTATTCCCCTGATAGGTGAATTAGGTTGACTAAAAGTGGACTTTGTGCCCTCGAATCCAGCCAAGGGTGCATTAGGTACACATTCTGTGAACTTTATTCCCCTGATAGGTGAATTAGGTTGACTGAAAGTGGACTTTGTGCCCTCGAATCCATCTAAGGGTGCATTAGGTACACATTCTGGCAACTTTATTCCCCTGATAGGTGAATTAGGTTGACTAAAAGTGGAGTTTGTGCCCTCTAATCCAGCCAAGGGTGCATTAGGTAAACATTTTGTCAACTTTATTCCGCTAAATTAACCAGACCAAACATACTACGCACATTGTGGAGGAATGCCCCAGGCGGCGTTATACCGGAGACATGAAGTATCTGCAAACAATATTTGCGGATGACCGGGGATTGGCTATTAAACCTTTGTAAATTTATTCTTTTTTCTGAATAAAGCCATATGATAATAATGAGGCTTTCTGTTAAAAAGATAAGGTGCAAGAATTTTTTGAATAATTACCGTGCGTAAATTGAGGTAAGCAGAACCAAGGTAACCGATATAGCCCTCCGAATCGCTAAACTTAAGTGGCAGTGAGCAGGGCACATAGCACGGAGAACCAATGGCCGTTGGGGCGGAAAGGTTCTCGAGTGGCGACCACGTACCGGAAGACGCGGCGTGGGTAGGCCCCCACAAGGTAGACTGATGACCTGGTAAAGGTTGCGGGAGTCCGCTGGATGCGGGTGGCGCAGGACTGGTCACTTTGGCACTCTTTGGGGGAGGCCTATGTCCAGCAATGGACGTCTTTCGGCTTATATGATGATGATGAAATTGAGGTTAATCAATAGGTATTGGTTAAAATCTATACGAGTAATTAAAACGACCACACTCAACAAATATTTTTATCGCAACATATCTAAATAACTAACTTCGATTATAACCATGTAACAAACTAAAATTATCCATTTGCCCTTTATAATACCATGAAATTGCATTGTAATCTAGCTAACAAAACAACAAATAAAACAGAAATTGGAAAGCATTTCGGCTAGTTACCTAAACAAATTAAAATATATACTCCTTGTAAAATAAAATGTGTAAAAGTTACTGCATTCAAGTGTGGTAAAATTTTTACCTATACGGAACATTTTAAAGATTTTAACAATGACAACATAGTTTTAATCGACATCAATTTAGTAGGTACTTCGCCAAGCCGCATACTGAACATTTCCAAATTTATTTTCCTTTTCACCACATGAACTGCTGCTTTCCGAATGCATTGAATTGTTACCGAAAAAACTCATGTAGGCATATAATTAGGAGATCTGTCGATACATCAAGGATCTCAGAATCATCTTTGGCACTTCATTCGTTGCTACTTCAACAGACTCATATCAGAATCAGTGACGTACCTACTAAATACAGTTTTATGTACCTATACCATTTAGGAATTCCAAAAGTCATCTGAGGTCTCCATCATCAGTGCCACTCCACTAAATTTGTGACTACCGAGTGTAAATACACGAGTAATAACAGGAAATAGGTACCCAAATGACTACACGCGTGCTTTCCAAAAACGGGGTGTGTACCGATAGGAATTTTCGATAGCTTATCGCGATTACAAAAGATACTTATGTTTTGGTTGGTGTTTACCTACATTAAATTTTTGTTTATGTTTACATTGAAGATTTTGCTTTTGTTTATATTTACTTATTATATAAACAATATCAAAAAAAACTGTTATGTAAAGAAAAACAAGAAATAACTATGTAAACTATAGGTACCCACTAATAATGACACGGTTCAACTCACGTATTCAATGTCACTTCGGGCGGCACATTGGTATCACAAACATCACATACAAGCAACACCGCCGCGGAAACACTCATCCTGAAGAAGAACTCCCGAAGAGTTCGAAACATGTCTCCCGTAGTGACATTGAATACGTGAGTTCAACCGTGTAATTATTAGTATTTTTTCAACATGTCTCACTGAAGTTTAAATTCAGCCATGTAATCAACAATAAAAAAGATCTAAAAACTTAAACAAAAGCATATTTGGAATCGCAATGCGCAACTGAATATAATAATCTTTGAATACCCTTGATCGGTTCACACCCTATTTTTGGGACAATCTGTATACTTGAGCAATACAACTGAATTAAGAACCTCCCCCTTATTTTTGTAAAGAACACAAATTAAAGCATTTGTATGGGGACGGCACATTCTATCCTATTGACTTTATTCATAAACAGTAACATGGAGAAAATCCAAGTGAGAATCCTGCCGGTTTTAAAACTGGAAGACTCTCAAGAATCGGCGCTCCAGTTAGATTTTGTTGTTTTTAGGGTTCCGCGCTAAAAAAGGTACTAAAGGAACCCTTATGGTGCGACTCCGTCCGTCTGTCTGTCTGTCACAAAGTGAAATATCTCACGAACTACTTAAGGTATCAATTAGAAATTTGGAATTATTTTGACTGACTTGACTCTCATTCTCATTTAAAATTATTCACCTAATGCACCCTTGGCTGGATTCGAGGGCACAAAGTCCACTTTTAGTCAACCTAATTCACCTATCAGGGGAATAAAGTTGACAGAATGTGTACCTAATGCACCCTTGGCTGGATTCGAGGGCACAAAGTCCACTTTTAGTCAACCTAATTCACCTATCAGGGGAATAAAGTTGACAGAATGTGTACCTAATGCACCCTTAGCTGGATTCGAGGGCACAAAGTCCACTACCAGTCAACATTATTCACCTATCAGGGGAATAAAGTTGACAAAATGTTTACCTAATGCACCCTTGGCTGGATTAGAGGGCACAAACTCCACTTTTAGTCAACCTAATTCACCTATCAGGGGAATAAAGTTGACAGAATGTGTACCTAATGCACCCTTGGCTGGATTCGAGGGCACAAAGTCCACTACCAGTCAACCTAATTGACCTACCAGGGGAATAAAGTTCGAATCTAGCTCAGAAATAAAGCACCAATCAGGGAAATAAAAAGTACACCTAATGGAACTGCGATTGCGTTGGAGGGGACTAAAATCCACTCACAGATAAGATAACCTAATTCACCTATCGGGCGAATGAAGTTGTCAAAAAAGTATACCTAATACACCGTTAGCAGGTCAGGGGTGAATAAGGTACCCATTTAGTTAACTTGATTCACCCGTGATTGGACACGAGTGCATAAGGTGTACTGTCCGTATACTTAATTCACCCTTGGTTGGTCGCGAGTGCATTAAGTATACTCCTAGTGAACCTAATTCACCTCAGGGGCATTAAGTTGACTTAAAACATCTTGCGGATTTGACAGGTGAATTAATTATACTTTTAGTGTTTTTAATTCCCCCAGGTGAATTAACTCGGGTGCATTAAGTATACTCCAGGGCGACTCGGCCCGGCCCCTTCGGTGGGAATCGTACATAACGAACCTGCACACAAAATTTCACGAATCGGTTGAGAAATGCGACCTGCAAGTCGATCACGTAACGCATCGTACGTACGTTTGGTAGGTCTAAATGTATTTTTTTTCATGGAAAAATTACAGTTAAATTGAAGGACTTGCAGTTGTCTCTAGCTGCCAAAACAACAATTGCTCAAATCATTCTCTTTGTACTTCTCGTTTATCGACTTCCGATCACACATAATGTATATCGATAAATATAGAATACAATATGTAAAATATGATTACGAGTAGAAGTAAACAACACGCAGTCATCGCGTATGAGCAATCTCTTCGAGAGAACCTTTGGATACCAACTTTTAGGAAATTATATATTGAAATGATAAATAGTTAATAATATTTTATTGTTTCTTATTATTAATATGTGGAATGCTTTTCCCTTTTAATCAAGACAAAGGCCCTCCTTATTATAAGGAGGGGAGGGCCTAAGTCTTCTGGTAGATGTCGCTACACCCTTCCCTAAGACGTTGTAGGAAAGAACTGATTGAAACTTTCGGAGGAGGAGGTTCGAAGGAGGTAGGGGAGGTTCGAAAAGAACTGCTTCAAGAAAAGGATGGTACGGCCTTGCCACTGTTTTGCTCGACTTGGCGGGGCAGTACTGTGCCCCCTGATATTTAATTTACTTACATACGATAATTGCAGTGTCCGAGTCTACTATTTTTTTGGGGAATTTTAAATACAAACAGATTAGTCCCAAACTAAGCAAAGTAACTTTAGGTAACTACTACACGACGACAAACATAGTTTCACTTATATACTTACTTATATACTACAGTTATATAATTAGAAAAAAATAAAATAAATAATTAAATATATAGAAAACATCCATGACACAGAAGCAAATATTCGGGCTCGTCACATAAATAAATGCCCTTACCTGAATTCAAACCCTGGTCCTCCACCTTCGTAGGCAGGTACACTACCAACTAGAATAAACCGGTCGTGAATTACTGCAAACAAACTAGGTTCATCGAGTTTATCTCATTTTAAAGTGGACTTTTACCTTAGCGTTTATAATCCATCATAAAATATTGCATACATTGCAGTTGCAGTTAGTAAACTTCAAAGCACTCATTTAAATGTGACGCGCGGTAAAGATTCTGTACAGACTCAACTGACACTGACCGCTTACTGATAATTCACCGAGTCCGTGCAGAAGTGGCGTAACGTAACCCAGCATGTAAAATTTTATCAACGCGGCAACATGTACAAAATGTACTAACAAAACTGAATCACTATTAAGGTACTTTACTTCTACAAAATACCTTAAAGCATGAAGTCCCTCAGCTATTTTGTGATTTTGTGTTCAAGGAAGTAGAGAGTAAATAAAAGTAGTTGGGCTAGTCGAGTTGTACGGTTGGCGACACAAGTGCGTACAATTTTCAACCTCATCTGAATGGAATAAGGTAAAAAGTGTCCGTAAATTTGCGCCGCCGAGTGTTACGTCCGCGGAACAGTTTCAAACACAATTTTCAAGTTTTCTTGTTCGCTGTCAGTGGCTCTTGTCTACGGAATATACGTTCATATGGGGTATGTAATATTTTCTTACTATGTACGGTTACCACCATAGTTTCTTTTTAGTTTTGTACCTACGTCTCTAAAAAGAAAAAAAAATACCGCCCTGCTTCTGCGCATCACGCATCAGTCAGGTAGTACATAGTAGGTACGCGGGCAATATAGTACATTGTTTAACGTGGGTCGTAAGTGGAATATTGCGAACAAGAGTCTATCAGAAGCCCGACGCCGAAGGCGTAGGGCTTTTGATGACTCGAGTTAGCAATATTCTTACGCCCGTGTTGTACACAATGTTTTTCATAACATTTGCAAGGAAACAAATACATTTTAGATGAAATTAATACAAATTGCAACAAAAACTGCAACTGTCAGTTGTCCATTTTGTTTAATTTGACGTGAGGCGCGTATAGAAAAGCCCCTTCGGTATATAGCCACGATTTGGAAACACTTAAAAACATTTTACATAGACACATTACTACATACCAAATCTGTAAATAATATTTATAAATATATATATATATTTTTTCTTCTCTTAAAGAACTGTCATCAGTCGGTAACGACTATTATCAGTTTTGGTGAGTGCCTTCATGAGATTGGGTTTAGGAGACCATCGCCTCGCTCAACCACTATGCAGCCCTAAACAATGTGTTTTCGTTTTAGGCGTTTCACAGCTTGTGTCGTATCTAGTAACCTTATAGCCAAAGGATTTGGGTGGCCTGCAAGGCGCTCGATATATCGTCTCGTGTGCTTTATAATTTCGTCCTTTACGGTGGGCATGTTGAGGTAATTGTGTATTTCGTCGTTCCGGGTAAACCAAGGTGCGTTGGCAATTACGCGTAGAATTGCGTTCTGTGCTCTTTGTAGACACATAATGTTGCTGTCGCTGGCAATCTCCCACAACTGGATGCCATAAGTCCAGATAGGTTTGATAATGGTGTTATACAGGAGTAGTTTGTTATGTACAGAAAGAGTTGAGTTACGTCCCATAAGCCAGTGCAGGTTTTTGTACTTTAGGTTCATCACATGCTTTATGTGAGTTTTCCAAGTTAGACGTCGATCCAGATGGAAGCCTAGGTACTTGATGCTCTCGCAGTGCGGCAAGACGTCGTTACCCAGTCGGACAGGTGAGCAATCTCCTCTTCTTAAAGTGAAGGTAATGTGGTGCGATTTTGAGGCACTGGCTTTTATGCGCCATTTTGTTAGCCATCTATGGCTGTTGTAAATAAATTTAAACTTAAAGACATGTTTACTAGAATTATTCTAGTTATAAATACGTTTTCAGACATCGTATTTGATATAAAACCTCCTTGTTTTGTAACTACCGCATGCGTGTCAGATACAATTCAAGAAAAAAGCCATAACGCCCGTGGGCGTGACATAGGCTATTGTAGCTCTGTATTTCTGCGCATTATGAAACCCTTTTCGAGCAAGTGTGATGAAAAAGAATTTGTACTGACTTGACTGACAGTTGATACTAACTGCTGACAGCTTACCAATTCCGTACCGGTCGACGCGGAATTGGCCTGAGCATACAATATTTTTACCAAAGATCGGTGATACCAATAATATATTTTTGAAGAATTTTCTTATTTTGAAGTGAGTTAAAAAGAAATAGACTAATTTAATCCCATTAAGATTCTTCTTAGTTTGTTAATCTAACTGTTCACATTTACATGACAACTTATGACATAACCTACTTTGCAACACATCGCATTAAAAACTGACTATTTGATTGATCAATTTGAGAATCGGAATCATCATAACGATCACTTCGAAATATACATATATGACATCTATATATTCATTAACTAATATTTTCTGCCCGCGACTCCGTACGCGTGGAATTCGTTTATATCGTAGGTCCATACAAACCTCATTTCACCCCATGGAATGATTTCCGGGATGAAATTTATCTTTTGGCCTTCCCTTTCGGGATTCAAACTATCTCAAATTTCATCTAAATCGCTTTGGCATGTTAAGCGTGAAGAGGACAGACAGACAGACAGAAACGTTCACATTTATAATATTAGCTGGTATGGATTGGAGCTGCAGTAGGAAGGTATCTACCTACCAAGGTTACTAAGCTGGTGTAACTATATCATTCTTAGTGAGCAAATCTCCACATGATCCTCAAACTTTCCAGTTTCTAGTGGTAGTCAAATATTCCTAAGCAACGGTTCCCAAACTTCGAACGAACAACTTAATCTACGAAAGTGGTCGCCGGTCGCCACAATTTTAACAATGACTACTCGCAAGTTTGGAGTTTGTGGGACAGTCCTGTATGATTACGGATTAAGTTACCTAGCGAATTCATATATAATAGAAATGCCTAGGCATACCAAAGTTAAATTTGGATTATAAATAAATGTCTTTGCTGAATTCACATCAATTTAACTATTTTTTGACGACCGTTTTAGCTCAGTGGTTTTACTGGCTCCAAAACTCACGCTCCTGGGGCTAAGTAAATCCAGGTTCGGGCAAATATTTGTGTGATGGGTCCGTTAAAATAGGTTTAATGGAAGTATATGAAGTAAAACTAATGTTTGAGACATATTTTATAACTAGCGTGGAACTCGGTTATATCGCAGCTCCATACAAACTTTTACCCCCCCCCCCCATTTCACCCCCTTAGGGGATGATTTCGGAGATAAAAACTATCCTTTGTTACTCTCCATCCCTTCAACTATCTCCATTTAAAAAAATCACGTCAATTCGTCGCTCCGTTTTGCCGTGAAAGACGGACAAACAAACAAACAAACACATACACTTTTCCATTTCTAATATTAGTATGGATAATTAAGTTTAGTTAAAAAAAACACATAGTTACCTACGAGTATATAATAACACAACTGCAATATATTTACACAATCAGGAAATTAAGAAATAAAAAGATAAAGGTCCAGTCAGCAGCAAATGTAGCTGTAAAATAACACGTCGTTATCCTCTTAATGTTAGAGTCGTGTGTAGATAATTTTGAGCCCTTCACCCGCGTAGTTATTTACCTGCTGATTTTACCAGCGCGTGACATCTATGGTTGCTCGGTTGAAGTTTTAGTAGAAGGAACCCCTTCAATCATAATTCATAGCAATATATATAAGCTTGGTGTTTCCAATTGTTGTCAAGCATTGGGACGTTTACCTTATGCAGAAAAAAGTGAATGCGTTAAGCACAACTTATTAGCCGTCTAATAAATCAGACGTCTCAAAGCATTTGTAATTGGTAAGTGTAATATATAGTTAAGTTTAGACAAAATAAGAGCAAAATGGCCCCACAGAATGGGTGCCATAGCGATCATGCGGGAATGGGGGCCGGATGTCAATGCCAGGCAGCCGTTTTGTTCGAATATCATACCGGATTTTAGGCAAGTGTCTGGGTAGAAATTTGAAAGGATTTTTCGTTTGCTGGTTTAGTCAAATTCCAGTGCAAATCCGAACAAAAAGAATCTTTGTGCAATAATTGAAGATTTTTTTCTAAATTATTTTAAAAAGCTACATAATTCGCCCCTTACGGCAAATACCTCATTCAAAATTAAGCACCCGGCAACTTCCAAAGCTAACGAACACCAAACTTCTAAAAGCTTCGAGGACGTTTGACTGAACTTATTCATATTTCTGTAATAAAGTAAATTGCAGCTAACTATGAGAGAGCTTTTGAACTTCCCAACTTTGAGTTTTTATGGTTTCTGCGTGGAAGTTCGATGTTATTACATATCGCGTTGCTTTGATGGGCTCGCGGTGCTCAGCCACGAGCATGCGGGTTACACGTTCGGAACCAAGAACCCGCCTGGCGGGCACTCGTAATGTTTGCTCGGATGCCGGCTGAGCCCGCTAGGCGGGCAGTAGTATGAACTTACACGCCAAATACTGTAAATTTCTGGTGAATTGTTCAATTTTTAGTCCGGTTCCGTAAATGTTAAGCAACGTTGCAAAAGAACGTTGCTGCTGCTGATTACGTGTGCGTTGAAGAACAAACGGTGTCATTGCTGACAAATATGACTGCCCTATTTTGCTGTACTGGGTCACCCAAATAAAAGCTGTTGCACAATTTAGAGATAAGTAGATTTAAGTACGTGTCTATGCACAGACTAACCAACTTAGATTAACACTATATGGATATAATCTGAAATAAATTTATAATAATAATAATGAAAGCATTTCTGTTACTTGACATGTCAACAGAAACGATGTTTAGAGGAGCAGTAGTTTGGCCGCGACTCTAATCAATAGTTATTGGACATGCCTTTTACAATCTGAATGATTTTTATAATAACTAGCTTCTGCTCGCGATTCCGACCGTGTTGAACTCGTTTATATGATATCTCCATACAAAGTTTCGCCCCCCATTTCATCATCTTATTGGATAGTTCCCGGGATAAAAAGTAATATTCATGTTAATCCAGGCTATAAACTACATATGAATATGTATACCGAAATTCATCTTAATCCGTTTAGCTGTTTTTGCGTGATTGAGTTGGATAACGACTGTCTAGATCATTTTGAACGTGTAACATTGACATGAAATTTATATGAAATTGTTTGATTTCTACTACATGTGACATGTAATATTTCTGTAATGGAAGCTATTTCATCATCCTCCGGACTTAAACTTTTTCCTGGTAGTGCTTTAACGAGCCCGAGGTCCGGTTTGGCACAT
Source organism: Epinotia demarniana (assembly GCA_945867215.1). NCBI lineage: Eukaryota > Metazoa > Arthropoda > Insecta > Lepidoptera > Tortricidae > Epinotia > Epinotia demarniana. Next base: position 23,597,036 of record OX244273.1, read on the forward strand.
CTTATCCCAAGATTTGGCACTAGTTTTGTGACAGCGACAGCCAACTGACCCTCCAACCCTAAGGGAAAACTAGACCTTATTGGGATTCGACCGGTTTCTTCACAGTAACTTTCTTCACCGCAAAGCCAACAAAAAACCTACAGATTGTAATGAAATGAAATGAAATAGTTTATTTGCAATATTACGGTAACATGACCTATTCGACCTGGATACAGGTGTGCAAATTTTTACGAATTGAACATAATATTTTTATTTTTTTACTTCCATGATGTCAAGACTTAAATACTGTAACTTACGGGTTACCTTTGTTTTACCATAAAAAATTGACTAATTATCACTTCCCAAAACATTTTTCGTAGAATTTCATTTGCCAAATAATCGTTTGCCAAATTAACACTCGACAAATAATTCTTACGCAAACCTTATGTTTGGAATATTCATGTTTAGGCAATATCTCGTTTACCAACTGGTACTTTGACCGAATTTCATTCATTCAAATATGTTAGTTGGCATAATATGTTTTAACCAAAAAAAATAAGGCAAATGATTTGTATCGTCAATATTTAATTGACCGTTTCTATTCCGTCGTTTAATCAGCAGAGGAACTCTTCAATGACAAATAATTTGCATCTTTATTTCAATGGTGTATAAGATACACAATAAAATAACAACTTTTATGTTATGTGGGTAGGGAAAATTTATTCGCGTAGAGATCAAATTTTAACCTAACTGCCAGCGTGTCGACGTCACCCAGCTTTGCGGGGTGCCTATTTCCGCTCTAAGGGACACAAGCTTACCCTTACCTAACCTACCAAATAGTATAATTGTTACGATTGTTTGTTTTTTTACTGCTAGGAGGCTTCGCCCCCCCAGCCCCCCTTTTTGGCTGCCCTAACCTAATTTAACGCTTTTGCCTACCGACCTACTTAACCGTGCATTATTTTATTTAAGGGACCGTGCCGTTTTATTAATAGTATTTTGGTAAAATGTAATAACCCAAAAAATTGTGATTTTTGTCTATTTATAGTTTGTCATAACATTAACTTCACGAAATAATAATAATAATATATTCTTTATTGCACCACAACATAAGAAAAACATGTTACAAGAGTACATAAATTTAAATAGAGGTAACAACAGGCGGTCTTATCGCTTTAGAGCGATCTCTTCCAGACAACCTTTGGGTAGCAGGAAATTTTTATTGTCTAATGTTTTTTTGCCTTATTAAAGCATTTGCGAAAAGACTACATGCCATTATGTAATTTAACGTAATAATATTTTTCTGTATGAGACGTAATGAAAATATTCGTATTAAAATTGTGCCAAAGTTTGCATTGGCAAACAAAATATTTGCCAAAATTTGTTTGGGAAATGAAATTTGATCAAAATAAATTTGGTAAAACAACAGGATCCCGTAACTTTCAGCTATTTGTTACATACGTATTATTTTCTTGTCAAATACTCGTTATTACTATAAAACATTTTTCATGCACCCATTTGGTCAACTTTGTTTTGAAAGAATTCAAGTTGCACGCCTTACGGGTCGGCTACAAAGGTTCCTCAGCAGCTATCCTAATGTTGATTAATTCGGGTTTAAGTACCTTTCCTAACGAACGGCCACAGAGTATCATAGTTTAGGACTCCACATTTGATCCTCATACACAAACGGCTTAATGTCCAGATAAGCACAACATAATTATCATATGCAGGCCTAATAAAACCGGATTTATCCGGCACAGTCCGTTTTTGGGCGGTAATTTTCTGGATTTACGAGTAACGAGTCGTTATCTCGCGGATAGCCAGCGGTAGCAGTTTCATTATGGGAGTTACTACCGTTTTAATATGAGTGCAATAGTGTTAGAGACTGGCCAGTGAGTCCATCTTTAACCTACTGACGAAAGGGTGGGTAATGGGCCCAAGTGTGTGCTTGTGTATATTTATGTGCTTTGCCTTAAGTTTGGCTGGTAGAGAATGGTTTATAGGATTAAGTCCGCCTTTTGGACCATTAGTTATTTTTTCGTCCATCATCATCCTCCTAGCGTTATTCCCGGTAGTGCCCCTAAAGGAGCCCGGGGTCCGCTTTGACACCTAATCCCAAGATTTGGCTAGGCACTAGTTTTACGAAAGCGACTGCCATCTGACCTTCCAACCCAGAGGAAAAACTAGACCTTATTGGGATTAGACCGGTTTCCTCACGATGTTTTCCTTCACCGAAAAGCCAAAGGTAAATATTCCGTACATAAGTTCCGAAAAACACATTGGTACGAGCCGGGATTCGAACCCACGACCGCCGCTTGACATCCGCATGCCTGAACCACATGAAATGTGAATGTGAATGTGAATGAACCATAATGGTATAGCGTTTTTAGTGTAAGTACGTAAGTAAGTAGTCTTTTTTGTTGTTCTTTATTTTTTCATGTGATTTCGTTGTTTTTATTTAATTTTTCGGTTGATTTTATTCTGCAAATTCTCCAAACCATCGACGTAATAAATAAATTATGACGCGATGCGATTAAGTCCCATCTATTATAAATAATCATCTAGAAGGTAAGTTTGTAGGTCTATGAATTACGAAATATATTATTACTAGCTTTTGCCATCAACTCCGTCCGCGTGGAACTGGTTTATATCGCAGCTCCATACAAACTTTTACCCCCCTTCCCCATTTCACCCCCTTAGGGGATGATTTCGGGGATAAAAATTATCCTATGTACTTAAAAATCACGTCAATTCGTCGCTCCGTTTTGCCGCGAAATACGGACAAACAAACAAACATACACATTCACTTTCCCATTTACAATATAAGTATGGATTAGCTATAACGAGGTGTCAATAGAAAAGGTCATACAGGCTTCATTGTGATGTCTTTTAAATTGAGATCCTTAAAATGTTAATTATTATATTTCGCAGAATCTGCTACTTACTATCCTGAAAAACAATAAAGGCATTCAAAAATATCAATATCTACAAAAAATCAGTGCAAATTGTTTAGGGTTTAGGTATGAAATTCTAGCCAATTCGTATCAGTAATTTAATAACACAATTTGCCTGCAGTCCCGAAATTGGTCCAATTGCCGAACCCACGGCTATTCATATCCAAATTGAATCGCTTCAAAGCACGAAGTAATTAGTATTTTCAACCAACCTATTTGCAACTAACAAGGAACGTACGTACTACAATACTACATTGTTGTAGAGGCTAGAAAGTTGGCAATAGATGGACGAGTGGATTCGAGATCCGAGCCGAAGGTGAGAACCTCGAAGGAGACGAGTGCATCTAATGCACTTGTGGCCTTGGTAACATTACAGTTGTTTTTAATTATAAATCAAGATTAAGCACTCAATTAAAGACCATAATAATTATATTAGTCACATTGCTTTTCGAGTTTGTATTATTTTCAATATTTTTAGCGTTCCGTACCTCAAAAGGAAAAAACGGAACGTAACCTTAAAGGCTCACTTTGTTGTCCGTCTGTCTGTCTGTCAAGACCCTTTAACTCCCGAACGCATGGAGGTACCGAGTTGAAATTAACTATAAGCTTAGGTTTACAGTCCCTTGAAGCTGTGAAAAAAAACAAACTTCTAACGTAACGTAAAAAAAATGCGGCCGTTTATGCTGCAAAAAACGTAAATTTTGACACTCTGTAGGGAATCAAAATTTATAGGGTACTTTCTGTTGACCTAGAACTAAGAAATTTGGTCAGTAATATCGTCTTAACTACCAGTACAGGGTAAAATCTGATAACTATACATTTGTTATTTGTAACGGATCCCCCGGTGGACGAATCCGACTTGCACTTCTCTTGGTTTTTAAAAGTTAAATCACTTCCTCTGTAAACAGAACCAACTGCGTCATGTTTCTGGCAGTTATTAAAGCAGCATTCTCTAGAAGTTCTAATTTGATAGTCTCCAAAGTATCTATATTACGTGGAAACTTGGTCTATCATAGCAGCTAATAGCCGCTAGGACATGAGTTACGCCGGCCGAGCAAATTGCTCGCCGATTCGCCGGCTATGGACATTATTAGACGTCTTTAGCCGTAAATTTGACGCCATTTGCCGTTGTAACCCGCCTTGGTTAATCTTGGTCATTCTGCAGTGATGTATCGTAAAGTCCATATTTAGACCTGTTAGAATAGTATATTTGTCGTTTACACCACTAATGCGGGTTTAATCGCGTATAATTTTATTTCTTAACCATGAGCCTTCCGGACGTGCCGACGTTTGTATGCGTTAAAGCCCCGTATCGCAAAAATAATGAGTGAGCATCGTGAAAGTTTTGTGAAGACATAAAATGAATAAATAATAATAAATATTAGGAGACAACCTTGCACAAATCAACCTAGTCCCATAGTAAGCTCAGTAAGGCTTGTGTTATGGGTACTAGACGACGATATATATGATTGATATAAATACTTAAGTACATAGACAACTTCCGTGACTCAGAAACAAATATTGATGTTCATCACACAAATATTTGCCCGTACTGGGATTCGACCCCAAGACCTTCAGCTTAGTAGGCAGCGTCACTACCCACTGGGCTCCAAATAAAAATAAATGAATTTTATTCTGCAAGTAGGCCGTAATGGCACGTTTTCAAGTCAAAATTCTACCAGCCACCTGGATGATGCCACCTTGTTTAAAATGTATTGCAAAATCTTAAAATGCAGTTACGAAATCGGACAGTAGAATACATTATCGGATTTGTATTTAAATTAAATTAATTTTCGGATTTGTATATTTTGTGGTTTAAACAGGATTACTGAAAAAAAAAAAATTTTTTTGTCTAAGAGAAGTCTAATAATACACAATTACTTACAGCATTTTTAGTTAGTACTAATAATTCAATCCGTCGATTAGTGTAGGTATACTTTCAACTTTGCTTCTTTCTTACAAGTATTTTTTTTCATTTTCATATGAGTTTTATTACTATGCTTGATAATTAAGGTTCTTTTTATTTTCTTTGCTAGCGCTACATACATAAAAAAACACTTTTCAAAGCTTCGAAGCTAACGTTATTTTTCCTTATATACTTTAGTATCTATGATACACCTTTTTCGGTTACATAAGAAAACTACTCAATTAAGTGTTAACACCAAAGGTCACAGAAGCCTGGAAATGCTTCATTATTGTCCTGTGCGTAAACTGTACAATTATCATTGTTATTGGGCAGCCATTTGCAATTTGTGCAAATTATTACTTCGTTATTAAATTCCGGAGAGCCGCGGGAATTTACGATTCGTAGTTATGGTTCTCGGATTGTGTTCCTAATTGTTTTCCGTAGTTTGTGGTTTGGAAGGGGTAATGTACAAATAAAACCATATTTATACAATATTTATCCTGTTCAATAGTATTTCATTATTATTTACAAACTTAATTATGTAAAAAGATTGATTTTAGATACTTATACATTCACACAATTTGTCCGACAATGAAATAAGATTATTTAAGAGTTTTAAAATATACGGAAATTAAATTAAACACAAACGTAAACTATCAGATTAACACAACAAATTGTAATTTCATCACCTTGATCATGTCAGCCGAAAGATGTCGACTGCTGGACATAGGCCTCCCCCAAAGAGTGCCAAAGTGACCGGTCCTGCGCTACCCGCATCCAGCGGACTCCCGCAACCTTTACCAGGTCATCAGTCCACCTTGTGGGGACCGATATAGCCCTCCGAATCGCTAAACTTAAGTAGCAGTAAGCGGGGCACATAGCAGGTAAAAGCGATGGCCGTTGGGGCGGAAAGGTTCTCGAGTGGCGACCACGTACCGGAAGGCGGACTGAATTGTATTTTATATCAAGTAAATACAATATCATAAAAAGATACGAGACTTTCACATTGACGACCTCTGTAGCCTAGATGGTAGTGACCCTGCCTACGAAGCCGGAGGTCCCGGGTTCGAGTCCTGGTAAGGGCATTTATTTGTGTGTTGAGCATGAATATTTTTTCCTGAGTCATGGATGTTTTCTATGTATGTTTTTATTTATCTATATAAGTACCTATGTATATCGTCGTCTAGAATCCATAGTACAAGCTCTGCTTAGTTGGTTGAAGTGTGTTGTGGGCGATGGGCTGGCAACCTATCACTGCGATAGGTATCACATTTTGTCGATCTTTTTATACCCACATTTATGCTAAAAGTGGTACTAGAACACTGGTTTCATGTGCTCTGCCTACCCCTTTTAGGGATAAAGGCGTGAATGTATGTATGTATATTTAATTTAAATTTCAGTGCCACTTCTAGAAATTGTTAGGTTAGGTAAAAAAAAATTTTTTAGTCGTCGTACAGTCAAGTACTAGTAAGTTACTAATTTGTGGTCGCAGTATTTCTCAACCAGACAGCAACACAACGGCATATGACTTGTTTTTGTATATAACGGTACCTAAGTATGAATGTAAAGTTGTGACATAATTTTCCTGTGTCAATTAGTAAGAGCCGTTTAAGCGGTTGTTAGCGACGTCTGATTGTAAATTTTATCGTTCGTTTCCTTAAAAAACCGGTAAAGTTTTCAGATGTTCCCCTGAACTTGTAGTATAAGACGATATTAAGTACTTTTTGTACTCGTCGATTAAAATCTATCTATTAAGATTTCATAGAGAATACTGCAACGTCACTCTTTTCATCATTGAATAAGTTTATGTTACTTCCGAAACAACCAAAATAACTGTTTCGATACGCTCTAGACAACCGAAAAAAATTGAAAATAGAACTTCGTATTTCAATCATATGTGTCCTTGGAAGGAGACTCGATCAGATACAAAATTGCCTATCTATGGCGTTTCGGAACGTAGCGGCGTCGCGTCATCTGTCAAAAATCTACTTAAACTTGCTGCTGTTTTCAGGGCATAAAAAATAAAAAACTACGCTTTGTGATTGGCTAGTATTAAGCCAATCACAGCACAGTACTACAACATTACGGAAGCCGTTGGTGTGATTATCTATGGATTATTTTATTTGAAACAAGTCGGATAGTAGAACTTGACTATATGTATAGTACTTACGATATTTAGTTTTCTTATGTACTCGTATTTAATGACTTAAATTATTAATTTTAATGAACTCGTACAAAAAGTATTGTTCACAATAGTGTAATAATCAAGCTTTTTAATCTCGTACCTTATTTAGGCCACTCAGCAAGCTTCGTGGCCTAAACACGGTACTCGACTAAAAAGTTCTGTATTATAGCACGATTGTGAAAAATACTATTTCACATTGTGTTGGGTCATTGGAAAAAAACCTATCAATTTGGATTCCCTTGAGAGTGTCGAAATATACGTTTTTTGCGGGATAAACGGCCGTATCGTTTATTTACGTTAACTAAAAAGTTTGATTTGTTCACAGCTTCAAGGGACTGTAGACTTGAGTATATAATTTTAATTTCAACTCGACACCTCCACGCGTTCCCGAGATAATACAGGGTCTTAACAGACATACAGATGGACAGCAAAGTGATCCTATAAGGCTTTAATTTTTTTCCTTCTGAGGGTACGGAACCTTAAACATAAGAAAGTTAGCGAATTGTTACCTAGTTGTGAAATGGAGGCCCTGTATTACATATTGAGGTGCACAAGTATTTCACAATTGTATAGAATCGGTCACGTACACGTTTAATGGACGCAGGTGGGTTATATCGAAGTTATATCGCTTTTCCGATGCTCGCCAGATTGGAAGAGACAACGACGCAGGAAAGGGTTACAAAAGTATTAGTTATTCATCATATCAGCCGAAAGACGTCCACTGCTGGACATAGGCCTCCCCCAAAGAGTGCCAAAGTGACCGATCCCGCGCCACCCGCATCCAGCGGACTCCCGCAACCTTTACCAGGTCATCAGTCCGCCTTGTCGGGGGCCTACCTACGCTGCGCCTTCCGGTACGTGGTCGCCACTCGAGAACCTTTCCGCCCCAACGGCCATCGGTTCTATGTGCTATGTATTATTAGTTATTAAGACGAAAGAATAGCTTTGTAGCAGCTAAGCTAAGTTTGAACCGATTGCAAATTTTGAAAAAAAAAAAACCTACCAACCTGGTCTTTCATTCTGACAATGTCTTGAAGTGGAAAAACATTTTCTTTTTTTTGTATGGACGAGTACGTAGTATTCTTTTCCATCTTTAATACAATACAGTAAATAAATACTAGGGGCCAATCTACACAAATCAAACCAGCCCCATAGTATGCTCCATAAGGTACTAGACGGCAATATATTTTACGTTACACCTGGCCATAATGCGAGTTTTACTGCACGCTGCGCGTACGGGAAAACTCGCATTGTGCCCAGCTGAAGACGTAAAATTTTGTACTCAACACGGGCGGTAATTCGTAAAGCCCCAGAGCGCAGATTTATGGCCCTCACCTTCGGTTCGGGCCACCAACACCTGCGATCTGGGGCATTTACGAATTCACCGCCCTAGTTACGTAATGTACTATTATAATTAATTATCACTAAAATATAGAGAAGACCACCATGACTCAGAAACAAATATTCATGGTCACACAATTATCGATAAGAGCTTATCCACCAGGCCACCAGGCCAGTACAACGCTGAGATGGAACCGTTTCGTGGCAATGTTGTTTTCTATTTTGTTTTTTTTTATTTATGTGCTTGTATGTGTTATTGTCATGAATAAATGTTATTCTATTCTATTCTATTCTATTCTATTCTTATCAGGATTCGAACAGCATCGCATCCAGCGGACTCTGTCAACAATTAATCACCTTGTGACAGGTCTGGTCTACCCACGGTATTCTAGTCTAGATTTAATTTCTAGGTATAAAATGAAGTGGGTTCAAAGGAGTCCAACACAGTCCCAGCTAAATGTTGCCTCGTGTACATGTACTTAGGAGTACATTTCCCATTATGTTTTATTTGCTGAATACCAAGGTGTAGGGAAACGAAGAGCAGTATTTTTTATATAAAAAACACTTGCTCTTTTGTATGTGGTGCGGTTCCTGTAGGTCGATTGTGTGTAACGTTTCGTATGTATGTTAGGTAGATCTAAGGGCCTAGGAAGACTGCGTTTTTCAAGCGCGCTGTCGATGCGCGTTTTTGTCAATTTACACATGAATGAGATGCCATGATTTGTCTTTAGCTGTCAGCACAACGAATCCTCGAATCAACAGTCGGAAACGTGCTTATGAGCCGCCTGGAGTTTCAGGCGTACATAGACTACAGTGTCTTACTATCACATGCTAGACCGTATGCTTTCTCGCCACCGTCTTGGTATGAGGTACGGGGGTTTCTCATCAATGGTGGTATCTTGTAACCCCGACTTCACCCTGAGGGTCGTGCAGTTGGAGTCCCGCCACATTGTGTATTTCAACTTATTTGTGGTGAGGATGCCAACTGAAAAGCTGTCAACCTTCAAGAAGGAGGAGTTCTGGCCGAAGAGTGTTTTTTGACGACCGCTTTAGCCTAGTTGGTAGTGACCCTGCCTACTACTACTACTACCCTGCGTCCTGGGTTTGAATCCCGGTAAGGGCAAAAGTTTGTGTGATGGGCACGAATATTTGTTTCTGAGTCATGGATATTTTCTATGTATTCAAGTATTTCTATCTATTATATATATCGTCGTCTAATACCCATAACACAAGCCTTACTGAGCTTACTATGGGACTAGGTCGATTTGTGTAAGATTGTCCCCTTATATTTATTTATAATTATTATTTAGTTATTTAGTGTACTTTTCCGGCAATTTCGAGGCCGGTTATTTGACACCCAGAATATGTGCCTCGCGTCGACGTCTTAGCGTGTTAGTGTTACTTATAAGTTTTGTAAATTGATATGTATGTAAGATTGTAGGGTATTTTTAAATAAAGGCATTGTTGCCTGAGATAAATAAATAAATAACGTAAAAACATCTCCGCAACGTTCGCTCCTCGGCCGTGTTTTATTCAACAATGGCTGTAACAAGAGTTAATTAACACACAAACGTATTTGTTTGATGTTGTCGACGCCATGTTTTACGAGTAATTAAATATCATATACGGCTTCGCAATTAAATGACTTAGTATAGAATGTCATGTTGCTGCTGGTTTAATTACATCTTTATTACGTAGCATATCATAAGCGCTCTAAAATGCGTTCAGAAACCGTAGGAAATGACCAGCATTGCTACAACCGATTTTACTATGAGAACTTTCTTGTCTGTGGTAGTAGGTAAAATCTGTACTGTAATGTCATTACAGTACAGATTTTTGATAAATTTGTATCTTTATGAATTTAAATTTGGAACAGCTGTCAAACAAAAAAGGAAAACCTATGAACCTAGTTTTTCATTGTGTCAATAACGTACTAAAAATCATTGAGATTGGAAAATATTTAGGAGTGAAAACCTATCATAACAGTTGTCATTCGTGTACCTATTCTATCATATAACAATAAACTAAGTAATATTTAATTTGAATTCAAAAACTAAGTTGCTTGGCTTTAACTTAAATGTCTTTCGATTTCTCACGGACGTAGTGACAGATATAACAAATACATTTTGACGGCGTTTCAGTTACTGAACGTTTATAATCAAAATAGCAGTTACTAATTCGATAGTTTCCCGTTAATTACACTAGTTAGTAGCTATCCAAGCTAACTGCATGCAATCTGGTTGTATTGTTATACTCCATTGTGATCGGCACAGCATCACACACCTGAACGAATCCTGGCCTTCCTATCGTATAATCGTGTCAACCTCAACCTTAGTTCGTAGACTGAAGGTCCACTTTACAACAGCAAGGCAAATTAGTTGGCTCGTAATGATAGTAATTAAAAATAATTGCAGCGAATGATAACCGTTTGTAGCGAACGGGTCGAGCAAGAGAGGTCAGGACATATAGCGAGAGCTAGAAGAACTAACCGTAGTAAATAAATTAAAGAATTTCCATTGAATATAATATTTACTTCATCTAAAATATTGCGGAGAGATCTTATGTATATTTTACACCTATCGATTAAAGCCGCAATTACACTTCACCGTTCGCCGCATGCTGCATGCGGCGACCGCAAAAGTGTAAAAAACGCGTTAGTCGGCCGCAATCGGCAATCGACACCTGCCAACGCTTAGTAGTAGGCGGACAAACTAATGTAAAGACGACGTTTGTTGGCGTAAGTAGTTTAAAATGAAATCGGCGACCGCATTAGGTGAACGACGCAGTGTAATTGCCGCTTTATGTGCCACTGATATTTCTTTATTGACTTTCGGTTACAAGGAGTGTATTTTTTTTGTCATTTGACTACACAACTGAGCACACATCAATATTCAAAATTACATGCATATGCATATTAGTAGTCCATAGTTATGAATTTTTGTTTGAGCAAAACCGCAAGTGGGACACGCAAAAACGCTGTTTTACAATATCATTTTTTTTTTTAATCTGTTAATTTAAATATTTACAGATTCTGGTATTGGTATTGGTATCTGGTATCTGGAAATTATAGCCCTGAGACAGCAAAACAGCACGTTTGAAAATTGACCCGAAAGTTATTTAGCTTTCTAACATCGCAAAGTAACCCCAAACAAAAACCTTAAACATCGTTGAGGGCAAAACCCCGGCACGTGCCAGGCCTTTCAGCTTCTAATCCAAGGCGCGCGGTAATTCGATTGCTGTGGGGGAAATAGATTTCTAAAGGGCGAGAAACTACGGGCTACGTGACTGGGAGAAAAAGGTTTATTTGTGAGATTTAATGTGGGTAGGTTTAGCAACGAACAAGGCCTAGGTGGCGGTAAGCGAAAGGCGAAATCCGAACTGTTACTCGCGTCCACAGGAGCTACCTACCACAACCCTGCACGTGTCCCCTGGGTGGTACTAAAGAGTGACAAACTTTAAGGGCTCAGATAATGAATGCCATACTATGAAATAAATTGATTTGAAAAAGAAATTTTTCTTTCATTTGAAAGCATCCTGCTGAACCCACGACGTGTCGTTCAAAAGACGCTTCGATTCAGTCAGCTAAGCGTTAAACGCTCTATTTTTTCAAAGCAAATATTTGATCAAATCGTGCTGTTTGTACTCTAAGTTAGGTGAGAGGCTGCATAAAGTTAGGGTGGTTGTTTACTGTTTAACTTGCTACGCACTTTGTTTGGCACGCGGCGTTTATGGCCGCCATTTAAACTTCTTTTGAACTTAACTTGAAACGTCCTGGGGCAGATTCTGTTCAAGAACCAAAATTTTGTTACGAGTCCTCAGCATTGAATGAGGACACTTCTGTGTTTTCTTGTCTCTGCCTTTAAAAACAGAGTGAGAGAGACATCAGACCCAGGAATACCTCGCCTGCAAATTAGAAGGCATAAAATTGAAAGTTTTTTTTCAAGTGATCCATCTTATGATTTAGTTCGCTATAAAATGTGTGTTATGGGACAAGTGTTTTTTTTATTTTTCCCTAATTTGTAATTGTCATTCAGAGATATCAAATTGAAAAGTAGCGAGTTCCAGAATATCGTAAGTAAATTACGAATTTAAAACTATGATAGATGTAGTATTGACGTCATATTCGGTTTAAAGCACGTTTATACAATAACGCAATTTTCTTTAAAAAATGTGAGAAAAAAATCTGAATATTTTATTACGTTCAGGTAGCATGATTCCGAAATGTTGTCAATTCCGGCCTAGTTCGGTAAGTAGGTGCTTCGTCACTTAACTTGTAAAGACGCATTGAACGAATCCACTTGAGCCAGCCACCTCAACTGCTTTCCAAATCGGAGGGCAATCGCCAGATCATACAGTGTGAAGGTTGTCGAAGGCGTTGTCTGATGGGGCCGCGGTCAGCCCTAAAAGTAAAGTAGGTATGTAGGGCACCGAAGCGAAGAAGTGGGCAGGAATACGAGTAGGTATATGTAGCGCGTTTTGTACTTATTTATGCTTAAGGTGACTAACCGAGATAACCAGTGGAAGCGCTGTGATGAAGGTCTGGGACCTGCAGCTGCCAACACAGTGGACCCTCAAATCAATAAAGGGTCGGCAGCACGCTTGTGATTATTCTGGTGTCGCCAGCGTCCATAGGCAACGGTGTCTGCAACCGTCACTGTCGTACATCATACCATCGTTTTGGATTGATTTTCTTGGATCTCCGGCATTCAGAGGTCACGACGACGACGTTTTGGTCTTTCCGACATTAAGTTGTATTGTGTATCTTTACTATAAAAAGTCGGTCAGAAGCTTTGCAAGTTTGTATATTTTCAAAAAGTAATCTTTGGAACCGCTAATCCGATTTCAGAATTCATTTCAACTGTGGGTAGAATGGACTTTTTGGATCAATGAATGAATGCTTCTTTATTGTAGGCAATAAACCCATTACAATAATGTAAAAAAGTATATACACAATTAAATATGATAATATAAATAAAATAAAATCCTTAACTTATATACAATTATTTGCGATTCGGGAAAATTGGTCCAACGTAACAATTATTTTGCAATACGCGGGTGAAGCCGCAGGCAGCTAAGTGTTTAAAAATTATAATTTTTGAATTGAGGATCTAATGCAAAGAAAGGCGTCATATTAGTGCGCCTAGAGCGATGCGTCAAACGCGCCAAAAACGCAGCGTTTCCGCAGCCTCGTGCGCCCCTAGCACGCACGAGCGTTTGATTATGCTAACGCGTGTTGAAGCGCGCCGTGACGCGCCGCGCTTAATGCCGCATTATCTATTCCGGCTGTGATTGGATTCGCCGCCATAATGGCCGGCGAGGATTTAAATTATCGGAGGTTATAAATCTTGTTGTGATACGATAATGTCAGTGTGGAGTTTCAACCTAATGCTCGTGGCCGCGCGGCACCCGCACAATATGTCGCATCGTCATCTTAAAATTCATAAAAAAGTAACTAAGTGAATAGTCAAGCCGTGAAATAATAAAGCACAAAGAATATGACTTTTTTATACAACTATACGGTGGTAAACACGCATACGGCCTGCTTGGTGATAAGCAGACGCCGTCGTCGCCTATGATGCTTGCGATGCCAGAATAATCACAAGCGCTGCCGACACTTTGTTGATTTTTACTTGATGTCTTCGAAAATTCGTAAAATAATAATGTTTATGTATTTTAATGTTGGCTCATTCATCGACTGTCCGTGTACAAAGTACTGAATCGAGGTGGTTATTGGCACGGCCAAGTAGGGAACTTTTGAACGCCCTGCTTGGCACTGTAAACCAGCTGCTTTTGTTTACATCCCTAAAATAGTTCTTAAGCTTCTCTGTACTTACAACATATGGCTTAAAATGGGCCGAAATATACGATATTGAATTTAATTGAATAGAACTTAAATTAAATATAACCAATAATAAATACATATACTTAAACTTTTACTTATCTGTTTAGCGCTGCGGTTGACTGGTAGAGAATGCCTTAATTTGGGCAATAAAGTATAAATACTTTATTTCCCAAAAAAAAAACAATAATTGTACGACAAGTATGTACCTCCTACCGTTATCCCGGTTGTGCCCTAAAAGAGCCGGGGTCTGCCTCAGGGTGACATTTCATCTCAAGATTTGGCATAGGCATTAGTTTTACGACAGCGACTGCATTCTGACCTTCCAACCCAAATGGAATACAATACCTAATTGGGAGTAGATAAACCATTTTCCTCACGATGTTTTCCTTCAATGAAAATCTAACGGTAAATATTCCGTACAGAGGTTCCGAAAGACTCATTGGTACGAGCCAGGATTCGAACCCACGACCGCCACTTGACAGCTCTATGTCTGAACCACTAGGGTAACGCAGTAATTCACCGGGAAGACAATCAATGTTAGGGCATCGGGTGGATCCTTGCTTATGAGCAGAATATCCTCACGTGTAGAACATAATCGATACGACATTGTTTGCGATGTCCCAGAGCCTTATCGATTGTGTAGTAAGGTGCTTTGGGGTATATTCGACATATTTTTAGGCGAGTGTAGAGTATGTTAGGGTCTGGGCTCGTAAAACAGAACCTAAGAAGTATTCCTTCCAAGCAATGAGATCTTTGAGAAATTGGATATATTCATCAACGGTTTGTGAAAACAGCGTTTTAATACGTTGCTTGGTTTTGGAAATAAATTTAATGTAAACAAAAATAGAAAATAATTTGAATACCAGTTTTAAAGGTGGGGGGGTTAATTCGAAAGCAAGTGGGGTAATTTTGAAGGTCTGCAATAATAGTTTTTACGCTATATGAGTTTAAGATTCATATTTCTTTTTTGTTCTAATTTACCCTCTTAAAAATTCCTTCTGATTCAAGGTATGGAACATGTATTTAAAAAAAAACTCACAATTTATTTTCGAATTTCCCCCGCGCTGGGATCAGTAAAGATCAGTGATTGTAAACATTTTTTTGTTAAATAACGATTATATTTAATGTTTAATAAAAACAATCTACAAAACTGCATTTAGAGAATTCCACAACACATTTATAAAGAAAAGATAAGATTAACGTGAGGCCGTCTTGAAAATTAAACAACCGACCCAACATGAGATGATAAAAAAAGAATTTAATACTTATTAACAATAAGGTTATCTTGTATGTGCATCTGATGAAAGTTGGTACTTATTGTATACACGGTGATTTTGTTATGTCTGTCCATACCTTAGAGATTTTTTGTGAAGGTAAATTATGAACAACATTTACTAATAACTAGGAGACGCTCCACGGTCCGATATCGGCAGGACTGCAGAAAAATCTAGTATGGAGTGACCTTGATTTGGTTGGAAGCCGTGCTTCCGACACGTATCCACACGGGCCGATTCACGCGTCAGCCGGCATGCAGTCCTGCCGATATCGGCCCGTGGAGCGTCTCCTTACGGGCGCCAACAGGGAAATTGCGAAAAACTGAAAAGGACAGGAATGATAAAACCACAAAAACCGAACGTTACAGTTCCTGGGTTGACAACCTCTGATAATGGACTACCTAAACCTAGTTTGGGGTTATTTCGAAAGTACATTCATTCAAATTTCCCCCGTGGGGTAAGTTCGAATGCTTTTTTAAAACTACAGATAGAACGTTATGCTGTACTCATAAATACAACAAAAATGACAATCTAACGTAAAAACCAACGAACAATGATTTAACTTACCAGATTCCCGAGTTATGTGATATGGGGTAATTTCGAAAGTCCTCATAAGGCACAAAATCGCCCTTTTTACATTTAATCGACCGCAGCACACGTGTTCTCACGACTAGCGACGCGAAGTGAACTGAAGCGGGGGGGCAGATAAATATGGCGTCTTGACAAGTGATCACAGCGTAGAAATTGTTCCTAGTTTAGTAGAAATGTGTGATTTTCGACTTATCCCCATTTTCGAATTTACCCCAAAGAACCTTACGAGGTAACGATATGACCATATCATGACACGTGTAAAGACGTGTTGTGACTAGAGCATCCATTTTGCAACTGACACTTTCATCTGAAGGATCATATATTAATCATTTTCAGACAAGGTCCATACACAGTTGTTCAACTAAATGAGTATTAGTTAATAATAATGCTATACGTATTGTAATATATATATGTATTGTATGTATATATCATGTCGTGCATGGTAGTATGGGTATCAGAAGATAAATTGAGCTGACGATTCCGTACGGCTTATTTGTTCAGTGGAAGTGGCGCAAGCGCCATCTATGTCAGCATCCCCTCATGATGCCTCGTAGAGAGGCGAAACACGTGTCGACTATGTTATCCCAATATGAAGGACCTACCTTTAAACCACGTAATACATAAACGTATAGCTTAAGCTGGACACAAGTTAGCTTCTAAAAAAAATAGAGAGAAAAGAAGTTATATATTTATGACAAAACTTCTTCTGTCTCTTTTTAGGGTTCCGAAGTTAAAAAGGAATTATAGTTTCGCCATGTCCGTCTGTTTGTCCGTCTGTCAACTCGGTGACGTCAACTCCGCCGTGATTCGTTTGCGAGATATTGGGCTTTAATGCCCTAATTTTTGATCGAGTCGTCTCCTGACGGCTAAATGGCTACTACTGGGGATGTGGATACATTTTTGGCAGTAGTACATATAACTAACTAGCTTCCGCCCGCGACTTCTTCTGCGTGTACTCAGGATCTATTTTTTATTTTAAAACAAGGCCATAAACTATATTCGTAAACAAATTCATCGAAATCAGTTGAGCCGTTTAAGCGCGATCGAGTAACAAACAGCTTAACATCCAACTCTCGCATTTATAATATTAGTAGGATTTACTAGGAAAACTATCATGAGTAAGTAGGCATACAAGTTGTGATGTGCGGGTTTAATCGCACACACTTATCCCTCTGTCGGATGGGCGTTCGAGGGTTGCCTAGCTAACTCAGACGGGAATAAGGAGCCTGGCAGCAGCAAATGAGAACAGCGGTCGGATTAGTATTAAGGAATGGGTCTTGTCGCCCTTTTATTTAACTACTATCACCTTAAGTCTAGGTTATCACTCGCGAGGTGAGGCTCGGATGCCTCGGGATTTCTATACGGGGTTGGTGAGAGTCGGGAACGGCGGGATTGCGCTACTCCGGCTGTAACACTCGGGGCAGCCGAGTGGCCAGGTAGTAACGCAGGTATCGGTACCGATTCGTTAACCCGGTATTGCACTCGGGGCAGCCAAGCGGGCAGGGATAACGGGGCGGTCCTACGTACTCACTCCCCAGGCTGGTACCAGCGACCTGAAGAAGGGGGCGAGGGAAGCGGAAGACTCGAGCAAACTCGGGGGAGCCAAGCTGCCAGGGATCAGGATGCCACGGCTGAAAACTTGCCTAGCTGAGAAGAGTCCAGCAAGAAACTCAGCTAGGCCCGGCCCGACTTGGGTCGGACTGACCCTACCCGGTATGCGGCGGTACCGGGACGAATAGGGACTGTATGTCCCCGCCTGACGGTCCGTTTTTTTTTTTTTTTTTTGAACCTGACTGTTGCTATAGTAGGACGGACCCAATATAGCGGTCGAACTGCGTGGTTGGAGGGTGGCCTGGGGAAAATCCAGGGGAAGCCACCGGCACGACCACGCGGGGAAGTTTGTACACTGGAATACTCTAAGAGTTTGCGCTCCAGTGAGATTGGTTGAACGGTATCAACCGAATCTGGGGTGTAAGTGGTATCGAACTACTGGGAGTTTTATCGCTGGTTCGCTAAAAACCTAGCCTAGCTGAGAAGAGTCCAGCAAGAAACTCAGCTAGGCCCGACTTGCGTCGGACTGACTCTACCCGGTATGCGGCGGTACCGGGACTGTCACCGCATCGGCGCCGCTCTGTCCCGGCTGCGGTTGTGGCGTCCATGACGTCACAAACTTTCATAAAAAATCGGCCGACGCAACTGGACCATTTAGTAGGCGCGCGCGTGTCGATGTAACTAAGGCACATAGGTAACTACGGAACCCTACATTGTGCGGGGCGCGACAAGCACTTAGCTGATTTTTTCCTATTATAATATATAGCACCAGATACTAGTTTCCGACCTAGATATGGCGTATCCTGGCGTGTTTACAAAATACTGTTACTCCACTACTTTGTATAGAAATTCGAACTTCCTCTTAAGAAGGGTAAGTAATACGAAGTATAACAACTAATCATATAACGGTCATAATATATACGCTCACTGTGTATAAGTTTGTTTAGTATAACGTTCATTGCACATAACGAACGAAAGGTATAATGACAAAATATATAATTTCGTAAAGTATAACGTACTTTAGACATAATATCAACTGATATATCGATTAAAGCGTATAATATTCATAACACCTAAGGTTTATAACATAAATTATTTAATTTATCTAACATCAAAAAGGATATTGCTCGTATGTTATAATCGTCTTCACTTATTTTAATAGCAATGCCGTATGAAGGAATATATATGAATTTGAATAAAAAAACATTAAACGTTTTTAAGATTGAAATTAAATTTATTTTTATATCAAACACGCCAATCATTTTAACCTAACCTTACCTAAACACCAGCGTGTCGACGCCACCCCGCTTCGCGGGGTGTCTATTTCCGCTCTAAGGGACACAAGGCAACCCTAACCTAACCTACAAGTAATACCATTGGTAAGAGTACTTGTTGTTTTTTACTGCGGGGGGCTTCGCCCCCCGAGCCCTCCTTTTACTTACAGCCCTAACCTAATTTTCTGTATTGTAATCCTCATACGAAAATATACTATGCGTTATGATCGTTATACGTTATGTATGTTATACGAAAATATATTATATGTTATGATCGTTATACGAAATGAAATTATTCAATTTGAGTGTTATAGAAAAAAACGTTATATAATATGATTATTATGGCTATTGACCGTTATTCCTTATAAAAGTATTGGTATTGTTGTTATAGCTAACGTTCATTATATCTTGTGAACGTTATTAATATGAAATTATATATACTGTTGTTATATCTCGTGGGACGCACCCTCTTAAGAATGTTTCCGTCAGGACTATTCATATTCATAAATATTTATTCAGACGTTCTTTATCACCGCATTTTTTTCCCTAAAGAAAATCAAACAATACAAACCGCTAGTTAACCGAAAGAAAATATGACACAATGAAAATCTCATTCGCAAAAAAGGACCATAGATAACTCTCACTAGATTAAATAACAGGGATTTATTACGTGAGCAGAATGGCGAGGGATAAATAGTGGAAGCCTGCCGCGAATACAAACTAGTTCGGTTCGACTCTGGAAGAATTAAATTAACAAGGAGTTTAAGTTTTCTGTATGATGCTGTTGTGGAGAACAGAACTACTACTACGTTTTGATACAGTAGATGAGAACAGTAATAATAAATAATTGCTTGTCAAACAGGAAGCGACGAGCGACAATGTATACGGTATTATGTCCTACAATAGTTGCTTAAGTTTATATTATTATGTTTCTGATGTATTATGATTTCGCTTTGAAACCACTCTACTCGGAGGAAAGAAAAAAGACATTAATTCCACACACACAATTGAATGAATGAACTTTGACTTTGAACATGATTTAAAAAGAAGACGTGTAGTACAACATGTTAAAGTTTAGGTGAAATAAAAAAGTGCTTGAAAACGCTTTAAATATTGGGACAGAATACATAATAAAGCCACATATAAATCCAATTCATGATACTTCTATTCCCTCCAAGCAATACGTAATGTAGTCTTGATTTCACATCCACTTGCGTCCCAAGAAAAATGTGAGCACGCGCGACACACTGGTCATCAGATGATATTGGAATGCATTTTTAAGTTGCATATTGCTGGAGAGCAATTCTAACAGCCGATGCTCAGCAAATCAAATGAATGGTGTTGCGCGCTCCATTATCATCCATCACCGAACAAGCTTTTACGCTGCTATTCCATTGTTTTATTGGAATTTATATGCACAGTACAAATAAAAGAAGTAAGCAACATTCATTATTGCGAGCTTGCTATTAGTAAAAACATGCACTTAATTTTGATGACCGGTTTAGCATACTGGGAAGTGAGCACAAGGATGGTCCTGGGTTCAATCTTTTTTATGTTTTTAAGTGCCTATTTATATCATTTAACTACATTGTCGACTTCTCCAATATCTATACAGACAACCCTTCAAAAATATCTACATATGTGTCTTATGTCAGGAACAATAAAGTCTCTGTATAGATGTTTTTGAAAGGCTGTCTGTGTAGATATTGGAGAACTCGACTGTACCATCACCAACAAAACCAGCCGTTTAAAACTTATCCATACTAATATTTTAAATGCAAAATTGTGTCTGTCTGTCTCTTCACATTTAAACCGCTGAACCGATTTCGATGAAACTTGGTACCCATATAGTTTTAATCCCTGGGTTAGTTTTTATCCTGATAATGATCTCCTAATGGGATGAAATGGGGGTGACTATAATTATGTATATAGCTGCGATATAAATGAGTTCCACAAGTATTGGGCAGAAGCTTACTGTGTGCTGTATAGGACTGGCCCGATTTGTGTAAATATGTTATGTTCAATTTACTTCATCTCAATAATGCCAAACTAGGATAGCATCGCCAACTTTCTTTCACAAGTGCTAGCACAATTTGCTTGAACTTATAATAAATAGGGTTGGAGTGTGTTGTGTGCGACGTGTTATCCAACTATCACAGCAATGTCAAATTTTCTCCATCTTCAAATCTGCAGTCAGAAGTGACTCAATATAGTTATTTATGATACAAGTACGGAAAGTAGGAAATTCCCAAAGAATAACGAAATGAAATTTTAACTTTTTTTTTGTCACATAATCTCATTCCCGCACGCGTGTGGGAATATTGTCCCGAAATCCATTCATTCATGTTGAGCCTGGTGTCCGACAGTGTGATGCCTAATAAATTTGTGTATACTAGTAATATGGCGTCATATAAACCCTTAATTATCGGCTCTGTGTTCAAAAGCCGTATCCAGTAGGCAAAGCTAATTTATGATTCGATTAAGATCGGGTTTGCATTAACGCATAGATTTATATTACAGCTAGCCAGTAATGTATATGTTTACTCTCTTCACGTTTGTTAATTGTTTGTGTTGATTAATATTTTTATTATATTATATTATTTACGTTTTTAGCTTTATACTAAGTATGAGTATTTTTCGAATAGTTTGTACCAAGCGTCCATAGGCTAAACTTTTTTGTTATAGTTTAGTATTGGAACACAAATTATGAATGGTAACAAACTGCAGCTCGTAACATTCACTAGGTAAGGTAAAGGTCAGAGTGTTCGACGCTGTACTAACTAGTTGATGGCATGGGCACTCTATGTCAAAGCAATATGGGTTAAATTCGATTTAAGAGGATGTAAGCCATGTCACTTTGACATAGAGTGCCAAATTCATACTAGTACAACGTAGCACTTGGACGTTTCCCTTATCTAGTGAATGTCCACCCCCGCTGTCCTTCGTCCCTTGTCCCCCTAGAACCATGGTCACGAATGAATTTACCAAGCTATGGTGGGATGTGGTTTATAGTTAAGGGTTTATATTTATATATAATATGTTTTTACGTCACACCTGGCCATAATCCGAGTTTTACTGCACGCTGCGCGTGCAGGAAAACTCGCATTGTGGCCAGGTGAAGACGTAAAATTTTGTATCCAACACGGGCGGTAATTCGTAAAGCCCCAAAGCATGCGCCAGGTGAGGGCCATAAATATGCATTTATGGCCCTCACCTTCGGTTCGGGCCACAAACACCTGCGATCTGGGGCATTCACGATTTCACCGCTCTAGTTACGTAATGTACTATTAACGCATAGAATTATAGAAAAGGCGACGCCGTTTATGCTCATGTTCATTAAAAATTAGACCATAATTATTGCCTTAACTTTGGGAATGCCCACAAAAGAGACTCGAAACTCTGGCAATGACCCACTTACCAAATAAAATCCTCATTACGCGCTCTCATTCACCAAACCACATCCAATCTAGCGCAGAAAGAATCTCGCAAATATGGGGGGTTAAAACACTACTCCCAGGTAAGTGAGTCGGTAATATATAGGTGTAATCGGGTAATTTGTCCTCGGCGATTGCAGACATTTGTCTCGTGGCGGCATCCGAAATATGGAGGTCCATGAATTACGCGCTGTGGCATTTTCGTTTGAATCACGTTCTTGTTAAGATTGATTAGTATTTTTTTTTTCAATAATGGTGGAAAACAAGAATATGGTCTGCTTGATGGTAAGCAGACACCGTAGTCTAGGGCTAATAATAGTTATCAGGCAGAAATTGGCATACTTGTTCTTCATCACATACAACCAGAGCTGGCTGTAAGCTAGCAACATGCTTAGCTCGCCCCGTATCATGGTTGGCCTTGTCACGCGATAAGTGACAACATAGAGCGTCAGTCTCGTTCTATCGAACGGTGTCAGCCAGTGACAAAAGATCCTAAAAAAATCCAAGGTCGGGTCTTTATTTTACGTCACACCTGGCCATAATGCGAGTTTTAAGGCACGCTGCGCGTACGGTAAAACTCGCATTGTGGCCAGGTGAAGATGTAAAACTGTGTACTTACCTCGGACGGTAATCCGTAAAGCCCCAGAGCGCATATTTATGGCCCTCACCTTTGTTTCGGGCCACAAACACCTGCGATCTGGACATATCTATGGTAAATTTGACATTCATTCATTACTAGGTACTTGATTACTACATTTACTACAGGTAAAAACTAACTAACGCGTACTGATGCCTAAAACTAAAATTATACTATGAGACTTACTGCTAAACCAGATACTAAATAACATGGAGTGATATACGTAAAATTTAAACAAGGGTCAATAACAACTAACTACAAAACATCAGGCCACGGAATGCTTAGTGGGACATACAAAGCAGGTATGTATTTTGACCCAGATTAAAAACAGCTTGTGTCATGTTTAAGGTTTTCCTGACTTCTTTGGTGGTGCTGCAAGTGTTTCTTAACCTGGGCCTTAAAAGTATGTATGCCTTTCAGAGTCCTGAGAAGCGGTGGCGATAGATTGTTCCAACATTTAGTTACAACATATCTGAAACTCCCCCGAAAGGCAGCTGACGCATGACGATGGGTCAACAATGGCTGCCTACACTGCCGCTCACCTCGCGGGTTTCGGAAAGACAACTTATCAAAGAGATATTTGGGGGCCTGCTGGTTTACTACACCGAAAAGAAGACATGCCAGATGGAGCTTGCGTCTATGTAGCATTTTAAGGATATGACATTTATTTAAATATCAGCCGAAAGACGTCCACTGCTGGACATAGGCCTCCCCCAAAGAGTGCCAAAGTTACCGGTCCTGCGCCCCCCGCATCCAGCGGACTCCCGCAGCCTTTACCAGGTCATCAGTCCACCTTATCGGTAAATCTCACTCAATTAAATGTAAAGAAAACATCAGTAAAATGGGTATTTATTGAAATTTGTCCAATAAAACCATTCCCGAAGAGTGTTGCATCTCTTTTTCTCGTTCGCGAAAGGTTAAGAGTGTCTCTGTCAGGGGGCGAGCTCGTCTCGAATAAAAGCATCCCCTTAACACATTCACTGGTAGTGAAGGTGTTTTCATATGTAGCTAAAATCACCCGGTGCGCTCCGACGTATTTTTCTTGATTGGCACTGACTTGATTATTGTATTTCTCTAATATAAAAGCCCAATGACTTTGAAGCCACCTAAATTCCGCCTTTGACGTCAAAACTAGTTTTTGAGCGTGAAGTACGAATCTCTTTGAGTTGGTGCCAAGTTGTGAAGCACACTCAAAGCAAGTTAAAAGAGATAGCAAGTCTTCTTGACGACATTGGCGCTTGTGTCTGACAAATGTCAGTTTCTGAAGGTATTCGACAAGCTTGCAGTTTCTTTATTTACGACACCGTTTCATTTGATATTTTCTAAATGATTCAGAATCTGGGGGTACAGTAGTGCCCTTGTAAGACAAGCCAGAGAGTATTACCTATTCCTGAAGCATTTCTACGTACTTTATCATTCAAGATTTAGATTTTAAAAGAAAATACCAAGTCTCCTAATAAATGCGATCAGATAACTTTTTAAAACTGAAAGCGATGATGATGAAGTCTTACAAATTACATGGAATATTTAGGCGGGTAAAAATGATATTTTATATAGCACATTAGAGGGTCAATCTAAGACGTGCATTTCGCATTCGACGGATATGTAGGGCACGGTCGGGTCCCCCACGTCACTCCGGAGGAGGTTAATTCATTTTCATCACACTTGCTCGAAAAGGACTTCATAATGCGCAGACATACAGAGCTACAATCGCCCATGTTACGCCCACGGGCGTAATGGCTTTTTTCTTAAATTGTATCTGTCACTCATGCGGCAGTTATAAAGCTGTAGGGACACTTTAGCGACGTCAGCTCATATACTAGTGCACGCGCACCGCGATATGAGCTGACTAGGCGAAAAGCCCGCGGTTACAGTGTACGGGCCCCGCTATAGGCAGTCCCGCCCTAACCACCACTCATACAACATCTTTGTATTATATTTAATAAATGGAGTCAGTTAAATAAGTGTTTTCAGTTAAATCATAACCACGCTACCCGCACCACACATATATAGGGAATACTAAACAAACCCTAAAGTGGTGACCCCGGTTTGAACAATAGTAGTAGCGTGAGTTACTTAATATAGACTTTTAAAAATAAAGACTGGAGTGTGTTACGCAATAACAGTGAAATGCCTAACGGAACGGGGACGAAGGACGGAACTCAGCTGACCAACCTCCAACTTCAGGATATAGAAGTGCCACAATCCGCCGAGGTCATGGCAATATCAGTGTCAAGCCGAATCCCAGAATTCTGGGTTGACCAACCACGGGTTTGGTTTATCCGGACGGAGGCTGTTTTAACGCCACAGCGGATAAGCCACGAGGCGAAATTTGATTTGGTGGTGTCCAAGCTACCGAAGGAGGTCATACTTCGGTTAACAGACTTTCTGACTAACCCACCGCCCACTAACAAGTATCAAGAACTGAAGGGTAAGCTGTTAAAAATGTTAGAGGACTCGAAGAACAGGCAAGTCGAAAAAGTCCTCGGGGAAATGGACCTGGGCGATCAAAAGCCGTCCCAGCTCTTAGCTAAGATGCGCAACTTGGCTAAAGACAGTTTTCCCGACGGGACATTACGAATAATGTGGCAGAACCACTTGCCTACGGTGGTGCGCGCAGTGTTGGTGGCGTCCAGAAAGACAGACCTTGACACATTGGCAAACATTGCCGATGACGTAACGGAGGCCACCAGAGTTCCCCAAGTGTCCGAGGTAGCAGCGGCGACCAGCAGGCCACGCCGGATTTCACCGAGCGGTCCTAGCAACGACGCCGCATTTATAATCGCCGAGATTGCAAAATTGAGTGTACGTCTGGCAGAGATGGAGCGTTTGAGGAGCAGACACCGTGACTACGGGCGAGGTCGTCGCAGAGACCAGTCATCATCGAGGGGCAGGAGCACTTCGCGTTACCATCGCAGCCAGGCAACGACAGATCCCAATTGGTTGTGCTACTATCACTACAGGTACCGCGAAAAGGCAACCAAGTGTCGCGAGCCGTGCGCATGGGATAACAAGAAGCCGGAAAACTAGTGGAAATAGTACAGGGGACGACGGAAACCTGTGCTATTATTACGTCATACCGTCGTTTATGTGTGATGGACATGAACTCTGGGCTACGGTTTCTGGTGGATACGGGAGCGAACATTTCGGTAATACCAGCAAGTAAGAAACAACGTTCTGGTGAGTGTTTCGATCTTAAACTTTATGCAGCTAATGGCACAGAGATCAAAACGTATGGTGTCAAATCAATGTTATTAGATTTTAAATTACGCAGGCCGTTTAGGTGGAGTTTTGTGATAGCCGATGTTAAACAGCCCATACTTGGAGCCGATTTTTTGATCTATCACAAGCTATTAGTTGACCTAAGCCAATATAGATTAATCGACCGGATGACAAGTCTGAATATTGTAGCATCCGTTGTGAGGACCGATCAGACAACCGTTAACACCATTGACAATAGCCATCCATATAGCAGTTTATTGTCGCAGTTTCCGAGCATTACTAAACCAGCGACTTTTAAGGAAATGCCAGTGCATAACGTCGTACATCATATAGAGACGTCAGGACCGCCAGTATATGCTCGAGCGCGACCGTTACCACCTGACAGGTATGCTAAGGTCAAGGAGGAATTTCGCCTCATGCAAGAAATGGGCATTTGCAGGCCATCTAAAAGTGCGTGGGCCAGCCCATTGCATGTAGTAACGAAAAAGAACGGCGAAATTCGTCCTTGCGGAGATTACCGCGCGCTAAATGCAATAACAAAGCCTGACAGATACCCCATACCTAGGTTACATGATTTTACGTATATTTTAGCTGGAAAGAAATATTTTTCGAAATTAGACATCAACCGGGCATATCACTGCATAAGTGTCGCCGAGGAGGATATAGAGAAAAATGCTATAATTACTCCTTTCGGTTTGTTTGAATTTCCAATAATGAGTTTTGGACTCCGGAACGCTGCACAGACCTTCCAGAGGTTTATGAATAATACGGTTCTGGAAGGCCTGGATTTTTTATTCAACTACTTGGACGATGTCCTTATCGCAAGTGACAATGAAGCACAGCATAGGGAGCATCTACAGCAAGTATGCCAACGTTTTGATCAATTCGGCATAACGATCAACTTAAGTAAATGCAGCTTCGGACAAGCAAAACTAGACTTCCTAGGTCATGAAGTAAGCACGGCAGGCATAAGACCTCTAGAGGAAAAGGTTCAGGTTATCGCGGAATACCCAAAACCGAAAACCGTCGATCAACTGCGGAGATTCCTAGGCATGCTGAATTTTTACCGCCCTCACATACCGAGAGCGGCAAGAATTCAGTTAGAGTTAGAAGAGTATCTTGTTAACGTTAAGAAAAACGATAAATCGCCCATAGTATGGACTAACGAAGCCGAAGAGGCGTTTGAGCAGTGTAAAATAGGCCTTAAGGATGCCGTTACACTGTCTCATCCCCGTATCGATGCGCAGTTGGCGCTTATGACGGACGCCTCAAATAACTCTGTCGGAGGGGTGTTACAGCAGTTAGTTAATAACAAGTGGGAGCCATTAGGTTTTTTCTCAAAAGAAATTAAGCAATGCTCAGAAAAACTACTCAGCTTACGACCGCGAGCTGTTAGGGGCGTATCTCTCAATCAAATATTTCCGAAAATCGTTCGAGGGCCGACCGCTGATATTGTATACGGATCATAAGCCCTTATGCCATGCATTCAGTAAGTTAGGCGCTAATAACAACGAAACGCCACGACGAACGAGGCAACTTTTGTTCATCAGCGAATTCACAACCGACATTAGGCACATAAGTGGGAAAGAGAACGTAGTCGCTGATACATTGTCGCGCATAGAGACCATTGTTTGTCCTACAGTGCTCGATTACGTGGAACTCGCTGATGAGCAAGCAAAAGACGAATGGTTGAAAAACATGACGCAATCAGGTCAATCGGACGGAAATAGTAATATACATTTGAAATTAATAACAATACCTACTTGCAATAAACCAGTCTATTGCGAAATGTCATTAGAAGAGTTACGACCATACATACCAGAAAAGTTAAGACAAATAGCGTTCAAGAGTGTGCACGATTTAAGCCACCCCGGAACGCGTGCCACTCGTAAAATGGTTGCACGAAAGTTTTTCTGGCCAACCATGAATAAAGACATTGGGAAATGGGCAAGATCTTGTATACAATGTCAGAGGTCGAAGATCAGTTGACATACGATTTCAAAATTAGGAACTTTCGAAGACGCCGATCGCATGGAGCATATCCACGTAGATTTGGTCGGGCCGCTCCCGACATCTCCGCGTGGAAACCGCTACCTATTAACGATAGTAGATAGACGCACAGGGTGGCCTGAAGCTTTTCCACTAGAGGAAATGTCAGACGAGGTCGTAGCCAAAGTCGTATTTAATGAATGGATCGCACGTTATGGTTGTCCGACGAGACTCACAACGGACCAAGGACGACAGTTCGAGAGCAATCTATTTAGTGAACTGATGAAATTGTTAGGCATCAACAAACTTAGGACTACGGCTTTCCATGCTCAGGCAAACGGGAAAGTTGAGAGATTTCATCGCACTCTAAAGGCAGCGCTCATGGCAAGAATTAATAGTAGCTCATGGGAGGACGAATTGCCCACCGTCATGTTAGGTTTACGCGCCGCGGGGCGCAGTGACAATGGCATAAGCGCCGCCGAGATGATGTTCGGACGGGCACTACGCTTGCCCGGAGATTTCTTCGCCACTCAGTCTACAGAACCTAATGATCCATCGAGCTTGGTAGATAACATTCGTAAAAGAATAGAACAATACAAACCGAAGTCCGCAGGTTCTCGCAATAATCAAGCTTTATTTGTGCATAAAGATTTACGATCGTGCGAATACGTTTTCATCCGTGATGACACCGTGAGAAAATCTTTGCAACCACCATATACGGGACCTTTCAAAGTTCTAGAAAGAGACGAAAAAGTATTTTTAGTTCAGTACCCAAACAGGCAAGCTCGTATCTCAATCAACAGATTGAAACCAGCTTACGTGTTGAACGATAACGATAATACTAATAGCGCGAGCTCAAGCGATAAGGTAGGCGACTCCACTACCGTGCGCAGCGGAAGCGAGTCTAACGCGATACCGCACTCTACCAAAACAACACAGAGCGGAAGCGAACCCAACGCTAATTTACGTACCACGAAACGTGGACGAGTAGTAAAAAAACCAGTGAGGTTCATCGATGATTATTATTAGGATTATTTACCAACATGATTTACACTTTTTTTTTTTTTTATATACAAACAACGTTTATATATTGTACAGTTCTAATAGATTATGTTTCTAACATAGCATTATGTTTCTTGTCATCCTCGATTAGTCAATGATGCAATGTTATATAGCACAGCATCGCAAAGCGATAAGCGCAACAGTACTGGCTGGTTAACATTAGACACTCATGGTTGTTGCAACTAAGTAGCGATAAAAACTGCTGAGAGAAATGGTAAAGGTGAACTTTAGTCTAGAAGTAATAAGGCTAGGTACATTTCGCAAGCACACAACACAGTCACGTTTTGCTACAGTAACACAACTCGCTTGCACGGAACGTTTACCGGCAAGTGAGACAACAAAAGTGATGTAAATGTGTAACAATTAATTTTCAAAATGACGAAATGCGGGTTCACTATCAAGTTGTAATGTAGTTTCCCTTGGCAGGGCCTGAACCCGGGGGTAGAGTAAGCTTAGTTACAAGTTAATTAAGCCCTTTATTTCCCAAAGATAGTTTTACGGTTTCCTCATGTAAAGGTTACCGTATACATTAGTTAAGTTTCAGATTAACAGTTTCAAGTCGGACTCTGAAACATGATGTTCCGCACATAGTATAGGTTTAGTCATAGTACTGCGTAGAGTTAATATACTGTGACATGTTTCGATACGTAGCTAGGTCACACGTGTTTGAATATAAGAAACGAATGTATCGATTCATGAAAAATTTAGACGTATTTAAGTAAAGAACCAGATATATTTGTATACTGTTATTTCGAGCAAACACTTAGTTGCACAAGCAGTGCATATTTCCGTCAGTGCAGTTCATAACTAAGGTTGATAAAATGGGCTACGGACAAAGCAAGGAGGACGCATCCCACAATAACATCGCGATTGCAGAGGTCCACAGTGTTACTGGACAAGTTGACACTAAGCTCAACTATTTTGGAATTATCCTCCTAGTTATCTCCGTTGTATTAGTGCTGTTTTTATTATATTTCATCTACAATAACCAATAAGTGTCGAAAATGTATTCAAAGTTGGCTACAGAAGGCGGTAGCTAGAGTGCAACCGGCAACCGTCGTGGTGCACAGGGAGCAGGCCCAGCCCCAACCAAAACAGCAACCAGTAATATATTAAGTGAGGTGAAGTAAAGTGTATCAAAGTAAAACAAACATTATTATTACGGATAGTTTATTGTGTTATGTTGCTGTGTTAAACTAATAATTTATCATAATACATAACTGATGGACCGTGTACTTGTTTTTCACCACCAGGTTATAGAATATAAATTGTACGACCGGGTGACGAAATATTCAACAGTCGCGCATTCCGCGCCGTAAGCGGAACGCGCACCTGTGCGATATTTGATCACCAACGTTGAACATTGTAAAGCCGCAGTCACACAGGCAACAAGTAAAGTTCGATCCCATAAGAGAGATCACTGTGTTAGTTAAGTTTTTTTTTTCTTTTTTGGTTAAAGGGGGAAATGATGTAGGGACACTTTAGCGACGTCAGCTCATATACTAGTGCACGCGCACCGCGATATGAGCTGACTAGGCGAAAAGCCCGCGGTTACAGTGTACGGGCCCCGCTATAGGCAGTCCCGCCCTAACCACCACTCATACAACATCTTTGTATTATATTTAATAAATGGAGTCAGTTAAATAAGTGTTTTCAGTTAAATCATAACCACGCTACCCGCACCACACATATATAGGGAATACTAAACAAACCCTAAAAAGCAAAGAAGTTTTATATCAAATACGATGTCTGAAAACGTATTTATAAATAAATTTAAACTTAAGGACACTACTAAAACATGTGTAACAGAATTATTTACAGATTTAGTCTGTAGTTATGTCTATGTAAAATGTTTTTAAGTGTTTTCAAATCGAGGCTGTATACCGAAGGCTCCTTGCCATACGCGCTTCACGTCAAATTCAACAAAATGGACAACTGACATTTGCATTTTTTATTACGATTTGTACTAATTTCGTCTAAAATGTATTTGTTTCCTCGCAAATGTGATGAGAAACATTGCGTATAACACGGGCGTAATAATATTGCTAACCCCTCCGACTTCGGCGTCGGGCTTCTGATAGACTCTTGTTCGCAATATTCCACTTACGACCCTCGTTAAAAAATGTACTATTATAATCAGTCCCGTGTTGGCACCGATAACAGGACTTTGCCCCGAAGAGAAGAGACGAATACATCGACGAGTTCAGTGTCCGCAAACCGCGGCACCCATTCTGAGTTCAGCCCCAGACCAAAAAAGTAAATGAATAAAAAAGGTTTTTAGCCAAGCCAAATAAGATTAGCACACGCTCACGCACAAATTACGCATTAACAAATAAAATCGCACAAGACTCGTACCTAATAGATGATGTTGACTGCATTGCGACATGTGCTGAAGAGTATTGTGCAATTTTTCTTGTATGAACTTATTTGGCTCGGTTGAAAACTGGCTTCACTATGTTGTTCGTAATGCTTTATCTTGTTTCTATGTCTGAGGAGTTCAGCACGGGCTGAGTTCTCAACACAGGCTTTATTTTATCCCAAGGTTCCCCACGGTGGAGCCGCGTGGGCAACTGTTATAAAAGCGTCATGCTGATAAGCACAGCATTAAGTAAACTACCCATTAAAGTGTATATTTTCTCATCAGGGGCCATCCGTATGGAAACGGCCTTGGGGGCTGGCTGGGACAAACAGGAAACGGAAGTCATAACGGCCATGTTGACTGCTATCTTTTTACGTGACGACGTAACGACGATACTGTAAAATGCATTGTAACTATGCCTAGAGAATAGTCTTTGAAACTTCAATGGACGCAAATTACGAGCCTTGCTCGTTTTCTTTTGTTTTGCGTGATTCTTAGTAAATTACTGCTTGTAATAAAATAAAATTTCATTCACGAGCTCTAGGTTTTTTCAGTTGAAGTGTTTAGTTTTTTTTTAATACTAATATGAAAATTATTTACCATAGATCTATCAAATCAGTACTGAATCGTCATTTATTGCGTGGTAGCACAACATGTTATTAAACAATTGGAGTGGAAAAAAATATTCAACATAGTCTTCACGCATACATTTTAGACTATAGTAATCATAGAAGCTGAGTTAATATTCGATTGATATACAAGAAAAAGCACCATACTCGTACATACATTATTTGCAGGTCGGGTAGACAGATATCAGGGATTTCCACTTGCTCTTCTTGACAGACCCTTCTTGCTTCATTCACTTTCATGATATTCTCCGTACAATGCTCGTCAGTTTAGGGTACCCTTGACCTGATCTTTCCTTACGATTTCTTCGATTCCCCTAAAAAGAAAGATCGGAAGTTAAAGTTAATTGTGCCAATCAAGTATTTTTTGTTGCTCGTTGCCATAGTAACGTCTCTTGGGTCACTCTTAGAACTATGATCTTATGGCGTCTAAATCTACTATAGACGTGTTTTGTTATGTCGGTAAACCCATTCCATCTACTCGTACTAAGCATGATAGGGGTTCAATTTGTCATATTTTTCTAATAAACTATGTCACTGTTGTCTCCTGGCTTACCGGGACAAAATAACAACAAAAACAAGATCATTGACCCAATTATAGATAACTGTCAAATTACAGAAATAGTAGTATATATTTCTGTAATTTTTAGTTGGCAAAAGAAAATTTTCCTGTCAGAGTTACCACAAAATAATCAGTCTTCTACTAATAAAGAATAATAATAAGTAACCCATATTACCCATAATAAAGAGATCGGCTACGCGCTACGCTCGTAGCAGATCCATGGTTTTCCTCGTATGTGACGGAAAGCGGCTACGGCGTAGAAGCCCGCTATACGGGTTCCTGGCAGTGAAAGTGTTAAAAACAAGAACGAGTTCTTTTCTTAGGTAGCTAAAAATGACTGACAAAACTGATGCATTCCGTTCCAAATTTAAAAATTGTTTCTTATTTTAGACAAAGGGACAGGAATTAGGACATAATTTATACCCGCGCCTTGACCTGAATAAATTTAACCAATTACGAAGTTTTCATTGGGAGGTTATCGGGACCCCCTTGATCGTATTCTGGCCGCCATCTTTATGCCACTAACCTTTCAATTACGGGTTCAACATTTTAAGCCGTTATGACCTTGAGACTTCCATAGTCTACGGTCAATACTTACCATCAGACGCTACTTACTTAATACGTCACTAATTTTATCCACTAGCACGATGAGTGTGTGTGTAAGTGAATAAGAATAGCTCTGAATCGGGATAGTTGGCATTCTCAAGGTGACACATTTGCTCAGCAGCGGGCGATGATGGCAGAGTACCGCCCGTTCCCTCTCATCCATGAGAGGAGGCCTGTGCCCAGCAGTGGGACGTATATATTTAAATAAATAAATAAAATAAATAAATATAAGGGGACAATCTTACACAAACCGACCTAGTCCCATAGTAAGCTCAATAAGGCTTGTGTTATGGGTACTAGACGACGATATATATAATAGATATAAATACTTAAATACATAGAAAACATCCATGACTCAGAAACAAATATTCATGCTCATCACACAAATATTTGTCCTGACCGGGATTCGAACCCAGGACCTTCAGCTTCGTAGGCAGCGTCACTACCCACTAGGCTAACCGGTCGTCAGTCGTCATATTTATACGATTTATTATTAAAAATATTTAACACACCGTGACAAAAAATCCGAAGCATGATGAAAAATAAACTAAACAAAAAAACTACTCTAAAAATGAATTAAATCGATATACCGTGACAGACTAGCATCCTTAGCCTCACAGTATCTCAAGCATTCATAACACATCGCACCCAGGTACCCAAGGTCAGGATACACCAAGAGCGCATTTAGTTGTGAGAGAGCACGGAGGTGCGGCGAGTTTCTGCGCGACACGGTACGAGCTGGCGCCACGGCCAGCAAATCTCGTCGTCGTGCCCTGATGGCGATCCTGGGGAGGTCCGGAACAAACGCTGTTGTCCACTAGAATCCCCTACCCGATCCCCCAGGGGAAAAAAAAGAAGCGGGTTGTATCGCAGATACAACCGTTAATTAAGTTTAAGTGGATATTTCTATGTTGGCTATGGAACCCTAATAAAAAAACCGGCCAAGTGCGATTCTGACTCGAGGGTTCCGTACTGAGCAAAACTGTGCTTAAAAATCGTTAATAAGTAAAATGACCTCTATCGGCACCTACCTATTTAAAGGTGGTTTGTTTATCATCGATAATTCGTTGTAACTACATGTGAACCAACTTTAATGTTTCTTTTATAAAATAAACGTTCGTACTATTAACTAGGACGTTTGTTTTTTAGTAAAAAAATACGAAGTTTATGAATTATTAAATTCAGTGTTTTGATTATTTAAAGGAATCTGCTATTATGGTGTACCTACCCGTAAAATATATATCTGAATTAATTCACTAAAATCTGCATAAGTACAGATAAATCGATATATACATATGGCAACATTGACTAACGCAGCTCATTTGACTAGCGATACATTGAAAATGGCGGTCATTACAGCATTATTTTCATGTCCACCACACTAAATAACTAAATAACATTTTGTGATTAACAACTAATGGCAAATAAAGAAGGATTAGAACATGTTACAAACAATTATTTGAAATCAGATTAGGCTTCTCTACAAAAAGTTATTCCGGAAGTCACGTGATACATTTTGAACTGTACCCCTATACAAGAACGCGAGCAAAGAAGTATCCACTTCAAAACGGTTTGGTTGTTAGGTGAACTGTGAAGCGAGCGTGACGCGGTAGCGTCCGGCGAAGCGTCATAACCGAACATTTTTTTTTCTAGTTGAATAATATATAGGTTCCCCTGGGTGATCGGGTCAGGTGATTAACGTAGATAACGTGGAACAAACAGCCGCACAAGTCGGGTCACCAGTTCAGGATATTCAGACTCGCCACCAAGATGATCTGAAATGAAATGAAATGAAAATTATTTATTCGTAACAAACAAATACAAATACAATCATATAATCCTATTTAATTACTTAACTATTTATTTGTTACGAAATGGTCCCGTCTCAGCATAATGCTGGCTCAGGAGCCAGCGCTGGTCTTCCGGCGAGACCAGAGATCTAGATTATCCATGGATCATGATGATCTAGAGAAATATACGTGAGTAGTTCTAGCTAAAGGGATAATGATCTGAAGAGTCACCTTCTACGGCAAAGAGGCTTGGCATTAATATTGTTATCAACCCTATTATTAAAATCATATAAAAGATAAGCAAACAACAGAGATGGAAAAACTAGCGTTTTGCACCCTAACCTAATATAATTTGCAATAAAGAAAAGCGATGTTCGGGCTATAAGGTTTTACGAGGTGCGGCAATCATACACGGCGCATAAATGTGGTACAACATAAGTGTTTGTACAAGCAGGAAAAGGTTTTAAACGTTATTGTACAGCAGAAGTAGCTACGCGTATGAACAAGTCAAAATGATGTACAGACCTGTTCCGTATTACAAGGCAGTAAGCGCGAGTGTAGATTATTTTTTACACAATGATAACGGCAACTTTACACCGCTGAACAGTGGTGCAATTCGGTATTACCATACATATCACTACACTAACTGCTTATTCACCCACCCTCCACCCACCGAACGCGTGTCTTGCACGGCGCGTGTCAGGCGCGATTGAAGCGGTATATTCACACCGCAACGCTGCGCTGCTGCTGCGCCGCTGCCGCGCTGCTGAAGCACGGGCCCGCGCGTCTTATCTCTCTCACTACCAACACATTTACTATGTAACTCACTATCTCTATCACACTAAGCAGCGCGGCAGCAGCGCGGGCACGCGCGGGCCTGCGCTTCACACGCGACGCGCACGACATGCGGCCGCGCTGTGGAGCTGTAACTTTAGCGCTGCTAGCCCGCGCGGGCCCGCGCAGCACACGCGTCGCGCACGACACGCGTTCGGTGGGTGAAGCTGGAGGCCTCTACACCAAAAACGACAAAATATAAATGACACCGGCAAAATCTGCAAAACCCCTTTGATATTTATGCAGAAGAGCTAGCTGTCCAAATACGCGCAGTCCGTGTCCAATGTTTGGTTAGCTGTGTTTCTCGATAGTCGCGACGTCAGTAAAAATGCCTGGTTTTGA
The DNA here is from genome assembly GCA_945867215.1 of Epinotia demarniana. NCBI lineage: Eukaryota > Metazoa > Arthropoda > Insecta > Lepidoptera > Tortricidae > Epinotia > Epinotia demarniana. The sequence continues at coordinate 23,633,396 of OX244273.1, forward strand.
AAGCAATATTTTTCAAGTGGATCTGTGACCTGTAGAGCTCGAAAGCCTGAAAAAAAAACAATTTTTCTTTGAATTTCGAAGCAGTGACTCGACAAAAATATTCAAATAATAGTTAACAAACCTGCTCATAACACGAGAATCGGTTGAGTTGAGCCTGAATACCTTAAAGCCTAACATGCATAACAATATAAACTAATTAAATAGTACAAAAACACACTGCGATGACTGTGTTGCGCAATTTCGTCTTGTCAGGTAACCAACCGCTATAACGTCGGAACTTGACTCTCTTCGGCGAGAATTATTCGTTAGAGGCGGCCGATAGATGGTCTGTTGGAACTCTATATATCCACAAATAAATTAAAATCAACACACAAACAAAAGCAAGATGGCTGTGTGAGTGTTTACTAGCTGATTCTGGGTTAGTGGTCAGATCAGGGCAGTGTGCGAAGAAAAAGCCGGACAAGTTTGAGTCGGATTCGCCCACCGAGGGTTTCGTACTTAATAACAAATGTAAAGTTTTCAGATTTTTCCCCGTACTTGTAGTATAAAACGATATTACTTGCCAAATTTCATAGTTCTGGGTCAATGGAAAATATAAATAAGAAACAAAAACTAAAAAAAATAAATTAAAAAAATTGATTTCCATGGGAGTTTCGAAATGTACGTTTTTTGCGGCATACACGGCCGTATCCATTTTTAAGTTTAACATAGAAATTGGGTTTTTTTCACAGCTTGACTAGGGACTCTAAACTCTAGTATATGGTTTCAACAAAGCTGCTGAAAGAAGCCCCGCTAACGAGGGCTTTAATTTCGAACTATTAATAAAGTTTCGCTCGACCTGGACATTTTCACGTGCTCCCTGAATGATCTCGCTAAGGTCACAATGTTCATATTGTGTTACTTGTAGGTTAGGTGTGTACAATTAAATAATTAATTAAAAATATATTGTCAATGTGTGGTTAAGTGTTCCTGATTTTGTGTATGTTCAATGTTGCTTATTTAAGGGGCTCCCGTCATAAATCAACGAAATTTAGTAGTTTTCATTTCCACACTCGTCCTAGCTTTCCAGATGTAGATATGAGAAAGTTTGATTCCTGTTTAACATTTTTGATATTGAATAGCTTGAAAAATGTTAATACATAATTAGTTATAGACTCTTAAAGAAAGGTCTGTAAAAATACTAAACTCGACACCTCATCCTCATTAAAACGTTTATACACCCGAAACTCATACATACTCATACATACTGAACTTAGATATAATTTTGATATGCGTTTTATATTTTTTTGTGTTTGTTATTCATAAAAATGGACAAAACCTAAAACCCGCAACGTAAGAATGTAGCGGGTGCCTACGCGGGCGACGGGCGGGGGCTCGTCAGTGTCGTTTCGACTCTGACACACGTAGGACGTGTGCCAAATTTTCGCTGCGTTCAGCTGGCTTTATTGGTGGTTGTCAACAATGTCAACTTTATGTTTATTTGGGATGTTGACACTTCATAAAAGGTAAGTTTCTTTCCACGTTTTGCTCCGTTTTGAAATTGACCTAACCAAAATATAATACGATATTTCACACTTACTTGTCACAGACGAAATGGCGCTGTGTATCAATGTTGGGCGAATGTTGATTCATGTCCACGAGTGGTCTAGTGTTCGAACCGCACCGATGATTTTCTTTTTGTGTTTTATTTTTATTATTTTGCAAACAGCAATCGTTTTTTTTCATGTTTTCCGAATACATCAATGTTTCCCAAATCTTTCTAGGAGGATAAAAAAACGAGATGCCCTGCAGGCTTTGAATATGAACAGCGAAGTCTCGGCACAAACGATTTTTTCATCTAAAGACGCAGATGGAAGGATTATCGTTTGGTAATGTATCTATTTACCATTCTTTAATGTAATATTAATAATAAATTAATTAATTTGCAAAATGTATAATTTGACACAGTATCAAACAATTGCGTCACATCTCCATTCAACGTTATATGAATGTACTATCCATACCTACATAATATAACCGTTTTCTCTGATGAAGGTGTTTGTAATTCTAACATTCCTTGTTATAGTTATGAAGAAAGCAACGAAGATATTTCGATGTCGTTGAACACTTTGTACGAAAAAGAAAATACCAACGTAGCTCCCGACGCCGACAACGCCGACACTGGCAATCGTAATGCTGGGTAAGATCTAAAAACCTTTGCCTACGCGGGACATCTCACTCGTCCTTCCGTCCGTATGTCAATTACCAAAATACCTATACATGAGCCATTTTACAAAAAGGTGTACACTCGACTTTAAAAAAGTGATATACATAATCGGGTTTTTTCTACTCAGAATAAGGCACTTTTGAATGTTGTTAGAGAAAAAAAGTGTCCCGAGATATTTTATTCCATTCCGTTACCGTTTCCATACTAAGCTTGTACGGTGGTAACGGAACGGAAAACCGAAAATTATGTGTAACGTTTTGGACAGTTTTCTTCTACTATTAGGTTCAAAAGTGCTCTCGTTTCTGAGTAGAAATAACCTGATTATGTATATCAACACTTAAAAAAAAGTAGTGTACCACTTTCCGTAAAATGGCCCACTTGAGCATTTGGTGAGGGATAATCAACGGTCACTGCAACGGGCAATCGGAAACTGTATTAATTTTAGGTACCTACCTATCTGTATCTATTTTATAAACGAAAGTCGCCGCCCGTGGTTTTCACTAAGGTTAAATTCAAAAAAGCGTAAGTTTTTGTATTTCGAAATATTGCGTACTTTTGGTTATATCTAGTACTGTGAACTGAGGATTCTGTGATTTGGTGAGTCGAATTTCATAAGCTCCGTTCGTAACAAAAGTGTCATGTCGATAGTAAATATAAATACATACATAATGATCACGCCTGTCTCACATTAGATAAAGAACGAGATAAGTTACGTGATTACTGATCTTTTGAACTTTTTAGCATTTTCGAGGAAGAAAGTCGTCCATTAAAGGATCACCACGACGCTTTCGTTTGACATATAAGGATGCAGAACAGATGTATGCGAATGTTGGCAAAATTTTGATTTCAAGAAGATTATTTAGTGAATTTCAGCAATAATTTGAGAAAAATACATCATTACTTAATTCATGATTTGTTTGTGTTTTTTTAGTTAGAAATTTCGGCAGAACCAATTACTACCCCGAAAAAAAAACAATTAATTGAAGAAGGATCGTGGACATCAGTTACTCAAAAAAAAGTGAAGCATTTATTGGAAATCGCAAGCCATGGACCTATGGGCTGTACTTCTAAAGAGCTTGAACTACATGGTGAAAAGCAAAATGGTTTACTGTCAACTCTTACCTTTCGGTGCAAAACGTGCAATTGCAAGTTTTATGTAAATAGTGATTGCTGTGATGAAAATGTTGTAAACCTTCATTGCTGTGCTGTAGCTGGCACGGTAGCAATTGGTTGCGGTCAAGCGCAATTAGAGACAAAATGTATATTGCTGCTGCGTGGTTCAATGAACACAAACCTCTAACGGTAGAGTTCATATTGAAAGATGACGTTTTTCGGCAGAACAAGATGAAAGCAAAATTAACCACATTCTACATGACCCGAGCTGGTGGGCCCACGGCACTCTCGAAATATGCCTATTAGAGATCCGCCACCGATCCAAGAAGCTATAAAAAGGAAGGAAGAAAAAAGTAAGCTCAACAAGCAGCCAGACCGATAATCAACATGGTCTAGCTAACTAGCGACCCGCCTAATATGGCACTATACATCAAGCTGAATCTAAATCGGTTTAGTAGTTCTTAAGTTTATCGCTCACAGACAGACAGACGTCGGTGGCGACTTTTGTTTATAGTAATAGAGAAAAGATGGTAGGGAAGAACATTTATTGATGATTTATAGATTAAGCGGGATTGGACTGTAATAAATCTCGGTTATTCCTACTTGTTACCACCGAGTTCTTACCACTGGTCACAGCAGGGACTTTTTCTCCTTTTGTTACTCCCCGCGTGGTAACAAATGGGGAAGAAAGTAGTTTCCCAGATGGTATCAGATGAAAGAAAAATGATGGAAGGAAGTTACAAGTTGCTTGGTTGGTGGTAACAAAGAGGAAAACCCTTGAAATCTTATATCTATAGTTTAGGTCGGTTAACATAGGTAAGTGCTTCAGAAAAGAAACGTTCTATTTATACAGTGAATTAAAGTGTATATATTACGCACCCAAGCTTGTTTTTATGCTAAACCTTATACAGGTCATCCCAAAAATACCATACGACGTACCGTTAGGGCGTTCATTACCTTCATTAGTTTCTGATTACAAGAAATATAAGTTCGATATGGGGGTGACATTTATCTGCAGTTGACTGTTATTTTTAATGTTAAGGAATTATCTAAGTGTTTCAGGTACAGTCAGCTGCAGAGAAATGTGACACCCTGACTGACCCCCTAGCACACTGGGGAAAATGATTTATTACAACTAACTTATTCTGTTACTTAACTACTAACATTATTACATAGTTTCCGCTTTATGGCAAAAAAAAACCGATATCTACGAGGGTCACATTTGCCCCAACTGACCTTATACTATGCTTTCCGACTGGCAGTAGTAGTCACTGAGTAGACCAAATTATTTTCAATCCACGCGTTACGTGCAACAGGCACGGGTTCGATTCCCATAAAGAGCGTCTTTTTTTCATGACTTCTCAAAGGGCAACCTAAATTATGTCTTCAAATAAATATCTTTTTAAAATCCGGTTGTTTTCAACTTATTGTTCATTAATTTTTATAAATCTATGCGTAAGGTGTACGTGAAATTAAATAAATAAAGGCGCCATCTAGTGAGAAACTAGTCCATACATCACGTTACGTGGTATCTCGGTGATATGCATGTCAGACCGTCCGTGGCGCTGTCATCGTTGGTTATCGTAATTATGATAGCTTGTGCGGGGGGCAGGGTAGCCGCAGGCTCAAGGTCATTCAGAACGGGGACCCCCTTAACGCGTTAGGTACCACCTGTAATGAATGATAGATTTAAGTTGGTTTACAATAAAAAAAAAACAACTCGATACCTCCGCGTTCCGGAGATAGAGGTCTTGACAAACAAACAGACAGACCACGAAGTGACACTATAAGGGTTTTTCCTTTTGAGGTACGGAACCCTAAAAACCACCAATAGGAAGAGATGCGTGAGCGAGGCTGCCAATGCTATAGGTAGAGATATTCCTCGCACACTACCCCGTTACTTTGCACAGCTAAGAGATGGATATCCACCCTTACAGTGGTAGTGGTACATTCTTTGACAACAATACATGACAGGATCAAAGGATTCGAATATAATTTATTTGACCGAAATAACTTTCACATCGCTGTTACAAAGTCCACTCGTAATATCTTGACCTGAAATCCTCGCTATCGATTAAAATATTCACAAAAAGTAACGACTATCTGTCGAATCTCCAATAAACGGAGAATCCTCCCATGCTAATGTAGCAGGATCATACTTAAATGAGATCTTATTACAACTGGGCAAAGTCGGTTTACACTCGTTTTCATGGTACATTTGAATGCCATACGCCGATTTTATGGTAGGTAGCCATTACGGGACACGTTTTGTACGTATTGAATTGATATGTGCTTTTTGTTTTTTCTTGCGATTTTTTCACCGCTACTAAAAGGGTAAAGATGCACATAACCCATTTGATAGAAAGTGGACTGTATAGTACGCTTTCGACACTTGAGACACTATTGATTTCAGGATTAATTGTGTTGACAGCTAGAAAATAATGCAGATCTGCATCTATCCCTTTCTTTAGCGCATCCATAGGACCTCTGCAGACGTCATGGCGACCTTACTCACTACCAAAGTACAAAAAATACCAGCAGTGAACTTAGTGGTGTATTTATTGCTGTGAACTTAGTAAGAATGAATTAATAAATAAGATTTATTTCGAAACAACAACAGCAACAAAAACAGTTTACAATATTCTTAAAACTAAAAGTATATTGTGGTAGATATTTCAAAAAAGGAGCCCACTCAGCACGAGTCGAGGTAGAGGGGGGCACGACGCTGATTTTCAGTGGGTTCTGTAATGAGTACCTACCTACCTAACCTAAAACTATAACATAACTAAGGAATCGCGTATAATAAACAGGCTTACATCTATATTTAATTGCTATAATTGCACAATTCAAGTTATTTACCTTTGCGATATCCAGAAATTAGATTGACATGATAGAAAGTTTAACAGTTAATAAATAGACAGAAAAAATAATGGAACATTGGCGTAGTGTGATTACACGTACCTACCTATGCATTGTTTGCATAATGGTCACTTAGCGTTGGGCTATTCCCATTTGTTCCCGCCTTTTTCTTACCCCTGGGAACGAATAAAATTCCCATTTGTTACCACTGGAGACAACTGGGAACGAGTAATTCCCATTTATTACCACCTGGAACTACTGGGAAAGAATGATTCCTATTTTTTCCCCAGAGGTCACAAATGAAAATGAACAGTCCCAGTTCTTACCTTCCATTTTCACCATGAAAATAAATAACGTAAAGGCCAAGTGCGAGTCGGACTCGCGCACGAAGGGTTCCGTACCATTATCCATAAAAACAGCAAAAAAAAGTTTGTTGTATGGGAGCCCCCCTTAAATATTTTTTTTTAGTATTTGTTGTTATAGCGGCGACAGAAATACATACTTTTGTGAAAATTTCAACTGTCTAGCCATCGCGGTTCTTGAGATACAGCCTGAAAAAAAAAGTTTGTTGTATGGGAGCCCCCCTTAAATATTTATTTTATTTGGTTTTGAGTATTTGTTGTTATAGCGGCAACAGAAATACATAATTTGTGAAAATTTCAACTGTCTAGCTATCGCCGTTCTTGAGATACAGCCTGGTGACAGACAGACGGACAGACAGCGAAATCTTAGGAATAGGGTCCCGTTTTTACCCTATGGGTACGGACCCCTAAAAAATGGGAATAATAATACGTTCGAAATATTTTTTTTGATGTGCTTCTTTTTGCATTAGCACATACCAATGTGAGTGAGTGAAACGCATTTATTTTAGATGCAATTTTCAAGGAATTGAAATGGATATTCCAGTTGAAAATTGAGGCCACTATCATTTATCGACAGAAATGCCTACAATGCTGGGTTGCCTTTGTCATATAAATATTAAGAAGTTAGATTCCGATACTTGCGTCGGTTTTACGAGCAACGGTCCGCCGTTTATAACGGTCTGGTAAAGGATTTAATACCCTGTCGGTTTAATAGCCTCGATGCATTGGTTTGGAGGAAACTTTTTGATAAAGGTTTAGAAGCGTTTAAACCGTGTTGAGTTTCAAATTTACCTTCTTACCGGGTAATGTTGCTACTAATCTCAAGAGCAAATAAAACGAATACAGTTTTCATAGAAATGCAATACAAAATATAAACGTTTTCAAATGAGCAGAAAAAACCTAAAGACCTATCTTATGGTAGGTGAGTAGAATGATTAAAGTCTTGCAAATGAAAGTTGAACCCACTAAACTTAATTACTTGGCAACACTAATCGTCATACGCATACTTACATTATGATCAACAGTGTTTGCTTGTAATTGAGTTCAGTGGGTTCAACTTTCGTTATATTTTTGGTACAGTCAAGTGTAAAAATATGGGTGCATACAACTTACTCATAAATATGTCCCATAACTCTTATGTCAGCGGATTAAGGTATTGGTACTTATTTATGAGAGGATGTTGTCGATACATATTTTTGCACTTGACTGTACAAGCTTTTATTGCCGACTGTACTTTTCTGTAAGTATACCACCATTAACTACTCATTGAGACGATTCTAACGAGCCAAAACTCAACGGAGTTGCGTCGGTTAAGTACTGAATTCCCAGTGCCACCTTCTGTATCCATCATCAGATCAGCTCGATGCAACCATAATATTGAATTGTCATCCAAATTGTACTTACACTTATAATTTAACAATAAATACAATTATAATTTCAGCTCAATCGGTCACCGGAAAGTGTGTCAAATTTAACTTGCAAGATTTGATTACAGACAGACAGCAGGCAGACAGACTAAATAAAAGCTTGTAAAAACATGATTATGATCTTTCAGATAGTTCAACTTCATTCAGCATGCAGTTGTAACTACTGATGTGTGTGTATTTTCTGTTATGACGGCAATGCCGCGGTACTGTCACATCTGCCACACAAATCAAGCCTGTATAGTTACAAGCGCACGCGCACGCACATAATATAGGTACAGCCTCGCACAACACGAGTTACATTCGGATAAGTTGTATTGAAGTTTATATATAAAATAATATCAAGTAGGTATGAAGGTTTAAGATACCTAGACTTACTTTTGGTAATAGGATAGAAGATAAATACTTACTCGTATCGTACATCGCGGACCGAACACACTTCATTCTTATTCAGTCCCCATCCCAAACGAAAACATGCTTTGGGCACACACGACACAGCCTAATTGCCCCCACCCATCCGCAAACAAAATAAAACAAAATAAAAACCTAATTCCAAAAACGGAGCTAATTATCAAGGACACGTAATCCGACCCACGAGACATGTACTTAAAACTGTCACGACCGTTATTCCTACGACCAAAGAAATCCGAGGCAACCCTGGGCGTTAGATTGAAAAAAGTTAGCGCGCTATCTTATTCCCGCTTGTGTTTTCCGAGTGAGATAGCTATCGGTTTCGCGCGATCGCCGCGAATGCGGGCGGGCGAGAATAGGGTTGGCAACTTGGCAGCTCTAATCCCTGTTGATGGATCGTTGTTCTGTTTTTGCGCAAATGAGCCCTGGGCTCGTCCCGTATTTGCACTTGTCATAATTATCGAGATTTTACGTGACGCGAGTAATTGTTTTATAAATCTTTCGTTGTTGTTAATGGTGTTTTAGCCGCGGCAGGGCATAATTAGTTGGAAACAAGTTTGTGACTACAACTGATAGGCCTTTTATTTTATTCGACAAAAGTGGAAAGATGTTTGACAGTATACCACATTCCGTGTCCGTACCATTCTTCCCTAATCGACGCTAGAACATAAGATAAGATAAGATAGCCTTTATTTGCTGAGTTATTTTGTTACATTTCATTTACTACATGCATGCTTATTATATAACTTAAACTAATTTATTTTCCTAATTAAAATTTTTCCTTTTTCTATGCATATTTGTTTTATTTTATTTAACTTCAGCTTGCCTCTCGGACATAGGCCTCTTCCCAAGCTTTCCATTTTGTTCTATCTTTAGCCTCCCTTCTCCATATTTTTCCTGCTTTCTTTTTAATATCGTCCTCCCATCTCATTATTGGTCTTCCTCGTTTTCTTTTTCCCTGTCTTGGATACCATTCTGTGATTTCCTTTGTCCACTTTTCCATTTTTTCCCTCATCATGTGTCCTGTCCACCTCCATTTCATCTTTTTAATGCACCGTGTGATATCCGCCACTTTGGTTTTTTTCCTAATTTTTGTTAGGGAGACCTTGTCCTTCCTTTTTATGTTAAGCATGCTGCGCTCCATGCTTTGTTGGCAGACTTTCAGCTTCTGGGTGTTTCTTTGTGTGAGGGCCCATGTTTGACTTCCATATGTGGCACAGGGAAGTATGCACATGTTGTATACTTTGCTTTTTAGTGTTTGTGGGAAATGCTTGTTTTTCATTACCTCTTGGAGGGACCAATATCGCTTCCATGCACTTGTTACTCTTTGGTCTATTTCTTTATTCGTCTGCAGTGTTGGGGAGATAATCTGTCCGAGATATGTGTATTCTTTTACATATTCGATCTCTTTGTTGTTTACTTCTATTCTGGTTTTTTCACTGTTAGTCATGATTTTTGTTTTTCCAGCATTCAGTGACAGTCCCACTTTTGTACTCTCTGTAGCTAGTTCCTGAACCATCGTCGCTAGAACATATAACCCGAATAAATAAAGTTTTAATCATAGTCACATATTCCAATGCTGATAATAGGTAAGTAGTTATACGTTGAAAATAAAAGCTTATTACCGATAACAATACAAAAATCTCGTAGGACCCAGACTCTCATATGTGTTTAGATGATTTATTTGAGCTTACCTATTTCATTATTAAAAATTAAACATTCCATCCTTTGTGCTTTAATGTCAAAGTGTTTACGTATCAACACTCTCCAGGCTATCAAAGCATGAAGTCAAATGAAAGCCCGTTAGGGGAAAAAAATATTAATCCCGGTAAGGGCATTTATTTGTGTGATGAGCACGAATTTGTTTCTCAGTCGTGGATGGTGTGCATGTTTTCTGTCTTATTTAAGTACGAGTATAGTGGTGTAGTGTTTAAGTGTAGTGTAGTAGTAGTTATATCTATAAATGAAATTAATGAATTTTATGATTTGAGCCATGCGTTTCTGTCAGTGACAAACCCTGTAAGCCTTTGACATCAATGTTTTTTTCAAGTGATTTTTAACGTCTGTAAAGGGTAGGTGGAGTCAAAATTTCGTTAGGTAATTTTTTATAAAAATGGATCAATTGACCCAAAAAAAACTTGTATACTTTAAGAACACGAAACTTCTTGGTTGCTATTTTATGTTTATATTGTAAATGTGTTGGGACGCTACTGTTAAAATGCTTATTTCCTTGTAGAGTTCTCTCACGGATTCGCTTGCTCTCAGGTTCTAAATGGAACCTATCTAATGTGGTTTTTGTTTGTATACATTTTTTTACCAATCTATTGTGGCTTTTGAAGAACAACAAAATATATTATGAACGGGCTGGCAAAGCGAATGACGTTCTCCATTTCAGGTTGGACTTAATTTCTTTCTTATGTCCAGACGCCCCGTCCCGCTCTCCGGATGTCCGGCTGTTCGGCTGTAATTATCTCCTATACAAATTCCTCAAATGATTCTCGTTAAATTTAGTGAGCAGGTTCGATTTTTTCGTCGATCCAGTGATTGGGATATTTTTTAACACAGTTTCGTCAGTTTTACAATTCATTGTAAATGTATCCGTAAATCGATTCCTTTTTATTTCCTACTTTCCTAGGCCTTTGAAAAGCCTCATTCTTTTACGATCCATGCCCTAGAAAACGATATGTCTGTAGTACACTAAACCATAATTTGAGCGTCAGTCACTGACACGATTCTGCCGCTAACTGTACCCGCCAGCGCCATGTTATTACACAAGCGCGCATAGTTGACGGAAATATGCGCTCAAGTGTACCGCGTCTGGCTGCACTGTCTTAGGTACACTCGGCCGCGGTTACTGGTGGCGTGAATACAATTAATCAAATTTCATATGGATGGTCTACAGGCAATCTGAATCTGCTTGGAGATGTTGGTGCCGGTTAAAAAGCCTGAAGTACGAGGAAGAGGTCGCTACACGCCTACCTATGGCGTAATAAGAGGAAGATACAGAGGAGGCGTATGCACGACGGTCACTGCATGCACTGGTTTATACCGGGTGGAAAGGCACGACGATCCCTTCCGCAAATGGGGTATTGTTTAGACCGAGTACAGTATTTCCTCTAAAGAAACTAGGCTCATATTCATAACCGTTTTGAAGTTATAGGCAGTTAACTTTTAATGCAAAATACTGCAAGTGACCACCCTCATTAGGGTCAGTAACATTTTAACAATTACACAAGAGTCAGTGACCTTTATCAATACGTATAAACGATAATTAGTACGTATAGTAATAGTAGGGTTGTCACAGAAGGACATTAATTAATTTTATTATTTTTAATAATTGAACGTAAAAAAAAATCTAAACATTACGAATCGATTTTCCATCACTTAAACTAACCCCCCTTTGCGGGAAGGATCGTCGTGCCTTTCCACCCGGTATTACGAATGATGAATGGTTTGACGACCGCTTCAGCCTAGTTGGTAGTGACCCTGCCTACGAAGCAAAACATCCTAGGTTCAAATCCCGGTAAGGGCTTTTTTTGTGTGATGAGTCATGGATGTTTTTTTATGTATTTAAGTATTTATTTATCTATATAAGTATGTTTATCGTCGTCTAGTGCCCATTTAAGCTTTGCTAAGTTTGGGCCTAGGTCGATTTGTGTAAGGTTGTCCCCTTATATTTATTTAGGTATTTAAATCTAACCCGGAGCAATAAAATAGATAAGAATTTTTTTGCTAGTATTCTTTGCTGCTTTAACATTATCATCATCATCATCATCATCATATCAGCCGAAAGACGTCCCCAGCTGAACATAGGCCTCCCCCAGAGAGTGCCAAATCCACTCGAGAATCTTTCCGCCTCCGCTTCTCTATACAAACTACAATTATGTCTCAGAGAAAAGCTCAATATACAAAACTACATCTACGACCATAAGAGTAAACGCGCATCGTGGGTAGACCACCCAACAAGTTGGACTGATGACCTTTAATATTCTTAATTTAAAACAAGAGAAAAATGACAATTATAACAATGTTAAATTTAAATACGTGAATCGTTGAGTGCTACCTTGGAAAAACATGAATGAGCTTTATGACCACGTATTTAATTATTAATGTTCGCTTTATTCGATCACAAAATAAAAGAGAGAGGGAAAACTAGACCTTATTGGGATTAGACCGGTTTCCTCACGATGTCATACATATCAATATAAACTTATTAAATACTACAAAAGTACACTATAAATTGCGATGTATTGCGCAATTTCGTTGTCAGGTAACCGAACGCGAAAACGTAACTTGACTCTCATCGGCCAAAACTTTTCGTTAGTAAAGCTCGTAAGATAACCATCATAATAATAAATCATTCAATACTAATATTTCATTTATTAATAACTACAACTTAGAAACGTTGAAAAACCCCCGACATTTTCATTTCAAAGTCTAATATCTCAAATAGGCGGCTGAACAGATTTTCATGAAACATGCCTGAGAATACTCGGGATAAAATTAACTATGACACAAAAAAACCGCATTCTAATCGGTCCATCCGTTAGGGAGCTACGCTACCACAGAAAGTTGCACAGATACACAGACGGACACGTTAAACTTATAACACCCCTCTTTTTGCGTCGGGGGTTAAAAACGTATTTAACAGAATTATAGCTTAGTACTAAAATATTATATGAAGAGATACATTTTACAAGGGCCTGAACGGTAGGATACCCTGTGTTTCAGGCAGTAGGAGAGATCAATAGGTATTTAAATATTATTTAAACATAAACTTGCAAACCATTAAAAATATACATTTTAATACAGTACTAAACTTAAGAACTAACCAACATATTTACTATCTAACTAAATCAAGATTCGTTTTTGAGCATTAAATAGGTTCTCTGTGCCTTTACGTACGTACGTACGGCATTCTGTTGGAGGGCATAGGGTTTTCTTACATTTAGCATAGCTGATAAGGATAAGAACTTAGCATTTAACCTTTAAAATGGTTATGTTAAGATGGTAATAAAGAGATTTCGAAAACGACACATATCCCGCGGTCGGTAGTACCAGCCAAGTTGGGCAAACTTGCGCCGCTACTTACCACAACTCCGATAAACAGCAGCCAGCTACTTACCACACCGCTAAACTTGCACTAAACGAGGACTTACTATAGTTAGCACATGTAATTTGTGGGCTATGTACGGTGCTTATAATTAGGTACCAATGCTTTTCGAGCCGTTACATTACCTACATCAGAACAATTCATCCATACCATCCATACTGATCTATACTAATATTATAAATGCGAAATTGTGCCTGTGAGAGATGGGCAAAATGCAATCGACTAACGATTAACAACTAAGATTAACTGAATTAGTTGCGACTGACGATTGAAAACGACGATTGATCAATCTTAGTTGTACAGAGTGCAACTAGTTTAGTTGCAACTAAATTAGTTAGCGATTGATTTCGGACAACTAAATTTTGTTATCGACTAATTAGTTAGACTACTTTTCCACGACTTATGTAAGAAGCAAATTGAACAGAATGGCTATGTTAACAGACTGAATAGAACATCTAAACGGATGTATTAAAATATACTCTTTTGACAATCGTCATTTACGCGTTTAGAGGACATCAACGAGTCCGAGCTCTAGTTTATGTGTTATTATGGCCACCCGCCGGGTCCAGCACCAGATCAGCTCGATGGTGCCATAATATTGCATTGTCATTCAAACATTTCAAATTAAACGTGTTTACCTACATAATTTTAGCTCAATCGGTTGAAGATAAGATAATATATCTGCTTCAAAATAAGTTGCAAGATTCCACCCAAACCAACATAGTTACAACACAACATATTTACGAGTAGCTACAACTACAATGTACATACCTACTCGTAGTTACATATTGCAAGTTATGTATATTGTAAGTTATATAAAAAATGCAAAAACGAGCGACTACCGAATTTTAATATAGATTTAATCGTGAAATTTAGTCGATTGAAATTGCAACTAATTTAGTTGTTAGTCGAACAGTCTCACAACTAATTTAATCGCAACTCGCGACTAACTAGTCGCGATTAAAAAACGACGATTGATATTTTTAATCGATTGATTAGTTAACTAAAAAATGAGTCGATTAATGCCCATCTCTGGTGCCTGTCTATCCTCCCACGTATACCACTTCACGTTTAAACCGCTGAACTGAAAATTAAAATTAGTACAGAGATAGTTTACGTCCCGGGGAAGGACATTGAACAGTTTTTATTCCGGAAATCAATCCCAAATTGGGTGAAATCGACGCGTTAGGCATGAACTCTTATAATAATGTGACCTGAATACACATATAGGTTAGTGAGATATTAGAAATATTTTCTCGGTTATATCCCTGACACCACGTGAATAGATGTTATATTTGAAAAGTTCGATCAAAAGGTTAATAAATAGCTATTAATCGATGCTAAAGTTGGTAGCTGCCACATTTCTAGTTTCAGTATAGGTACCGAATGCAACTACCAAATGCTCACTAAAGACCCGCTCAAACCAATTCACAGCGACACTTCACACGCGACTTGCAAACAGTGAGCGCTCAAATGGATTCCACTCGTCAAGCCGTACGTATTCCGAGGCACCAGCGACTGGGCAAGCGTTTTCATGGTTGATTACGTTCACGTGCAATGCGTATTTGAATGTGTTACGCGCTATTTGTAAGTGTTGTGACACGATGTTCAGATGTTTCACAGAGAGACTCGCTCCGCTAGTTTGTCCTAGCGACAAGAGCTATTTGCTCGGGCGGAGCGAGTCTCGCTCCCACAAATAATACGTGTGTCGCTTATATTAACATGGAATCTCTAGTGGCTCTGTGAGCCGTAAGCCTGGCGAGCCGGTCTTTAAAAATAATGCTAGAGAAAATGTGAATCGGAAAAAAAACAATGTAATTATTACAAAATTTCACGAGATTCGGTTGAGAAATGCGACCTGTAGAGGAAAACAGCTGGACAGCGGGACAGAGGGACACGAATGATTTTTGGCCCCAGCTGAAGCATTAGAACTTCGTTCGCTTCACTCGCTCGTTTGATAAGTTTTTTAGCGAGAACACAGTCGATACCTAGTCCTACTCGTCGGAAACGGGGCACAGCAATCGACTTCACTTTACTGGCTGGCAAGCTGACGCTCGAAATAGGTAGGCTGTTTAATTCAGGCTTCGATTGCAAGGCATGCAGGAGCAGGGGTATGACGATAACGGGGCGCGGAGGAATGAGTTAAACGGTGTCATCGCTAGCTCCCAAATGGGTGAAAGCGTTTTTTTTTTAATTCTTATGTCTCGTCTGTCGGACTAGTCTCAAGCAATGTTTATTGTGTTTTTTTTGTCAAAAAGTTGACGTTTGATGTTTGTGTCGTTTTTATAATCACATAATAAATAATATATTGATAATATAAAATATCTATCTAGAAACACAAAAAAAACATAATAATTATAAACCATAGATTTGTCTTAACAATTACCTATGCCCGATATATAGTTCCTTTTGGTCGAAGAACGTATACAATGTGAGACCTAAACACAAAGGCATCGATGTACATGATAATCAATAAATTGAAATTAAGACGAATCCAGAATACGAGTGTGCAGTATTCTGATACGGCACGTCAAGCACTTTGACCCGACACGGCATACGCATTACGGTGCCGGACGGCGTCAATGCACGTATGACCGGCAAATGAGTACCGTGTTCTGAATATAGTTTCTTGCTTTTGAAGTAAGCCTTGAATTAAAGGCGTTGTTTTAATGCACTGACTTTAATAATGATGACAAATATTCAAGAACAATGATAAACAAATCAACCTAGTTCCAAACTAAGCAAAGCTTTTACTAAAGAGACGATATACATACATAAATAGATAAATACATACTTAAATACATAGAACATACCGATGACTCAGGAACCAATATTCGTGCTGATCACACTAATAAATGCCCTTACCGGGTTTAGAACCCGGCTGTGCTCGTTTGCTGTTCTTTTTTGGATTATAAGCCGTACGTCAATCATATTGAACTGACGGTTTCCGGACAATAGAAAATAAAATTTTAATTTGAGGTGTCAATCAATCCTGTCAGCATCGCGCTGTCGAAGTTCCTAAAAATCGGTTGCATAAATACAACATCCAAAGAACTTGATAGGTCCGGTCGCTGAGAGATATTATCAAACCGCGATTAGAATACACTTGAACACATACGCCGTTTTCGAATTAATACATGAAATGACATTGTCAATGGTAGAGTGTGCACATAAATGAAAATTATTATTTCAGTACCAAGAAGATCTAAAGCTTAGGAAAATAACATAAAATATATACTTTAACTGTATTTAAATAAAATAGAAATAATGTAATATTATTCCCTCAAAACATAACATAATTGTCTTCAGAGCTGTCTGTATCATCACCTGGTACAAATAAAGTAAAATAGATAATTAGTGTGCTTATTGTGTTAAATACACATACATTCACATTTGACAGCATATAAATAGTTTACTGCAGTACCTACCTACTTATATTGATAAGTACTTCAGTACAAGGAATTTCCAAGCCTTTTCTGGCTTTTGTGCCAACGGTACTTTCAAAGTGTATATTCTAATCGCAGTTTGATAATATCTCTATTGCCGTGTATCCTATCAATTAAACATTTGTATTGGATATGTACATAACTCTGTCCTGTCCGCCCTTGTTAATATTACTACAAATTAAATAAAGGCACGCTCCTGGTGCCTTTTCTTTTTGAGTGGATATATTTTGAATCAGACCCCTGACTGTGTGTTATCATTTAGTTGCTGTATTGATTCAAAACAGATACCAAAGTTTCTATCTACCGAGCGCCAACTGAGTTATTCTTCTCCACATTTTCATCAAAAACCCGCCTTATGATAAATTCCTCAAGGCAACATTTCTGCGAGCGCGCTGAGACCGCAGCCTCGACGTTACTCCGCAGAAGGAATTATTTAACACTCGCTTTGAACCTCGTCGGGAAATGAACATTACATGTGCAAAAGTACGTTCTGAATTTAGTGTTTATATGTTTTTGCTGTATATCAAAAAAAGAGGTTTGTAAAATAATTTACTTAAAAACAAAGTTCAAATCTGTGCTAAAAGTGACTTTCAAGTGTGATAACATTTGAAGAGTTAGCATCATCCTATCATCAGATGACATGATGACTATGGGATCACCTCCTGGGAAGGACCGTGAGGTAGGGTACAGCGAAATGTCATCCCGCTCGAATTTGGAGCAGCCCAACTGGGGAAGTACCTCCGCCTTGCAGAAGACCATAGCCATAATAACTCTACTACTCGCTCTGTAGTAGTGTTGTGTTCCTGGAGGTGAGCAAGGCCGCCAGAGCTCCCGAGGATGCGTCGTGTTGAGAGCGAGGGAATTTGTTCCTTCAGCTGTCAACACGGCGAATCCTCAAACATATCTTAAAGGCCGGCAACGCACTCACAACACCTCTGGTGTTGCGGGTGTCCATGGGCGGCGGTAGTCGCTTACCATCAGGTGATCCGTCTGCTCGTTTGCTTCCTATAACATAAAAAAAAGGATACCCTTTCAAACAAAATAAGAATTTTCCAAATCGGTCCAGGCATCTTCAAATAATCGCGGAACACACATAAAAATAAAAGATGCATTGAGAACGTGCTACTTTTTTGAAGTCGGTTAATAAAGAGGTTTGACCGAAAAATATAGTACTTATTTGGCTTTGTTTTTATTTCGTACTGCTAATATTGCACGTAGAACTAATGCATTGTTAAAATTTTGGTAATTAAATATACAGATGGAGTTCATAATTGTTTTCCATCGTTTTTTGTCGGAAACGTTAGTATTTGTCATGCTACTTCAGTCACCCTCAATACTTTTTGTACCAAGACTGACTGAAATAGCAAGACACGTTCGTAAGTTTTCGTGAAAATACGAAGGAAAATACACACATACATATACATCTGTATGTATGTATAAAATAATTAAATATTTGGGGTGTTTAACCTTAAACTTTGCTAAAACACAAACATTTAATTGCTTCACCCCAAAAAACAATAACAATACTCAAACGCTCAATTAACCAAATATTTGTTGCAAACGGCAACTTTGTAAAATATTACTTAATTCGTCGGAAATAATTACCACAGCCGAATTGTGTGGATACCAAGGGGTTCAAAGCCATTCACATCTTTCTGTCAAAGGGCAAAAGGTTCTAAATTGCCCGCGATTTCAGCAGAGTAATCGAGAACCATTTGATTTGGGGTGCAAATTGCGGACTGTGAGAAGATATAATCAAACAAAAACGGCTGAATATTTTTTTGCCGCTGTCCATAAAACTTAACAATTTTCAGTTGACTAAACTGAAACACACACGTAACTCACAGGTTGGGTGGAAGGGATAAGTCCGCCTTTGTACCGACTTAAGCTATTTTGTCTGTATTTTACCCGTGTCTTGTGTACAATAACTTCATAATCATAATAGATCACACCTGTTTACGCAATTTATTGCATTTTATAATTTTAATTCGTCCATGTATCCAGCAGTGGGACGTATATAGGCTGATTTATTATTGTATTATTATTATTCAAATTTTAAACGTATTTTATGAATTGATTATGTGATTGAAAAACATTGATCGTGAATTCAACTGACACAAGAAAAAAAGACACAATTCTGTTTTCATAGTCCATCATACTTTCAGTTTATTATTTCACTAACGAAATCGAAACGCGAGTACCAGACTGGTAATATTCGCGTTTTAGTTCATGTTTCTCACGGATTACACGTTGTGCCGTAGCAATGAAGCATTTCCCCGAGGTAAAAAGTAGCCTTTTGATGAACACATCAGGGATAATGTTTCGGCTTGTAAAAATAAATGAATTTTCAAAACAGTCCAGTAGTTTCGGAGCCTATTCAATACAAACCCACAAACAAAAAATCAAATCTTTCCTCTTTACAATATTAGTCAAGAAGTGTAGATTAAACATACAATACTAGAACCATGCATCGCAACTCTAATAAAGCGGTTAAATGCGAATCTGATTGCTTTATATCGATCAGATTCGCATGAGGTAACTGAAAGTTTACATATCCATCACGAACGCCATTGACTCGGCAAAATCTTAACTGCGTATAGCAGATTTTATTATCATGCAAACAGCGCAATCTATCGGTACGTCTTATTAATTATTACTTGCAGCGATAGTTCTTTATCACTTGCAGCGATTTTGATATTGTAATTGTAAGAAACCTTATTATATTGTGTCGTTACCTTTATCGTCGTCAGAATGTAATTCTATTGTTTATGAACGAAATGTTTCTGTTTTGATTCCTGAATGATCTTCTGATTTTGAGTAGTAGGTACGTATTCGGCGCGGCGATGACTGAAAAGGCAATGGCTCGGTTAGAACGTTTAATTTGCGCCACATCGCCATTAGGCCGCGTCGGCGCACTTTACGGTTCAACTTAGGCGCGTCTCTTACTAGTTCTACTTTAACTTTTACTGTCTTGGGCCAATTTTACGTGTCTCTAGGGAGTTTAACTGTGTTGATTGTCCCTGTTTTGAGGGCTGTTTTAATTGGTTCCAGCGTGTATTTCCTCTCGCAATGTCACACATTTGTGAAGTTAATGATAAGTCTGCCGGCATGACACATTCTATTGTAGCGATAAGATATTCTTAAATACGTGCTTTAGATTAGCCATAGATTAAGTGCGTGCGAGATGTATGAATGATTATGCATGTAGCTACTTATATGTATACTGTGCTCATTAATGAATAAATAACCATTGTATTAGACAGTACCTCAGAGTGTCTCTCTGAGTGTGGACTGTCATAAACCCCTCTGGGGTGCAGTCCACACTCACTCTCTCTACTCCCCCATCAACATCGTAATTATTGCCAGGAACTATCGTCCACCATCAACCACTGCCCGGCAAAATAAGTAATTGAAATAAATAACATGATTGATATCGTAGCCCTGTAGCTAGGTGGCTGTAGCATTTGTAAGGCAGTGGGCAGGGATTGAAAGAGAAAGGCTGAAAACTGACTTCAGTGGCATGCCATGAGACCGGCCTATGTGGACCGACACAGGCTGAAGAAGAAGAAGATGATGATAGAGAAGACGAGTGCTTAAAGTTCGTATTTCTACTTAGATAGAGAACCGCCCAGTGGAATTTGGTCGCGTAATTTGTGGTCTCTGTGACAAGTCTAACTCACCAAAACAATGGGATTTCAATGAAACATCAAAAAGGCAAGCAGACATTTTGCACAGTCGTTGATAAAATTGCTAATTTCGGTGAAGATAAGTAAAAATACCGGCGGTGCAGTTTGGGAATCGAACCCGGTGTGTTTGGATTGCCTGTACTGCGTATTCTTTATTGCCACTGTTATTTTAGAATGCTTCTGAACATTATAATTTTGCGTTCTGTATCGATTTTGCACTCGTCCATTATATAGCGGCACTTTTTCTATTAAAACAACAGCATATATTTTAAATGGGGAAAAGTACTTTAAACCAACCATTACCGCCATTTTTTGTTTAATTGTTATCTTCAACAATTACGCATAAACGATATTATTTAATTTATATAACAAACAGTAACTACTTCAGTCAGTATTGACGTCTTTTTGTTATCTTTCCTTTTCTTCTCTTTGTTAACTAAAACAAACTGACGCGTGACGACCGCTTTAGCTTAGTTGGTAGTGACCCTGCCTACGAAGCAAGAGGTCCTGGGTTCGAATCCCGGTAAGGGCATTTCTTTGTGTGATGAGCACGAATATTTGTTCTTGTGCCATGGATGTTTTCTATGTATTTAAGTATTTATTTATCTATATAAGTATATTTTATCGTCGTCTAGTACCCATGGTACAAGCTTTGCTTAGATTGGGACTAGATTGATTTGTGTAAGATTGTCCCCAATTATATATTTATTTATTTAAAATATAGCTAAAAAACACAAACCCTGAATGTAAAGAGAATAGCACTTGTAAACCTCCCTCAAACGTAACTCATCCATATACACCGTTCATCAATAAGCCTCAAACCATCATAAACTTTCCGCTGTCATACAAAATGTAAATGGTACGTTTACATTCGTATGGACCATAAGCCCGCTGTACAGCAGTAACGTATCGGCGCGTGCGATCTTGGCACTTATTACGTTGCGATAGAGTTGGCGATGGCGGTGTGTTTTCAAAGACACACCGAGATTCGTTTTTGTAATATATTTAGGTTACCGGTTTATTCTAAACGTTTCAACAAATATCTTTCAGGGATGGCTAACAGGACAAACAAAGTTGTCCAATAAATAACTAGTAAAGAGAGACACTTTTTGGTTCCAATACATTGACTTTCGACACATTCTTGTCAAGACTATAAGCTAATATTAGCTTTATGAGTCATAAGCTCTGTGAGCTGTTGAACTAGCGAGAGTATTTATTCCGAGAAAAAGTATTTTATTTTTATTTTCAATAACGGAAATATATTTAATTAACAAACCTAGGCACAAATTTTCACAAGAACAATCGTACGACAAAGCAACCTGTAGCGGAAAACCGCTTAACAGCTGGACAGCCATCCATCTGGAAATACGAAAGATTTTTTGCCCAAGCTAAAACTTGAAACTTTGTTCGCTCCGCCAGCTTATGTAAAAGTAAAGCACCACTGTGCCTAAACGAATTTAAAAAGCAACATTAATATCATCGAAATCAAAACTAATGATAATAATGATACAATAGGCAAGGTGGGCTAGTAGAAAATGCTTTATAGCATTAAGTCCATCTTTTGTATTATAAGTATTTATTTAGTGCATAAAGAATAAATTAATGAATACATGATAAATGTTCAGATTCTAACAATAATAAAAAAAAACAATAAGTGATATAATTTACTTTAAAAACAAAGTTTTAACCGACTTCAGTTTAGTACTCCGCCAAGCCACGAGAACATTTCCACTGTTTTTTTACAATTTACCACATGAACTGATTTGCGATAGCAAATGCGTTGATTTCTATAGAAAAAAACCGAATCGCTGTATGTGGGCCGATAATATTTGAGGACTTCCGTCGATTCCCCAAGATCAACATGGCACTTCATTAGTTCCTATTTCAACGGAATCTTATCAGAACCTGTGACGTATTTTTGCACTTTTAAATACATAATTGAGGAATTCCATAAATCACCATCAGTTCCACTCCACCATTATGTATGTATTAATTATGTACTTACGAGTTAAAAACCACAAAACTCTTCAGCACGTGTCGCAATGCTGTCAAGATCATCTTTTTCGCGGTTTCTGCTATTTAATTTGTTTATGTGTGCTAAACTTTTTTGGCATGGTTGAAAACCGGCTTGGCTAGGTTGTTCGTCATGCTCCGTCTATTTTTTTTTCTTGGTCTGAGCTTAAAACTCTCCAACTTATTTTGTAGGCAATGTAACATTCGCTAGAATGCTGTACTGTATCAGCGCCTTAAGAGAAACACAGCAGTCTTAATTCTCCCATAGAACATAAACAACAGAAAAACACCCACCAATTTGCAAAAAGGACATGCACAACAAATCAAAAAGTTAAACCCTTTCCTCACCGCCATGCCGAAACGTTAAAACCCGAAATCGCACATGTAATACAGCCCGTAACTCCGCGCCATAAGTCATCGAAGTAAATCGGGCCGAGCATAAATTGTACCAAATGTGATGTTTTCGCATGTTTTATGGCTATCGAATAAACGTGTCGCTTGATTGCTGTTCAATAAAACGGAATCAGGAGTTATGGCTGAAACATCATGGAGAAACAGCACAGTCTATTTGGGGTGGATAGTCTTATTTTTAGAGTACGACTACATCCTAATGTGTAAGAACAATATTGGGTATCCAAATTAACGGTTTTTATAATTATTTATTTATTTATTTTTATTTATTTATTTAAGCAAAAACTTGAATCTATCATTACAGGCTTATTACCTAATGCGATAGACAAGTGAATAATAATAACGAATACTAGCACATTATATACAATAAATTATAAATACAGTTACTGATTATAGCACAGTACAAACATAGTGGCCTTTGTAAAGTCGTTCAGGGAGCATGTAAATATGTCCGACTTAAGTGCGACTTTACTAATAATTCGAATAGCCCGTGTTAGCGGTGCGTCCTTCAGTAGCTTCGTACGCGCGGCGAGCTCGGCCAGCAGCGGCGGCCAGCAGCGGCGGCCGGCGTCGCCGCCACACGAACCGGTCCGGCACGTTTAGCGCCAGGGCGCCCGCCACCCCGATAATGTACTGTATACTCGTAGTGTCCGACCGAAACATGTTTTATTGCTGAAACCGAAGGTTCGGTTTGTTTACACTTTTATCATAGGTTTTTGGGCCGAAACTGGCCGGAACCAAAACCGAAACTTTGGTCACACACTAACTGTATATAATGTGTATTGGTATTATTACCACACTGGCCCAAAAGAAGGGTTATGTTTTTCGAGCGATGGAAAGAACGACGATCCTTTCCACAAAAGGGGGATTGTTTAGATTGGGTACTGTATTTCCTCTAAAGAAACTAAGCTCATATTCGTAAGCGTTTTCAAGTTATAGGCAGTTAACGTTTAATGCAAAATACTGCATGTGACAAACCTCATTAGGTTCAGTAACATTTTAACAATAACACAAGTGACAAGCGACAACATTACCATCCTCACTACTTAGATGGTTGGCAGTCCCCAACTGTGCACTTCTCCAGAAACTTCCTGCCTCGCACAGCTAATCTGTGGAATGGACTGTCGCCTGCGGTATTTCCGGACCGATACGACCTTCAAACTTTCAAGAAAAGAGCGTACACCCATCTTAAACGCCGGTAACGCACTCACAACACCTCTGGTGTTGCAGGTGTCCATGGGCGGCGGTAATCGCTTACCATCAGGTGATCCGTCTGCTCGTTTGCCTCCTACCACATACCTAAAAAAAAAAAGTGACCATTATCAAAACAATAATATAACTAACCATAGATAAATTGAGATTAAGGGCAGTTATACATGCAGACTATAATATTTTCGTAATCATGAAGTATCACATTACACTTACATGTAGGTAGATAGTACGTAGTAATAGTAGGGTTGTCACTAAGAAGAACGTTAATAAATTTTAATATTTTTACCAATTGTTCGTAACAAAAATCTAAACATAACGAATCGATTCTCCATCATTTAAACTAACCCCCCTTTGCGAGAAGGATCGTCGTGTCTTTCCACCCGTTCAATAAGGCTTGATGCATTTAATAGGCGCATGAGTCGTCGTTGGAGTAACACATCTATAATATTTGAAATAAACAAGTGGGTTTTTTCAAAACTCATTTGATTTCACTTGTTAGTGAATCAACTAGAATGAGCCGTTGCCAGTTTTGCCATTGCCAGGATACTGCTATATTTTATAACTTTTTACACGACTTTTCGGTAGACAAGAAATCTAATATTTTATTCGGGTTGGCAGTTACTTGTTGCTGGCAGTTAAAAAATTAAATTATGACAATTACCCTTGATAATAGCGCTTAATCGTTTTTTTAAGCTTCCTATGTAATACCACACACAATGCTGTTTACGGGTTGTGCAATGTGAATTTTATTAATTTGTGTGTGACTCTGACGAAACATTCGAACGCCAACTGTGAATATTTCTACTGAAAAACGCATTACATTCATTAAAGGAATTGATTAAGAAATGTATCGTTGTTAATATTTTTTATTTTTTCGTTTTTTATGGTATAGTTTGTTATCTGACGTTCTTTCTGCGACATTAACTTAAGTAGTCATTTATTTACTTTTGCCTGTTATTTAATTACGACTATAATTAAATCAAATGAAACTTGACAGGTTATTGCAATACTTATTATAGTTGACGATCATAATATACATTCATATAGACTAAGCTACTTAGCTTTAATTTATATTGTAACTGTATATTGTGAAAAAAAACCATATTTAATCTTTTTAAATTTATTGTACTTAAGATTCCATATTTTTATTACAGCTTATACTTGTGGTACTTTCAGCCCCGAAAATATAAGTTCGTATGAAAGATGCATTCCGTAGGTACACTTGAGGTATAGCTTTAGCTATAGAGTTGTAACGCAGTTAGTGCAGTTAAGTCAGCCCGGCCGCGTCGCTCGGTAAAGAGTGGCTAACCCAATTACTAGCCGCTCCCGGATTTAACTCGCTGTCCTAGATGCCAAACCACTTTAGCGATAAAATATGCATCTAAAGGCTTGCGCTGGCCTTGGGCACTAGTTCTAACATTTGACGACCGCTTTAGCCTAGTTGGTAGTGACCCTGCCTACGAAACTAGAGGTCCTGGGTTCGAATCCCGGTAAGGGATTTTCTATGTTTTGTGTGATGAGCACGAATATTTGTTCCTGAGTCATGGACGCTTTCTATGTATTTAAATATGTATTTATCTATATAGATAAATACATATTTAAATACATAGAAAGCGTACTTATATAAGTATGTTTATCGTCGCCTAGCACCCATAGTACAAGCTTTGCTTAGTTTGGGGCTTCGTTGATTTGTGTAAGATTGTCCGCAATTATTATTATTATTATTATTTACTTGATTAAGTGAGAGCTACGGTAGCCTAGTGGTTCAGCCATGCGGCGGTCGTGGTTCCGAATCCTAGCTCGAACCAATTACTTTTACAGTACATATGGTGCTACTTTCCCGCACTAGTGCGGAAAAGAGCACTTTTCGTGCATACGTCGAAACTTTAAAGAGCCATATGTACAGTAAAACGTTGTACGATACACGTGCAAATAGGTAATTCGCAACTCGCGTCGATTTAAAACACTCCCTTCGGTCGTGTTTTAATTTATCACCACTCGTTGCGAATTTCCTATTTTCGGCACTTGTATCGTAAATAACTATTTCGGACGGAGCTTTTGCCGTTAGAATTTCGGTGAAGGATTAACATCGTGAGGAAACCGGTCTAGTTTTTCCTCTGGGTTCAAAGGCCAGATGGCAGTCGCTGTCGCAAAACTAGTACCTGTGCTAAAGGGATTAGGTGTCAAAGCGGACCCCGGGCTCCTTTAGGGCACAACCGAGAATAATTAAGTGGGGGCTACTTATGGCTACCGTGACCCAAAGGAGTTCATTTAGATATTCATCATCTAATGATGTAATGATTCAATGTACGTCCCTCTTCGTAAACATATAATTTTGGAACACAATCAACTATTGCCAGCCCTTTTATAAAATAACATGTTATTTTAGTTATATCAAGATGTCTTGAAATAACTAAAAATAGAAGAAAGAAATCTTAGGACACCTGAGGGATTCGTTACGTTTCCAACGCTCGTAAGGACAGTCCAACAGCCATTTTCAATATAAAAAATACATTTAGACCTGTCTAACGTTCATAAATACGTGATCAAACTGCTGATAAAGGATGAGCATAACAATTTAGAATGTACGGAGGAGAAAATAGAAAAAATAGAAGGAGGCACGTTGGCCGTTGGGGCGGAAAGGTTCTCGAGTGGCGACCACGTACCGGAAGCGTGGGTAGGCCCCCACAAGGTGGACTGATGAGCTGGTAAAGGTTGCGGGAGTCCGCTGGATGCGAGTGGCGCAGGACCGGTCACTTTAGAACTCTTTGGGGGAGGCCTATGTCCAGCAGTGGACCTCTTTCGGCTGATATGATGATAGTGACGATGATGATAATGATGAGAAGGAGGCAGGGGAAGATAGAGACGAGCATGCAAGCATCAAGCCAAAGAAAAAGTAAACCATTATATCCTATCAGGAACTCAATGCTCAAGAAAATAATGTCCTATTCGTCAAAAAATCTAAATATCAATTAGTCCATAGGGCGATTCGTTATTTGCATGATTCGATTTTAGACGTTTTTCAAGTCGAGTTTCAAGTGTTCTTAGTCTACAGTATAATAATTATACTGTAGACTAAGAACACTTTATCTCTACCATCAGGCAGGCTGTATGCTTATGTGCCACCGTCATAGGATAGAACAGCCTGAATCATATGTGACAAAAGAGAACATTCCAGTCATTTTAATTTAGAATTTAACATACTTTTTGTTCGCACCTGAGTGTACTTTCATTCATTATATTAGTAACGTTACTCACTATTGCACTGACTTGATTTGCATTGACTTTACCTGCGTACGACATGGGGTCGTTTAGATCCGACGCGTTACAACTATATTCTAGTGCGTTATTGGGTCGAAAAGATCAGTTGGGTATGCTCTTGAGTGATTGAGAATGTCTACGTTGTTATGAAGATTCATGAATATGTGCTTAAAACAACAATATTATATTCTTACATAGTCAACCTAGTCAATATTAAAATCGCAGGTAGATTCACTTTACGATTTCCCAGAAAAACATAGAACAATCTGTCGGATCTTTTCAACCCGGTATCCGCACTGAGTGTTTACATTGTCGACCTTTTTTTAGTGTTGGAGGTAGAAATAAAATATCGATATCGAAAATTATGTATACGATACGAAATACGAAAACAGACTAAACTTATATGATACTTACACAATTAAATGCAGCGGTTACGATAATGCCACAATGTAATATGTAATCTGGTAATTTAATATTATATAGACGACATTTTGAACTTATGTGATAAGTTGGCGGGCTCGTGTAAATATTATTTCAGTTGATATTTCGCTTACCAACTATATTCTTTGGCAGGTACTACCTTTTCTTTCTTTTTCACCGTCTCATGATCGTTCTCATTCTTATCGGACATAATTAACATTTTCCGTGATCGCTTCATGATCGATCATCTCTGTGCAACAAATTACCACTTGGACTGCACTAGCTCTACTGAACTTCCATCTAGTACGGCTACCGGGTTTACCGGGCATCGGATCTTGAAGACCCGGTGGCCGTACTAGATGAAAAAACTTTCGCTCTGGTCGTCATGTGGTCGAAAGTATCCGATGAGTTTTTATTGTGTCAATCGCCTAATTTCGAGTAGACATTGACAAAACACTAACTGTCCCTTTTTGACTCGTAGTAAATCCAGAGATATCTATCCCGCACCAGCGTTTGGAACAGCAATTTCTCCCCCGCACCGGAGTTAAGTTCTACATCGGATACTTTCGATCCGATGCCGTAGTGAACGTGTTAATGTCAACCAACTCAAGAAAAAGTAAGCCTGGCCCATTGGAAAATTTAGCTCAAGAACTACCTATAGACTTATAGTAAATGACACATCATCAGTTATTTCAACTGCCTGCCTCATAAAATGTAAATGAAAAAAATTGTAGCTATCATTTTCTTAATTCAGTTTTTTTACCTTTTGACATGGTCAATAGGGTACCAATCAAATATCATAACATAAAGGAAAAACAGAATTATTCTTCATGCATAATATAATATAATCATTTTGCGTTTAGGTAGCAAAACGGGGATGGCAACGAAAACTAAAATTGTTGCTCTAGTTGGATCTAGGTCTAATCCTGCGCTGTGAGTGAAAAATTAGATCTGCCAGTGTATCGGACATGCTGGTTGTAATCAAATTGCTGGGGATCAAGTTATGAGAGCTGGATTACTTTTAGCTACGAGTATAAGGCCTTTTTACATCAGCATCATTATATCAGCCGAAAGACGTCCCCTGCTGTACATTGGCCTACCCCAAAGAGGGCCAAAGTGACAGCTGCGCCACCCGCATCCAGCGGACTCCCGCGACCTTTACTAGGTCATCAGTCATCAGCAGATGTATTCACCTACACTGGCCGTGTTGGTACTGAAATGCTCCTAGTTTTGGTTACTGCAAGACTTTGGGACGAAGTAGTAAAACGACGACCGCTTTAGCGTAGTTGGCAGTGACCCTGCCTACAAAGCAAGAGGTCCTGGGTTCGAATCCCGGTAAGGGCATTTATCTGTGTGATGTGCAGGAATATTTGTTCCTGAGTCGTGGATGTTTTCTATGTATTTAAGTATTTATTTATCTATATAAGTATGTTTATCGTCGTCTATTACCCATTCATAGTACCTACAAGCTTTGCTTAGTTTGAGACAAGATCGATTTGTGTACGATTGTCCCCCCTAATATTTATTGTTTATTATTATTATAAAATAGTGAAATAGTCCACTGTGGAAAAAAAATGTTTTCAGAAACACACCCAAGGGAAATATTTTTAGGAACTGTGGGTAAAAAAAACATGTTTTGACCTCTAGTATATGCATTTGCCAAATGGCTAAACTGTACATCGATTTGCGGTTTTTTTAATCATCGGCTTACAATATGGCCACAGGCCTCCTGTCAGGGATGAGACGGAACGGGCCGTAGTCCCCACGATGGCCCAGTGCGGGTGCTATTATTTTAAATATCACAATAAATTGGTTGAACGAATGACTTGATAAATATTTAAATCGTGCGAAATAAAACACACAAAACATACAAGCAAAGGATGTTTACATACGATACATGCAAGTCAATATACGTTTTTGCACAAAATTCGCTATTTAGCTTGTAACTGTGCTCTTCTCTATTATAAAAAAATTGTAAGTGAAAGTTACATTTAGCATTCGCTCTACAAGCACACTTGGACGCCAGCCCGTATCGATTTTATCCAACGAACTCCCTTTGCCTTTTTGCGTCGTATTAGTACGATCAGTTCTTTCACCGTCGTCATAACCTGCTTGTGAAACTCCACATTTAGGATGTCAGAGACAACGAAATTACTACCTACTAGCAGGCTTGGCAACTGTACAGACAAATTTAATATTCTAATCATACAGGGATTTAGGTTTGCGTGTGTGTGTGGACTTTGTCAAAAATAAAGGATATAAAGCTTTAGATTTGAGTTTAGGTACTTTAAATCCGCTCATATTATTGCATTAACTATTGACCAAATGAAAGGGGATGGGGGGTATTATCTTAACCGCACCGCATGCGGGAACATATTTATCATTAAATCTAAAATCAAATAATGAACCATATTTGTAACATTCAATGACAAACTACACTTCACATTATACCGTTTGGGTTTAACAAATTAATTCTAAATCTCACAGGGGTCCATAGGGGTGGGAAGTTATTAAGAACTTTGTCACCGATTATGCATTCAAACCCGGATATCCGTTAGATACAACTAACTACTTGAGCTCCGGCTACACCGGGGGTATACTGAACTGAACGTTATTAACTGGAGTCAGTTTGGCATTTGTTGTATAATGTGATTTGACATGATAAATGTCAAAAATAAAGAATATAAACTTATGCGGTGTTCGTAATCTCACGGCTATAGCTGTTAAGCTATATTAACGAAAATATTTTATTGTAAGCGATAATTAAATAGTAATTTAAAATATAACAAATCCCAGCCGGCAAGACAATTGAGATTAAAGCGACATACTAAGTAATCCTGTGTGCCATGTAAAGAATTTGAATTTACGGCGTCCCCACTGCAGCGTGCAGTCACTGGCCCTGCACTGAGTGTTATCAATGACATGATAAGCAACCGACTTTAAAAATAAGGAGGAGTTTCTCAATTCGGTTTTTTTATTTTTTTTTATTTGAAATTTTGGTACATCAACCAGAACTTCGTCATTTATGAACCGATACGTAATTTTTTTAGGGTTCCGTACCCAAAGGGTAAAAACGGGACCCTATTACTAAGACTTCGCTATCCGTCTGTTTGTCTGTCACCAGGCTGTAACTCATGAACCGTGATAGCGAGACAGTTGAAATTTTCACAGATTATGTATTTCTGTTGCCGCTATAACAACAAACTAAAAACAAAATAAAATTAATATTAAAGGCCCATACAACAAACTTTTTTCTTACTGTTTTTGTAGATAATGGTACGGAACCCTTCGTGCGCGAGTCCGACTCGCACTTGGCCGGTTTTTTTTTGTTTGTAAGTATACGCTTGCAGATAAGTCCCATTTTTATCAAAAATCCAGTTGGATGATGGGATTCATGAGGAATTGAGGAAACTCAACAAATATATTAGGCACGTGTGTAGTAATTTTAGTATTCTCTCTTAAAACTCGTGTATTTACACCCGAAAATCACAAATGTGGTGAAGTGGAACTGATGTTGAAGACGACAGACTGACATCTGTCAGACTGTCTCTTGGAACTCCCCAATGATTTACTTAAATCTGTAAAAGTACGTCAGAGACTGTGATATGATTACGTTGAAATAGCAACTAATGAAGTGCCTAGTGTCTAAGAAACACCTTTCTGAATTGACGGAACTCCTCAAATATTATCGGCCCACCTACAGCCATTTATTTTTATTCTGTAATAATCAATGTTCATGCGCTCAATCATGAGAGGAAGCCTGTGCCCAGCAGTGGGACGTATATAGGCTGATGATGTGATGCGCTCAAAATGGTACCTACGTCACCTTTTCGGGGGCCTGCAAACGCTGCGTCTGCGTGTACGTGGTTGCCTTTCGAGAACCTAAGGTTGGCCTCATGTATAATATTTTAACGAACAATAATATAATTATTATTTTTAAAATCCAGTATCTATTTCCGAAAATAGAATAGCTAGTACCACGCTTAATTAAAAAAGTTCATGTTTTTGTCCGTTTTCCGCCCACACTCGATACTTTCGTTCAAAAGGGGCAGCGTAGGCGTTTCTTATCAAAGAAATTCCCATTTTAACCGGGGAACTTACATAAAGGGAAATAGAGAAAATGTGTACCTACCTGTTTTGTGATTTTCTTATTAAATTTGTTTATTGTTACGAAACAATGACTGAATAGTGCAGATAATCAAACAGACATGCAGGTGTCATAATTTTGTAAATTCACAGGATTTTTAATTCAAGGCGTAACAAACATAACAGCGTCTTGCCGTAGCAACTGTGATGTCGTATTTTCGGACGTGTCTATCCAAACTTATATTATAAATGCAAATTTGTGTCTGTCTGTTATTTCTTTACGTTTAAACTGCTTAAAATCGTCCCCGGGGTCATCGGTTCAGCGGGTGGGTGGTTTAGGCTTAATGGGGTAACAGATAGACAGACACACGTTCACTTTATAATATTAAGTAGTAGAGTTTCTTTGATCTTCCATCGAGGTACGGTAGCCTATTGGTTTAGGCGTGTTGCGTGTGGTTTCGTATCCCAGCTAAACGAAATTTTCGATATTTATGTACTGCTGAATATCATTTGATATTTTAAGCTTTTCGGTGAAGGAAAATCATTAGGAGGAGACCTGCATACATCTGTGAAGAAATTCAAGAGTGTCTGTGAAGTCCCTAACCCGCATCGGGCCAGCTTCGGGACTACTGCCCGTTCCTTCTCATCCATGGGAGTACGCCTGGGCCCAGCAGTGGGACGTATTATACAGGGTGCCTATGACCTGGGGGCTATAGATCTGTGAAGAAATTCAAGTGTCTGTGAATCTCTAACCCACATTGGGCTAGCATCGGGACTACTGCCCGTTCCTTCTCACCCATGGGAGGAGGCCTGGGCCTAGCAGTGGGACATATATACAGGGTGCCTATGACCTGGGGGCTTCAAATTCAAGATTCGATTCTGCCCGTCATACTGAACCACTATTCTTCTGCAACTTTGTAAAATAACTAATATTCCTATAATCGTAAGTGTTTGAATTTAATTGTAGAGCCAGCATCGTATAGTTAGGAGCAAGCAGTGTAGCCAAATATATCGATACACTTTATTCTTACAGTAATGAAGACGTGTACCGAACTATAAGGCTATTTTGGCTGCTACTAGCTATACCATGCTGACTGTACTGGATTACCTATGTTTGGCCTAACAACGTTTTGCCTAATTTCGGGTTACCTAATTTTATTTAGACTAGTCTTGTTTCATTTAATAGCTCGTTAAGCCCAATTTTTATTTGAGTGAAAATCATTTTGTCTAATACTCACTTCGCTTTATTTTATTTTGCCTAATTTCATTTTACCTAATTTTTAGTTTGTATAATCTTATTTTGTATACTATTTGACTGACATCATTACATCATCTAACATACATTTCGCATAATTTCATTTTGTCTTATCAATCCCCGTCCTCCACTCGCATTCTAGCCAGAAACTAATGTAGGTTTCGAATATATAAGTAAGTTGCCGGCCGCTACCGTGGCACGCTCGCTTCGCTCGCTCGGCTCGCGCGCTGTGGTTCCCAGTTCACCTAACACTCCTCCTCGCTTCGCTCGTCGTCGTACCTACACCTACCTAACTGTGCATTAGAAGAAAGTAGCATTATATCATTTGTTCAGTATAGAAAATATTCATTACCTGTACGTAAAGTATGTTATATGAAATGTTATAACATCAAACGATCATTATATAATACTAGCCGGGCTACACAATTTTGGCGGATGCCGATGCGGATGTCTGCAACATCAATGTATTGCAAATACGGCCTCATTAATTGACATCAATGACAGTGACAAGTACGATAGTTAAACAAATGGATTTTATCCTACAGTGAAAAATAAATTAAAGTATAATATAATAATGTACTTAATTAAAAGAACATGTTTTTTGGTAATTTACATAAAATTTACGTTATCACAATGACTAGAATAGACGGCGGTCTTTACAGCCTTTTACCATACTATTTGAAACAAATGAGCCACCTGTTTTTAACGCCTTCTTAATTTCAAGCAATAAGGCATTCCGTGAGATATTTTGACTTCTCTTCCAACGGGAAATACTTGTAAATAAAATACAACTCTGTTTTGAGGTAATAAAGTTTAAATTGCAAATTGTTGTTCATTATGAGGGCCGCCTGTGCTGTGTTATGGCAAAACGTTATATCTCAAAAGCGGTCCTTATCGGAAATATGCTATTCGGATATTATAATATTTATTTATCGACGACCTCTGTAGCTAAGTTGGTATTGGTAGTGACCCTGCCTACGAAGCCAGAGGTCCAGGGTTCGAATCCCAGTAAGAGCATTTATTTGTGTGATGAGCACGGTTATTTTTGTTCCTAAGTCACGGATGGCTTCTCTGTGTAATATTTGCCTAGTACTTTGCTTAGTTTATGACTAGGTCGATTTGTGAAAGAGTGTCCCCATATATTTATTATTAATTTAATTATTCTATTATATTATTAAATACTCTGCAGCTTATATGCTTAATGAATTTGAAAATGAGAGGTGTCGTTAAATCCCTTTTAGTTGTGGGACTGAAGTAAACTTATAATAATTATAAAAAACAGTTTGTTATTTTGAATTTCCTTAAATTTTGCTTAAATTATTTATGTAGCAACAATACTACCTAACAATTAGGTATGTGGTCAGTCATAACTAGCATTTAGTGTTACGGGTTTGAGATTATTAAATGGTTTCATGATTGAAGTCACTGTTGAACTTTACATCCATTGGAATATAGTATAACATTTCATAGTTTATGTATGTATATGTTTTCGGAGTACCAAGAGTCTTATTAAGTATTATTTATGGAAGAGCTTTTGCCAAGCAGCGGGATACCAAAATAGGAAAAAAAAATATAAAGATCTTCCACACTATTTTAGCAGGAGCCCTAGAAAACCCTTCTTGAAAGAATTTCTTCAAAACATTTTTTCTCGTCATCGCTATTTTTAGCGGATTAGCAAAAGAATATTGCTACCGTAACTTTCCAATTAAATCCCAATCTAAATTACGAAAAACTTGAGATGGGTTGTTTTGCCAGAACACGTAAGAGTTACTGTTCGCTGTTCGCCTCAAAACTCCGCAATGTAAGCAGTTAAATAAATAAATGTTAACTGTGAGTCTGCGAGCCTCGGACTGAAAGGAAATAATTTGCAGTTTCCGGAGTCCACTGTGGCTCGTTACTGGGCTTCAGGTTTTACGAGCTTTTATTTATTATGGTGCTATGTCATTCTATTGGGTTTTGAATTTCGCATTCATTTAGGTAAATATCTAAGTTGGATTTCATTTAGCCGTTAATATTTATTTATGTGTTCGAGCCTTCAGGCTTCACCCACTGTGACATGACCCTTTAGAACATCAGGGGCCGTAGATAAGGTTACAATCGACAAGCGCTAACGCCGATAGAAAATAATATAATGTATGGTAATGACAGATGACGACGAAATACTTTTCGTTGATATCTGTCATTCCCATACATTTAATTAGTTTTCTATTGGCGTTAGCGCTTGTCGATTGTAACCTTGTCTACGGCCCCAGCGCCATCTAGTCGTTTGTAACGGAGTCAATGCAAGACATTGCACTGTATTGACTCTGTGGTTAGTGGTGGGAGTTAGCGCCAAGGCAGGCGGCTATTTAATATCCACCACGTCTATCGTGGGACGGCCGCGACATTCTCTAGATTTTTCTCGCACTATACCTTTTGTACGTCTAGCACAACTTGCTGACAAGCCTGTCTTACTCGCACCGTGCAAATTCGAAAGGGAGGGTAGGTCTTTATAAAAGAGAGACTGATAGTGCAAGAAAAATCGAGAGAGCTCGCGCACCGTCGCGTGATAGCCGTGCAGTACGCTTTTCTATGATAAACAGGGTGTTCGGGATAAACGATGTGGGAACTTAAGGAGGTGATAGACTGGACTATTATGAAGAGTTTGAACCTTACAAGACATGTCTTAGTCTAATCAAAAAAAAAACACTTCATCAGGCTCGATTATTTGTGATTGGTCGAATCAAACCGTTCGTTAGGTTTATAAAAACCTTTTACGATACAAGTGCCGAAAATATTATGCTGAAGCGATCGACATCAGAGTCGAATTGATTTAGTTAGTGGAAACCGTTTTCTCCCGTACCTACTGTCAGTCTCGAGCTACTAGCTGCTGTAAAGCTATTCTTTCGTCTTGATTGTAATTTCAAACAATTTTAAGCCTCCTTTGTAAATTTCTAAATAAGACTCTGTTTCTTAACGGAATGGGTGGACATCCGATATACTCGTATCAGCGAGGTAATCCGTTTTCGAAAGTCTCATTAAGTGACAACGCGAAAATGACCAGCGAAGGCACGGGAGATCTGATAGCAAAGTTCGGGAATTATTGTCTGGTTACCGGCCTAGATTGGTTCTGATCGCTTTTCTAATAAATTATAAAGTTAAAGTTGGATGGCTTTTTGAGATTCTTCAGTGTTTCATAACCTGCGTGTTAAAATCTATGTATGCACACTGCCGCGGGTCTAGACACGCGGCAGTGTCTCAAGCCAAGTTCAAGCAAAGGAACTGGCTAGCCAGCGCCGAGTGTAGGTAATATTACACGAACCACTTGGTGCCATTTTTACCATTATTACCATTCTATAACTCAAAACCTCTTTAACGTAAACACATAAAACAACATGACGTGTTTAATTATATCCATTAATTAGGACATCTAGACGCCCAAATTTTATGAAGCTAGCTCAAACGGTTATAAAGATATGAAGGTCAAAGAGTCGTAAATTTTAGTACTGACTGACTGACTTACATATTTATAGTACCTAAAACCTAACCTACTTCAGATGACCTAGAAGGATGAAATTTGGAATCCAGCTCTGTAATTGTGTGTAAGCGTAGGAAAAACTCTAAAAATAAAAAAGTTAAAAATATAGGGGGGTTTCTATACAATTTATTTATTTGTAGCGTTGGAACCGTTACAAGCAGATATTTGAAACTGTCCCATTATAAGTATTATTATATTTGCTTTATAACAGAAATATAAAAATAAAGCTGCGTCATAAAATAAGTGGTGTCCCCATACAAAAAACTTGTAATACGCGCAACAAACAAACCGGCTAACGGTGTGTCGTCGGCGGCGCGGGGCACCACTATTTATGCACTGCCTAGTTTTCTTAACAAAAAGTAATGATATCCCACCAAAAACATAAATGTAAAAAAGAGAGCCAAGATCAATACAAAAATTATGCTTGGCTGTGAGCTTCGCCGCAAAAAGAATGGAGATCAAAATGAGTGCCAAGTTCTATGCAAAATCCAAATATGTTTTTATAGGAACAAAATAACATTATGAACTTTATTTTTGATTCATTGGACACTTACATATTACAATTGCTGTTATTTAAAAATATGAGATCTTAAAGTAGGTTAGATTTGACTTGGCGGTTACCTACACGTAACACAGGCAATAAAACATAATTATGTTTTTGAAACAAAGATCGCCTATAAAAGAAGCGAGATCTGAATAAGTACCAAGTTCCATAAAAATAACTCAAATCATAAACAGTTATAGGAGTGCACACTTGATTTCCAACAGTTTTTAAGGTACATTTTGAATAAGTATCACGTTACATAGAAATACCTAAAATTATAATAGTCAGAGAAACGCACACCGGTTTTTTTAGCAGTTTCCTGATAACATTTATTATTTTTAGTACTTTTTAATGATGTTACTTGGCAAGTTTTCACACACCACACACCTTTTCAATGCAATGAATCGACACCTTTGGACTGCAATGTGTCAAGTATATATAATTTTCTATTAAAACTTGCCAAGTTACATCATTAAAAAGTACTGAAAATAATAAATGTTATCAGGAAACTGCTAAAAAAACCGCTGTGCGTTTCTCTGACTATTATAATTTTAGGTATTTCTATGTAACGTGATACTTATTCAAAATGTACCTTAAAAACTGTTGGAAATCAAGTGTGCACTCCTATAACTGTTTATGATTTGAGTTATTTTTATGGAACTTGGTACTTATTCAGATCTCACTTCTTTTATAGGCGAAGCATTCCCATAGTATCGAACTTGGCAGCCTTTCACATTTATGTTTTTGATGGGATTTCATTTATTTTTGTTAGGTGTAGGTTCTTTATTATTGTTTTATCACTTTTGCTTTAGCAAATGTCTCATTCCACTTAGGTATGTACTTTATACTATACCCTTTATACTAAGCGTCTAATTCTTTTTTCTACGCTTGCGTGGCACTGTCTGGATCCCTTTATTGGAAACGGAAAAGTTTTATGATTCTTGTCTTTAAGACAAACATGTATTGTCTTAAATTGGTATGTATCTAAATTTAAATAAGTCTTATCTCATTTCCACTCCATACCTACTTATAGTAGAACAAAATTCACATTCGTTGTTTTCGAAACTGACTCACACTTGGCCGTTTTCAGATTTTTACTTTATTTCGACCTAAAGACAAACCTTCGAGCCAAATTTCAGGTCGGTACGACCATTGGAAGATAGACCCATTTAGTTCATTATGACTTCATAGTAGAACAAAGTTACACCTTCGCTATTTTTAAAACTGACTCACACTTGGCCGTTTTCAGATTTTTCCCTTTACTTTGACCTTAAGACCTATCTCCATGCCAAATTTCTAGTCAGTACGACCATTGGAAGTGGTCTAGGTTTTTGATGAGTGAGTCAGTGAGTCAGTGAGTCAGTGAGTGTATAGTAAAAATAGCGATTTTCTGACGTCAATATCTCATGAACTGCTATAGGTAGAATAATGAAATTTTGTCAACAGACACTCGAAATTTCATATGCGTAGATAAAATATGTTTTGAGTTATAGGGTGGTCGAAATTGGCCCGAAATGGTTCGTGTAATATAACCCACGGCCGGTGTGTCGCTTTTTTTTGCTCGAACTTGGCGGACACACTGCCGTGTGTCTAGACACACGGCAGTATAGGCTAAATTTTGGTAATTCAAAGTCATCTTTACCGATGTCATAAAGATGTAACGATATTAAGTTTGTATGTAGAGAATAAGCTTTGAGACTAGGTACTCTCTCCTCAGCGTTTGGACGGGTTGAAGTACAAGGTAAAAAAAAATATATATTACGACCGTCTAATATCTATAATTATATTATATACTTATCGTTGTGGATAAGACAATCGTCACTCTCGCACTCGCATACTTGTCGGAACGTGACGGATGTCTTATCCACAGCGATAAGTGATAAAATGGCAACCTTGCTACGCCTTCTAGAGTGTTCATTTTCTGGATTTAGGCAATGTTGAATTCTATAGTTATAGAACACCGACTTACGACGATTTTAAATCACGTGGCGAAGTTCTCGAAAGGCAAACACGGCTAAAAATAATGAACCTTTTGCATCACCCTGGGAGGCACAAAATTATATAAGTACCAGAAAAACGAGTACAATATAAGCATTGTTATTTACAACCACCTGCCACAGGAAATAAAGATGTTAGCGGGAAACGCCTTTAAACGCAGTCTAACAAGCTGGCTTCTGGACCAGGAGCGGTGTTTTATAGCGTATTGCGTATCTCGAACATCAAAAGTATAAGTATATTATTAGAATGTGTAGTATTTAGCTATATTATTTTATTCTGTCTCATCGTCAATTTTTATGATAATATGCCTATTTCGATAATTTAAGACTGCACCGAGCGAAATGGGCCAAACGGGCAGTGGCCGTTAAGTAGATAACGTCAACAGTATTCGTTTAATCCATGTATAAACTATACATTTAGCACTTAGAAGAATGTTTTAACAATTCTATTGTCAAAAACTTAATATTATTAATATCTTAACGTACAGCACAAAGCAAATTTGGACGAAAAGTGTAAAATTGTAAGCAGGCGTTAAGTGTTTTTTTATACTTTCGACACACTTCGATGTCAATTGTGTATGAATACAGCAGTAATACGCAGCAAAACGGGGTAAGTATGTTTTTTTATATTCGTGTTCAGCAGGTCGATCAAGTTACGCATTGTACGCGCGTCAGTTACTTAGATCTAAATCGATTTTTACCCACACGCACACATGCACGCACACACACGCACACACACACACACACACACACACACACACACACACACACACACACACACACGCACGCACACACACACACACACACACACACACACACACACACACACACACACACACACACACACACACACACACACACACACACACACGCACACATACACACACACACACACACACACACACACACACACACTGTATAAGCTGAATAGTTTTTAGTTTTTATGAATTTTGTTTTAATACTTATCTACTACCTAGTTGCAAACTCCATTTCAAAATAAATAATAAAAGTGACTGCACTGTTACTTCCATTGCTATATACATCTGAGGTTTGGAGACCTGGCGACCTGACATACAGGTTCAACCTAGTTCGGGCACCAGTCTCCGCCGCACAAGTTATGCACTTATTGTATTTTATTTACTTTAAGAAAACTAATGTACCTACACAATGTATACTTTGTGGTGGAGTCAATAAATACTTTTTCATTCTCATATATATTTTTTTCAAATGTCAATTTTTATATGGAAAAATTACAGTTGGATCTACCTGACGCGCGTTCGAAACGTATCGTGGTTGCCCCTCAGGAGTCAATTCTTTGCTCTTATAACTTACTTGTAAGTTGTTAGTCAACGTTTGCAACCTAGTTATAT
Organism: Epinotia demarniana; assembly: GCA_945867215.1. Classification (NCBI taxonomy): domain Eukaryota; kingdom Metazoa; phylum Arthropoda; class Insecta; order Lepidoptera; family Tortricidae; genus Epinotia; species Epinotia demarniana. Next base: position 23,674,102 of record OX244273.1, read on the forward strand.
TTGGGAGCTCGTGAGGACGTTTCAATGGTAAAACTCAAGTTACTTTGATTTAACTTTAATGATTAAAATATAAATGAGTGTACAGCTTGAAGTTTAAGTTGCAACTAACTAAATCTACTTAAAAACTATCTCACACTCAGCGGTGGACTTATTCTCGCTACCGGCCACCTGCGCGTGGGCGCGCTGGACATAACATCCCGACCGCGATGTCGGCGGTTATGTATTCACTGTAACTGGCCGGGAACCAGCATACATAACTCTTCCCTCCGCAAGTTCAAAATCCTCAGTCGGATGAGTTTGCGACTGATGATTTTGAAAACATTCAATTTTCTTATATTTAACAAAAATGATTACACATGTTCCTAAAACTAGGATTATATAAAGCCCCAATGTCCAGACACTGATACCTTTCACTTTCACTATGCTTTCATTACTACCTTCCACTATTTCACTATCACTTTTCTGTAACGCATATCGTAGGAACTGCAAGTCCGCCAGGTTGACTCCATCCAAATTCAGCGGCTTCTTCTCTGGTAGCGGCGTCGGCATAACGATCTCTGGTAAGTTTATAATTGGTAATTTTGTAACTGTTACATCGTTTCCTTTTATTAAATATTGGCTCAAACGGATGTCTTTAATCTTTACTTCGCAACTGTCTTCCAAGGTAAGTATGTAAGCGCCTTGGATCTTATGCTGAGTAACTCCTGTTTCGCAGAACCTCTTTAGCGTGAGTTGATCCTTTGTAAAAATTAGCCATTGATTTTGTTGCAGGGCTTCTATTTTTACACCTTTGATGTTAGCAACCATAGGATGGCAAGAGTTGATATTTGAGTTGAACTTCATCAAATCTGCTACACAGCGGTCAGGGGTTAACGTGAGTATTTTATCTTCTTGGCAGAGGAAAAGGCCTTCTTCAATCTCCGTACACGGTGTAGCAACCGGCTGAGTTTTCGACCCATTTACAAGGATATAGGGGTGTTCAGGAATGATTAAGGTTATTTGGTTATGGGTATTTATTGTTGGTAAAGGTAAGATTTTATAGTAGGAATAAGTTTCCTTCCTAATAACTGGAATGTCTAGCAAAAACGTTATTTTACTTCCTTTAGCATAAGCTTTTAATTCTATACAATGTTCAAGCTTTAATAAGTTGTCAACGGTAGCAGGGTACACTAAAGTGTCCTTTGATTCAATCGTTTTAAGCATAGTTAACAATTCATTACTATCTACAATGGTTTGATGTAGGGTTTTTAACTTACTAAATGCTATGGCTGTTTCTATTTCATCCAGGCGGACATACAGCATCATGAAATTATGCAAAAACAAATTAAATGTAAGAATGAGCTTGTTGACGGTCTGATTACCTCCAGTTTGGTTAAACATTTTTCTTAATTCCCATATTTCCTTATCCAGCTGAATGAAATTAGATCGAGACGAATTGGTGGCATTTATGAATGAGTCTGCCATTTTTGAAACCAAGGTGAATCTTTTGTTTGTAGCATCCTGGCCCGACTTTATCTCACTTATCAATCTATCATACCTAAGGGCATCTTGGTGATCTAGATTACCAGTTATAGCCTTAACTAAAGAGCCAAGAGGGTTTAGAATTCCACGTTTAACTCTACGCGTTGGGATAATTTGAGCAATTTTTTGTATAGTTATATTCTTAATGAGATCTGTCTGGAGTTTAACGTTACTTAGTTCTGAGTTAATGCCCCTTTTTGTATAAAATATTGAAGTATGTTTGCATAAATTCGCGTATCTGTTAATATTGAATTCTAGATCTTCACAAAGCAAATCTAAATCTAAAATCTTAACTATAGTCCATTTGTCGTAACTAATAACTGCTTGGCCCTGTCGGATCGGGAGAATGCCTCGGTTATTTTCCATTTGCTGAAGAAGGGTCTGGCTCTGCGTACCCTGGATCAGCAGGAGGACGGCAACCCTGCGAAAGACGTTTGACATCCTTAATTGGAGTTTTAGTCTTTCTGCCTCGAATTTCTATAGGGACAGTGTTTCTAGTGACTTCGCCTGTAACCTTCGCTTTTTGATATCGAGGCGCATCTTTACTACGTCTAACATTGACCCCTTTTATGAAGACTGTATCGCCTTTTGTAATATCAAATTCAGTTTCTCCACCCCGTTTTTCCCTAACCTTATCTTTCTCTTTCACTATTTTATCAGTTAAGTATTTATAGAGATATTGCGTCTTTTGAACATGATCTTGAACCAATTTTTGAGTATACTGTTTATTAAAATCCACGTCAAACACTTCGTTAGAATCAGTGTGACCAAATACTATTTCGAACGGGGTCAAGCCCGTTGTGGAGTGTATTGTTGAATTATATGACATGATCGCATAGGACATAGTTGAGACTACATCAGTAAGTTTATGTTCACGCTTGGCTAAACGATATATTTCCGAAATAGTAGAGTGAAACCTTTCTATAATACCCATGGAGTTGGGGTTATGTGGGGTACCAATGTGCATGTCTACTTTATAGAATTCTAACATCTCTTTCAGTAGTGTGTTGTTGAACTCTGACCCTGGGTCAGAGCTCCATTTTTTAGGAATTCCATAAAACGAAAAACACTTTAGGAGGGCTTTGATAACCTCTGGGGTAGAGCGATTTGGGATTTCAAAAGCCTGCCCCAGTTTGCTGAAGGCGTCTACTATGGTAAGAAAGTATGTACCTTCAATAGAGAAGAGATCGGCAAAAACTTCTTGAAACGGTTTGGTCTGTGTTTGGGTGAATTGCAATTTAGGTTTCAGTGGCCTCCTGTCGTATTTCATAGTTTGGCAAGTTTCGCAGGAATTAATAATACTGGCTACGGTTGTGAGCATATTATTCCAATAGTAAGTTCGTTTCAGATGCATTAGGGTTTCCCTAATGCCACGATGGCATGTTTTACCTTGGTGATAACTTTTTACGATATTGTACTGTTGATTTTCATCATCAATATATATTACTCTTTCAGTGCATTCAAAGAACCATACGGAGTCTTTTCTATAAAGGGCCATTACGGCTTGGGTAAATTGGGCTCTACGAACATTATTTTCGAAATACAAGAAATATTTTAGCTTCGGTTTTATGTATTCTTTCAGGAACTGTTTCACTAGATCAGGTCTATCTCTGGGAAGGTGAACTTCTAAAACTTTTTGTTTATCTCTTGAAAGGTCTTTTACGGTAATATGATTTCTGTTCCAGTCGAAAATCAGTATTTGATTAGGTTTAGTGTCGATGGCTTCTCGAAGAATCGGTATGCCAGCAGTGTCCACGAGTTCTGCAGAATGTGCAGTCTCTGTACTAGAGTTGCTACGTTTTTCCGAAGCCCTAATAGTATTTGACGAAGATGAATGTGCTGTTTCCGTATCAGAATTATCCAGTCCGTTATCGTGTTGTTCGTTTGGGTCGATGTTTGCACGCATCGAACTTTGTTCATCAAGGTCATCATTCTCTATTACATTAATTACCACGCGGGATAACGCATCTGCGTTCGTGTTCTGTTTTCCTTTTTTGTACATAATGTCATAATCAAATTCTTCCAGTCTCAGCTTCCATCTGGTTAGCTTACTGTTAGGTTCCTTGATAGATTTTAACCATGCGAGGGGTCTGTGGTCGGTATATATCGTAAACTTGTTACCATAAAGGTAGGGCCGGAAGCGTTTCGTAGCCCAAATTATCGCCAATAATTCTTTCTCGATCGTGCTGTAGCGCGTTTCAGCATCGTTCAGAGTACGACTAAGATACGCTATGGGCTTATCGTTGCCGATCGGGCCTTGGGAGAGAACTGCGCCAATCGCCAAATTGGACGCGTCTGTGGTGAGCACGAATGGTTTAGAAAAGTCAGGGAATTGGAGCAATGGTGCGTTCACCAATAGTTCTTTGCATTTTTCAAACGCTGTTTTATATTCATCAGTTATCACAATTTTTCTTCCCTTGTTTCTTTTCTTTAAACAAGCGGTAAGTGGTTGGGTTATTTTGGAGAAATCTTTTATAAACTTGCGGTAATAACCTACAAAACCCAAAAAGCTTTTAATTTCTGTTGGCGTTCGAGGAAGAGCGAAATCGAGGACAGCTTTAATCTTGTCGTTATTTGGTTTGAGGCCGTCTTTTGTGATTTGGTGACCCAAATAAAGCACCTCTTTTCTTAAGAATTCGCTTTTGTCCAATGTGACTTTTAAATTTGTTTCTCTTAATCTGTTAAAAACCTTGCGTAGCTTTTCCATGTGTTCTTGTAGGCTGGTTGAGAAAACGATGATGTCGTCCAGATATACAAGACAATGTATGCCTTGTAGGCCTCTGAGCACGTTATCCATGGTGCGCTGGAAGGTAGCAGGCGCCGTTTTTAGACCGAACGGTAATCGGGCGAATTCATAATGTCCTGATTGCGTCGTGAATGCAGTTTTTGGTCTATCTGGTTCATCGACCTCCACTTGATGGTACCCACTCGCTAGGTCTAACGTACTAAAATAAGTTGCTCTTCCTATTTTATCAAAAAGGTCAGTAATATTCGGAAGCGGATATTTGTCGTCGATGGTTATGTCGTTCAGACGTCGGTAATCCACTACCATTCGATATTTCCTTTCACCACTTGCGTCTGGTTTCTTCGGTACCAGGTGGACCGGAGCGCTCCATGGAGAGTAAGATTCCTGCACCACGTTGTTCTTAAGGAGGTTGTCGACTTGACGTTGAATTTCTTCATTCTGTGAAGGTGGGTGCCGGAATGGGCGGATATAAATTGGATCTTCGTTCTTAGTCCTGATTTTATGCTTTACGTTATTTGTGAAGGTAAGCGGCAATTCATCGCAGTAGAAAATGTCGCGGTATTCGTGGCATAGTCTTTGTATGCATGCTCGTTCTTCCGCGTTGGTGTGATCTAACCGTAACTTTAATAAATTTTGTTTAAGCAAATCGTCCACGTCGCAATTTGCCACAGATGTAAAATTAATTAAAACATCATTTTCATTGAATTCACTCTTTTCAACTTTAACAGGTTTTTTAAATTTGATAGTCACATTTTGATCGGTCGCGTTCTGTATAACTGTAGTTGCAAAGAAGTTTTCACATGTGACTAATGCAGTTGGCATTCTTACAGCGTCCTTGAACTCTTCAAACTGTACGATAGCTGTCCCGTCGCGGAGATCCGTTGGGATCTTGACTCTTGTTTCTGTCCTTGGTTCTAAGCCGATTTCACAAGGGGGGTTGTATATAATTGGTATGCTTGTATTCCGTGTGTGTAACATGAGATCTTTCATGTTCACACTTGCATCTAATTGTTTAAGCAAGTTAGATCCAATAAGTCCATCATAACCTTGCGCGACGTCATATACGTAGAATTTGTGATATTCCGTACTCTTAAAGGTTTTTAAAAGTGGTATGTATATTACTTCGTTATGTACGCTCTTTGCGTGGGTGCTTATCACCTCAAAAGGCTCTGTGTATTTGAATTCTGAGAAATAGCGATTTGCTAATGCAGTATTTATAAACGATCGGGTGCTTCCAGTGTCAATCATAAAACGCGCACTGATTTCCGGTAATTCTATGCACGGCAATTTTGACATTTTGTCGCAATTTAATTCGATCACTAACGGTTTGGCTTGTTCGAGGCCGTTACCCGAAAATTTTCAGATTCCTGTATGTTTTGTTCTTCATTCTGGATTTCTTCAGATATTTCTTCAATGTGAGTCGGTTCAAAAGGCTCCTCTTCGTAATAATATTCATTGTCCATACACTGCGGACTGTCGCTGTAGCACAGGTTGTCATTCTCGCATGGCACGACCAAGTTGTTTTGCCTAACTGTGCGCATTGTGACGTCAGTATTGTCGAGAGTCCTTTGGTTTGGCCGAACCGGTGGAACACCAAATCGAAAGCCTGGGGTAGCTGTCTGTTGGTTGAAACCTTGGTGGGTCAAAGGCCTGTAGCCTTGCTGCGCGGGTATGCCAAATCTAAATCCATTGTACTGTTGGGGTGCACCATACCCAAACACTTGGTTAGAAGTAGGCCTAAAACCTGGCTGTGGCTGATTCGGGATACCAAATCTGAAACCCTGATTGGGTGTTGAAGTAGGTTGGAATCCATATGGCCTCGTTGTCAGAGTTTGAGGAGTGCCAAATCTAAAATTGTTTTGTTGGGGAACGCTAAAAGAACGATTTTGTGGAGGTGGTTGAAATATCTGACGTGGTTGTGCATTTTGTTGCAGTGGCATTGGTCGCGTATGATTTTTAGAATTATATTGGTATTGGAAATTCACTTCCTCAGTTACTACACCTAACGCACTTGCCAAGGTCGTGCAACCCCTAAGGCGCACTATCCTAAGCATGTACTCAGGGAGGTTATACATAAACGAGTTTAACGCGGTATTATTGTATATTATCGTCTTAGCAGATCGCAATCCTGCGTCATCAATTTCATTGACCTTGGCAAATAAAGTGCTTCTCACGTGCTGAATTCGATTGCAAAAATCAGTGTAAGATTCACCTTGTTTAATCTTTAAATTCTCTAATTCGATAGCAATACATTGCTCTGATCGAGGATCACCGAAATGCTGGCGTAATACAACTTTTAATTGGTTCCATGACACCAAATCACCTCGTTCACTCAGGAGGGTCGCAGCCCTACCAATAAGCCTGCTTGTTACAGAATGAAATACATATTCATCTTGCACTCGAGCATTTTCACCTATTCCTCTAAATCTCTGAATTACATATTCAGCTTTACGGATGAATAAGTCTAATTGTTTATCATCACCCTCAAATCTAGGAATTATATCAATCATTTCTTTGGGAATTATCTGTAATTGGATTTGAGCCATTTTAATTCAATACAATTCTATCACTAAACCAATGTAAAAGAAAAATTAATTTTATTTACTGGCTCAAAAAAAATATTTTTCACAAAAAAAAAACAACACAAAACTGTTTTATTATTTCTATTCTATAATAGCACTTATCCCTATAACAATATCTTATTATAACGTGATTCTACCGATTAAGTGTAAAGCACGACAATTTAAACACTATTTGCTAGAGTTTCCAGTGAAGCTTATCCGAACCCTACTATTGTAACACGAGTTTTCACCAACTTTATGGAACAATCAGGAATAAGCAAGGAATGCAAAAAGGTCTACTCACAAACCGCCGATTACCATGACTTCCGCTGCTGATGACACCTTTTATCACGCACCTCACGTTGAAGTTCAATCAATGTCCACAATTTATAAACTTATTTATTTGGTTCGAAGATATTCGAGTTACGCGTGAGAACCGATAGTAGTGTCCTTTATCACACGTCGCGGCTATACGCACTATTCGCGAATATCCTTCAAGGCTGCGCCAGTTATATTTGGGAGCTCGTGAGGACGTTTCAATGGTAAAACTCAAGTTACTTTGATTTAACTTTAATGATTAAAATATAAATGAGTGTACAGCTTGAAGTTTAAGTTGCAACTAACTAAATCTACTTAAAAACTATCTCACACTCAGCGGTGGACTTATTCTCGCTACCGGCCACCTGCGCGTGGGCGCGCTGGACATAACATCCCGACCGCGATGTCAGCGGTTATGTATTTTCTGTAACTGGCCGGGAACCAGCATACATAACTACCTACTAAATATCTTCCAGTACTTACTTTTTTACATGATGGCGAGGGTCTCATGACGATGCTGGAAGATGGCTGGTGTAACTCTATGATGGATGGGGCTAAGATAGTCGAGTTTGGGCTCGTTTGCTTTGTTATCTTCAGTACTTACCATTACGTTTTTAGGGTTCCGTACCAAAAAAGGTAAAAAAGGAACCATTATGGTGCGACTCCGTCCGTCTGTCTGTCACAAAGTGAAATATCTCACGAGCCACGAACTACTTAAGCTATCAATTTGAAATTTGGAATGGTTTTAAATGAGAGTTATCCACGTGCATGGATAATGAGAAATTTTAGTAAACAATTTAATTTGTATTGATTTAAACTTTCACGATTCTTACACATTATTTATACTAAACGGGACTTAATCGCGTATTTACTTATTTATTTACCTCACTGAGACCAAATGCGGGTAGTTCGGAAAACCCGCGCAGCAAGAAGATGTTGATACCTGCACGAGCCAGTTGTCCCTTGACCATCGATGTTGCAACACATCCGAAACGTCGGGAGACCTCAGTGAGGTAAATACCATTTAATTTTCTATGAAAAATTAAAAATATGAGGAAGAGGCAAAAAAATTCAATGAAAGGGCTTGAGTTGCACTTTTTGAAAGAGTTTTTCTTTTTTTCTATGAAGGCAAAATGAAGGTAAAAAAATAGGTACCACCAAAGTTTTTATATTTGTCTTGTACTTGTAATTAATAATTATTAGCTTATTTCTGTATAGTCAGTTATGTTATTAAAAAAATATTACGCACGTATTTTTAATTTTTTCATACCACGGTAGGAAAAGATCGAATTGTGCAGTGTCTAAATTCACAACTACAAACAGATATAGACAGACATAATGCAAAAGTAGACCGAAATCGCAATATTTTCAGAGACTCATTGATATTGTTTGTCTTTTTGGGGAAACAAGAGCTCGCTTTTCGTGGACTTGGCTAAATAATTTTTTTTTTACCCTGTCTAAAAACTCTGTGTACGCCACTGCTGATTCCTATTTGAATTCCAACACTAGTCCACTGCGGTATTATTACTTTTCCTTAGTTAAGGGTTAAACTTCAATAAAAATAATAATTGCATTAATATTTTATTCCTTATACCATTATATGGTTTTATACGCAGAGTTAAGTTTTATTACAAGAGATTATGAGCTTACTAACTTTTAGCTTGTGACCGGCCGTACCTACAGATAGCCGGCAGTAGTGTGCGTGATGACGCACACACAGATGCAAATGCCAAATCAGTGCTCGCAACAAAAGCTCGGTGGAGTCTTAATTGACACCTACATATTTGCACGCTTGCATGCAAGCTAGATACACTTGATCTTAATATATTTTACGTCACACCTGGCCATAATGCGAGTTTTACTGCACCCTGCGCGTGCGGGAAAACTCGCATTGTGGTCAGGTGAAGTCGTAATATTTTGTACTTAACACGGGCGGTAATTCGTAAAGCCCCAGAGCGCATATTTATGACCTTCGGTTCGGGCCACAAACACCTGCTATCTGGGGCATTCACGAATTCACCGCCCTAGTTACGTAATGTACTATAAACATCCCTGTGTGTCTATGCAAATAAATAATCTCAATTAAAATCTTGATATCAATATTTTTCAATATTGACTTTACCATTAATCATTTTGAATTTTAAGCTTATTTAATGATTGTCAAATAATGAATATTAATCGAATGAAATGTCCAGGTACAATATTATATTCAACAAATATTAAATATATTTTTTTATTAATATTCATTTTTTGACAATCATTAAATGAGCTTAAAGTTAACTTATACATTTGTAAAAACTTATGCTATACGTAAAGAAATCGCAAGGCGGCGAGCAAGCTTTAGTGCATCGAGATCCATCTCCTACTAATTGGATCACTTTGAAAGAGACGGGTAGTCTATCTCGCGGCGACACAGCCCGCGCACCGTCTTATCATAGATAAACCGTGCAGGCTAATCTACAATAAAACCTTTCCACATTCAGGGTGTCCCCTTAACCTTATTTATTTCTCAAGGCCCATTCAGCCCCAATGTATTGATTGTATGAATGTGTGTATACGTTTGAAAGCACCTAAAATGACAGCGTAAATAAAGAACTCGGAGAACAAGTCACACAATAACCAATACACTAATAAATCAAACAGTTCCGACGGGTTCCGATTGTAACCGAATATAGGTTTTGCGTGAATGGAATAAGGAATGGTATTGGGTGCGCAATGTATGAATGCAGGTTGTAGTACCTATGTTGCTTACGTAAGGGAGATCAGACTTTTCATTCGATTTTTTTTACTTCAATATTTATATAGAGGTGTCTACCGATATAGCCCTCTGAAACTTAAGTGGCAGTGGGCGGAGCACATTGAATGCAGAACCAATGGCCGTTGGGGTGGAAAGTTTTACTCATGGCGCCCACGTACCGGGAGACGCAGCGTAGGTGGACCCTACACAAGGTGGACTGATGACCTGGTAAAAGTCGCAGTAGTCCGCTGGATGCGGGTAGCGCAGGACCGATCACTTTGGCACTCGTCGGGGGACACTTACATCCAGCAATTAATGTCTTTTAGCTGATATGATGATGATGACAGAGGTGCTTCTTGTACAGAAAATATTAAAGTACTCACGTTTAGGTATATGTAGATGGTAGGTAGAATGATAATATTTTAGAAATCAAATCATGCAATCCCGCTCTACTGCATCGGTACTCATCTTGATTAAATAAACATAAGATGTAGATGGATATTTTTTTGTTTCATAAAAAATCACAAATGACAAGAAGAAAAAACACAACAAACCAGAACCCTAAAATAATCACACGAAAAAGAAAGAATCGTAAAACAGACAGTTCATATAAACAAAAATAAAATGTGGTTGCCATTACAGCAAAACAAAAAGATTTCAATTTCCAACTCAGTGCGTAGCGTAAATCCAAAGAAAAGCGGCCGTAACAATGTTGCAATAACCACGTAGCCTGTTCTCCCCGGTCTCCCCTTTGTAAAAGGAACTAGCAGGACAATCGCGTCGAAGTCAGGTCGAGAATAAATTCACCGCCTGCTGTATGGATTTACGGGGTATGCTTTCTGTGTCGGGGGTCGGGGAGACCCGGCATTTGCATTACAATTGATTTCGATTGATTTTTAAAAGAGCTTTTAGGGATTCTGAGCGGGAAATGAATACGGAGCCACGGAACGAGATCCTCCGGCAGAAAACCAAAGTGACTGACGTAGTTCAGAAGAGTAGCAAACTGAAGTGGCAGTGGGCTTTGTGACTCACAACTAAGAACCGTTGGTCGGTGGAATAAGCAGGTCCTAGAATGTCCAGCTGTCCGGCTGTTCTCTTTTACAGGTCGAATGTTTCAATCGAATCTTGTAAAACATTGTCAGGAGGTTAAATAATGATAATAGTTTGCTCTTTTTAGAAATTAATACTAGGCTACCGTGGTTCAGGCATGCGGCTGTCAAACGGCAGTCGTGGGTTCGAATTCCGGCTCGTACCAATGAGATTTTCGGAACTTATGTACGGAATATCATTTGACCGTTTTACCGTTAGCTAATCGGTGAAGGAAAAAAATCGTGAGGAAGCCCGCAATTTCTTTCCATGAATCTGCGAAGACATTCAAAGGTGAAGTCGCCAACCCGCTCAAGCGTGGGGACTACTGCCAGTTCCCTCTCATCCATGAGAGGAGGCCTGTGATCAACAGTGGGACGTATATTTTTTGTCGTATTTTTTTAATGACATATACTCACGAGCTCTGCAGTGCCAATAGCAGCGACACCTATATGTAGCGAAACCAATTCAAACTATCCATTTGATTATTCCCCACACTGCGTGACTACAGATGTTCAATACCCCCCCCTAATTGTGCAGCTCCGCTGAATCGCTACAGCGGCAACAGAACGGGCTACCTTCTGAGGAACTCGATTTTACAGAAATCGCAGCTGGTTGCAGGTGGCTAGAGCTAGGAGCTAGTATGTAGCTAAATCGAGACTTACGCTAACATCTTATATTTCAGGGTTAATACAATGTTGGATTAGGTTAATGCGGAGTTTGGGTTTTTTTTGGCTTAGGCTCGTCACGTAAATAATAGGTGTGTTTCCAAGTTATAATAGGGAATCTTTGCTCAGGACCCAAGCACTATATCTGTGAGTTGACAATGTGTACTTTGAGTGATTTTGTGGTTTGTGCAAATTAACAGTATAATATATATTAAATATATTAAAAATTCAATGAATATTTTACTAAAGTATTTCAGGGACTTGAATGTGAACCCATGGCCATGATCAAAATATCTTGTCAATTTATACAAATTAAAACTAAATAGCGATTAGCTAGTTAGTTTATTTATGTCTATCAACAACTGTCTGGAATCTAAACTAGTTTAACTACAATTATTTAATTATTTTTATTATTGCACTATTCCAAATTATTTACGTTTGGCATTTCAATTTTTATAACGTCATTGTAGTCATATAATAACTAGCTTCTGCCCGCGACTCCGTCCGGGTGGAACTCGTTTATATCGCAGCTCCATACACACTTCCACCGCCCATTTTAGGGAAGTGGGGGGTTAGAAAGAGACAAAAAGTAGCCTATGTCACTCTCCATCCCTTCAACTATATCCACTTAAAAAATCACGTCAATTCGTCGCTCCGTTTTGCCGTGAAAGACGGACAAACAAACACACACGTACACTTTCCTAATTATAATTTTAGTATGGATGAGATAATATGTATTTTTTATATGATTTGCACTCCTGTTTGCAGGCTAGATACTCTGTGCGTGAGTGCACCGTTTCTGAAAGAACCTCTAAATGTAACTGATAATTATATTTTTTTCGATTTCTTCCGTATCATGAATGGCATTTGCTTGAATAGGCTAGCAATCTGTTAAGGTACCTACGAGAAAGCTACAATCAAACACCAGTTTCAGATCAAGACTGACTCTCATTTATTATGAGTACCCACATGCAGTAATTGTACATATACCGAAGTACCCGACATCCTCCTTTTTTAAAAAAAAATAAATAAATATTGTTTTTGTATTTCTTATTATCTTAAAGAAAAAAAAAACTAGAAAATTACATGCCTAATTAATAATTTGGTTACCAAAGAGTACAATATATTCTTATTATATTGTTGGTTACTTATAATTAAAATTACTAAAAAAAATTCTTCAAAATAAAAAAAAACATCTCTTAAAACAAATAATGTACTTGACATCATTTAAATTCGGAATTCGTCCGTAGATAATAATTCATAAGATACAGTGTTTAATCATTAAGAAAAACAATATCGGCAATAATTCAGTGTAGAATACATTTTAATTTCTTAATTCAAATAATAGTAAATCTGTATATAAAAAATATATGGTTTGGTTTAACAGTAACAATAAATAAATGAAAAACATCATAATAATAAATTCATGCAACATGTAAATGACTTAATAGGTACTTAACGGGTTTGGAACAATAGTAGATAATTTGTAATGTTGACTTTTATAAATTAGTTTGCATTAAAATAGTACATTACCAGTCCTTACGGTTTACCAGCCCCACGAACCCCATCGATCAGGCGCGGTCACCACCCTGCCGGAGCGAGTAACATAATCATTAGTGGTTTTGATGGTGGGAGTTTGACTGGATTGACCGGAGCGTATTGCATAACGGGAATCGAAGTCGGTGCAGGCAGCTCGCGGCGCGCTACTGAGTGACGTCATCGTGTTATCACTTCGAGTAACGATATCATCGTAAGGCATAGTACATAATGAAGCGTCTTGGGACGTTAAACGCTGGTCCGAATCTTTGATGAGGTGACGTCTGTTTCTAATTAGTGTGCCACCGCCACAGATTCTCACCAGATACGATCTTATGCCGCGTAAAGTCACTATGGTACCACTCACCCAGTGCTTATTTACCCTTACCTTAACATTTTGCCCGGGGCAGAATGCAGGCATATCTCGAGCCGTTTTATCATAATAATGTTTCTGTTTTTGTTGTCGGGTTTCTAATTCTTCTTTCGCGTTCTTTTGTATTTTAGGCAAAAGAAGTTTTGGAGGGCACGGCACGATACCTCTTAGTTTGCGACTGTTGAGAAGTTCAGAGGGTGAAGCAAGCTTGTTACTGATAGGCGTATTTAGATATTCGAGTAAAGCTAATCTAAATTCGGTCTTTTCGTGGTATGTTTTCTTTAACAAGTTTTTAATGGTCTGTACCGTCCTTTCAACTTGACCGTTAGACTGTGCAAAGCGTGGTGATGACGTCAAATGTTGAAAAGTCCACTCTGCAGAAAATATTTCGAAACTGTTAGATCTGAATTCAGGCCCATTGTCTGACATGACTATGTCGGGAATACCATGCCGGCTGAAAATAATTTTAAGTTCGTCGATAATATGATCAGAAGTTAATGAATTCAATTGAACAACTTCTACATATTTACTAAAATAATCTACTACAATTAAGTATTGCTTACTCTTAAAATGGAATATGTCAACGCCTAATTTTGACCACGCCCTGTTTGGCACGGGATGGGGAATTAAGGTTTCTTTTCTATTCTCGTGTTTGAATGTAAGACACGCCTGACAGTTACTTATAAAATCTTCCAACTGCGAGTTTATGTTTGGCCAGAATACACTTTCTCGAATTCTTAATTTGCACTTTTCTAATCCTAAATGTCCGATGTGCACACGTCTTAATATTTCGCTACGCATTATGAGAGGGATAACAATTCTATCACCTTTCCACAACATGCCGTAAGCTAATGACAACTCATCCCGGTAAGCCCAATACGACCTAGCCTCAATATCAACCTCGTGCTTGTGTAATGGCCACCCATCTTTTACGTACTTAGCTACGAGCTGTAGCTCTTTATCGCTCTGCGTTACCTTTTGTATTTTTACAAAATGCGTATCAAGTAGCGGGTTGCTCACCGCGACGGCGCAGACCTGCGCGCGCGCGTCTAGCTGGTCGCGCGGCTCGTCGGGCGGGTCGCGCGTCTGTTCTACCGCGCGTGACAACGTGTCAGCCATAAATAAATATTTTCCCGGTTTATAAACCAATTTGAATGTATACGGCTGTAGACGGAGTAGCATACGCTGTAATCTAGCTGGGGCAGTTGCGATAGGCTTACAAATGATACTAACCAAGGGTTTGTGGTCAGTTTCTATTGTTATGTCGTTTCTACCGTAAATATACTTTTCACATGCGTAAACAACAGCTAACAGCTCCTTCTCTATTTGAGCGTACGCTTGTTCAGCTTTTGTAAGCGATCGCGACGCATAACAGACCGGTAAATTATCCTGCATAAGACAACATCCTAGACCGTTCTTACACGCATCAACCGATACTGTCACTGACTTATTTAAGTCGTAAAATTGCAAAATTGGAGCCTTTATCAAACACTCCTTTAAGTCATCAAACGCTTTCTGATGGTTTTCCGTCCAGTGCCATTCCGTGTCTTTACGTAATAATTCTCTTAATAAGAGATTTCGATCCGATAAATTTGATATAAAATTTCCAACATAATTAATCATGCCTAAAAATCTTTCTAAATCTTTTGTATTTTCTGGTCGCGGCATATTTTTTATAGCTGAAGTGTGTGAGCTGTCGGGATATAAACCTTTTGCACTAATTTTGTGGCCTAGATACTTTATTTCCGTTAATCCAAATTTACATTTATTTTTATTCAATTTTAAATTTATTTCCTTACACCTATTTAGGACTTTCTTCAACCGTTCGTCATGCTCCTGTTTTGTTCGTCCGTGAATGAGCAAGTCATCAACGAATAGACATACTCCTGGTATATCATCAAAATGCTCGAACATTTTTTTATGGAACACCTCTGAAGCGGACGTTATTCCGAACGGCAAACGTAAAAATTTGTACCGACCGTAACTTGTGTTGAATGTACACAAATCTGTGCTTTCCTTTTGTAAACGTAATTGCCAAAACCCTTGTTTTGCATCCAGAGTACTATAATATTTAGATCCTAATAAATTAACCGTTATCTCATCCAAGGTCGGTAGTTTAAAATGCTCTC
Source organism: Epinotia demarniana (assembly GCA_945867215.1). Classification (NCBI taxonomy): domain Eukaryota; kingdom Metazoa; phylum Arthropoda; class Insecta; order Lepidoptera; family Tortricidae; genus Epinotia; species Epinotia demarniana. Next base: position 23,689,777 of record OX244273.1, read on the forward strand.
GTTTTATTGCCTGATTTAAATCACGCGGATCCAAACAAAGTCTTAATTCACCGTTGGCCTTTCGAGCCACAGTCATGCTGTTCACCCAATCTGTCGGGCCTTCCACTTTGGCGATTATACCTTCCTCGACCATATCATCTAGTTTTTTCTTAATACTATCCTTTAAAGCAACAGGCATCTTCCTAGGAGCATGAACCACGGGCTTAATGCTGCTATCAAGTTCTATTTTGTATTCGCCGGGCATACACCCTAACCCCTCAAATACGTCCCTGTAGTCATGAAAAATGCTTTCGTATTCGTGACTTTGAGAATCGGTAATACCTAAAACCAACTTAACTACGTTGAGCTCGCTGCACGAATCGCGGCCCAATACAGGCGGCGAAGATACATCAGCCACCAAGAATTCCAATATGTAAAAGTTTTGCTTATACTCAACCTTCAAATGACATTTACCGAGAACGCTGATATCGCTACCCGAATAACCTTTCAATTTAATACATGATTTTATCAAATCTTGCTGGTCTACGCCCACCTGACATAAATATTTTAGGGGTAAAACATTCACGTCCGCTCCGGTGTCCAGTTTGAATTTAATGAGATTTGATCCAAAAGCTAATTCAATAGACCAGTCACTACGCGAATCATGAAAGCAAAATATTACCTGATCGGTGGGCCCCTCAGCTTGCACATCATAAACATTACACATTCGCGAGAAATGATTAAAGTTGTTACAATTTAAACACATTTTTCCTAACGCAGGACACCGCATATCAACACCGTGAGTGAACCCGCACTTCGGACACTGCACTCCCGATTTATTACCACGATACGGCACTGTTTGTTGATATTGCCTCATATTACGCGAAGAACCAGCTGTTTGCGCAGGAGCAGCACTGCGACGCGCAGGCGTGGGGCGCGGGGCTGCCGGCGACCAGCCGCGGCCTCTGCCCCGCGCTGCGCCTCGCGCGCGGTACCCTCCACGATTCGATATCCAATTCACTTGACCGTGCGGACTGCCCTCATCTTCAAATATTAACTGGTCTTGATAATTACTCGCCGTAATATTATAATTATGAGCTTCATGTTCACTGGATTCGTGCTTGATCGCCCCCGCATGCAACTTAGATATTTGTGCTATATTGCATATTTCCAGAGATTTTTTTAGCGTTAAATCGGGCTCACGTAACAAACGCTCCCTAAGGGCGTTTTCCTGTATTCCACATATCAGACGATCTCTTATAAGGTCGTCCATTAAATGTGTAAACTCGCAAGCGCTTGCTAATCTTCTCAGCTCGAATGCGTATTGCTCGATAGACTCACCGTGTTTTTGACTACGAGTAAAGAACTTGTGTCGTTCTATGGTAATATTTTTTCTAGGCGAAAAAAACGATTCGAATTTATTCAGCAACTCCGTAACACTCGCAAACGGGCCATCAAATTGAGCATAAACCTCGCGACATTGCTCACCGATCACATGCAACAATATATTAATTTGCACTTTAGCCGCCTTCTTTGCTAACTCGCACGCTTCATAATAAACCATAAACGCACTCTTCCACTTGTCCCATTCGTTGGATAGATTCCCCGACGTAACATTCTCTAAATTATTGGTCAAATTAAATGGTGGCGGCGGCGGCAACACGGCTTCCATTGTGGCACCTAAATCCCTCGATGGTATTGTGTTAATTTTGTAATGCGAAAGTCTACAAAATCACTGCACTAATACGACTAATCCTGAACTCATAGATAATTAATTTCACTTTAATTCGGCTGCGCCATGTTAAGGTACCTACGAGAAAGCTACAATCAAACACCAGTTTCAGATCAAGACTGACTCTCATTTATTATGAGTACCCACATGCAGTAATTGTACATATACCGAAGTACCCGACACAATCTGTCACTGCTATTACACCACTATTGCTAAAAGTGGCACTACAAATAAAAATTCAATCGATCTGCCTAACACAGTACAGTAAACAGCCGATAGATGATCAGTATAGTTCTTTGTCGCACTGTAATGGGAACCCAGATCTGTTAAATATACCGTGAAATTCTACGAATATTTATTTAAGTAAACAATGATACTCGCCCAGCAGTGCCATAAAGGCGGCATCTTACAATTAACCATAGGAAGTCATAAACTAGGGTCCCAAAAAGAATGGGACCTAAAGAAATATTGATCACTTATAATGCTTAACTAATGGCAGTTCAAGGAACATGGATAATAAATTTAATGTCCAGGTTTGCACACGGTACAATCAAATGACGACTTTGCTACCATTGGCATAATGTTCGTTGTAGCATATCCTATTATACAGATATAACGCAGACCATTGTTTCTACTTGCAGTAAAAGACCGGGGACACGTGTACAGCAAATGACAGAGCTAATTCCGTTAGCTTGGTGAAAGCGGCACGAGAGAGACGGAGTGTGATCCTGCTTGAAGGAGGGAACGAGAAGCAAGACAAGGGCGTACGCGCAGATCATAGGGGAGCGGGGATGCAACGACAGGCAGATACCGGCAGAAAGACCCTATTGTATTAAAATTAAGTTGAAAATAAGGATAAGCGATTGTATAAATATAGTTGTAGCGTTAGTTGAGGGGAGGAAATATTTACGAAGACGGGGAAAAGTCGCGAGCACGACACTTGTTCGAGAATCGCGGAAGGGGACGATACTTTCTAATTACGAGATTAATTTTCTCTTTCCTGTGTCTGATCATATGAGACATCTAAGTGTTTTAAGTATTATATACACTTATATAAATACCTTTCCTTTATTTACCGTTGTCACATAGAGTTGCTAGCCTACACTCTGTAGGAGTGTTACCTACTTCTAGATAAAGCAGCCACATCTGTTCATTTATTTACCTTATTGTATATTGTGTAATTATCTATTGATTAATTGTGGAACGATTTTAAATAGTGTTCTGTACAAGTTGGGTTCGATCCCCACTCGTGTGTCATTGCTTGTACATAGATGGTTGTCTGAATTGACCAAAGAACAGTATAAACGCCCTTAATATATTAGCGCATACTTTAACGTAATAATTGTAACACGCATTATATAATACTCCAGACTATAAGGGTAACAAGAGGCGGGCCAACACTGGTGGTTATAAATTGTGTCAAAGCCTAAAACTGCTAAGGTCATTTCAGTCAATATTGTTTATGATATATGCAAGTGTATTTGATCTAGATATATTGTTTTGTGTCCAATCGTGAACTCGTGTATTTGTTAAGTTAGAGAACATAGAAAGTAGAATATTGGGTACTTAGTTACTTTTGTAGCTCATAGTTAGCTAAAGTGTGTCATAATTAACTATTAGCGTATAATATCTGTTTCTTGTATTTAGAGTTAATAAAAGGCAAGAGGTTTTTTTGTTGAGATTGCTAGATTTTTCCTCTTTAGGTTTGGCCTAGGTTAATCAAAGCAATCACCAAATAAGACTACAACTAGTTTTATTTGGTATAATAGTCAAGAGTTTCGATTAAAATCACAAACAATAAATTCCTTTCTTTTTTCTATTTTCAACTGGTTTTTTAATCCATTTCCTGCAGATTCCCAGTATTAGGATACCTTTTAGTTTAATTACATAATTAGGGCAACGTAGATAAGATCATAACATAACAATAGTAATTCTCTGTACTATTATACTCGAACAGATAGTGTCTAACCTTTGAAGTATTAATAGTTCAAGCAAGACCTAGTATATCTAGCTACTTAATAGGCGACTAGGGTCAGATTTAGACAAAGCATCGTTGTTCTTTCAGCAGTTTTGACGTGGTCAAAGAGAAGACTCCACCTGGCTGGGGGGTACAATCTGAGGTCACAGACTTGTCCATTCTATAGTATTCACAATAGGGTAATTTTACCCTAATTAACCTGATTGAATTTGCTATCGATATTTAGATACAATACATTAAATAACTAGATGTTATTTAATCTTTATTATAAATTAGGGAACTGATTAATTGCCAAAGAGAACGAGTGTTTATATGGCCTGCAGTGGGATTGGTATCCACCGATTTGAAGTGCACGAGGGTTGACAATTGAGTGGCCACTCATAATCATAGCTACAGAGGTAGCAAGATCTGACTAAAGGTACCTTAACCCACAACAACCTGATGTAATCACCTACGATCAATTCAATCACATATTGCATTAGCATATGCACATAGTCAACCCTCCCAAGACTCAGGCGATCTCAGCACTAGGCTGCAGATAGGACCAGCTACGTAGCTAACTCATATACTGGATACCTCTTCCCCCGTACGTGGGTAGCAAACGAAACTGACCCTAGAAGCTTTGACGAACCAGAGATAGGCTCGCCCTATATCAATATCATTTACACTTAGGAAGTATTGTTTTGCGCCTTCACCTAAACTGGACGCAGTCTAGGTCAAGAATTGATGACTCTATCTTCCACGCGGCGAAGACAAAGATAGTTAATAGCGAAGCAAGTACGTTCCGTGAGGAAATGACTCTGGGTACGAGTGGCTAAACATTGTGAACAAACAATGTTTTGAGTTAAGACTAAAGGAGCCTTAATACCATTTCAGCACTTCACTTTACAAATCTGTGACAGTTTGGAATGTGTCAAAGTAGTGACAGTGGCAGGGTATCCAAATGATCATCTACTTTGGCTGTTGGCTTTACAATGCACGCAAAAGTCAGCATCTCTGAAGTTAGCCTCCCGTACCCTCGTCGAACCCCTGTGACACATTAGTGACGCATTTAGTATGTAACATCAGAGCCGTTGATATTTCTATTTTTATAAATGATTTTCGTACTAACATTGTGGCTATAGTTTGATAATATTAGCCAGAATTATTTGTTGATTATGTGTTTTAATCATTTCTACAATAGGGTCGGAGGTATATTACACCACATATCCGTTGCAACGAACTATTAATTTGTAATTTAAATAGAAGCACAATTTATTCTAAAACAGGAACCCTATTCACCTACGTGTGATTTAAATTATTTTTGTAATGAAGTTCACGCGTAAGTAACCAGAATGTATTGCGAAATACATTCTATATAGTATACCTACTAGCTTCCAACCGCGACTTCGTAAAATATCCTATATTCAAATCCAGGCTTCGTGCAAAATTCCATCCAAATTGGTTGAGCCGTTTATGCGTGGTTGAGTAACAAACATCTAAACATCCAAACTTTCGCATTTAAAATACATAGTATAAGAATATGCAAGGTTTATATTTCATCACTAAAATGGCCACGCAAGTCCAGCCGTAGCATTGGTCAAAAAAAATACATGTGGTTAACCAATTATAGTCTAAGTATATTCTGAACTATTCCCGATATCACATAGGTATCAATCAAATAGGTAGTTTCAGAAATAACAGACCTACGAAGCTACAAATTCATAAAGTTATACAATCACAAACATTTCTATCTATTCATATTAGATGAGGGATGTCATTTACTACTGTCTGCCGTGTGCTGCGGGGAGAGTCAGATTGCCTAGAACTGGTACAAAATGTAGTAAGGTTACACGTTCCAGATGTTCCTCGAATAACTCTTAGACCTCGCACGCGCGTGTTGTTGGCTGTGCCAGCAGCTCGTACCGTGTCACACAGGAACTCTCCACTTCTCCGCGCCCTGACGCTGCTTAATGCGCTTCTGGCGTCAACACCAGAATGTGATATTTTTGCATGGCGATGGATGGCTGTGTGTTGTGTGTGCCTGAAGTAGTGTGAGCTGATGGATAATAGAATGACTAGTGTCCCTACCTGATTGTTACCTTGTTTTAATTTAGTTTCACAGTGTATTAGGTTAAGTCTGTAATGCTGTGTAATATATTTGCAACAAATAAATAAATAAAATAATAAATAAATAAATTTAAGTATATTCATTTTGTCAGTTGTCTTTCTGATGGCCTGTATGAGGCATGAGGTATAATTTTATTACTGATTATGATCGTATATAAGAATCGGCAATGAGCAGGTGTCTAATCAGTTTGCCTCCAGGCAGGCCGTAAGCTTGTTTACCACCATCGTAGCTAAAAAAAACGCACGATATTTTCTGCTTAAGAAGCACTCCACTTACAGCTTAAGTAAGTCAGTAAGATAATCTTTTAAACACTAATATATCCTCCTCCCTTTAACCTAAACTCTCCCTCCAATTAGTTCCTTAAAGCACCCACCAAATGCCGCATAAAATGTCACATACCCCCTCCCGGTTCGCAGCAGCTCCGCAATATACGAGTTAGGGTACTACATATGTCTTTTTACGGTACGGAATTGCTTTGAGAGCTTTCGGTGTTCGCGAATTTGCGTCTGTGCCGCTTCGGGCGTGTTTTGTTTCGAATTTACAATTTCCCATTTGCATTTTGCATGTCAGATGCGGAGTTCTAGTTTAGGTTTTTGGATTTAGTGTCTTAAATTATTAGATTTTGCACTTTTCCTCACTCAAACTTAGGTTTTACTCAAACCGGCTCTCATTTAAGAACGACATACTGGATTAACATGAAACTTTTTTTACAGATCGTAAAATAAGGCCTATAAAAAACCGGTCTAGTGCGAGTCTGACTCGCGCTACGAGGGTTCCGTGCAAACGTTCATACACCTTACCCGAGTTCACGTTAAAAGGTCCTCACTCAGCATTGCCGAATCCGGCATCAACGTTTCATTTGTGCCACAACCAAACATGCGTCATTAAACTTGATTATATATTCCGCCCTATCTTTCTTTATTATAGCTACATATGAACAGGGAAATGTGAGATCAAGGCAAAAAGTAATTTATTTCAATGACAACTTCCGGCGCCGCCATATTGCAAACAACGTCTCATAAACGATTATTAATCTTCAAGCAACCTATTGACATTCATAATATTCACAACCTTTCCAACCCACCTCACCGTTCATCCAATATGAAGAATAGAAGATTAGAATAGAATAGAATAATAATTTATTGCCAGAAACAAAGTACAGACATACAAACAGTGAAAAATACAGAATTATAATATGTAATGCTAAAATAAAAAGTACAGCTCAATTATTTTGGGGCAATAGGTCCCAGGCTCAGCACGTGCTGAACAACAAGAGTCCAGCGCTGGTTTTCAGCCTGGGCCTTATTAGGGCTCGGTCGGTAGCAGAAACCTAAGTGCCGGAGTTGGACGCTGTGCTTTCAGATGCGTACAAAAATAAAAATAAAAACATTACCAAATTTTAATAAAAGCGTGTGTGTGCGTTTGCGAGCGTTGTTGTATGTTTGTGCGTGTGTACGTGTATGTGTGTGTGTACGATCGTGCGAGCTTTGTTATGTGTGTATTTGTGAATGAATTCTGAAGTGGAGAACAAAAAACAAAAAAAAAACTGAAAAATGTGTTGAAAATGAATTCTCAAGTGGAGAACAAGGGGAGATGAGACACCTACTTCCTTTGCCTATCTTATAAGTGACATCGAACTAATCGCTTGAATTTGAACAGTGACATTGGCTCACACAGCGGAGGAGGGAGGTCATTCCGGATTTTTGTGGCCGCTAATTTAAAACTCCCCCTAAAAAGTGCGGTCTTGTGCAGTGGTATCGCAAGTTTAGTGCATCATATGTATAACAATTCCGAGAGTCATAACAACTATGCGTGTTCGGAGGTCAGACTTTCACTGGTTTTGTCTAGATGTGAATTGTCAGTAAACGTAGTCAATATGCCGTAGCATAAGGTAGAAACGTCACCGTCGCTGCCAATCTTTTGTATCAATCAAAAGTTTTGTAACATAGTTGGTTAGTAAATATCATATGATATGTCAAAATGGTTTGTAAACAAAAAGATTACCTCGAATAACGTAATGAATTTCGAATTTCTTCGAAAGTCTGTTGACTTTCGAAGAAATTTGACAGTTGAGTTTGGTCACGGTAAGTTGTTTTCTTGTACTTACAGTTAAGTTCTCCAACATCTACACGGACAACCTTTCAAAAATATCTATACAGATACTTTATTGTTACATAAGACACATAATTCGGTACATATTTTTGAAAAGTTGTCTGTATAGATATTGGTGAACTGGACTGTAGGTACTTAATTTTTGTATCATCTATATATAAGCGACCGGGTTAGCCTAGTGGGTAGTGACGCTGCCTACGAAGCTGAAGGTCCTGGGTTCGAATCCCGGTAAGGACAAATATTTGTGTGATGAGCATGAATATTTGTTTCTGAGTCATGTATGACTGTTTTCTATGTATTTAAGTATTTATATCTATTATATATATCGTCGTCTAGTACCCATAACACAAGCCTTATTGAGCTTACTATGGGACTAGGTCGGTTTGTGTAAGATTGTCCCCTTATATATATATATATTTTTTATAAGCATCGGCAGAGTGACTTTAGGGCAGATGTATATACTTAATGAGGTTGTTTTGATACCTTCAAAAATAAAACAAGAAAAAGTATTTCTAACTCGTGTCTTAAAGATTAAGTTAGAAATCCAAAAAAAGTATATTTATTAATCCATGCTGGTGATAAAAACCAATATCATTGCCTTAAAACATAATGATCAAAGTCACCCCAGCTTCCCAAGTCGTCCCAGACAACGGTACTTATTCTTACTCTTTTCAACGTTATCTCGTTCTTGCAAACACCAAGGTCGACGATAAACGCGTTACAGTCGAATGTAATCGCGTAATCTCGACATTTTTCAATCCAAAGAAAGGAGTTCGCTTACGAACGATACGGGAATCTACATACAGATCGGATACATTCAATTTGAACGTACAAAGGGAACATTCTTTACCGATAACGTCGTGTGATACAAACAGCTGGTTAATGGTAGTCGGTATTCGACACGGTGAGGTTATACGCGATGTAGACGTTCAAATGTTGCTGGGACATATTGTGAAGATGTACATTCTATATTATTGCCTGCGTTATGCTGATCGCTAAAAAGGTAGAGTTTCTTGTTGTTGTCCAAAAGGTGACGATAGACTTGAACATTCACTTGTAAGGAGCATTCTAGCGAATGTTACAGTATAGGTAAAAGCTCACAAAAAAACAGGATCATTTCAGCGAGCGAAACGACAGATGCTTCGAACTTTTTGCCGAGCTGAGCAACTTTGTTCCGGAATCGTCACGTCTGATATCTTTGTGAAGAATACAGTTTATGACTAGCATTTTACTAGAGCGTTCGCTTTAATGATCGTGGCTGTTTGGCTATATGCTTGGCTCTGTCTGTTGTTCAGTTCGACAAAAAATGCTCGTTGTTCGTTGTCGTGTACATGTGAATTCTCAAGTCCAGGAAGCCTTGAGGTGCTCAAAGCAGCACCTCAAGGTCCCGGCAAAGGACTTTCGATAGCTCGGGCTTATTAATGCAGCGATTTCCAAAGTTGCAGATTTTCTTCTATGGAATATTTCTCATTTCTCAAAACTTTATTACATTCGCTGAAAACATGTCACTCATACATTATCAGCTGTTTTAACTGCCTAATTAAATAACAAAAGAGATCTTAATGATGCATCGATGAAAAAATCCCACCAAATACTTTCTAACAAAAACTTATATTTGTGCCAGTTTCCGGAATTTGCTGGAGACTTTTGGATAATTGCTACTTGTCCATACCTACCTGTCGTCAGCCATGCCACTAGCCTTCTTTCAGCTCAACCGAGAGTGCAAACCGAACGGCTCGCAACGCACTCTCGGGTACGCCCGCCATGTTTTCAAAACATAGATATAGCTATGTATTATGTATATAGTTTTCCTAAAGTCTAATTAAAGAAGGTTTGCGAGGAAACAAATACGTTTGAGATAATAATAATACTAATAGCAATAAACATCAAAATGACAATCGTCCTTTTTGTTGAACTAGACGTAAGGCGCGTAAGGCAAAGACCCTTCGGCAAAAAGCCACAATTTAAAATCACTGTTAAAAATAATTCACAGAGACACTAAATTAACACAATCAATGTAATTTTTTGATCTTAAAACAATTCAGTTTAGTGTTTAATAAAATTATCGTTTATATGATAACATTTATTAACCCCCGTCGAAAATGAGGGGTGTTATAAGTTTAACATGACTGTCTGTGTATCTGTGTATCTATCTGTGGTATCGTAGCTCCCAAACGAATGGACCGATTTGAATGCGGTGTTTTTGTGTTATAGATTTTATCCCGAGTGTCCTTAGCCATGTTTCATCCAAATCTGTTCAGCGGTTTTTGAGATATTGGACTTTGAAATGAAAACGTCGGGGGTTTCTCAACTTTTCTAAGTTGTTGTTATTTATAAAGAGGTTTCCAAACATTCAATTTGAGGTCAAACCTCAAATTCCTTATAACTGACGTAAGTGACTGATACAATTTTAGAAAAATAAATATTACGCTGGGGGCGTAATAAAGGCTATTAGAGCTATGGTAGCCCGTGCATTATGAAGCCCTTTACGAGCAGGCGTGATGAAAAAGAATTAAATTCGAATCAGTGGTAGCGAGCAGTTGATTCAACACACACTTATTCCCACGTGTTAAAACGAACAAACCCCTAACCCATTTAACGATTCCATTGTAACCCTCTCCTTGAACAAGGTGAGGAAATAAGTTATACTTTCGCATTCATAAACATTACATTCGACAGTTTATCTTTCGAAAACTTTGAGATTTCGTAAAAGAAACGCGAGACTTAAACTAATCACTCTAATTAGGCTTCAGGGGTCGCGTACCTAGCTAATTCGATTGACCTGAATCATAGATACTAAAATTTAAGACTGTGCATTGCGTTTCAGCTTCTATAATTGAAATTGCGACCTTCGTACTAGATGATACGACTCATAGTTTTATCGCTTGTACAGCGTGTTGGTGATATCGACTGTGATACGAAAAACATAAAGAGCGCTGGGTGGATGAAATGGCGACAGGTTTCCGGAATAATATGCGATAGCTGAATGCGTCATCGGCTGAAGTGCAAAATCTATAAGACTATTCTGAGACTTTTCGTTATGTATCGATCTGAATGTTGATATTGATATGGATTTGTGGTGAGGTGAGGATGGACAGAATAAGAAATTAGTATATTAGAAGAAGCCTGAAAGTAGGCCTTTCATCGATAAATTGACATCGGGGACGACAGTCATGTGACTAAAAGAGTATTAGGTATGAACGTGGAGGGATGGAATATACGAGACAGGCCAAGGTAAAGGTGGATGGACTAGGAGAGATACGGTATGAAGAGGGAGGAACGAGATGACGAGTGACAGGGACGTATGGATGCAAAGTACATGCTGCGCCGGCCCCAAGTAAATAAAATAAGGGCAAGAACATGATGAGTGATACAACAATAAGTCTATGCTTGATATGAAGTTTATAATATCAAAGTATTTTTATTTTTGTTAATGTTCAGACGGATCACCTGATGGTAAGCGATTACCGCCGCCCATGGACACCTGCTACACCAGAGGTGTTGTGAGTGCGTTGCCGGCCTTTAAGGATGGAGCTCTGGGAACCTTACTCACCATCAAGAACACAACACTACAATACCTACGGAATTGCAGCAGAATTAGACAATGTTTTTTCTTAAATGGATCACATCACAATACATATTTATGATCATGACGATGATAATGATTATAATGATGATGATAATGATGATGATGAATATTATGATGATGACGATTAAGTACATTGAATCAGCGCTGGCAGGCATGTGGTGAAATACGGCAGCACATGTGCTGGACAGTAGGGCATTCTCATTCCAGTAGGAATCATCTGAATGTCCACCCAATTAGAAAACCTGAGGAGACCAATCGCTGCATCTGCTTATTTTGCCAAAACAACAAAGCAACGGCAGCCTAGTGGTTTAGGCGTGCGGCTATCAAACGGCAGTCGTGAGTTCGAACCCGGGCTCGTAGCAATCAATTTTCGGACCATATTTACCGCTAGCTTTTTATTTCTTTATTTATACGATAGACGATAGCCATCATTAGTATACACTTCATAATTTCTTCTTCGAGTGTACTCTGACCCATTAAGTTGAACGAACGGAGGTGTCATACTCAAAGACAAAAGGTCGAATTAAATAGGTAAATTTTCTGATGATGTCATTTACGTTTGGTGAATATTTTCGCAGTCTAGCCAAGTTTATTACAGTCTCTTTTAAACACAGACAAGAACTAACCACTTTGAACTTTGTGAATGTTAATTGGGCCATTGTTACGGTTGAAATTATGTTTGGAATGGATACCTAATTTTAAACTTATTGTCATAATGTTTTAGTAAAAAGGGATCTTTTTTACGTCACGTGAAACCACAGCGCCTAACTATTACACTAACATATTCATTTATTTAATTAAATCAGCTGTATTTTTCCGTTTTACGCCGTATAATTATTAATTGTGTCTACCAAGGTACGGTAGCCTAGCGATTCAGGCATGCGGCTGTCAAGCGGCGGTCGTGGGTTCGAATCCCAGCTCGTACAAACGACATTTTCGGAAGTTATTAACGGAATATTTACCCTTAACTCTTAGGTGAAGGAAAACATAGGGAACCGGTCTGATCCCAATAAGATCTAGTTTTCCATTTGGGTTGCCAGATGGCAGTCGCTTCCGTAAAACTAACGCCTATGTCAACTGGTACAACCGGGAATAATCCTAGGAGGATTTTGATTACGTCTTTATATATCTCAGGGGATATCAAAAAAAATACCCAGGTATATTAAATTTTACGGATATGTTATGTATCCCAAATTATTGTTTAATTTAAATAACTAAGGTTTCTGCGAGCTGTAGATTAATAATCGTTTATTTCGGGACTAAGTCCATATACTAACAATTCATTGGTACATTATTTATTATTAGAAAATACAAATAATCATCTTAAGTCTAAAGTTAAAAACGGGATAAATACAAAACATAATTTACTTTAAAAACAAAGTTTAACCCAACTTTAATTTAGTACTCCGCCAAGCCACGAGAACATTTCCACATTTATTTTCAAATTTACCACATGAACTGATTTCCGAAAGCAAATGCGTTGATTAATAGAGAAAAAACCCAATCGCTCTTTTTGACCCGATAATATTTGAGGACTTCCGTCGATTTGGCACTTCTTTAGTTGAAGAATCTTATTAGAATCGGTGACGTACTTTTGTACTTTTAAGTACATAATTGAGGAATTCCATAAGTCATCATCAGTTCCAGTGTAAATACACGAGTTAAAATAGAAAATACCAAAATCACTAAACGTATAATTAGGATATAATTAGGTAATATAATTGAGGAGTTACCTCAATTCCTCATGGATCATCATCAAATTGGAATTTTGAAAAAAAATGGACAAACCTGGAAGCACTTCCAAACAAAAATAATCTACGCTCATCAATGACGGAGTTCTGAGGTAAAAACCATTAAAAAAAACATGATAAAAAAATGCAACAACCGAATAGAGACCCTTCTCCATTTTTTTTTAGCCGGTTACAGACAGTAGTAACATACAGTAAATTGGTTTGCCTCGTGGGTTGCTGGGGTTTGTTAATTTTAAAAAAGTGATCGACAGAAAAAAACTATGTCTATATACATAGTTTTTTTCTGTCTAGTCTAGCCATGACACCCTACGGATGTGCCACGTTGCAAGGGTTGTCCAACTTGCTACGCTGACAATATACAGGGTGCTCGTGAGGAACCCGAATAATTTGGCCAGCGTATTCCTAAGGTCGTATGGAGTAAAAAATGTTATATGAACATAGGTCGAAATATGGTTTTTTTTATGTTTTCATACAAGAAGTTATTTATTATGTATGAAAACATAAAAAAAAAACATACATTTTTTACTCCATACGACCTTAGGAATACGCTGGCCAAATTATTCGGGTTCCTCACGAGGCACCCTGTATATTATATATGGAGGCGAATTGAATAATTTTGAGCCTAATGAAGGTCGAATATAAAATAAAATAAATATGATAGACTATTATTCCCTTCATGATGTTTCCGTGAGGAAATCAAAATATGATATCAAAGATAGTCTTGTTGCACCAAGACAACACTCCCGTCCACGCAGCAGTGAAATTAATATGCCACAGATTCTTAATTGTGGGTTTGAATTGTTGCCTCACACACCCTATTTGCCTGATTTGGCCCCTTCCGACATTCATCTTTTCCCTACCTGAAAAACACTTGGGAGGTCAACAATTTTCCACGAATATGAAGGTGCAAAAGCTGCATCAGCATAATTAGAGGACCTGGAAGTTTTTTTTTAAATGGAATAATGAAATTAGAGGCGAGAAGGCAAAAGTATATAGACGTTTTGGTTTGAAGACTACGCAGAAAAATATAATTGTTATAATAAGTATCGTTTCCATTTTACAGGTAAGGCTCACAACTTTTCATTTCACTCTTACGCTTGAAAAACATATTCCTTCTGGGGCGGTCGGCTAATCAAACAGGTAAGTCGGACCTGTCACCACACAAAGAGCCAAGCTACCGACATCAGAATAATTACTAGCTAGCGATAAAACAAAATTACTGTGCTGCGATAATTTTTTGTAGGTTGGTAGTAAAACGGAATGGCCCCGAGTGGGAGTCACTTCCGGCGGGCCGGAAATGGCTGATATGTGACTTTGTTTTGTGCCGTTGGTCCAGTTTCCTCTCCAAACGGCTAAGGAATAGAATTGGGATTTTCTGACTTTTCTGTTATGGTCAACCATTTCAATTATTTATAACGTAACTTCAATTTCTTTGGGATGGAAAATGGTAAGAATTTGGTCAATACCAGCGGACATATTTGATAGGTTTTTAATAATAAAAAGGCATAAATAGGTTCTAATACCACATTACTTACCTTTTACTCGTAATGATATTCGAACATAAGATGCCAATTCATCGAATAACTAGGTACTTGGGCAGGAGCATTTTGGAAGTGGTATTACGAGGCGGTGCGGTACGCGTGTAGTAGGTATCTACTGCATTCGTATCGCCCGTTTTCCACGCATCTCGCGCCATAAGCGCACTCATTTAATAAGTGACTTGACTGAGAGTCAATACTCGCCACTAACATACTCATACCGAACTGAGCCCGCACAGAAATATGGTTTACTGTCTTTCGGCACATATTGAAAGCCGTCAGCACGAAATGACCAGTTTGAAATTGGACCAACAGTGTAACCATCGAAAGTGAATTTGATGAAAATACATAGGTACAGTTTTCTTCACTTTGTAACGAACATTTTTTTTCAATATAATGAATCTTTCCCTAATGGAATTGGGCCCAGTATAAAATTGGTTAATATTTAAATACGTGCAAAGTGAATTGGGTCTAATTTAAATAAATAACAAAATGTATATACCTACATATGACGTATTTCCGATGGCTTAATCTTAATACGTATACGTGCGTATTTCTTTGACCTATATCAAGTACGTCAATTTAACTTTTTGGACGTAATAAATAAAATTTTAGCTGAACAATTTTCCGTGCCGAGGATTTTCGAATTGACATAAGTCTGATTCGACCAATCTCGAGACAGTAAAACTAAAAAAATGTGGAACCTCTTTACTGTCCAGCATAATGAGTAAACACAATTTAAGACACCATTAGATTATTCAACGGTACTCAAGCCCTTTGTTCCAACGAACCAAACTACGGTTTCTTCAAAAACATTTACACAATTCTGCACCCTACTCCATCGTTATAAGGTCAAGAATGAATACCATGTCGTCGCCTAGAAATGGTCATTTTACTACGCTGTGAGCATTAAGACGGTGACAAATGGTTTGCCAGCTAGATTTGTCCCCGACTAATAATGTGGTAGGGGATTACCTTCATTGTATGGTTAGCTCACCTACTGAGAAATGTCTTTGGGTACTGCGGAGATGTTTGTAATCAGTAGTTGTAATTATCTTGATGCTTCTTTGTAAAATTATGAAGAAAGTCCACTGGAACGGCGGTAAGGCGGGTTAAAATCACTTTAAAAAAACTTAGGACAATATTTTTGTGATGAAGGAACACTGCGAGGAAAACAGTCTAATCTCAACACGGTCTTGTTTTCCTTTTGGGTTAGACGGTCAGACTAATGGCTACGCTAAATCTTGTGATTAGATATTAGTTGTTAATTATCTTCATGCAGGGTTGTAACACACGTATGCCGGTATGCCCAAAGCAAACTGCGAAAAAACAATTACTTCACTTCGGTCAGTTTTATTACGTGTCTTATAGCCATCTTTTCCTTTCCATTTAGCAACAAAATGATTTGAAACTCCCCCGTTATGTGCATTTTCATCATTTTAACTACCACATACGATACCAAAGTGGACCCAGTGTACAACCAGGAAAGGATGATGACATCCAAAGCACCTTCCTGAGTTGACATACATACTAAACTTCCCCATCTAAAACGAACTCCAAATGAACGACAATCCGTAACTAAATATTTATAAACTCCAAACGAACTAAATTAATCTCGGCCCAGCAATTGCAAATGGAGCGCCAAAGCCTCAAAGCCTTTGCTAGAAGAAGTTTCCAATGAGCACACCCGCCGATGTGCCCTCTTTGTTGGCGCGTACAAATTACCTTTTATACCAAGTTAGATGTGAACAAATGCGTTGCCCACAATCTGTTTTATTTTGGACTTAGAGTCAGTGCGTAGATACGACACTCGTTTGAGAGTTGATCGTCTGTAACAGAGTCTTTCATGCTATTTTATTATTATTCTTCTAATTCGTATTCTCATTGGTTTATAAAAGGAGGTCGCAGGTACGCACATTTTTATGAAATTTTAGGGTTCCGTACCTCAAAAGGAAAAAATAACAAAAACCGCGCTCACATAGTTGTCCGTCTGTGTACTCGTAAGTATCAAGACCCTTTATCTCAGGAACGCGTGGAGGCATCGAGTTGAAATTAAAACCATATACTTAAGTACTTAAGTCAACAGTCCTTTGGAGCTTTCAAAAAATAAACAGTTAATGTAACGGCCGTTTATGCCGCAAAAAACGTATATTTAGACACTCCCAAGTGAATCAAAAATTATAGAGCACTTTCCTGCACCGAGATCTATAAAATTTGGCAAGTAATATAGTCTTATAAGTACCCATAGTTATTATAAGTACAGGGAAAAATTAAAAACCCTACATTAGTCATTCTATACGGACCCCTCGGTGGGCGAGTCCACCTCACACTTGTCCGGTTTTTTTAATTATTCGGAGTACCAACTGCTATTCTTATGATATTAGATTTGCACAAACAATACATTAAGCCAATGTTATACAGTATGCAACATTTTTAGCGCCAGGAATCTCCTTGGGTGAACGCACTGCTCGAAGGCGCTTTCCTCTACAAGAAAAAAACACGGCATCGGCTACGCGCGGAGCGCAATGAAAACGTTGTCACTGAGTGATCATTCTGCAATGCATCCATTTGAAACAATATTTATTTATTTATTAATACATGGAAAAACGCGCAGCATATTCATATATACAATAGTAAAACCATTTACCTAGCCAATAACAGGTTCTCACAAGAAATCTATAGCCAAATAAACTTAGCGTACAGTCACCGGCATCAATATCTGCCGAAACAAAGCCGGCAAAAATATCTGACACGTCCTTATGGCATTAGACATAGAGTCGTGTCAGATATTTATGCATTCTATTTTGTGACAGATCTTATTGCTGGCGACTGTACATTTATGCAGGGTTCTATCGCGCACTAATAGCAAGTACAGGACAGTCAGCATCATACAATAAAATTAGAAAGCCAAATATAATTATCGCAACGTGTCTGTATTATTATGGGAGTAAGGATGTGTCACGATATATTTGGCTACGTTGGCTCCTACTAACTATTTGATGCTGACTGTACAAGGTAGTTACTAAATACAAAATATAAACTTTAGTAACACCTGGCAGCTCGATCACGTAACGAAAATATTTTATATATATATGAAAAATTGGGGTACAATCTGTTGCTCGCGTCCACAGGATTTACCTACCACAACCCTGCACGGGTCCCCTGGCTGGTGCTACATGAGTAACAACACTTTCGGCGAAATAGGCACTCCAGTAAAAATATCACATGTATGCTCGCCTATAATATGGAAAAATGACAGTTGGATCTACTTAACGCGGGTTTGAAAAACGCTACGTGATTTCCCCTCTGAGTTATCATCCATAAACATGTCTGTCTCTTTCCAATTTAACTACAACTTTGTGTAAACACTATCCTTTCTATTTTTAGTGGCATAATGGATAATGGCTCATTTTTTTTCCTCCTTCTTTAGCCGAATGCAGAAAGCGATCCCGCCGCGTCCCTGCCTTAAGACGGAGCTGGCGCTCGTTGCGTAACTAAGGCATTTCCCAATCGTAAAGAAAAAAGGCTGTTGGCATCAAGTAGGCTGTAGGCATTCAAGTTAGATAGTTGTAGCCAGACGACTCTACACAATTCCCTCTCTGGTACTGTTCATCGGAGTGTGTGTTTTGGTTTGTTTGATAAATCGTTTAGGGCTGTGCGCTCCATCCCAATTCTGTAAAAGCCGTTCTGTTACTTTGAGAATTGAAAAATGCGAACTTTATGTTCATTCAGCCTTGAATGGTCTTTGTTAAGTGACCTTGGAAGAGGTTGTATCTCTGCTTGATTAAATGCTTTCAACACGTCAGACCCTGGGCCGCGATAATGGTAATTATATATACCCTCATTTCTGAAATGTTTTGCATTTGAGTATTTTAATTTGTTTCATTGCTTTCCAATTGGTATCATATTTTATAACCTGAGATACAGGATAATCCTAGTCCAGGCGCGGTAGGTTACACCTGTAATTGTAATCGGTGTTCGTTAAAATCTGAATGTATGGAACGTTTGACGAGTTTCTATGAACTGCCAGCTGCTGGAGCCATAATTAACGTTGATCGATCTGTGACTGTGATCCTAAGTTGGTCCCGCCCTTAATCAATTCACCTAACATGTAACAATGCAAGCACAAGGTAACATAAGCAATAAGGTCTTTTCAATAAATTATTCTATTCTATTATATTTCTACACGGATCTCCCGGTGATGCGCTGTATTCATATTCATATTCATATTCATATTCATTTATTCATAATATTCTCAATATTATATGTCAACACAGAAGTAGGTATACAATCATTTATAAATTAATATGTAAAAAAAAATATACAAATTTCATTAAATAAAAAATTAAAAATAATAATAATAATCGTTAGTTGTATAATAATTTAAGTCACAAAAAATAATTATAATTCAATATTTAAAAATTCATTAAAACTATAAAATGCGTGCTCGAGAAGCCAACTTTTTAGTTTTTTCTTGAAACAAACTAGCGAGGGAGCGGAGGTAATTGCCTCTGGCACTTTATTGTAGACTGTAGGGCACACAACGTGGGTTACCTTTCCAGATCTCGCGAGTCGTCGTTTTATCGGAAGGAGCCTATTCGGGTGTCGGAGCAAGCGGGCATGGTCTGCACGTTTTTTATACTGACTCTGATTTATATACCCATAGGTAGCAATCTGTTGTATTACTACCAATGGCAGAGTCAGTATACCCAGCTCTTTGAAGTAGGGCCTCACGGAAGTTTCTTGGGGCAGCTGCACCACCGCCCGCACGGCTTTTTTCTGTAGTCGGAATGCGCGTTCCCAGTCCGCGGCGCGCCCCCACAAGTCAATGCCGTACTGCAGGAGTGAGTGGACGGTTGCAAAATAACACGTTCGCACTACATGACGCGGCACGACTCCAGCCAGACGGCGGAGCGCGAAGCAAGCGCCACCAAGCATCCCACAGAGCTTGTCTATATGAGGCGCCCAGGTTAGTTTTCGGTCGATTTCGAAACCCAGGAATGTGGTGGTTTCCACCTGTTCCATGTATACGCCACCAGCTTGAACCTTCAGGGACCTCGGTGTTCGACCCCCGACATAAAAGTGGAGGAAATGCGTTTTGGTTAAATTTAGCGCCAGGCCGTTCAGACTAAATGTGTATTGAGACAGATATCATAGTGTAGGCGGGAGTGGGGAGCTTCATCGCGGATTGATCAATATGTACGCGAGCGTTATGTGATTTGTTATTAGGGGTTTTCGCTAATACAAAAAAAACATCAATATGTTTTTACTACATCACAATCACAATCATGAACACTCCATAGCAACGCCATATGTTTAAACTTGCACCACCAACAATCTGCCTGCTTTGCCCAAAGGTTGACTGGTAAAGAATGCTTTAACGGCATTAAGTCCGCCTTTTGTACGATAAGTTCTGCCTTTGTGCAATAAATAACTAATCAGTAGGTTTGTTTTAGGGCTACTTCCTACACGGGGCCCGCGTCTCTTGTCCATAAACGCGACCTTACCCCGCGGTATTCAAGCAACATTTTAAACAATTACCCGCGTGCT
Source organism: Epinotia demarniana (assembly GCA_945867215.1). NCBI lineage: Eukaryota > Metazoa > Arthropoda > Insecta > Lepidoptera > Tortricidae > Epinotia > Epinotia demarniana. The sequence goes on from OX244273.1 coordinate 23,710,116, forward strand.
GTTATGAAACTACTTAAGCATTAAAGCGCAGGATCTCTCAAAATCCACAACAATAGCGAACTTGGGCCAACTTCAGCATTCTATTCCGAACTCACAAAAGTTCAAAAGTGTAAAATCTAAAATGTGTGCTAGGGTTGTCAATTTGTACGCATTCAACAATTTTTATACAGAGCAAAGTTAGGTAGGATTGAAATAAAAATGCAATGTATTTTGAGCTCGCTTGCGTGTGCAGCACGTAGGTACACCGCTGTATTGTAATGTATGAATCGAAGAAATTCGCTGGTGCGCGTGATGGTATCCATCGTGAATATGGAGACCAAAGGAAAACTAATTGATGTTGTTTGACAATATGAGTGTATTTATAACATTAGGTAGACGCAGAGACTACAAAAAAGTGGCATACAAAATTTAATATGGGAACAAATCGGTGCATCAATAGAGAGTCCAAGCTTTTTTATGTTAAAGTCTTGTCGTGTTTTTGTAATAATTTTACTCTAGATTAAAATCAATCAACTTCAAAAGAATCTATTGACATGTGGAAATACCAAAACAATCGATCTTTGTGTGTCGACATAAGTTGTTATTTACTGTGTTCTCCTCTTCTTTCGTTAATTTTAATAACCCAAACCCTTTTGGAGGTCGCAGGAATATTACATAACAGTAAGAGCAGTGCTTCTTCTTCGTCAGACTAACTATCGAACATGATCCTAATATTATAAGTAATGGAATGCAAATAGCGGCTGGTACGCCGTAGACACGCGCGTAGACGCGCGCGAATCCGGTGTGACAGGGGTGCTGTGCACGTCTACGCTTACGTCGACGCATACGTGCAGTCGGTGTGGCTCGGCCTTCATACGTTTAGATGTTCAATTTTGAAAAAGTATTTCTTGGTTGCTGCAGTAAAAAAGGTCCAAATTATTATTTGACAGTAAATAAGGTAAGCCGTTTATAGCAATAGTTCTATTGGTCATATAAACTAATTCTATTTTAATGTTTGCTATTGAATTCTTGACAAAAACGAGACTTTAACTAAAATCCATTTGGTGACTAAAACGTTAAGTATTCAGCAAATAAAAAACAATTAATTTGTAATATAATGTGACAAAAAACATAACGAATTTTAGTTTATTTTAATCGTATGGCATACATTATTTCGCCTTTTAAGTTTGTCACTCCTCAGCACCAATCAGGGTCATGCAAAATTAAACCGCCATTTTGTTCCTATTTTTTTCATTGCCTAACCGTGACAACCCTAACCCCAAATAGTAGCAACATTGTTGCTGGTGCGTTTCGGAGCACGACGCCAACAATCCACGATAAATGAACCAGTTGTACCATTCACCCTGCTTCGACTAGCCTTACCAAACCTGTGTAACTCGACCCCAGTCTTAGTATATATCATGCTTAGTTAAGGGTCTGAATATACTGTTTTTTCATGGTGCGGGCAGTCAGCGTGAATAGCAATACATCCAGCATAACTTAACCCCAGTATTCCTAACTACAATGAGCAGTCGAGGGTTAGATTATGCTGGTATTCATAAAGTGTTGACGGTACGTGAATCTATCGCAGCAGCTGAAGTATTTTGCATCATTTTTATTTGTTTAGCCTTTGGTTTGATCCTGGAACTAAAGCATCGCCTTTTTTTATTTGAACATTATTGCACGTATAAAATGAGAATAAAGGGCGAATTTAGTGCCACAAGGCATTCTCTACCAGTCAGTCGCAGACCCAAACAGAAACTGGCTAAGGCCGTGGTGGTAAGACGCCTTAACCCTGCCTGCCTTTCTAAACTAAACTATTGATGGATATACGAAAACTATCATGTCGTTTCTTTAATGTTGATATATTGCAGGTAGTAATTTGTTCAGGTGTGTGTGACTTTGCTCATGTGTTTCTTCACGGTTTGCATTAAGTACATGTCACTTGTAATTTCTTTTAGGCTAATATAGTTGCTATGTTGTTCTTATGTTTTTTCTTTATTTCTGGTGCACTTTTCTGTATTTATTTACTAAGGCAAAGTAACAAAATGTAAACAAGACCTTAAGTAACATAGTTGAAATATAGAGAATACAAAATTTACATTTCGATAATAACCAAGCGCAACATTAATTCGCATAAAGAATTAATAATTGTCACATTCGTAACAAACCATATACTATTTACACAGCTAGTTTTAATGAAAATAACAAATTAAAGTGTTTTATTATACGGTACGGCTATTATAATGAGATCTCATAAATGATCATTTGTTTACTATACTACGTGGTAATTAAATTAAATTATTTTAAATCTATTAAAACTTAAGTGAAAGATATCAACATCATTAAATATTTTATTGTAAGAAGTGCACATGCGAGCCAGGGGACTATGTTGTGGTATTAAAAACTGAGCGGGGTTACGGCATGGTTATGGATACATCCGAAAGTAGTATTAGCAGTGTACAGTCGCCATCCGATATATCGGAGCGGCCAAAGTGCCCACAAATATCTGACTGAACACGTCTCTATTGTCGCGTATGTGGCGACTGTACAACACATACTGCCATATTGTGTACTTAGCACAGCAAAGAAATTCTTTCATGTCATTTCTATCTATGAGTTCATTTAATCGGCTTTGTATCACTATATAAGACTTATATCATGTTTTAATGAATAAGAATAAATAAATAAACAATTAGACTTAGTATCTTACCATCATCATACATTTGCTTCGGGAGCCCGGGCATCGTTTTGGCACATAATCCCAAAAACATGGACACGTGCTACGTAGGCCAAACGACCACCTTTCCAGGCAAAGTAGATGGCAAGTTTCCGGGAAAGGAAACCAGGTCTTCGCACCACTTGGAGATGCACAGTCGACGACGAGGCTGCCTCAACGGGCCTTGGCTGGAAGGAGATTGAGGTTGCCGCCCAGGACCAAAATAGATGGAAAACCCTTCTAAGAATCCTATGGCAGTGATGAGCGAAAAGAAGATATCATCATCATTGTCATAATCAATCCCAAGATTTTTCGTCACTACAAAGTGATTGAATCAGGCATTGCTTTGCGGAAGTCCACGAGCACAATATAGAATAGAATATAATAGAATAGAATAGAATAACCCTTCCTTCACACATGCGAGTAATAACAGCAAACCACCACCAATAACGACAAAACCTCGACACATGTTTCGCATCTCTACGAGGCATCATCAGGAGATGCTGGCAGATGTTACTCTATTAGTCTAGAGTATCTTATCATCTCTAATAGACCTGCAAGGTTTTTAGCGGCATAGAAAAGGAACTAACTTTTCACTAAATTTCATGTTCTACAAAATTCCTATTCTCCAACCTCTATATCCTTTTCAGTAGTGAAGCTGCCTGCGATGTTGAAGTCCCTATATTCAAATCCGGGTAAGGGCAAATATTTAATAAGGTAAGTTTTGTGATATAACGGAGATAATGCAAAATCAGCTATATATGTCATGAGATAAATAATAAATATTTGGGGATAATCTCACACAAATCGACCTAGGCAAAGCTTGTACAACGGGTACTGTATACATACTGATATAAATAAATAAAACATCCGCGACTCAGGAACAATATTCGTGTACATCACACAAAATAATGCCTTTACCGGGATTCGAACCGGGAACCTTCGTAGGCTGGGTCACTACTAACTAGGCTACAGAGGTCGACGAGGCGGAGGAGGAGAAGCTGAAGAAGACGTGATACATTCTTAGAGCGAGTGTCTGGAAATTTCGTGATTCTATTTAAAATCCATTGATTCTATTTGAATGACATGCACCACATGTGTGTTTAAAAAGCGGTAAAGATTAAACGTGAAAATTATTTACGTATCTTCTGCACACTATTGTTTCAATCGAATGATGTACTAATATAAAAAAGAGGCAGATAGGTTATAGGCACTCCAAAAGTAGCACACTAAAACTCAGCCAATTGTATGACGTTGCCTCAATGTAGCGTCATCAATGGACACGTATAAACGTGTCTCAGCTGTCAGATTTGGTGGCAATTTTTAAACACGGAATGTCATATATATATGTAACCTATCTACTTCTTTTTTATATAACATCATTGGTTGAATCAATAAAAACGCCTCCTAACTTTACCACACCATTAAATAACTGCGGCGTCAATTGACCGAGTTCTAGACAGGAGTAATCGGCGTAATTGGCCCGAGTTCGAGCAAGTTCGGGGAAACTCGGCCAACTCGGGCAAGACGGGCAAACTCGAGCGGACAGCTCGGAATCAACAAACCGACGGTTTTACTGTTTTAGTAAGTTGTGAATGTTGAAGGGCTTCTACGTATAAATATTCGGTATCATTGCTTGGTTAAAACTTCCAATCACACGGTTCAACTCACGTATTCAATTTTACTCCGGGCCACGTGTTTCGAACTCTTCGGGAGTTTTTCTTCAGGATGAGTGTTCTCGCGGCGGTGTCGCTCGTAACACTGCCCGCGCCCGCTCCTCACGTCGAGCGGCGCGTGTCGCACGCGCCGACAGGGCAGGGGGAGGGGGAGCGTCCAGCGCTGGAGCAGTTATGTGAGATTGCGGCAGGAGGTCATCACCTCCGAGAGACGATACGCACACTGAACTCACTGTGTCCACGGGATTGTCACTACACGCTGTCCACTTCAATTTAGTTTTTCAAGCTGGCGGTAACATCCAGCCCCCATCACGATTAAAATTTGGGCGGCGCCCAATCTCAATCGCCTCACGAATCTTGCGTGGCACATAACCTTTCTCCCGTACCAGCAATCTCGCCATGTCATAAAGCGAATGAAATGAGACGCGCCTGTATCGCACGCATGTTCTGCTACCGCCGAGTTCCTAACATCCATCTTCTTCACGTTGCGTATGTGTTCCAGCAATCTCGTGGATACGTTCCGCCCAGTTTCCCCTACGTACGCCTTGCCACAATCACAGGGAATCTCGTACACCCCCGGGCTACCCAGCGGGTCTCGCTCCTTAGGAGAGCGCAACATCTGCCTAATCTTGGTATGAGGGCGGAAAATTGTCCTAATGCTCAACCTCCGGCGTAATAGGCGTCCAATTTTATTCGTGACCCATTCCTCTCTAGCACTTGTCTCACGTGCTGCAGCTCCTCTTGCACATATTGCGGGTCACAGAGCCGCAGAGCCCTGTTGATAAGCGCACGTGGGACCGAAGGCAGATGTGCGGGGTGGTGATGTAAATCAGCTTGCAAGTAGCGATCTGTGTGTGTTGGTTTCCGGTACACCTTGCTAGACAATCTCCCACGCTGATCTCGCTGGACTAAGACATCAAGAAACGGGAGTGCACCATTACACTCCTTCTCAATGGTGAACTTGATCTTGGCATGCCGTGCGTTGAGATGGTCCAGCACCCGGTCTACATCCTTGTGCGACACAACAGCAAACACGTCGTCCACATAACGCCACCAAAACCTAGGTCTATGTGGGCAGCCCTCTAATGCTTTCCATTCGAAATCCTCCATAAAGATGTTGGCCACCACCGGTGCTATCGGAGAACCCATTGCCACTCCCTCAATCTGCCTATAGTATTCACCTCGCCATACAAAGTATCCACTCGTCAGGCAAAACTCGATAAGCCCCATGTACTCGGTAGGTAAATCGTTCTGAATGACCATCTGTTTAATTATGTCTATAGTCTCCGATAGTGAGTGAGTGTGTGAGAAGAACTCCCGAAGAGTTCGAAACATGTCGCCCGGAGTGACATTGAATACGTGAGTTGAACCATGTGATTGGAAGTTTTATTTTAACATGTCTCACGAAAGTTTAAATTCGATCATTGCTTGGTTATTTAATAATGAGTAGAAAAGTCTGTGAGATTGTCACATAACGACAAACGATACGTCTTCGCCATAACTGTACCAACATCAATGTGATTACGTCAAAAATAGATAGATAGATAATAACCTAATTCAGCCACAACTACAGAAATAAGAAGTAAGATATCAACCACTATAGTCCACCATCGAGGATTACGACGTTTACCTTATTTATCATAATTATGATTGCGCGGTGACCTATCTGAAGATAAACAATACAGATCTGTGACAGAGATTCAAGTGACACGATCAAGCCTCGACCTGAAAAAGTCATTTAAAAAAGCCCCCGCCGTCATTTAAATTATCCCTCGCCCAAACTTGGAAAAACTCGCTACAAAGGAAATGTTTCCTCACCCTAAATTAAAAGATCTCAGTAATTATTAGCTGGTAATTAATAAGCTGAAGAATGTTCGCCAAATGAGTTTCTTTTCGCCGACCTATTTACTGCGAGATTAAATGTTCAATTACGAATTTTGTCGAAGTTTTTATAAAGCTTTTGCGAGGATTTTGTTGATGTGATTGCAAGGTGGAAAAAATTAAATGGAAACTTAATTAACAAGAAGATTGGGATTAAGATGGCGATCCGACATTTTTTTCATGACGTGTAGGTAGCTGAGCCGGTATGCGATTGACCAAATATGAAGATGTCTTTGACATGTGTAGCCTTACAAAATGTCACAACTATACGAGATCTCGGCACATGTTTTGATAACCAACTCAACTTTAATCAGAACATTGTGCAAATCTGTAACAAAGCGTGCAAGTCCCTGGGCTTTGTTTTACGACAGTCCAAAATGTTCATCATAATACCTTGTCTTTTCCTGACTCTACAATGCCTATCTCCATAGTCTGCTAAAAAGTAACAGTATCATATGGAATCATCATCAAAAATACGTCACCCTAAATTGAATACGCAGAAAACATTCGTACGTTAACTTTACTTTAAAGTTACGAACGAAGTTCGTTTTCACTTCGCGGTAGCTGCTAGCTGGTTCCCCAGCCAGGCGGAATGCGTTAAACGGCCAGTTAACTGATGGGTTTGTATAATTTCCTAAATATAGGTAGTGCAGTTAATTTATTAGACGAAAAGCGTATCATTGGACCTACAGTTAACAAATCGTTTAGATAGATATGATATGATATGATGATATGATTTATTTATCTCACAATATACAACTTCACTTAAAACTTAATCAATTTTAGGAATTTACATTGTGATTGTCAGTTATTTAACATTTCGAATTACCTTCCATTTAAAAACAATAACAAATACACACACACATACTCAGCCTATATACGTCCCACTGCTGGGCACAGGCCTCCTCTCCTCTCAATAACAAATAATTTAATTAAAATAGGTAGGTACAAGTTATTGTTATTGTTTAATTTAATGTGTGCATCTGTCGCTGTTACCTACCGTGCCTTTATCGAATGGACCCTGCGGAAGACCAGCGCTCGGGATCATTTCGTGACAAAGGTACTCGTATTTAAATTTGTGTCTCGAATAAATGTTTGAGCTTGAGTTCAAGAACATTTCAATACGATAAAAAAACTCTGCCAGTATCAACACAGCGGATCATCGTTGGAAGCTCTTTCTGGCGACCGAACTCACCGCTCAGAAACAACACTACATATCTAAAAAGCAATATCTTACGTAACCTCCATTGCTGTTATAATCACAATATAATTTATACCGTGTACCCATGTTCTATTATCAAACTATTAAACCCAACCGACCAATGCCTACTAATAGGCTGCCAACCTATGAGGAATGGGCCTCATTTGCAATTCAACTAAGCTACAATTGGTTCAATGTAGTACAAGCCTAAGAAGATTTGTTCCCTATTCGGAGCCTTCAGAGGTAGGTACGCCATTAGTTGCGTAGTTTAAGGGTGAGTATCCACAAGCGGTAATAGCTTGGTTGCCATTTTATCACTTATCGTTGTGTTTGTCCCGCCCGCATTCTCATACTTGTCAGAACGTGACTGAAGTTCTGTCCACAGCGATAAATGATAAAATGGCAAACATGCTACGCCCGCAGAGTTTTGCTGCGCGAAGTTAGGAAGCAGTGAGCAAGGAAAATGGGATAATAGGAAGCGACCCGCCTGCCATGAGTCACCAGCCAAGCGGTGGTCGGGCGTGGAATTCCGGCTTATACCAACAGGCTTGTTTAGAAACATGGCCTAAGTAGGTAGTAGGTAGGGCTATCAAAAAATATTCCGACTCATCATTGCCGCGCGCTGGCTCCACATTTGCGCTTTCGCGCGTTCGCGAATATTTTCGCGCGTTCGCACGCAAATGTGGAGGGGCCTTTACGTGATTAATGATTACTCCCCGGGTAAAGGCGAATATTTGTTTCTGAGTCTTGTTTTCTACGAAGCATACTGTTTTTATTTGTACTTATACCTTAGGCCCTTTACACACTGCGACTTTTAGCAGCGATGCAGTCGCGCGTTTTTGAAACGCGCGACTGCATCGCGACACCAGCAATATAAAGTTGGGCCATTTGCGACTGCATCGCGACAGCATCGCGACAGCATCGCGACAGCATCGCGACTGCATCGCTGCTAAAAGTCGCAGTGTGTAAAGGGCCTTAAGCCTTATTAAGATGACTATACTTAGGACTAAATCGATTTGTGTAAAATTGACATCTCCCTTCTTAACTACCGACTGCAGAGCCGAAAGGAAGGAAAGAAAGAAAGAAAACATTTATTCTCTAAATGGGTATGAACGGAAGAGATATGGTTTTAGCAGTCTCTGTTTGAATTTGTAACAAGGAGATCGTTCGGAGGATTCAGGTAGCTAGGGGGGGGCGATGAGCCGGCTAGATGAAATATGGTGGGATTGCGCTATATACAGAGACAAACAAAGATCAGGCTTGTATACTCTCCCTCGTGTTCTCCTTCTTTCTATACGGCTCAGAGACCTGGACAATCCGATCCAAAATGAAAAGCCGCAGAGGTGCTTTTAAGATGTGGCGTTGGCGTCGATTTCTACGGATACCTTGGACTGCTATGCGAACAAACCAATCCATTCTCGAAGAGCTGCACATACATCGTCGATTATCCACAATATGTCAAGACCTCACATACTTTGGACAACTCCCATGACGTTCTTCAGATAGCCTGGAGAGGATTATTATGACGGGAAAAGTTGAGGGCCAGAGGCCTCGAGGCAGACCACCTGCTAGATGGAGCACACAAATCACTGCACTCTTGCAGCTACACCTGCACGAGGCCATACATAAAGCGGGTGATAGGAGCCTTTGGAGAAGTCTGGTCAACAAGGAGAGAACATGCATGATGTTACGATCCTCAGCATTGAGGGAAGTGATGATGATGATGAAGATGTTTGTATTTGCCGTATCGTTTAGGGTACAGCACCGATTTTGACAAGCAAGGTGTGGATCGATTCGAAATGATGCTTCGGAAGATAAAGTCTACATTTCGTATTACCATTACTTTTGTGTACTTTCGTGTCAAAGCCTAATATTTTAATTTATTTCTTGTCTTAAATTATCCGCGTTCTTGTCACGAATATTTTGTTTAAGTTGGAGTTTTTATGAAACAAACAGTTTCTCAATTCTATTTCAGTGACTTTTTTGTAGCAGCAGTAGTTTTTTTATTTTTTTATGCTCTTTCTATTATTAATAACGTTACTTATTGTAAAAAGAGCGATATCCCTTTCTGTCAATAACACATGTCGAATATAGCTCCTGTAAAACATCTGTTTTTAAAAAGATTTATTTTATATATATACGGTAGCGGAGCGTGAGGGGCGCGGTTCGCACGCGGCTCGATTTGAGATTGTGTATTCAATTTCCTTACGAGAGGCGAGGCAGATGTATTTGTATTGGTTGCAGAGAGGAAGGAGAAAAGTATGCGGTAGCACCTCATGACCAGTAAAGGGGTGGTCCAACAATCACTTTACTAACTCAATCGGTTACTCCCTGAATATTTATTTACACACATTTACAATGTTACACTGTGTTTTTTAAACAATTACAACTTTTTAAAGGGGTGTCACATGCGCGGTCCCGCAACAAAACCTGTAAAGTTCTTCATTCTTCTTGATCCATGATCCTGAACAAAAAAATATTTTTGTCTCCTAAATAAACTAGACTAAGCTTCTGGCTACTTTAAATATGATTTTTTTCGTTACTCAAAACTTAATTTACAAATTCGATCTTTTGAGGAGAACAGCCGGACAGCCGAACATCTGTATTATTTAAATAAAACAATGTCGTTCAGTTGAAAGAAGAAGTTTATTTTATCGTCCGTTACAAGTTATATGTCAAAAGACAATATAGACCGTACACACAGTCATACCAACATACAGAGTGTTTATTTGATGTTACTATACTAAAATATTCATCTCAACACCCCAACTACAGCAAATAAACTAAACATTTTAAAAAAAACACAAAAAATATTTTTATTGAAATACAGGTTGACTACCCCAGACTTACTCCCATAGCTTCTATACATTTATAATGCTTAATAGGGCATAAAGCCTTTGTGAGTATGTCAGCAGGCATAGAAGTTGTTGGCACATACTGTAAATTAATTATTTTGTCACTAACTGCATCTTTAACAAAATAATATCTGATATCTATATGCTTACTTTTTCTATGACAAGAATAATTAGCCACCAACTTTTGTGCACTCTGACTATCGTTATACAAAGGTACAGTACACAAATCTCCTGTGATTTCACATAGCAAAGCTCTTAAATACATAGCCTCTTTACTTGCCTCTGTTATAGACATTAGTTCAGATTCCATACTGGACAAAGCGACAGTCCTCTGCTTCTTGCTCTCCCAAGAAACAGCTGATCCTGACATTAGGAAACAATAACCAGTAAAGGACTTACGATCTACAACATTACTGGCCCAATCAGCATCAACATAGCCTTCAAGCTCAACTTTACTATTCACATATTTTAAACACAATTTTTTTGTTTGCTTTAAATACCTAATAATACGTTTTGCATAGTTCCAATGTTCATTTGTATGACATTTATTAAATTGACTAAGGAAACTGACACTAAACGAAATATCTGGGAGTGTCAAAACAGCAAGGTATAATAAACTTCCAATCAGCTGTTGATATGGAATTTCTGTATCACAATTATCACATTTCTCAAGATTTAATTTACATTCCATTGGAGTACTAGCACCTTTACAATTTAACATATTAAATCTTTCTAATAACTGCTCTATGTATTGTTCTTGGTCTAATGTAAATGAAAATTATAAAATATTCTATGATACTCTCTTTGACAAATTAAACATATGTGTCCCAAAAACAAATATAAAAATAAATAGTATTATTAAAAAAAAATTGCTTACCAAGGGTATTAAATTATCGTGTAAACATAAAAGATTGCTTAAAATATTTATATCTCAAAACAAGAACCGTACCTTAAAAACGCACTACAAACAATATGAAAAAATATTAAAAAGAACCGTAACCGCCTCAAAAAGACTTCAAAATGTTAAAAAAATCAAAAATGCCGACAATATTGTAAAATCAATGTGGCAAATAGTAAAACGTGAGACAAACAAAAATATTAAAAATAACAGAAATAATATAGTATTAAATATAGAAAATAAAGAAACGGAAGATCCTAAAACTATAGCCAATACATTTAATAAATATTTTTCAACGGTAGGAAAGCCAATAACTCCAACATCAGGACATCCAGCCCCCCCCTTAATTGAAAACTCACTATACCTGCGGCCTGTATCAGAAGTAGAAGTAAAAACCTGATCAAGCACTTAAAAAACAAGCATAGCTTTGGTTATGACGAAATGCCCCCCCACTTAATCAGGCAATGTGCAGACGAATTAGCAAGTCCCTTGGCATATCTCATAAACCAGTCATTTTCAGAGGGCACATTTCCGGACGCATTAAAAATATCGGTGATTAAACCTATTCACAAAAAAGGTAATAAAAATGATTGCAACAATTATAGACCTATAGCGCTTAAGTCAACCTTTTCAAAATTATTCGAAACCGCAATGTCTAAACGCCTATACTCATTTTGCGAAAAATATAATATTCTCAGCGACTACCAATATGGCTTCAGAGAAAAAAGATCTACAACACTTGCAGTTTATACGTTTGTTCGCGAAGTATTGAGCATTATTAATGACAAAAAACACGCCGTAGGCATTTTACTCGATATGAGCAAAGCCTACGACCGAGTGCCATATAATATACTATTGAGCAAATTAAAAAGCATAGGTGTAAGAGGCAATGCTCATGCCTGGTTCTCTTCTTACCTTTTAAACCGCTTACAGTGTGTTGAAAGAGAATGCTCGAACTACACCACCGGAGAAATACACCATGTCCGGTCAGAAATATTAAACATTGAACAATCTATCCCTCAAGGGAGTGTCCTTGGTTGCATTCTCTTTTTAATATACATAAACGACTTGCCTAAAATAATAAATACCCCGTGTACCTTGTTTGCCGACGATATCTCGTTTGTTATATCGTGCCAGAATGAACATAACTTAAATTACCAACTAAATTACATTCTTACGGCAATTGTTACCTGGTTAAAAGAACATAACCTTGAAGTTAACTTCGATAAAACTAAACTGATACAATTTAAACCTCATCAAAAACGCCCAATAAATATTAACTTCACTTTTCAAAACACGGTATTAGAATCAGTCTCCTCGACAAAATTTTTAGGTGTTATCATAGACTCATCTCTAAAATGGAAAGATCACATAAGCGAAATAAGTAATAAATTAAATAGATTTACTTACGCACTTTATAATCTAAAAAAATGCACAGATTTAAAATCATCATTGAGTGCTTACTACGCTTACGCACATGCCTGGCTCCAATATGGCATCGTGTTATGGGGAAATAGCACAAATATTATTAATCTGTTTCGATTACAGAAACGTTGCATCAGAATATTAGTAAACGTAAATTCTATGGTAAGTTGTAAATCTTATTTTGTTAAACTAAAAATCTTGACTTTAGTGTCTATATATATTTTAGAAATTTGCATTTTTGTCAAAAATAATCTCAGTCTTTTTCCTCAATATTCCCGATCTCAAAACTTGCGACCCAAAACCAAACTGGCTAGGCCTAATTCAACACTTACAATGGTGCACACAAGCCCTTATGGCATGTCAATAAAAATTTATAATAAAATCCCCGATACGATTAAAAACATTAATGATCAGAAAAAATTTAAAAACACAATAAAATCATACCTCATGAGGAATGCCTTTTATACTTTAGAAGAGTTTTTCAATGATAAGACCCTAGACTGGACGGCGAAATAATTTTATTTGTAAATAATAATTAATTTAATTGATAATTTATGTCTGTGTAAATAAAATGTACAATAATTTTAAACTTAATGTTAATCTGTAATGTAATATATTAAATTGCTTGCCCTTACAGGGTTCATGTTGATCTGTACAATTTATTTAAGATCTAATATGTATACTTACATGAGTGCAATAAATGATATGAATATGAATATGAATAATAACATTATTATCTTTATCAATTTTTACACGCATACCTAGACATTGCTGAACTTGCCCTAAATTTTTAATCTTGAATTTAGAACTCAAAACACTTACTAATTTATCAGTCTCAGCTTCACAGTTAGAATAGACAAAGAAATCGTCTACATACAATGCAACAATAATTTTCACATCATTATACATTTTTGTGAACAGACAAGGTTCTAATTTACATTTTTTAAACCCTAATTCACACAAACATTGTTCGACTCTTTCATACCACGACCTGGATGACTGTTTTAAGCCATATATGGCTTTATTAAGTTTTACAATAACCTTTTCTTTTTTATTATTACAAGAAATATCTGGTTGTACCATGTAAATATCTTCTTTAAGGTAACCATTTAAAAATGCAGTCTTGACATCCAGATGGGTAATATTTAAATTCAATTGCACAGACAAAGCAAATAACAATCTTAGCGTCGAGTGTCTCACAACAGGTGTGAAAGTGTCCATATAATCTATACCTGGCCTCTGCGTGAAACCTTTAGCCACTAATCGCGCCCTATAACGCACACTTTGATCACTACTGATTTTTTTTTTAAACACCCACTTACACTTCACTAAGATCTTGTCCGAAGGCAGTTCATCCACTGGCACCCACGCCTGGTTCTCTTCAAATGCTCGCAGCTCATCTTGCATCGCCTCAATCCACATGTCTTTATCAGGACTGTTTAGGGCTTCCTGTACGCTCAGGGGATCACCAACACATTCTGCATTTTCTGACATGCATAGGTTTGTAAATCCATAGCGCTCCGGCTGCTTCCTGACACGCTTTGGCTGAACTTCCTCTGGCTGGTGCTCTGGTTGTGGCTGCTCCTCTTCTACTTCTTGCTGCAAAGTAGTGTCTAGATCAGACTCTGCATTATCATACTCAGATTCAGCAGACATGTTCAGATCCAAGCGTTCAGGTTCCATCTCAATTTCTGTGTGTTCCTGCTTCACATCACAGACAGAACTTTTCTGACACATATTATCCCCAACTGAAACTGACACGCTTACGTCTGAACATATCTTGTCATTTTCCTGGATTACTACATCCCTACTAGTAGTTATGCATCTCTTTATAGGATCATAAACTCTATATCCTTTCACATTTTCTGGAAAGCCCACTAGGATATGTTTCCTTGACTTAACATCCCACTCAAGCCGTTTTTCTTTTGGAACGTGAACCATGACAGGACTCCCAAATATTCGTACATGGCTTAAATCTGGCTTTTCATTAGTCCAAAGCTCAAATGGTGTCCTGTTATTAAGCCCCGATGCAACCATTGCCTTGAACTCTTTAAAATATTTAAAAACTTCACTTTTCGCTTTGAGGAAATATACGAAAGTCATTCGGGAATAATCATCAACAAGTATGAGAAAATACCTTGATCCACCAATAGATGTTGCCTCCATGGGTCCACAGAGATCACCATGTACGTTCAGATGTACTCTATGAGTAATGATTTCAAGGATAATACATATACAAGTCAAGTCATGGATAATATCCAAAACCTTGGTACTCCTTGTTCCAGTATGATTAAATGGTAAACGGGATTGTTTACCCTCACAACATACAGTGCATGTACTCTTGCTGATCACTGACTTATCACTGTATGTAACACCCGTAACTGCACCATCCCTCATTGCATTCAAGTCTTTCACATTTAAATGGCCCATTCTTCTGTGCCATACTTCGCAACTGACTGAAGGTGAAGACGTAAACAAACAATGTTAATGTTCCAAATCTAACCTATAAACACCATTGATTAAATTCGCCACGGCCACCAAATCATTGTATTTGTTGTAAACAATGCAGTGGTTTTCTTTAAACTCAACTCTGTTGCCGTTTTTAATCAATTGACTGATCGATATCAAATTCGTGGTGAGGTTAGGTACACATAACACGTCTTTCAAAGTCACTTCATATCGGCATTCTGGAGTCACAGTCATGATGTCAACATCGCCCGAACACAACACTGGCATAGCTTCTTGACTTGCTGCTATTATCTCCTTGATACTTGAGCTAAAACATGTATTTCTCATCGTACTTTTGTCAATGACTAAATGCCGACTCGCACCACTATCTAAGTAGAACTCTTCCTTACTGAAATGTCCACTTAAAAACACAGCTGAGAATGCGTGTGTCTTCTTCACTTGCTCCGCTTGTACGTTATTTAACTGGCACTGGTTCTTATAATGTCCAAACTGCTTGCATTTGTAGCACTTAATTTTCTTTTCGCCATTGTTGTTGTTGACGTTTCCCATAGACATAGATGATCCGCCATGATGCATTTTAATCTTGCCAGAGCTGCCAACTTTATAATTTTGCCGTTGACCGTGCTGCCCTCTACTCAGGAATGCGTTGCTAACTTCACAGTCATCACTTGTCAAATCTAGGAGTTTCGTTTTTATGACATCTGCCGTAATGGCGATTCCCGAATGTTCTATTGCCATCAACATGGGCATGTATTTTTCAGGCAAACCAGCTAACATTAAACAGCCGATCCACTCATCGTTCACGGAAAAACCAGTTCCTGACAATTTCTGCGCCGTCTCGATGATTTGCGTAACGTAATTCGTCATCGATTGACAGTTGTCGAGTCGAATTGAAATTAAATTTCGCAGTAACGAAATTCTACGGGCAAATCCTGAATCGTCAAACATGGTTTTTAGCTTCGTCCATAAATTCTTGGTAGTAGTCCTTAATGTGAACATACAGCGACGGATCGATTGTAAGGATTAATTTGGCTTTTGATTTTGCATCTTCTGGGATTATCTTTGCATCGGTAGGCTCCACGTTTAGAAACGCCGCCGTACCTTCCAAGATGAGCAAATTCTCCACTGCAAAAGCCCATTCTCGGTAATTCTCTCGCCCCTTCAACTTCGGTACGTTGGTCAGGAACGAATGTGAAGTCATAGCGGAATACTAATTCTTGCACAAACACGAATCACACAAATAACAATCCTCGAACACTAATTAACTCTGTTAGCTACCTAAAACTGACTTTCAACTAATTCTAACGAGCATAAAATGGCCCATAACCTATTATTTAAATAAAACAATGTCGTTCAGTTGAAAGAAGAAGTTTATTTTATCGTCCGTTACAAGTTATATGTCAAAAGACAATATAGACCGTACACACAGTCATACCAACATACAGAGTGTTTATTTGATGTTACTATACTAAAATATTCATCTCAACAATCTGAACATACTTTTTTTGTGGCAATCTAAACAGGAGAATTCCGGTCGCTTCGCTCGCTCGTACAACTAGTATCATACGCCCGCTGCGCACGGGAACATAAAATATGGAAAAGGGACACCTCTTATGCACTCCTTTAACATACTAACAGTTGAGATTATTTGAGTAGGCCAAATTGCATCAAAGTAGTCAAAGTTGTGACCCAACCTCAGCAAGAAAGGCAATTTAATAATACTATAGGCGTAATACCACATCCATCCTCGATCAACCCTAAGCCGCTGTTCGTCGTACGGCTATATCCGTCCCGGCATCATCCGGCAAACACCCGGTTAATAACAGCCTACAGCTCGCTACAAACAATCATATTTGTGCTGATCTCGTGAGCTACTTGGCAGAATGGGGTATTATTGTTGCCACCCGTGCTGGCTAGATAATAGCGCCCGCATCCTATAAAACTAATAGCTTATGGCGGGTGGTTAAAACCAATTAATATGTTAAGTTTTAGGTAAAAAATAAAATAAAACAAAGGATTTAACGTTGCTTCAACGAAAAACGCACTAAAGGCAAAGTATACAATACAATACTGCAGTACGGCCTGCGATAATATATGCTGCGGAATGCTGGCCACTTTATCAGATGGGTGACGTCGATATCGATATCTCCAGTGTTAGAGAGTGTACTACCTAGTATTTGATGTTGTCAACAGTATTCAGCTCGACATTTTGCAGACACATTTTTGTGGGCTGTTGTTTTCTGAAAAATTGCAGGGCATATATTCAGTCTTATGTCTGCTCATACGTAAACCTGCCCTCTCTTATTCAGCGCTCCAACTTTGTGTGTATGTCTCTTGGAGAGCCATTAAAAATACCTTTTCCGAAATAAAATTTCTAAATTGAGATTATTGTTATTGTTGTGTTTATTATGAATAAAAAATCCTAGCAATAACAATTATGTGAGTTATATATTGAAACTCGTTCCAGAACTCCAGCATAATTTAATAGCATTCGTTTTTATTACGGTCCCAATACAATGGACATGACGCGATGAGACATGGACGCTTCGGGAAAACGAGAAAAAGAGGATAGATGCTCTTGAGATGTGGTGCTGGAGAAAAATGCTTGGGATATCGTGGACAGAGTTCCGTACCAATGACTCCATCCTCCAAGAACTAGGCATCAAGCAGCGCCTATCTTCATTAGTCCAGGCTCGTATCCTCACCTTCTTTGGACACGTATCTCGACGCGGCCGTATGTCCATCGAGCGACTGGTGGTGCAGGGCAGAGTAGAGGGCACCCGAATGCGTGGCAGATCACCAATGAGATGGACAGACCAAATCAAGGCAGCACTGGATGACCCCCTGTACCAATGCACCAAAAAAGCAGCCCTCAGAGACGAATGGCGACGAATTGTGAGGCGGGTTACTCGACCGAAATGACGACCACGACCGCTCTGTCAAGAGTGCTACGACTGAGAAGAGAAGAGAATACAATAGGTTACTCAGATACTTGTGCATTTGTATGAAAATTTTACCTGTTCCATTTTTCATAGATCTTTTGCCAGATTTAGATTTCACAAAACAGGATTATGGGAAAATAACAGCTGTTCAACAAAAAAATCTAAATTTGCCCATAACAGATCAAAAATCGCTGTATTGAAGCGTCGAATACTGTTAATTTATTAGGTTCTTAGTTGTTTAAAATTTATTGCACTACGCAAAGTAGTACAAATGGTGAATTTAATGCCGTAAAGTTCTATCAAAACCTCAGACTAATTGGATAGTACTACGCAGAGGGCCCTATTTCACCATCTTGACGCCTTGACATTGCCGGGTCAATAAGCTGTCCAGCAACCACCTTAACCTGTCGACACAGCTATGTAAGTCGAACTGTTATTGTCAGGCGGCAATTGTCGATTTGGTGAAATAGGGGCTGAATAGGCTGAACATTGTCTGTTAACTAATCCCCGGAATAAGTATAACGAACCTAAACGTAGCCATCCCTTTATATATTTGACGACCGCTTTAGCCTAGTTGGTAGTGACCCTGCCTACGAAGCAAGAGGTCAAGGGTTCGAATCCCGGTAGGGGCATTTATTTGTGTGATGAGCACGAATATTTGTTCCTGAGTCATGGATGTTTTCTATGTATTTAAGTATTTATTTATCTATATACATCGTCTAGTACCCATATATTTTCTGTAGTATTTAATAAAAATTGTGTGTGGCATCAATTGTAGTGTAATGTTAATTGAATTCATATGTTTATTATCAATATTAAATATATGTAGGATAAGTTGTAATAATTCAAACACAATTTATATTGTTTTTATGAATAAATAAATGACATGAAATAAAAAATGTCGCATAGTACAAGCTTTGCTTAGTTTGGGACTAGGTCGATTTGTGTGAGATTGTGCCCTAATATTCAATGTTATATTTTTATTTATATCACATGCAACGCGCTGCGATAGCGCGTACGTGCCGTAGCAGCGCTAACAGTAGGTACTGACCGGTAGAACGGCATGAACTTGTAGCGGCGGGACCAAATCACACAGTGAGCCGCCGCTGGCTAAACAGAAACTAACCAAAACAAACTTCAATGTGCTCGCAAATGTTTTACGTCACACCTGGCCATAATGCGAGTTTTACTGCACGCTTCGCGTACAGGTAAACTCGCATTGTGGCCAGGTGAAGACGTAAAATTTTGTACTTAACACGGGCGGTAATTCGTAAAGCCCCAGAGCGCATATTTATGGCCCTCACCTTCAGTTCGAGCCACAAACACCTGCCATCTGGGGCATTCACGAATTCACCGCCCTAGTTACGTAATGTACTATTATGAAAACGTATTGGGGTGGCTGTTCTCAATTCAAAAAAAAAATAGAACGTGAAGTTCGAATGATAATAATTGTAACAAGTATACGAGTATACGCTCGATACTTTGAAAACATACTTTTTTTTACTTGTAAACGTGACGATTCAGTAAGAAAACTCTGCCAGCGTGAAAGGAACCAGTTATGCCGAAATTAACCTTTTTTTAACATTTTTTAGTTTTCATTTCAGTGTTACATTATTTTTAGATTTATCTGTTATATTTAAAGAAAATGACTTAAATATTGAGAATAAATATATTAACTAATTAAATATTCGGAAGTACTCTCAGGATCACGTTGGAAAAAAAAATGATTTAAATAGGTATTATTATAAAAGTATAGACCTTGCCGGCAAAGTGATGCCAGAAAAATATTC
This sequence comes from Epinotia demarniana, assembly GCA_945867215.1. Taxonomy (NCBI): domain Eukaryota; kingdom Metazoa; phylum Arthropoda; class Insecta; order Lepidoptera; family Tortricidae; genus Epinotia; species Epinotia demarniana. Next base: position 23,729,951 of record OX244273.1, read on the forward strand.
TTTGTGCTCCGCTCCTATTTTCTATCGTACCTTCGAGCTTACCGTATAAAAGTACAGTCGGCACAATCCCGACTCCCGCCGGCTTACCGCTATTATTTTTTGACTCGCGGCTTTATGCAAAACATTCCAGCTATGCCATTTGCAGCCCGTCTGATCTCAGCTCACTACTCACCAGTATACCTCGACCCCGCGTCTGGTAACAAATGTACGTAATCGAACATCAAGACGTCCACTGGTCGGTCTGAAGGGAGTGGTAGTGTTGTGTTGATACGAGCCCGGGAAGAGGATTGTAACTGTTTCGCCACTTTCTGATGTATTTCCGGGATTATTCGGATGACGTGCTTTGTAATTGTTTTCGCGACGTTGAGATGTTTATCTTCTTTCTGCTTAAGTTTTTTAAATGCTGACGAAATGCCGAAGATAGCCTGCTCTGTCTTCACTTGATTGTATAATTTTCTTACTTACTTTTTAAGACATAGATACCTTATACATATCTGTCGATACATACCTATGAGATTTATTGATTGGTTTGGATTTGAATTTTGAGCCAAGCTTATAAACGATCGTGCGAAGTAAACAACTTTATTTAAAATAATTTAAGTACTATAATTGTCAAGCTACGGTACCCTAACAGTGATTCAAACATACGGCTGTCAAGCGGTGGGCGAGGGTTCGAATCCCGGCTCGTACCAATGAGTTTTACAGAACTTATGTGCGGAATATTTAATTTTACTGTTAGCTCTTCGGTGAAGGAAACATCGCGAGGAAACAGGTCTGGTCTCGATAAAGTCTAGTTTACAGGAGCTAATTACAGGAGCATTTTAGGGAGGATTCTTGCGAGCGTTCTACCGAACATTTTAGCGAAACGACAGTAAATCTTCGAGATTTTTGCCGAGCCAAATAATTGACAACATTTCAAGACATTTAATGATGCCTAAATCGAAAACCATTTCGGTAATTATCTTATCTTAACGTAAAAAAGTGGTTTTCCCATTTTTATTCTTACTCGTTTCCGATCACTAAAATCTGTAAAATGCGGTATACCCCGTGCGTGACGTCATTCTTACGTCTGTTGAGTGAAAGATGTGGACAGGTGCCATAGAGAGACATAATAATGACGTCATATTTTACTTACGACCTATTGGAATTCACTACTTTTAATTGTGATATTTTTGAATAAACATTTAGGGAGCAATATAAAAACAAGTATACCTTAATAATTTCATTTTCTATCGAACTACTTAAATCATAAAATAGCCCACTTAAAAAAATATTAAATGTCAATTGTTATTATTGTTTCACCGCCGTCCCTCTCTAACCAGCTCCCGCACGCCTGTCCCTGTCTGTACTCGCTAGCCTTCCAGCGGGGCACGACAGCATAACTGAAGGCCTTCACCAACCGAACACGTGTCGTGCGCGGCGCGTGTCGTGCGCGGGCCCGCTTTCGGACCGCGTTCAATTTGTGTTTAAAATGTCGTTTCAATGATTTACAACTTGCGCGTGCCCGCGCAGCACACGCACTGCGCACGACACGCGTTCGGTAGATGGAGGCCTTGATGTCACGAGCGCGTAGCCACGCGCTGGGAGCGCGGGACGCGTCCAGCGAGACGGGGTTATCTACCCTCACCTTTCTCAAATGTACGAAGAAGACCGGAGTCGCTGAGTCGCATGCGACGCGACATGGCAGCTAGTTGTGCTGGACGTAGTACAGAGGAACACGTTTCTTGACGAGAATTTACTATAGAGCCTTCGCTAGGCTGATCGTGAAAATGTTCGTAGCGGTTAGGGCTCTACGTTTGTCTTTGTTTGACAAATTTAAAAATGGCGAAAGATCCATGTCTATCAGCACCTTTAGCTTATCAAACGATGACCTTAATATTTAAAACCATAGCTTAAAAAAACATGACGCAGATCAGTGTATCAGCTAGATGACACAGTTCCTACAAGAAAAAATATCCAAGAATTTAGTTAATAGTCGCATTTTATTCTATTGATTATTCTATTGATATTTTTGATATTATTCTATTTATATTATTATATTCTATTGATGTAACACAGTTTTGGACATGTTATCCTTTCGTCTGTGGTGGGTTAACAAAATAGTGGGTTCAAGCCTCGATCGCGTCGCATTAGAAATAATAATTTGTATCTTTAAAAAATGCAGAAAGGTGACCAAAAATTTGGGTAGGATCCTGATCAAACACAGATGAAGGGTTATCTTCCACAAAAACCCATGATGTTTTTTTTTCTTTGTGTTCAGTTTCACTTATTTTAAGTAGGTTAAGTACTATAACTGTTGAGTTTGTTTCGGCCTTTCTTCTTAAAAAAATGGTGTTCTTTTTCTGAAAAACTGGTAGTATTTTGACTCGGATAAGTGTCATTAAGGTCTATTTGCATAATTTATTTATTTATTTTTATTTAAGCATTTGATGGGTTAAAACCCGGATTTACTTTTTTATGCTAGACACCGTTAAATGTGGGCATCTATAATCTTTTAACAAGCTCGCCATCACAGCCTACGAGAATAAAATCAGAGCAATTCGCAACCGCAAATCACACAACAGACCAATATAACCTGACCTTCCAGTACCTATAGTTCTTATGAATCTCAGGTCCAACTTAAACTAACTAAGGTGGACCTTCTGGGAGCTAATCGGGAATCAGACTCGTAAACCAAGCCCTTAAAAAGGGTAGCCTTAACAGCTTCCCATGGGGAGGTGAGACTCGTGCGTTGCGCTTTTTGGTTTACCTATCTCATAAAATGAATTTAGTACCTACTTAAGTAAGCGAGCTGCAGTAGTCTGAGTGCTTTGTGCATTCCTCCCCAGCATGAAAACTACAAGATTGTTAGAGTTGAGATAAATGTCATACGCATCGCATTATGTCATTATAAATGCTCAATTACAAGAGGCGTGTCGTATATGTATTGTATACATAGATTCACGCCTTTATTCCCAACAGGGGTAGGTAGAGCACATTAAACTTTTGTTCCAGTGCTACTTTTGGCATAATATTGACAAAATGTGATATCGCAGTGATGGGTTGCTAGCCCATCGGCCACAACACACTTCAAATCTGTCTCTTAGTCGACTTTTACGAGACTCACTATTTTAATATGATATAATTTGCAGCAGCAGATAAATTCTTCATTCATCAGGTAAAGTAGGTACTATTTTCTGTTCAACTTAAACCTCACAGTTGAATAGGTAGGTAATCACAAGCCTATGATGAAAAGATTATTTCAAATTCAAGCGAAATTTCACGCGTGCCATTGGTAATGCTTTATTGGCAATTAATAAGTACCACTTACGTTATGAATAACAACGTTATAATAATCCCAAAAAATCGTTACATTAAATATCACGTTTATGCGCCCACCCCTTCAATTAATTGCATATTCCTATTTTTTATTTTTTATTCTCTTTTAAAAAATAGCTTTAAAATTCACTGAAAAATAAATCAATAGCCATCAAGTGCCGAAAATAGGAAATTCGCAACGAGTGGTGATAAATTAAAACACGACCGAAGGGAGTGCTTTAAATCGACACGAGTTGCGAATTATCTATTCGCACGTGTATAGTGCGTTTTACTGTACATAATGGCTCTTTAAAGTTGCGACATATGCACGGAAATACATGCAAAGGAAAACAACAGCACTGACGGTATCCGTTGGCCCCAAACTAGGCACAGCCTGTACTGTATATGTACTGTAAAAACCTTTTTCGACAGACCCAACGTACCTGAAATATAGTCCCAGAAAGCCTTAAACCCCTGGAGCAACGCATTATGTGAGTTGATTAACCTCTTCTATTTCGAGGGGGCGTTTTCGAGGCTTTCCGCCTGAGATGTTTTATCGGGACTGATTTTTCTTCAGAATTAAGTGGGTGGTATTAAAATGAAATCTATTTTGGTTGAATTAAGTTCGCCGTCTTGAAAATCACAATGCCATTGTCTGGATCAAGCTGCTTTGTAGAAACTTGGGAGCGAGTCCCGTCCTCATCTAAGTTGACAGACATTCAGATGTACTCGATGAGTAATGAATATGACACATACGCCATTATTCTTTATTGCACACTTTGATCCAAAATTACAATAAGTAATTACGCAATTATTTCGACCTTTGTAGCCTAGTAGGCAGTGACAGCTGCCTAAAAGCCGGAGGCCTCGCCCGGGCCTTTTATTTATGTGATAAGTACGAATATCTGTTATGGATGTTTTCTATGTATTTAAGTATTTATTTATCTATATAAGTATGTTTATCGTCGTCTAGTACCCATACTTACCCACCCAGCTTTGCTTAGTTTTGGCCGAAGTCGATTTGTGTAAGATTGTCCTCAAAATATTTATTTTTATTTTCTCTATTTATTAATAGAGATTAATAGATAGTCACACGTCACACGTTAGGAATAGTCTTAGGCACGTGACTTACCATCTGGAGGTCGCGGGTTCGAATACCGGCTCGTACAACTGGTTTTTTTTTTTTCGAAAAACGTACCATCGCCAACACAGACTGACCATCCGTGCACTTTATGTCCATTGTAATAAGTCTCAATACAAATACAGGATAGTCAGTTAACTGTATTTGTACTGCGAAATTCATTTTATATTTAATTCATTTTCGGTGAAGGAAAACATCGTGAGGAAACCGGTCTAATTCCAATATAAACTCTAGTTTTCCCCCTGTGGAAGGTCAGATGGCAGTCGATTTCGGTAAACTAGTGCCTACGCCAAAATCTTTGGGATGATCTGTTCAAGGGGGCCGGCACAACCGGGACATACTAGGAGGATAATGACATAATAGGCAGTCTTATTATCACTATAGATGATCTAGAAAAATACACAGATATAATTTGAGACGTTGGTGCCGTTAAGAAGCCAGTCTTCTGGTAGATGTCGCTACATACGCCTCCCTAAGGCGTTGTACGAAGGAACTGATTGAAGGATTTAGTGCCGAGATAGATTGTTCCGATAGCTCAGTTGGTTAGTAGCGACGGGCCACGAATGCCTGTGGCCACAGGTTCGAATCTGGTTCGATGCATATTTTTTTTCCTGTAGTAATATTGACCAGACATCGCCGAACCATGCCATCCTAGTAACCAACCTAAACCTTTCCCGGGGGCTCCTTAGCTAAAATGTATTTGCGGCCTTCGTAGAAACAACCGGCCAAGTGCATGACGGGCCACGCGCAGTCTAGGGTTCCGTAGTATAAACACGTGCGCTAACTTAATGGTGCAGTTGCGTTGGCCGAATTTGTAGGAAAGTTGCCCTTTCCAAGTACGTATTAAGTTGGTCGAATGTTACTCGGTAACTAGATATGCCTACTTAGCCGTTATAGTTGTCCTTTTAAATTCAGTATTGTACTACTGCCATACATATTTTCACATTCCTGTTTCTAATAAAAATTAGGGTTGTAAAGTCCAATATAACGTAAACGAATCACTGACTTGGAAAACGGGTTTTTAAAAACCCATTATATTTTGAACAAGCTAGCTAACGATACCCCAGCACACGGTGGCTTTAAAGATATCCCCACTTAACGAAAGCAAGGTACCATAAAAAAAACAAGATTTTGTCGTATTTTTTTGTCCGCCTTATTGATTTATATATCTATGTCGAATTACAGATGTCTAGTAGTACAGGTCACTGAGCTAAGCCGCAGACGGACAGACGGACATAGCGAAACTATAAAGTTTCCTTGTTGACGACGGAACCCTAAAAAGGTTTAGTATGGCTGGACTAGACTATACTTTCCATTTCAATATAGTTCAAAAATAAACAACTTGACTTTAGCAAATTCTGAGGCAATAACAAATTATTAATTTAAGATATAACTTTCTACCGAAAAATAAAATGGTGTACTAATGTCTACATCTCTGACGTCGGCGAAAGTTAGGCAGAAAATTAGCCAATTTGACTTTAAGTTTTTATTGAAGGCCGTATTCGACAAACACTAAATTGCTTAAGTAGATTCACAGAGCTTAGGTCAGATACGTGTTTTAGAAAAGGCCACGTTACGAGAGAGTGACTTACTGAGTCTCATAATGAGTAAATCCCGCTTATATTTCATCATCATCATCACCATATCAGCCGAAATACGTCCACTGCTGGACGCAGTCCTCCCCCAAAGAGTGCCGCAATGACCGGTCATTCGCTACCCGCATACAGCGGCCTACCGCGTCCCTTTCGGTACATATTTAAAGAAAGAAAGAAAAGAAAGAAATAAAAGAAAGAAAGAAAAGAGAGAAAAGAAAGAAAGAAAAGAAAGAAAGAAAATAAATAAATAAAGAAAGTAAATAGCTCTCATTAAAATTTCAAAAGGTCATCTTGGTAGCGTTTTCCCGGTTGTACCCTAAACTAATGCCAAGATTCGATGTAGGCACAAGTTTTTACAAAGCGACGGCCGTCGAATATTATACTTTCATTTTTCAGATTTGTTTTCCCCGTTTATTTATATGCGACTTAAAGGACATATATATACTAACTACCACTAGGAATATAATTCGCTCCAGTCGTCTGTACAAATTATGGAGTTTTGGGCCTTATTGTCTTAGACACTATAGACCTATCGTCCAGGCACGCCCTTAACATGATTTATTTACAGCCTAAAGAGAACGCCAGCAATATTTTCATTGCACGTGCGATATAAAACTATCAGAATAGTCTCACTAGTTTCCCCATTGTGTCTAGTTAATTCCACCGCCTGTCCCGCGCGCCGCCCGGCTCATCAGTATTCACGGCCCTCCCGTCAATCGCGATAAAGATTGATAGCTGCTTCGGTAAATGTGCCAACGCGTTGTTTCCTGGGCCGCTTGACGCGGCCGGGAAATGGGGGATTGTGCGCTTTTTAAATTTCAGTGCTGTACATGGATGTGAGCTGCGATTTTTGTATTGAATTTTAGTGTGATATTCAGGACAGCGTTCAAGTCAGCTATATAGATATGGCTACAAATGAATACGAATGTGTATTTGCCAAATGCGTCCCTTTACGGTCAAATTCACATTAAAAAAAAACTGTCGAATTGACCTCTTCGGGTGCAAATAAATCTTTAATTGATATTTATTGACTGAATAAAAATAAATAATGATTGCACTGGCATGATTAATAAGCTTACAGCGCCCTACGCTTCCAGTATAACGACGCTTTCAGGATGCTGTTGTGGATGCCGACACAGCGAATCAGAAATGTTTGCGGAGGCGAGCACGGATGGCGTTCACGCAATATTGCGAAAACGTGTCGCATCTCTGCAGAGGCGTATCGGCCTAAGCCCCAACAGCCTCCTGGAGACAGTGGCAGAAGGGAACAATGGCCCAATCTGTATCACTGTAATAAATAATAATTTACATGTGGTATTCTTGTAGCCAGGCATACAAGTTATTTTGCAATATACAAGGTGTCCCGAAACTCAACGATAACCTGGTACTGGGAGAGAGGCCAACGTATACCAGTTATGAATAATAAAAATCCTTGTCACTTTTTTTTCCCTTTTATGCATCCCCATGCATTGTTAGCTAACATAAAGGAGAAACATAAAAGTGAAAAAAGTGACATGGATTAGTTTTCTTACTTTTTTCATAACTGGTATACCTTGGCCTCTCACCAAGTACCAAGACACGTTGAGTTTCGGGACAGCCTATATGTAGTTAATGTTTGATGTAAAAGTGTTTTAACAATATATTATTGTAGTCAACGAAATATGGATTTAATACAAAATAATTTAATTTTCATTTAAATTTGTTTATTTGTTCATATTAATATCTAATTTGGCATGTTATTTATTTTTGTGTCCTACATTATTTACTTATACTAGTGTAAAGGTACATACAAAAACATAAGTATGAAAAAGTACTGATTTGCGCGGCTAAATATTATTAATCATTCATCAAAATTCAGTACTGATGTCAAAATGTTGAATTTTTGGTACCATAGCGGTTAAAGTTTTCCCATTTACTTTTTTCAGAGTAATTTCTTTTAACGGGAACATCGTCAAGCTCAATCCCATTCTTTTACATGGTAGTCAAATGATATAGAATGATCAATACCTATGATTTATTGGGCCATTGTAGTAAATCATGGATTCCCCGACCGAATACTATTAGGGTTAGGCTTCCTAGATTTAGTGCCTCGGAGAGATTAACATATGTCATTGTGAGCATATTGATCTGAATAAATGTATGTTTTGTTTGTTAAATTAGTGAATTAAAAAAGGAAGGACTTTGGCAAACATTTTTACCGACCATAGTTTAAAAAAACTCTATAATATCTCAGCAAATAAGTCCTCCTTCTAGCATTTATCCGGATTTCCTCGAAAACCCCGGGTTGTGTGTCTTTTGGCTGAATATGATAAACTATCGAAATAAAAATGAATACTAAAATCACAGCCAGATGAGTTTCTAGAATCAGCCGTAATTTTTATCTTTAAGTATAAATACCGTGAAACACTTTAAAGATATGATACGAGTATCACAACATTTATTTCTCGGTTGTTTGCTACTCAGTTACCTAAATCACAGCTTTAAACAAACCTTTGATTCCAATATAATTATGTAGTTTTGCAGAATGTTCTATTTACCAACCTGCTTTGTATTTTACTTTGGACTAATCAGAAATAGTTAGATTTTCAGAGAACGTAGAATATTATGTGGGAAATGTGCATGTAAACTTAATTTTATACAGTATGTAATGCAACGAAAGGTAATTAATATTAAAACCGTAAAGTAATAATGAAGAATACGTTTTTTGCCTTTCTATCAATAAAATTTAGGCATTCGAACAAGTTTTTGAGAGGAACTAATTTTTATGGGAGCAGCTACAATTAAACTACATAGATACTATAATAGACAAAAAAAAACTAGATCTCGCTGGCGGCAGCCGAAACACTTCATACTTATTGGCACAGAAGTATGACGTCACCGACGTCACCGTGTTCTATTTGTTCTAATCTTTATATGGAAAATTAAGTAAATTACTGTTTTTGTCATGAAATACTGCGCTTAGATGTATAGTTTTTATTGTATTGCATGTGTTTTGTTTTTATTATCTTTATGGCAATCTGATTCTCATAATTAACTGAAATCGCGACACATTTTATTATATTCAAGTGGAACCCTACATACGACCAGTATTGGCACATTAAATTGGGCTATTAAAAATACTCATTTTTACTAAAGTTTCTAATTCAACTATCTTTTTATTGCAATTTACATTCTATTGCAATTATTAATTGATTAACTGTGCATATAGCAGCACTTTCTTAAAAACTTTAACATAAGGAAACCACCCTATTAGGTGTTGATGATTTTCCAAAAGAAGGGTCCACGGAAAGAACATGTCTAGTCACTTTGACAGCATTTCGAGATATTGCGGTTTTTAAGTTTAGAATGATTTAATTAACCATACTATCTTCGCAATTAGATGTTTTTCAAGTGCAGAGAAGTGGTTTTATATTAATGTTTACAATTATAGCGGAAAGTGTAGGTAATAATTCGTTGAGAGCTGTACATTTTGAGATTAAAATCTCATTTTTCGAAAAAAAATACTAGACATGTTTTTCCCGTGGACCCTTCAAATGAGGCAGATTTTTATACGCAAATTAATTTGTAAATAAGAACCCAAATTAGAAACTATCCTCGTTAAAGCGAACTTGTTTTCTCGTTCCAACATTGAACTCAATATCAAAATGCAGACTCGTTCAAAGTCGAGCAAATTCAAATCTTCTTAGGTGTACAAAAACAATACAACCGTATAAGTTTCAAGGAGCTTTCGTACGAGGTAACGGCACTAGTGGAGCTTAAATAAAGCTCTCAGGCTAAGTTAGTCCCGGCAGGAGAGGCAGTGTCAAGCGGAGCGGCTTACGGTCGGCTGGTGGAAGGGATAGGAGGTCGCGATTTCAGTTAATTATGAGAAAAATATTGTCATAAAGATAATAAAAACATAACACATGCCATGCAGTAAAAAAGTTACCAGAAATAGAAACAAAATCCACTTAATATTTAACAAGATTGAACTACCTATACCTAGTAGGGCAAATGGGATCCAATTTCAGTATGTCATAGGCTTGCTAGGGGACAGCACTGCAGCACTCTATCCTAGGATCTCCGCGAGGCTTAGCAATAAAAAACATACATCAAATTGTTAGTGCTGTCAGTAACATCAGTTTGACAGCTTGAACTCGCAATACCTTCCCGCTCTACCGCATAGCACGCGTTCATTCGTCGAGTTAAAGTTGCGTTTTGTGTGACACTGACAACGCCGGCTTCGCGATTCTGTGAGAATGTTATTGAGAGTATCGCTTTCCGGCGGTATCAGCGGCATTTGGGTAAGTTTCCTCGAAGGTGTGCGGAAGACGTTTTCAGCAGAAGTGGAAAGAGGCAACAGGCCTGGTTAAACACACCTGGGCTGTAATAGTCAAAAGAGGTCCAGAAAGGGGTGGTGCAAACCTTGAACGATCTTTTGAATTTTGAGGTGCGGAACGAACGGCCCCAAGCACGATGATGTCAAGAGCAAAACCGACCAAGTAGTATCTTGATCTTTTATTTGAAAGACCCTGCCAAGAAAGTACCAGCTCCTCAATATAGGAAACGAAACAAAATGCTTAGGATGTAGCGGCCTGTATAGCAGTCGTCAAAAAGGCCCACAGACAGCGTCTATCAGACATGACATGTGGAATAAGGTCGTTTAGCACAGTCGCGTTTTGCCTGATACTTGCGCCGCCCCGCCGCGACATCCCGCGACGCGTGTCACGCGACAAAATGCTCATTGAATTGCATAAGGCGGGATTACGCGCGTGTATGTAGCGTTTTTATTTACACTTTCCAGTCCTCGCCGAATGGAACATGAATTTTGCAGGTGAATTTATGCTGCTTGTGACTTAGTAGTTTCTGAATAGTGTTGGATATTCATACTTAGGAATCTTACTTGATGAATAGGTGCTATTTAGGTTAAAACTGAACTAGCATTTTTTACTAAGAATATACATTTTTTAGAACTACTTAGCTTCCGCCCGCTTCTTTTGCGTGGAACCAGGATTAAAACTATTCTCTCTTTTAATCGGGTCATAAACTATCTTCGTGAAACATTTCATCTAAATCTGTTGAAGAACCATCAAAACATATAAACCTACAAACATTCAAACTTTCGCATATAGTTATTTATTTAATCTTTATTGCACAAAAGAACAACTTATCGTACAAAAGGCGGACTCACTGCCGTAAGCATTCTCTATCAGCTAAGTTTTGGGCAAAGCAGACAAATTGGCAGACAAATTTATAATATCAACAGGATCAGTAAGATTACTAGGATTTATTATACCGACAATCGTGGCAATGCTGATGCTAAGGTGAGGCCGTAGCGTATGGTCGCTTGCAACTCCAGAGGAGTCACAACCGCGTTGCCGATCCTTCTTTGAGAATAAACTAAAATATAATAGATATAATAAACTGTTAAAAAAATGCATGTTAACATCTAGAAAGTTAGAAAATAAGGCAATATGGTATAACGCCAAGAATATCTCAAAAACAAGCTGGGAGGTCATAAATACAGATACAGGTAAAATAAATAAGAGAAATGAAATGATTGATAAAATAATATGCAATAATCAAAGCATGTTTAAACCAATTGACATTGCAAATGTATTTAACGATTTCTTTATCAACACGACCCATAAGAACTATAACTTTAATAATAATTTTAATCAATATGACTATTCGCTTCAATTCAACAATTCAAACATGTTTCTTTTTCCCATTGACGCAATCGAAGTAGTTAATATAATAAAAAAACTGAGTAATACCCGTTCGGTTGGCTATGATGATATCCCTACTCATATAGTGAAGTCAACAAGTGACATTATTGCCCCTGTACTTTCGCACTTAATCAACATGACCTTCCAACAGGGAGTGTTTCCTGACAAGTTAAAGATTTCCATTGTAAAGCCTATTTTTAAAGCAGGGGACAAAAACTTTCCCGGAAACTATAGGCCCATCACGCTCATACCAATATTTGCTAAAATTCTAGAGAAAGCAATGTACACAAGGCTGATGTCTTTTATTTAATTAAGCGAAATAATAAGTGACCACCAGAACGGCTTCCAAAAAGGTAAATCTACCTCATTGGCCACATTTAATTTAATTAACAAGATAGTTGATAACGTTGATAAAGGTCACAAAACTGTTGCCATTTTCTTTGACATGAGCAAGGCATTTGACCATGTATCACATAAGTTACTTCTAAAAAAATGCGAGACGTATGGCATGAGAGGACTAGCGTACTCATGGCTGGAGAGCTATCTCAGCAATCGACGCCAAATAGTAGAAGTAGTAGGCTCAGGCCCTGAAAAAATGCAACAGTATTATAGATCCAGCGTATTATATAATAGAGTAGGGGTACCACAAGGGACTATACTTGGACCTATATTGTTCTTATTATATATTAACGATTTGCCTTTAGTTACAAATCACAATTGTACCCTATTTGCGGACCACATCTCTATCGTTATATCTGACATGAAAAATCAAAATTATGAGAATGTTATTAATACTGCTACTGCTGACATAATTAAATGGTTAAATTATAACAATTTACAAGTTAATGTTGACAAAACAAAGTACATCCAATTTGTTAATAGGGGGAAGAAGGAGAAACTAAATGTAGCACATAATGGACAGACTCTAGTAGAATGTGATACAACTACGTTTCTAGGATTTGCTCTTGATGATCGATGTACTTGGAAAATACATGTGTATAAAGTTTGCTCAAAAGTTAATAGATTTGTATATGTTTTATGGAGATTGACACGTATAACTGATATGAAAACCGCTTTAATGGCATATCATGCTTTTGTGGTATCTATTGTAAGGTAAGGTATGGTATTTTGATTTGGGGAAATTCGTCACATGTGAGTCGAACCCTGATAGCACAAAAGCAATGCATAAGAGCAATATGCAACATTCCTCGAAGAACATCCTGTAAAAGTTATTTTGTTAAACTGAAGTTATTAACGGTGCACTCAATTTATATTTAGAGGAATAAATAAATAAATAAATATGAGGGGACAATCTTACACAAACCGACCTAGTCCCATAGTAAGCTCAATAAGGCTTGTGTTATGAGTTGTGGAATGAGTTAATGAATTAATTTACTTATTTGTGGCACAACACAGTATTTATTATGAAACAAAACAAAGATAAAGATAAAAGTGAACTGTGCCCTGTCACAAAATGGGCTCAGTTAGTCTGCATCAACCGTGTGCCGGGAATGTTTGAGATCTTGTGAGGCAATTTAAAACAGGCTATCCTCCGTGTACACATAATATATATCCAGTGTTTTGTATTTATGTGCAATGTTATCCTAAAGGTGATAGCATTTGTTGTTGTAAATAAGTTGTTTAACTGCATCTGTTACTGTACTGTATAATTAAGTAATCTGGTCTCTCGGCGTATTAAGTCGCTGTAAGGCCGTGTAAACTAATTAAATAATAAATAAATAAATCAAACACGACCAAGATGACATTACTCCATACATACATGTCAGTTTAATACGTACAAGGCAAAGCTTCCGAAAAACTCAAATATATGAACCGGGACATCAACTTGCCTTTTCGCAACTGCTGTGTAAAACTTGATTTCCCTAGCCAATCGAATTAGTCGATTTAAAATATAATTTATTCGTTTCCTTGATTACTGGGGGCTTGTGAAGCTTGGGCCAAGGTAATAGAATGAAAACGCACATCAAAGACTGAATTAATGCCCTGCCTCTGAAGGTTTTCGCCGCTCTTTTTATATTTACTTTCTAAGTGTGCTGTGTACTCAAGTTATTTTGAGCAAATTTTGTGTGCCATCCGTTTTTTAAGTAATTTCTTCCGGCTATAAAATAAATGCAAAATTCTAACTTCATTCAACAGCACTTGCCTATAAGGTACATACTCAAAGAATACATAAAAATGTATGTCAAGTCCAGGTCTGGTTTTCTACGACGCAGCTTGGCCCAAATATAAACAACGAATACAACACAGCACTTTCCGGTGACTTTTCCGAAAACAAAACATCAAAAACTGCAGCACCACAAAACTATCTCAAGCAGCAAAAAGTCGGAAAATTTACACGATCAGAAAAATCCGGATCCACTCGTTGGCTCCTTGCCTAAATTATATCGGAAATAACGGGAATAATTTCCGTTCGTGTCCAACTTTGATACCTAAGCGGCGCATTCAAATTGAAATTCGCATTTCGGATTCCAAAATTGTAGATTGGCTTTCGATGTGGCTGCGGGGAGGGGGCACGCACGCGAGCGAGGGTGAGCAGACAATGTGGTTTTATAAGCATTTCCTAATAATGAAGGCATGATATAATCTGCATTATGAAATGATAAAGCTGGACGCTTTCGCAAATTATTGGTCAAATATTGCAGAACAAACAGATGAGTGGAAATCTAAGGGTGAGGTCCTCGCCCAGCAGTGGGATACACCAAATCAAAAAATATTTAAACACTATAACACTGCAAGATAGATATTTGGTTTTCAAGTTTATTTGGGTGTAAGTATATCGTTTGGTCGATCAGTCCGTTTGGTCGACTGTTGGTGTGCCAATCTGACCGAATATCTATGTATCTATTGTGTTCATTTATCTGCTCGCGTATTAGTACAAACATCTTTCGTTATGTCTGTCCATCTGCTTATATACCTGTGCGTCTTCTGTTCTTTTAAGCTATCCACATATTTCAATCTTCACTCTGCCGTTTTTTATCTGTTTCTTTGTGTATAACCTGATTCGGCTGTTTTAAATATTCTAATTATGTTTTTGTAGTCTATCTTAGCATGAGGGGGAACCCTCAACTTGGCCACCGTACTCATTGCAATTTCATTTGACTACCGGCGTTTGCCGTAGCTAACTACGTAGCTAGCTTCTAAAAGCTGGCTTGTCTATCCCCCTATCCGTGAATTCATTGTACTGTTTATTCATCTGTCTGTCATTGTGTCCGTCTACTATAATGTAAGTATCAGTTAATCTAACAATGCATATTTCTATCAAATTATTGTGTCATTTTTTCTATCTAGCCAACTTTCAGTCTATCCATTTGTCCAAATTCTATTATTATTTATCATAGCCTATCCCACCTTGAGGAGCCCTCAACCT
Source organism: Epinotia demarniana (assembly GCA_945867215.1). Lineage (NCBI taxonomy): Eukaryota > Metazoa > Arthropoda > Insecta > Lepidoptera > Tortricidae > Epinotia > Epinotia demarniana. Next base: position 23,745,080 of record OX244273.1, read on the forward strand.
GGCCACCGTACTCACTGCAATTTCATTCAATTACCGGCGTGTGCCGTAATTAGAAGCGGCCACAGCGCGGAAATAACCTTCCTCTTTACTGACGCCCGGCAGGAAAAAACTACGAAATGCAAGATTACACGGTGGCGTCTACACCTGCTTGTAATTAGTTAAGTTCCGAATTCGAGAAATACGAGAGCTGTTGTGTTGTTGAAACGAAATGTTTGTTCCATTATATTTTTGCAGCAGTTTGTAATGCAGTAATGTACGTTTATGGACTGGTTAGCACGATTCCCCAAATTCGTTAATTTCGCACAGGTCTATTTGCATTTTTGACACTCCAATTTTCTGCTTGTAGGTTTCTGTGTGTAAGTGTAAATGAGACAAAATACCTAACTACCTTTGCCACATTCGAAAATTCTGCTATTATCAGATTTCCCTTTTGCTATTTATTCTAATAGATTTTTTTCTCAATTAATATCCTTGATCTTTTCTCGTAGTATGCTACTACTTAAAATGAATTGCTTATTTGTTTAACGTCGAGTCTACGTTTTAAAAAAGCAATTTAAAAAAAATAAAATAGGCGAGAAAATGTAGACAAGTTTAGGTTATGTTAGTATTTAATTGCAGTGGCCGAAAGGGCCAAAAGAAACGTACGGAAACACTGCAGCTTTGTCGAACCTGTTTAGGTGTATCTAAGGCTGGGATTCATCTAAAAAGGAAGAAATGCGATTCAAGGAATACCTACAACACGACCTGAGATAAGTGCAGATAACTTAAATCGCCACACGACGCACACGCCTATCCCAACGATGACTTACGTTTTTCCAACTAGCCCCTATCGGAAACGTCCATCTATTTTTGTTACGGTACCCTAATAAAATGGCAATCGATCCCCGAGATAAATATCTCCGGGTACCGCCGACTCATGGGCCAGTAATGAGGATTCTTGGCTAATGACAGAAAGAATGAATAAAGTCGTTAGGGGATTCGGGTAATGGTGAATTATTGCATATTTTCACGAAGTCTGATGGGGGTTTTGGTTTAATTATAAGGAGCAGTAAAAAGCAAAAATAATTTTGGGTCACCGGTTTAATGTATCTATATATATAAAACGCAAAGGTGACTGACTGATTGACTGATTGACTGACTGATCTATCAACGCACAGCCCAAACTACTGGACCGATCGGGCTGAAATTTGGCATGCTGATAGCCACTATGATGTAGGCATCCGCTAAGAAAGGATTTTTGAAAACTCACCCCCTAAGGGGGTAAAACGGGGGTCCAAAGTTTGTATGGTATGTAAAATAATGCTTCCCTTATTTTTTGAACTAGAGACTTAAAACTTTGTAGGATTACTAATTAAGATACAAAAAAAGCACTTTCAGCGTTTTACAAAATTCCACCCCAAAGGGGGTTAAATAGGGGTGCAAAGTTTGTATTCAAAACTACTGGGACTGCTAACTTGAAATTTATACCAGACCTTCCTTTTATGACGTAGGCAAGGGATAAGACGGGATTTTTGGAAATTCTGTCCCTAAGGGTGTTAAATAGGGGTGCAAAGTTTGTATGGGTGAAACATTATTTTTTGTACTAGAGACTTGAAACTTTGTAGAGATATTACTTATTAAGATACAAAAAAAGTTCTTTCAGCGTTTTAGAAAATTCCACCCCTAAATGGGGTCAAATAGGGGTGCAATGTTTGTATAGGGTAAACATTATTTATTGAACTAGAGAATTGAAACTTTGTAGGAAGATTACTTATTAGGATACAAAAAAAAATCTTCAGCGTTTCATAAAATTCCACCCCTAAGGGGATTAAATAGGGGTGCAAATTTTGTATTCAAAACTACTAGGACTAGGAACTTGAAAATTACATCAGAACTTCTTTTTATGACGTAGGCAGGGGATAGAACAGGATTTTTGGAAATGCTATCCCTAAGGGGGTGAAATGGGGGTCCAAAGTTTGTATGGGGAAACATTGTTTATTGAACTGGAGACTTAAAACTTTGTAGGAAGATTACTTATTGATACCAAAAAAGTACTTTCGGCGTTTTATAAAATTCGACCCCTAAGGGGGTTAAATAGGGGTGCAAAGTTTGAATTAAAAACTACTGGGACTACAAACTTGAAATTTACACCAGAACTTCCTTTTATGACGTAGGCAAGGGACAAGACGGGATTTTTGGAAATTCTATCCCTAAGGGTGTTAAATAGGGGTGCAAAGTTTGTATGGGAGAAACATTATTTTTTGTACTAGAGACTTGAAACTTTGTAGAGATATTACTTATTAAGATACAAAAAAAGTGCTTGCAGCGTTTTGGAAAATTCTACCCCTAAGAGGATCAAATAGGGGTGCAATGTTTGTATGAGGTAAACATTATTTATTGAACTAGAGACTTGAAACTTTGTAGGAAGATTACTTATTAGGATACAAATAAAAATATCCTTAGCGTTTTTAAAATTCCACCCTTAAGGAGATTGAATAGGGGTGCAAAGTTTGTATTCAAAACTACTGGGACTACAAACTTGAAATTTACACCAGAACGTCCTTTTATGACGTAGGCAAGGGATAAGACCGGACTTTTGGAAATCCAATCCCAAAGGGGGTTAAAAAGGGGTGCAAAGTTTGTATGAGAGAAATATGTTTTTTTATACTAGAGACTTGAAACTTTGTAGGGATATTACTTATAAAGATACAAAAAAAATTCTTTCAGCGTTTTAGAAAATTCTACCCCTAAGGGGGTTTATTAGGGGTGCAATGTTTGTATAAGGGAAACATTATTTATTGAACTAGAGACTTGAAACTTGGTAGGAATTGTACTTATTAGAATACAAAAAAAAGTGTTTTCAGCGTTATATAAAATTCCACCCCGAAGGGGGTAAAATAGGGGTGCCAAGTTCGTATTCAAAGCTACTGGGACTAGAAACTTGAAATTTACATCAAAACTTCCTTTTATGACGTAGGCAAGGGATAAGACGGGATTTTTGGAAATTCTATCCCTAAGGGTGTTAAATAGGGGTGCAAAGTTTGTATGGGAGAAACATTATTTTTTGTACTAGAGACTTGAAACTTTGTAGAGATATTACTTATTAAGATAAAAAAAAGTGCTTTCAGCGTTTTGGAAAATTCTACCCCTAAGAGGGTCAAATAGGGGTGCAATGTTTGTATGAGGTAAACATTATTTATTGAACTAGAGACTTGAAACTTTGTAGGAAGATTACTTATTAGGATACAAATAAAAATATTCTTAGGATTTTTAAAATTCCACCCCTAAGGAGATTAAATAGGGGTGCAAAGTTTGTATTCAAAACTACTGGGACTACAAACTTGAAATTTTCACCAGAACGTCCTTTTATGACGTAGGCAAGGGATAAGACCGGACTTTTGGAAATCCTATCCCAAAGGGGGTTAAAAAGGGGTGCAAAGTTTGTATGGGAGAAATATGTTCTTTTATACTAGAGACTTGAAACTTTGTAGGGATATTACTTATAAAGTTACAAAAAAAGTACTTTCAGCGTTTTAGAAAATTCTACCCCTCAGGGGGTTTATTAGGGGTGCAATGTTTGTATAAGGGAAACATTATTTTTTGAACTAGAGACTTGAAACTTGGTAGGAATTATACTTATTAGAATACAAAAAAAAGTATTTTCAGCGTTATATAAAATTCCACCCCTAAGGGGGTAAAATAGGGGTGCAAAGTTCGTATTCAAAGCTACTGGGACTAGAAACTTGAAATTTACATCAGAACTTCATTTTATGACGTAGGCAAGAGATAAGACGGGATTTTTGGAAATTTTATCCCTAAAGGGGTTAAGTAGGGGTGCAAAGTTTGTATGGGAGAAACATATTTTTTTGTACTAGAGATTTGAAACTTTGTAGGAATATTATTATTAAGATACAAAAAAGCACTTTCAGCGTTTTATAAAAATCTTCCCCTAAGGGGGTTAAATAGGTATGCAATGTTTGTGGGGGGGAAACATTATTTATTGAACTAGAGAATTGAGACTTGATAGGAAAGATAACTTATTAGGATACAAAAAAAGCAATTTCAGCGTTTTATAAAATTCCACCCCTAAGGGGGTTAAATGAGGGTCCAAATTTTGTATAAGGGAAACTTAGTTTTAGCTACTACGTACTTAAAACTTTGTGGACAGATTACTTATTCATTTACAAATAAAGTGCTTTCAGCGTTTTGGAAATAATTACACCTTAAGGGGTTAAAAAGGAGGTCCAAATTTTGTATGGAGAAAAAAGATTAGTTAGACAATTTTATTCGAGAATTCACAGGATAATTCCTAACGATAAATGAGTAAACAAGTATTTCCGGTTTTTTGAGAATTCAACCCCTAAAAGGAGACATGTGGTGACAAAATCTGAAAATCAACATCGGCATCTATTGTTTCTATGGTTTATCGGGTCGCTAATTAGGAAAACAACAACGATTTTACATTCCAACGTGGCGTCTAAATATAAATATGGGCGTTGTTATTACGGTTTTCTGGGACGTTAATAACGAAAATCACATAGATTTTGAAATGTAATGTTGTGGACATGAAAATTCATGAAAATATTTGTGTCAAATTGCAATTCAATCGGTCCAGTTTTTTCGTAGCTAATCGGTTGTAACAGACGGACTGACAGACAGCCACACGTGATCCTATAAATAAGGGTTCTATTTTTGCTTTTGAGGTATGGAACGAGACCCGCGTTATATAGGGTTATAGGCTTTAAAGTTTGTATTTGGTGCCATCTCGATCGTCAGCAATCGGTACCTAGGCGAGTGCGGGCGGCGCGGCGGGACGGGAGGGTAGGGGACATTGGGAAAGTGCCTGCATCCGTAATAAGTACATTCAAGGTGCTGCACGAAGATCTGCTTACTTTTTATAAGTTCAGCATTTTGGCCGCCGTTAAATTAAAACAAATTTTTGGGTATTTATGTTAAATACTGCTTCGAAAAGCATGGAAAAAAATCTTAGGAAACTAGCCTATAGCAATGTCCAGGCCACAAATTTGACTTGACATTCGTGGAGATATTTTGGTATTTCAACATTATCATGAACATAAAGTAGCTTTTATTCCAGAGGACAGATTCTCATTAATCATGACTGTAAAATTAATAACAGAAATACGTACATACATACATACATTCACGCCTTTATTCCCAAAAGGGGCAGGCAGAGCACATGAACTTTATGTTCCAGCGCCACTTTTAGCATAAATGTGGGTATAAAAGATCGACAAAAAGTGATATTGCTTGCTAGGTTGTTAGCCCATCACCCAGGACACACTTCAACCCTGCTCTCTTAATCGACTTTTACGACACACACGGGAAGAAAGAGGGTAGTGAAATTCTAACCCGCCACCACACGGGCATAAAAATAATAGTAAATAAAAATTAATTTACCATAATGGGTTATGACGAAGGGTTATTCGAAGGGGAAGTTAGTAGTAGTAGGTTAGTAGGCGGCGTAGCAATTCAACAATTATTGGAAAATTACTTTTACTACGCGGGCGAAGCCGCGGGCAAAAGCTAGTTTAATATAAGTACACTTCTTTATGTTTGCATTGTGGTGATCATCTTTAAGTGATATGGCGCTTGAGTGGCAATGTAATTAATTATTATCATGTATACCATGTACCCAATAAAAATAAAAAAATAAAATAAGGAAAAAGTCCTCATGATTGACATCTTTATTTCAGTAAGTGAGACCCAGTTGAAGGTTTAAGTCGAGAATTTTGACATTTGTTTTAGCCGTTTTATCACACAAAGATAACGCCTATATTAAAAAAGCCCATATGATTTTTGGGGAAAACCCTGTAACATTTGAACAGACAATCATAATAACAGTCTAATACGTAGCTACTTTTGATTGCTATTGGAACACAAATAAATCAAAATAAAACGGATCCTTTAAAAATATACATGCAACATTACTAGTGGCACACGAACCTGTTTATTTTTTAAACTGACTACAATAAATACATATAATTGTCGATTCAGCTCTCAAACATTTACGTGAATCGATTGGAAAATGCGAGTTCTTGAGGATAACAGCCGTACCGCTCGACAGTGAGACAGCGGGTTCTCTATTGTATTGGCAAAAAATATTTCCCAGTGTCAATTCCCTTTTTTTTTTCTCAAAATGTTCATTTGACAAAAAATCACTAGTCAAATTATTGTTTCGCATTTTATCACTTGGCATTATCAGCTATGGCAAAAAATTACTTCGCAAATTATTGTTTGGCAAAGTTTTATATAGTCTACTTTAATTTGGTTAAACGTACTATACTTAGGTAGCAATATAATTATAATGCAAACAAGCAGCGTGCATGCAAGCAAGCCCCAAGTCAGTTTCGCCCTTTTCATCGAGAGTCTCCAGCTAGTCGAGGCCACCCCGCTACGCGCGACCTAAGACAGAGTTCGCTTATGACAAGCCATTTTTGTCCGCCCTGATACCTAATGCACGTCCCAATAACTGGCCGAACTCTTAACATTGGAGCGCTCTAGTAAAATATAAATAAAAGTATGTTATGATTTGCATTTGTTTGTCTTTTCATTTTAGTTTAACAAATGTTATGTTTGGAAAACAATATTAGGCCAAAGTGAAGACACAAACATTATTATACACAATATTAGGCCAAACACTTGAACAAAGCAAAATTATGCCAGGTGATATTTTGATCAAATGAACAAAATGCGAAATAAAAATGTGCTATTTGTTCGTTTGGGAAATGAAACTGCTGCCATACATTTAGTGGGAAGTGAAATGTGGTGAAAAATATTTTACCCAAACGTCAGGATACAAACAACATAATTCTGGCCCAAACTGAAACAGAGAACTTCATTTGCATCTGTCGCTCTTTCGATTATTTGCTTAAACAAATGCATCAGACCGGAAAAAGTAATAGAAATCTCAAAAAGTGTGTATCGACGTGATTCGAGATCAGAGAAAAAAGATAGAGTAAACAACCTATAGTCAAGCCGGTTTTCAAGCCGAATAAGTTTAGCACGCCCACACACATATTTATAGAAAATTGCACGAAACTCTTCAGCTTGTTTCGCAATGCTGTCAAGATCATCTATTTCGAGTTATAAATTTTTAAATGAAAGGATAAATTGAAAAATTTAATGCTCCGAGCCGGATTTGAACCGGCGACCACAGGCATTCATTGCCCGTCGCTACTAACCAACTGAGCTATCTGAACAATCTGGTTCGGGCACCAAATCCTTCAATCAGTTCCTTCATACAACGCCTTAGGGAGGCGTATGTAGCGACATCTACCAGAAGACTTAGGCTTCCTAACGGCACCAACGTCTCAAATTATGTTGAGAAATCGTCAGTAACGATGCGCCACCCCATACTAAATTAATATTTGTTTTTTTAAGCAGTAACGCTGCTAAAGAATTTTTTTTTTTTTTTTGTTTGTTTTTTGTTTTAATAATTTCGAGTTTGCGATTTAATTGTTTTATGTGTTCATGAGCGTATGTTAAACCTATTTGGCTTAGTTGAAAACCGATATCACTAGATTGTTCGTCTTCTCGTGTTCTGAGTTCTACACCGGCATTACCGGCAAGTTGTAAAGTGTACATCAAGAAAGAAAGTGTACACTTTCTGTAGTAGGTACCTATACGACTAGTTCCGTACGGCTTCGCGGAAGTCCAGAGGTTAGATACAAAATGCGCAAAACATCGTTTACACGATCGGCGACCGTGGCTTTAGTGCTCGTCTGCATCGGCGATTTGTATTTAGGGGGTGTATGTACTCGTACACAATGTATCATCAATTCGTCCGCGCAGCTTGGCCTGCGTATTGCAAAGAACACAGGCAAGCTCGCAGGATAAAAATGTAGACTACCTCTACTACAAGCATCCAGAAAATACATTCTACAAGCAGGTGATGGTTTTTTTTATGGGTGATCTCCCCATTTATTACATACAATCTCAGACTTTTTTGCTTTATAAATAAAAAAAAAAAAAAAAAAAAACATTTATTTCAGACGTTTGGAGTCCATAAGGTGTTAGTGTTACAGATTTATTTAAATAATAATGTTAGTACCTAAGCTTAAATGTTGAGTGGTCCAGTGCCTGATGAGGGCACTGTCCCATCTCTGCGCCACAACGGCCAGGAGACTGTGGCGGCTGGCGCGCACCCTGCGCAGCGTCGCGGCACAGCGTTTGCGGAGCGTCGCATGGAAACCGTCTACGTGCGCGTCCGCAAACATGCCGGACGCACTGCAGTGTCGCGGCAGCCGCAACAGTATCCTGAACGCGTCGTTGTATTGTACACGCATGGCGTTCATGGCGCGCTGCGTGTACCTCGTCCACAGGCTGCAGGTGTACAGCGATGTACAGTACGCCTGAAAGAGTGTTATTTTAACTTGTGCTGTACACCTGCTAAACCTGCGGGCAATCATGTTGGCCCTGACAGCCAGAGCCCTGCGCTCTCGTTCAATATCCGAATCGTCTTGAAAGTTATCGGTGACCAAGTGTCCGAGATATTTAAAAGAATAAACCCTTCTCAGTTCCTGTCCGTCCAAATGAATGGGCGGGACATGTGACGGGCACTTGGTCCCCGCCTTGAAAATCATAAACTCGCTCTTCTTCACATTATATTGCAAGTTATGTTTTGAGGCATAGGACTCACACTTCTCAATTAGTACTCTTATACCACCGATCGATGGGCTCAGCAGTACCATGTCGTCAGCATAGCTTATGTTATTAAAACAAACCCTATCTATGTGACAGCCGACACGTGTACTGCTAAGCTCACCGATCAGATCATTCATGTACAAATTGAACAGTTTGGGTGAGGTCAGCCCCCCCTGCCTCACCCCACATTCCAAACCGTACTCGTCTGACACCTCATCACCCCAGCGGACACTATTTCGTTGGCCAGCATACCAACACCTAAATATGCGTGTTAGTTCTCTAGGAAATTGCACTTCGTCAAGCTTTCTCCATAGAAGATCGTAATTTACAAGATCGAAGGCTTTAGAAAGGTCTAAGAAACACGCATATATAGGTGTTTTTCTCCGAGTATAATATTCGACGGCCTGCTTTAAACAAACAATAGCACTTTCTGTAGATAAGCCCGCGCGGAATCCAAACTGCGCGTCATGTAACTTTAGGTACTTATCAAGTTGTATGTTAAGTAAGCCATCGAATACTCTCGCTACAATTGTTGCCAAGGAAATAGGCCTATAGTTAGCTTTGTTTGATACATCACCAGTTTTATTCTTGACAATAGGGACTACAATGGTTTTTGTCATGAGCAAAGGTAGATGCGAATGAGATATACACAAATTATAGAACATCGCTAACACTCGATGTAAGTGGGGACCAGCAAACTGCAAATGCTCAATACTTAAATGGTCATGACCAGGGGACTTTCCGCGTTTCATATCCTTGATTAAAATTTATAATGTTAGTATAGAGTGTAGATTTTGTAATCAATTATCGTTTTTGATGTTGTGCGGTCCCGCTAGCCAGGAAATTTCCGTCGAAAAAATGTTACAGCACTCCATCGAACATGCTTAGAAGATGACCCATAAAAATGGGACTAAAACTGTCAACAAAACCCTAATTTTGTTGAGTCCAAACCCTTAAAATGACAGTTTTAAATCGAGAAAAAAATGTTGATTAGAAGTCTCTTGAGGTGGAGTAAACAACATCCCGCTCGCTTTCTGTCACTGTCAAGCGCTCCAGAACTATTTACACGTTTTCTCTTTGGCTTGAACAACAATCGCACGTCTCGGTAACTATTGTAGAAGGAAGCCTCATCATTCGTTAAAAAAAGAAAGGAGACCCCTTTCACTCATCCAACGCTCTGCTAATTTGAAAAATAACAAGAAAAATGTATCTAATCCCCATGGTGTGCACCCGGCTTTACGCGACGGCTTTAACCGTCAAAGCGTTTTCCCAGTTCCAAATTTGAAATTTAAACTAAGAACGATTTAACGGCTTTCGACCCATTATTACGGCCAGTTGCATTTCGAATAATTTTAAAAGAAAAACACGACTAACGACCTACAATGAAAAATAGACTTTAATTATATTGTCTGAAAGTATTTTTATCGTTTCATTTCTGATGCCACACAGAGACATGCTACTTTAGGGTTAGTCAAAGGAAATAAGATTTTATTCTCTTACGAATACAGTCCTACTTTTTGGTGTTTTGTTGGCAATCGGCCATACAAGTGAATTTGGTGGAGGACTTTTGACAGCTGAATATAAAGCGGGGCAGTGGTGCTTCAATAATGTGCTGCTCATTTTGTATGCAGTTTTGAGGTTATCTTTTGCCTTGTGAACCCATTTTCACTGAAGTATTACATGTAAAATTTACATTTTGAGTGCTTTTCGTGATTTTTGAGATTAATTTGGTAGTCAGACAAAGAGCATAAGCAATGATACTTCGATTATATAAAGTTTGTTGAATGAAAAATAGGAAGACCATTATTGAACGAGCGAGCGTAGCGAACGAAGTTCTCCGTTACAGCTAGGGTAAAAATTCATTCGTATGTCCGACGTCTGCCCGGCTGTTCTCTTGTACACGTCGCATTTCTCATCCGATGCTCGTGTTGTGAGCAAGTTCCATTATAACATAGAATTTCATCGTCGATTCAGTTTGTTGAATAAAAAAAAGTTGTAAGTAGTATTAGTACTAGTTTACTCACAGAATATATAATAGTAGTTTAACGTGTTAACGGTCTTAGATTATAACAATAAGTGTTTAAAATAATTACTTATCTTATATTATCTAGATTTGGGCGCTTTCGGATGCACTTCGACCCAGTGGTATCAATTGTGCATTTATTGCCTACACCCAAGCTCGCTTCATCATTTCCACAAAACGGATAATGCAGCTCAGCCGAAGCACCTTGAATTCCTTTGGTTGCGGATAGCCGTTACCAATACACAATAAGTGTCCATAGTCTCATCCTCCTCGCCATACATTTTAAAGTCTAAACCATCCGATAGTCCCCATCTTGGCCAAGAGATCCTTGACCCCGAAGTGACCTTCTATACTTTTGGAACTTATGTTGTGTAGTTCCTATGGAATATATACTAGGTAGCATTTTGTCGCATCCCGTGTTTGTTATTCTATCTAAGAAAACGTCGGTCTCCATGAAATAATTACTTACTAGTCAGTAAATGTTGATGTTGGTCGTAATCATGATGCCGAAGTGTTTGAGTATTGATAATATTGTTAGTGATGACTTGTTTACTAATGTAATAAATTCTTTGAACAATTAATACTTACCTACCTCATCCATTCTGTGATATTTGTAATATCTTAATTATTTTTTTAATTAAGATATTACAAATATCTTAATTGGTGGTTTTTCCATAGAATCGCGTGACAGAGTGGTAATTCAAAATGTGGTCCCCGCAGAAAACGACCACTCTGTCACAGTATTTTCTGTAAAACTATCATAAAGAAAAAACATTATCGCCACGGAAAGAATCATGAATTAGTCCTTATAAAAAATACATGCAACGTTTATTAAAGTCAAACATTAAAACCATCATTATCAATAGTTGAAAAACGCAAAAAACAGAAAAAAGACGATTCATTGTCGGTCAAAAAGAAGAACGACCCAACTATACAAAATAAAAATCCTTGTAAAACAACCTACCTACTCCTGTTAAACTGTTGCCAAACAAATTAACAGCGATCTAGAACTTTTAACTAAACGTTACAAAACAAAAACAAATAAAGCAGAACAAATTATTGGCATGTGAAATTAAATGTTTTGGTGAGTTTTCAAGGATTGCCTTCCCAAGAAAATAGTAGGTAGCAGGTTTTATTGAAAAAGCTTAACTTGCCACCCGCGCCTTTGATCGATTAAAAAAAGGTAGTTCGCGTTTTTTTTATCCCAACGACAGCCAATCGCGACGCATAGCACAGTTCGCTGCGGATAAGACAACCATCACTCTCGCACTCGCATACCTGTCAGAACGTGACGGATGTCTTAATCCACAGCGATAAGTGATAAAATGGCAACCGTACGTGCTACGCCTTCAGGGAGCGAATTTTGATTTTCGACCGCTCGACTCTTTCACTCGAAAACAGCCATAAATTATGAGATGCTATTTTGAAATAGCGGTAGAAAATAATAAAACATGTGGCATTGATCACTCGTATTCAGTTACATCGGTAGAAAATAGTGCCTACAATCAGCGAACGAAATCCCATAGAAGTCTAAATAGTGCTGCAGAATGGCCGCACAGAATAGGTGCCATTGTTATGCGGGGCTGGGGGCGGGGTGGCAAGACCATGCCAGGCAGCCATTTAGTTCGAGCATGCATACCGGGTTTAAGGCACGTGGTTGGGTAGAAATTTGTAAGGAGCTCGCATCCTCTGGTTTTTTCTCTCACTGCCTACAGTGGTGATAGTATAATCGTATTTAGGTATTAATTTTCGAGCTCGTCGGCTCCAAGAGCCCTACGAACACATTTCTCAAGGTATAAATATCAAGCTAGTACAGACTACTTATAGCATTATATGTTTATGTAATATATATGTCAAGGGACGATTTCCGGAATAAAAACCATGTATGTCCTTCCCCGGGATTCAAACTATCTTAATACCAAATTTCATCTCAATTGGTTTAAGTGTGAAGAGGTAACAGACACACATATAGACAGACCGACACACTTTAGCATTTTATAAAATTTGTATGGATTTCAGATATGACTAGAAAATCGTGTAAGAGTCAAGCGATTTCAAGGAAAGGCAAAAGCATGTGTAGGTCATGTTTGAAAAGCACTTAGGTGAGGTGATGGGCGAATATTCAGCGTTTGTAAGGCGTTTTTTTTTTCGTCATTGTTGGAGACAGCAAATACTATTAAAAGGTACGAGTATCAGAGTCTACTTTTGATGAAGATGTTAGCCAATACCAGTAGGTACTGAATCTTTTTTGATTAAAGATTTTGCGGTACGTTTTACCTCTGATGAAATAATCTTGAGACGACAATGACGTTGAAACCGAGCGATTCAAACGCTCGAAGAAACGCCCTGGTTCACTTTCCACACAAAATGTTATTCGAAGGCATATTATACCGGCATGATATATTAAGAAAATTATGTAACAAACTTTCATAAACTGACTTTCATAAATTCCCTGTTGCCTAGAATAAACTTGTATAAACTAGTACAAGATTTCCCCTTGATATCCCACATAAACGAAAAAACGTAGACGAAATGTTAAAATCTACTTATACTTAAAATCGTATCAAGTAGGTATTAGGTAGTTCTCTATTGTTATAAGGTTTTGTTTTTATCATGTGCATAAAATTAAATATTGTATTTAAAAAATAACGTAGAAGTTCCTCAATTTAACCACGTTAGTCATACTAGTAAAAAAATCTTATAAAAGCAAACACAGTTTTATAGTAAACAGTACAGACATAAAATTATTATTTAATTTTCATACTCTATATTACCGTGTAAGGATCTGCCCACCGCTTCTCAGAAACCTGCTGAATAATTCTAGGGCCAACTATAAAGGTAAACAAAGGCAAGGCAAATAAAGGTTATAATTATAACGTGATGATTCATAAGATAAGCTTAAGTATATATAAAATATCTGTTTCCATAAAACGATACATCTATACGTATGTATGTGCTGTATGTTTCTATGAAGGCAACGAAATTCATGTTATAGGTAAAAGCTGCAGTGCTCACAAAATAAACAGGAGCGCTTTAACGAGCATTCTAGCAAAACCACAGCAGGTAAATTCGCTTTGAGCTTTATGCCAAGCCGAGTAAGTTTTTTACTCTTCTATCTTTCATTAGTTTTTTTCTTTTTATTTAGTCTATAAGTATAAATTGGGGGACAATCTGTTGCTCGCGTCCGCAGGATTTACCTACCACAACCCTGCACGTGTCCCCTGGGTGGTGCTAAATGAGGGCCAACATTTCGGCGAAATAGACGCTCCTATAAAAATATGACATAGGTATTCGCCTCATCTACAGAACGCCATACGATTAAATAAAAGTATAAACGTGACCGCCAAGACATCTTCGTGAAGGATACATATTTTGACGAGCATTCTATATGATATTCATTAGATCATTCTAATATTCTAACATTCGCTGGAATGATCTAGAATTAAAAAAGTGACTCAGGTAATCTGAAGGCTAACTCAAAGAATTTGAAGTAGGTAGCTATATTTATCAAATTTAAACTTTTTTGAGACATGTTGAAATAATAATAATAACTACACGGTTCAACTCACGTATTCAATGTCACTACGGGCGACATGTTTCGAACTCTTCGGGAGTTCTTATTTAGGATGAGTGTTTTCGCGGTGGTGGCGCTTGAATCACTGCACCCCTGCAATCCTGAAGAAGAACTCCTGAAGAGTTCGAACTCAAAATTTACTTTTTAATACAGTTGCTCAAAAAGTGGTACTTTTTGTGGCTGCGTAGTGTACGAGAAGCTCAATTTCTCGAACTAGTGCTTTTTACTTTTTAGTTCCAAACTATACTTTCGAAACGCAGTAATTTTATATTAGATTTTTTACCCGATGGCGCTGATTCCAATAGTATGTTGTCACTGTCAGTGTCATTTGTAAAGTATGGGTTCGTTCAAAAATAACTTCGAAGCAAGCATATTTTATCGCAATGATATATTAATTTATTATTTTTCGCAATTGTATTAAAAAACGTCGTTTACAACACGTGTCGTGTGAAATGTCTTTTACCACTCGTACCGAGTCTTGCCACTCGCTTTCAGCTCGTGGCAAGATACCTCGGTACTAGTGGTAAAAAGACATTCTTTTCACACTAGTTGTAAAATGTACTATTTGATGATTTACTTTAGTTATTTTTATCTTCCAAGTTCCAGAAAAAAACATTGTTTTTATTATTCGTAGGTCTAATTCTATAATAAAAATAATTGTTATTAGGTTCTTTTGCAGACCGAATTTTAAAATGAAAACTTTTTCGTATTAAACACACTTACACCTCTTCGAGTTTTTCCCGGTTGTACCCTAAAGGAGCACGAAGTCAATTGGAATAGGCACTAGTTCTACGAAAGCGGCTGCCATCTCGACTTCCAGCCCAGGGATAAAACTAAACCTTGATAAGATTAGACCATCGTATTCATCATTGCACTCGTCTGCATGGTCATTTATGAAAAAAAAACAGCATTTTCACAACCCGTTTTTTTTTATTTCCCTCATAACTCTACTCGCAAAACTTTCCAAACACGAACACTCTACTTATTACTAAATTATTACCCAACTTTATTTATTAACTGCCGTCTTCGTCGTTCAGCTGTGCTATTCATAATTTGTTCCACCTCGTCTCATCCCCATTACCTATTACATACATACATCATACATACATTCACGCCTTTATTCCCCAAAGGGGTAGGCAGAGCACATGAAACGTATGTTCCAGCGCCACTTTTAGCATAAATGTGGGTATAAAAGATCGACTAAATGTGATATTGCAGTGATAGGTTGCTAGCACATCGCCCACATCACACTTCAACCCTGGTCCCTGAGTCGACTTTTACGACACCCACGGGAAGAAAGGGGGTGGTGAAATTCTAACCCGACACCACACGGGTACCACCGGCCACACCTATTAGTACAGTTATTATATCCAAAAAAGCGACCCTACCCGTGAATAATTAGTTCTTGGATTTTTTTTGGTAGGTCCCTCGGGGGGGTCGTTGAGAGTGTAAATTAAAAAAGTAGACTGAATCAGGCTCCTGCGTATATTCGAAAAACGGTTTTTCTTGAATAACTCGGCCATTTTTGATTTTACAGTAAAACTGTGAGGACAAAAAATGTAGGATATTTGATTCTCTACAAGTTTGGTCCTCACAATTAACGACACAAAAAAAATTCAAGAACTAATTATTCACGGGTCAAAATCTATAATGACTGTACTATATATCGTGACCGACATTAGGTTCATTATCATCATCATCATCATACTAGCCAAAAAGGCCCCCAAAGATTGCCAATGTGACCGGTCCTGCGCCACCTGCATCCAGCGGACTCCCGCGACCTTTATCCGTCCATCAGCACAGCTGGTGAGTGCAGTTTATGCACTGCACACATGACAATGTTATACAAAATTTCATAAAAATCTAAGCAAAAGATGGTTTTCTTCTACGAAAAAAACACATTACATGTAAAAATTTGGTTTTGTAATTTGACCATGTATTCTTTAATAAGCCTACATTTGCCTATGTAGGCAAAGGCTTATGTAAGCCTACCGGGAATCACTAGAAAATGTGAAAAACTACTTATTGTGTACAATAAAGTGCATAGACACAGACATAACTTATGTGTGTGTGTATGCACTTTATTGTACACAAAACATGTTCAAACAGAAACGTGATATACAAGCATCAAGTAGGGTACAAACGCGAACTTATCCCTATCTTATATTTATTAACTTTGTGAACATACTTCTTTTTAAATAAATCAGTAAGATGTATCGTGAAAGACTTTTTTCATAAGTAAAGTAAAATACATTCTCTGAATATATTTGATTAAAATATATTTAAATAATTTTCTATTACACCTCTTTCGATTCAAAAATCCTCGATTTTCGGGTACAACTTTTTTCCTAACTTGGTTTATTTATGGTATGACTTTACACATTTATGTACTCAATTTTTCGCAATTTGTCCAAAGATTCTGAGATATAAAAATATGGGCTTTTAAAATTACATAATTTAAAAAAACAATAAAAGCCTAGTCCAAAAAAATCCCGATTTAAAATTATTTAGAAACAAAAACTGGAAGTAACATTTTGCTCAGGCTAAAAATTACAATAATTAGTAGCGGGCAGCTTGACCAGTGGGTCAAGCAAATCCATAAAAAACGAGGTACCTACAAATGAAAGTTTCCGAAGGATCTAGACAATAATTTCGATATTCATTCCTCATTTGCACGAGGCAGCTTGACCCAGCAGAGGTCCAACTAACACTGGTCAGAGAACGGTGTGGTGAAGCAGTGTGAACGACCGCCCAGCTTCCAAAGTACCAGAATTTCGTCCCCGCTCAAACGCGGTGATATTTATGCAAATACCAGTTAATGGGGAAACAATTTGCAAGGCTCTTGAATGTATTTACAACTTTAATTTCTCGAGTACTTACCGCGTTTTGCAAGGGAAATGGTCTTGTGTGTTTGTGGGGTTTGTTCCATTATGTGCGTTAACGCAGAATAACACCACTATTGTGTAAGTATGTGATATGTGAGCATGGCCGCCAGATGTCAATTTCCCGAGAATGGGGGTGTATTGAGATTGAGAGGGAGAGGGCCCATATAATATGGAATTTATTGGATTAATGTCGGTGAATAAATAGGTACCTTTTGGGGTACGCTTACATCAGAAGGTTCATTTGTCTAAGAGCATATTTGTTCCGAATACTATAATCACGAAAACCATGTTCTGCTCAATGAATTTGAGATTTTTCAGGATTTATATCCTGAAAAATCTCAGATTCATTGATTCATATCAGGAGTGTGTGCGGTCAAATTTTTGGTTCGCGGAAAATGTTGTTCGGTATTTGGGGATTTCGGAATAATGATGGGTTCGGACCCATTACCTCCCAATAGTGCTAAACGAGTCCAGGGTCCGCACCTAATCCAAAGATTAGAAAAGATTAGAAGCGACTGCCATCTGACCTTCGAACTCAAATGGAAAACTAGAATGGGATTAGACAATTTTCCTCAGGATGTCAGGCAATAAGCACCAAACCCTTACATTTTTAGTCTTTGCGACCGAAAACACTAGGGCCCAGTCTGAAAACCAGCGCTCGGCCATCTGCCCTACACATTCTGAGACTGAGACCCGTTGCCTCATTTTTTTATTTTTTTAGTTGCAATGTACTGGTTGATTTGTTTTTGATTTTAATAATCTATAAGTATAATATAAAATTACACTAAGTTATACCTATTGTAAACTTTTAGTATAATTTTGTGGCATTAAATAATTTTCTGATTCTGATTCTGAAGTTTTCCTTCACCAGAAATTCGTTAGCGAGGCTAGCAATCACAATCATAATCATAATCATTTAATTCGGATACTTGTCCATATTTGTTAGTAGCGTACAGCAATTCAGAAAAACTTAATTCTAGTCTTAGTAATTACATACAATTCATACTATTCTATTACAATTGGTTATTATTTATTTATTAACACGTTAAATGCGGCTGTAAATACTAAAAACTATCCACAAATGCGGTACGTATCAAATTTGACTCATCACTGACTTGCCGTTCGTACGTTACGTATGAATTTCAATACATTACTAGACCTACCTTCACAGGTCGGTAATTCTTTGAAAAACTTACATACATAGGTATTATTGCTAAAATGGAATATTATTAAACCAAACTACACCCTGTTCTCATAGCATACGGGTCTTAAGCATAGTTTGTGAGTTATTGGGTATGAAAGTTACGTATTAAATTTGATTCGTATAGCACAGGACTATCAACATTTGGCAATTTTACGAATTAAAATTGATTCATACCACACTTATATAAATTTTATCGATAAATCAATAGGGAAGTAAAAATAAACAGATATCGACTGTCGATGGCTATTATTTATTGAAATAGAGCAAAAAAAAGTTTATTTCGTAAACAAATACAGAAGTACATTAAATCATAACTAGGCGACATAAGAACGAAATGTTGAAGTGGAATCTTCCAAAACACGGTCTAATATCCTACGTGATCGTTTCATATTAGTGGCAGCTGAAAGTAACATACAACATGTCACAACAAATTATCACAAGATACTGCACTAGTTTCTACTTATTCGTCAAAACAAATGACGGTACGTATAAATTATCACAGGGTACTGCACTATTTCGGTACGTATAATAATTAATACGTATAGCACTGAAGTAAAGCTATAAAAGCTGCTACGTATAGCACTGAAGTGAAATTATTACTTACTTATTATTACTTTGCAAGCATACAGGCAATTATGCAATACGGTCTGGAGCTCTGGGGCCAAGCTGCCGAATGGCAACGAGTTTTCCGCTTACAAAAGCGAGCCGTGCGCACGCTTGCCCGCGCCAGGCATGACGATAGTGCCAGGCCGCATTTTGTCGCACTCGGTATCCTAACACTGCCGTCACTACTAATACTCCAAGTAGCCGTGTATACAAGGGAGAATGTGGCACTATATGAAAGGCGAGGCGACAGATCCGCGTGGGGCACTCGAAACGCGCACAAACTAATAACAATTCCCCATAAGCTCACTAAGACAGGGAAGACAATCCATGTCGCGGGTCCTATCTTTTATAACCACTTACCAGACAGCACCACTGAAGCAAACAGTATTCCGTCTTTTAAAGCCAAATTAAAAAAATGGCTAATTGAGCATTGTTTTTACAGCATTAAGGAATTTTTAGAATATATAAAAAATGTAATAATAATGTATACCAACTGTAATGGAATATCACAGTATTAATAACGTAATCTAGAAATAAATGTACAAATGTAAACAATGAACTGTAATACCTAATTACCAATAAATTATGTCTATGTCTGTCTATGTCTATGTCTATTACGATACAGTGCGTTAGTATTAAAATTGATTCGTACTTTTAAAATAGTATTTTTAAGTAGTATTTGACAAATCATACCCAAACATGTATTTGCCTATTTCCAATTTGAAAATTTGTGGTTTTTATGGCTCCTGGAAGTTGGGACAGACAGAGGATATAGGGTTATCGCGTCCGCACCGACGCAAATTACGCGATCTGTACAGCGTATGTACGCTAGAAAACATTACGCAGATCTCCCCAAAAATAGTGACCTGCACAAATTTAACACTAGAAATAAAAACAAACTCGCAGTGCATCGGTTGCGATTATCAAAAGCTAGAAAATCATTTATGGGACAGTCCATACATTTTTACAATTTATTTATTTATTTATCGTATAGCAAATCAGTATTTAGAGCCGTGAGATCTTAGAGAAGACAGTACGGTTTACAATAAAATTCCCAGTCATATTACAGACCTACCAGACTATAAATTTAAAGAAATTGTTAAGTATATATTGACTCAGAAATCCTATTATAGAGTAAAGGATTATTTAACAGAAAAGGATGTTTGGAAAGATTGTATAAGTAATTAACTAATTAGCGTTATAATAGTTATCATTTTTAGTGATAAGAAACAATGTATTTACTGACGGACATAAGTGTATCTTGTATACCTATATGAGAAATAAATTGAATTGAATTGAATTGAATCTCTTATTTCTGATACGTATCGCACTAAACGTGTTAATATTTATTATTGGCTCATGCACGCTCATGCAGGCTCATGCAGCTTGCTCCATGGCCTCATGAGTGGACAGTCTATTCTGCAAGATAATGCGTTTAGGAGACTGTTAGCACTAACTTGCACTCTGTGCAATAGGGATGCCGCTCTTTTACGCATAATAGCATAAAAATCGTCCGTGCGGGCATCGGCAAACATCCCTGACGCACTGCAGTATCGAGCAATGCTATTTGTGATCATTTTCCTCGCATGCCGCTTCGCTAACTCAAAAAGCTCTGGTGAATACTCTCCCTTATTGAATATTGAAGGACCTTTACCTAAAATATCTCTTAAGTATTCTGCGTCCTCTCGATGGACTACGAGTCTACACTGCTAACTAAACAACCTAAATCGGTGGAGACATTTACACAGAAACTCAATTTTCGAAAGGCTCTTACTGAAAGGTTTATAAAGGATAGAAATCACGCCGAATTCGTGATTGAAGGTATATGTACATGCATTATATTATACCTATGCCACTTTTTGATCAATGATTTGATACCTATAATGATATACATATATTTTTTATGTTTTATGAAAAAGCGGTAACAGCATCCTGCAGACGCTCGCCGGTAGGCTAGACTCTGGTGCCCTGACCCCGTATCATGGTCGGCCTTATCGCTCGATAAGTGCCACGATAGAACGTCCGTCACTGGCTAACACCGTTCGACAGAACGAGACGGACGCTCTATCTTGTCACTTATCACGTGATAAGGACAACCATGATCTGGTGTGCTTCGTGGATTATCAATCGTCATAGATGAAGCGTGGCAGGAGCCTTGTTAGTCGGTTTTATATTTTTACTATTTTCGTGCTTTTATAGGGTTCCGTAGTCAACAAAGAACCCTTATAGTTTCGCCATGTCCGTCCGTCTGTCCGTCTTCAGCTTAGTTCAGTAACCTTTACTACTAGAAAACTGTTATTCGGCATGGGTATATAAATCAATTACGCCGACAAAACAGTACAATAAAATCTTAAAAACATTTTCTCAGTCACTACTTTAGCTCCCTTACACCTAAAGTACGGATGTAATTATTTTTTCTCGTTAAACCCACGGTGTAAAGTATCGTAGGGTTACTTGTTCAAAAATATTATGGGCTATAAAGTCCCTATTTTTGTTGCCGCCCCTGCCGGCTAAATGGCTACTACTGGGGATGTGGAAAAAATCGTGTCAGTTAGTACAATGAATTTAAAAGAAAAACTGTAACGGCTAAGTAGACATAACTAGTTTCCAAGCAATAGTCGACCAACTTAAAATGTACTTAGACAGGCCAACTTTCGTACATATACGGCCGACGCAACCGCACCATGTAGTTGGAGCGCACTTGTCTGTGTAACTAGGACAGACAAGCAACTACAGAACCCGCCACTGCGCGTGGCCCGACACGCACTTGGCTGATTTTTTTATATAATAGTTTACGTTAATCTTGTTAGAAAAACTAAAAAGGGGACCAACGTGGGTCGAAAATAAAGTTTTGGTAGGCATGGCGCTCCAGCCCGTGTTTCCTCTATAAATAATGATATCGTTATACCGAGGTCAAAATCTTTATCATGAATAATTCCTTAATGGAGTATAATCCATCTCTAGTTTCAGCTCTTGTGCAACTTTGTAAAGAAACGGAAAAAACATTAGTCACGCGCATTGGGGCTTAGGAAAACCGCAGCGTTTTATTTGAGGCTAGGCGCGGCTTTCTGTTCAGTGTCGAGAGAAATTTCATTTTTACTTGGCCAAAAAGGTCTGCTGGTGTATCACAACTACGGAATCCGTCGAGTAACTGATATCTGGGATTTTTCCTCTCCCACATTTTTTTAATAAAAGGGTGTGATCTCCTCCACCTTGTGACAAA
The DNA here is from genome assembly GCA_945867215.1 of Epinotia demarniana. Taxonomy (NCBI): domain Eukaryota; kingdom Metazoa; phylum Arthropoda; class Insecta; order Lepidoptera; family Tortricidae; genus Epinotia; species Epinotia demarniana. Next base: position 23,767,238 of record OX244273.1, read on the forward strand.
CCACAAAACATGACCAACAAATCTATGTGCTCGCCGGCAATCTTCACTACGTCAGAAAGACGTCAGAGTCGAGGACATCAGCATGTTGATGAGTCTGACCTTGTTCCTGACATTCGATAGGAACTTATCCTGAGCAACTGGAGAAATGGTTGTCTCGTCGAAAATAACATCAGGTGTGCGGACTTTGTTCCAACTCTACGGACGTATTCAGAGCTTATGGTGATTTTTTCTGAAGCGTCAGATGGATACCCATCGAAAACAACAGTTATATTGGAGCCGTAGTGACTTTGCAAGTATTGGACCTACCTAGCACCAATTTCCTCAAAATACGCATTCCGAGGCCACACAACTTTGCAGTAAAAAGTGCCATAGGAAATGGTGACTATTCACGTATGAAAAAATCCTTCAATTCTTAGTTCAACGTTCAACAACTCACATTATGGCCAGGTGTGACATAAAAAGTGTTAAACACACTTATTTCAAAAAAAGTATTTTTAAGAAATTTTGCTAACATTAGCTGTATTTTAGAAACTATTTGGTCTAACATGACCATACTACTTTAAATTTGTTGCAAATTTAGTCTTCTTTAAAGTGTATATGGTGACATTTGCCGTAAAATAGGTCCCTGTTGGTAAAAATTGGTAGAAACTGAAAAAAGTCTAAAAATTTTATGGTTTTTCAAAAATTTGACAATGATCCGGAGGGTTTTCAAATTGGAAAACTTGGATTTGCCATGACCACTTCATCACATAGAACATATACAAAAATCAGAACTACCCGATTTGATGCAAGGCAACCGCCCTTTTAGAGCACGATTTCCATGGACTATAAGGCTCTCAGGCTACATTATTACCGTAACATTGTACTACCAGAAACCAACGCGGTCAATAGAAGCAACCTTGTCACATTAATTTCTCATTGTACTGGCGTCGTTGTATAATTTCCGCCCTGTAAAGTTGCTTGGCAAATAACTACGTGATTTACCCTGTATGATGTTGGTACAATGGGTCTACAAATTAAGGCTTCATTTTAAAATTGACCTCGAATTTTACGAATGCCTTTTAGGCAATCTAGAAAAAAAGGTTTGCTTAGCTTTTATGTTCAAGTCAATTTTAGTTGCTTAAAGGAAGGGGGTCCCTTTGTTTCCCATAAACTTATTTTTCCGAATTTCGATAGTCAGAAATTGATATCCATATAATTTATAGACATAAACATCAGTAGTCATAATCTTTGTTAAGTATAACTTTTTGTAGTTCTAACATTAATGACCCATAATATTAAGTATTATAATCACAAAAGTCAGAAATTGATGTCCATAACGATCAAAGGTCTATCGATAATTATTCATAAATATTCTAAGGCATATATTTCAACGTACTTATGATTGCTATTCATATCGTTTTAATGCCAAAAGTGAATTAAGTCTAAGAGGCCAAATCTATAACATCCAAAGTCATATAGATAATTACTCAGAAACATTTCTAGACATACATTTGAAAGGGGTACTAGGTACTACTGCGCGAAGGGTTTATGACTGTTTCGTAAAGAATACGTTTAAATAAGCATGTTTTATTAGAAACTTTTTCTCTGAAATAAAAAATGGCCAAGATATTGGACTTCTAAGGCAGGTCGGTGTAGGTACGACGACGAGCGAAGCGAGGAGGAGTGTTAGTTGTACCGTGACCCTAAGCGCGCGAGCCGAGCGAGCGAAGCGAGCGTGCCGCGGCAGCGGCCGGCGAAGCGCCAGAACCAATAATGACACAATATTCATCGAAATGTTGACAAGTGCCTTCATATTTTTCCTAACTTTCGGGTCAAATATTTCGGCCTATTTTGATTTTAGAGAAAAAAGTTTCAAATCAAAACATACTTATTATAACGTATTCTGACCACTAAACAAAACAGTGAGCGGCATAAATATCTTTCAATCGCATCACTCTTTATTTTTGCCAAAGTACCCACATTAATTATAATTAATGGGGATGTGGGTATGTTATAAAGCAGTCTGGAAGAACGCGTTCAGTAACGTTCGGTAGTAAAAAAAACATGTATTTTATTATTTTTCTGGGAGTGTGTTTATGGGCTTTAACATTATGAAGAGTGACACCACCGTGAAATTTAATGATATGACTAACTAATCAGATGACTACCAATCATTATGACTTGCGAAAAAATACCTTACAATAATTATTACAAACTAGATTATTGCCTGTAACATTATGTAATTGCATACCACCGGGACATTGAACGTTATGGGTAACCAATTTTATGACTAACAATAATGATGACCTGCAAAAATCGGAACTCCAATGTATATTCTTAAATTTTATGACTTTCGACAATATGACTAGAAAAAAATATGGTGGAAAACGTTATGGACTGAAAAAATCGGATCTTAAATTTAATGGGAAACAATAGAGACCCTAAAGGAAGGTTTCTTTCGTAATCCAATTTATTCGTTTATAAATTACTGCTTCGGTCCGCTTGGAACTCGATTACATCGTATCTCCATACAAATTTTCACCCCCGATTTCACTCCTTGGGGAAATTCAGGATAAGCGAATTTTATCTCAATCGGTTTAGCAGTTTAAGCGTCAAGAGATAATAGACAGACAGACCTTTTCGCATTTATAATATTACTACGGATATATTTTGGTAACAAGCATTTTTACTTACATATTTCCAAGTCAAAACTTTATTATAACACGGGAAATATTTGCTCTTACTGGGATTGGAACCCAGAACCCTCAGCTTTGTGGGCAGGGTCACTACCTACTAGGCTGAACCGGTCTACGAGGTTGTTCAAGAAAAACAAACACATTCGATATAATACGAATTCAATAAAATACGTGTAGTTCAATAAACCTCTTTATTAAAGTACATTGAGGGCCGATTTTACAATTCCCAGTTAAAACTATCTGTCAGATATATTATATATCTTTAGTTCTGTCCTTTTCTTTCATATGATTGAAGAAAAAGATGGTGATAATTTTAACTGACGGATAACTTTATCTAGAGATTGAAAAATCGGCCCTAAGAATGGAAGAAAAAAAGTTCATTCAAACTAGTCTACCGTACATTCGAACGACAATTTAAATCAAATTAAATTGTCTCAACGATACAATCTCATTATACATATTACAAATAACACCAAGGGGATAAAGCACTGTTTTATGTCACGGGAGCGAATTGAATCCCGAACTTAACGAAGGACTCATAATTTAACTCCTGAGCGTAGCGAGGGAGTTATAAGTTAATTCCTGAGCGAAGCGAGGGAATTAAGACTGAGTCCTGAGTGCAGTGAGGGGTTCAACCGCCCAAGACTAAAACAGTCTTATCCCCGAGGTGTATACTCTACTTTTCACACCTTATGCGAGACAAAAAAACAGGCTCAGTAGATAAATAATGTTTATTTAGCAAATTAAAAGTACATAGTAACATTAGACACGTTAGTCCAATTATGGAAAGATAAGGTATTGTTTTTATTTGGTACGTTTATTGAGGTTGAGTTGTCTAATTTGATAAACTCAGGAGTCAAAACACTTTCATCACTCGACATTTCATTCTCGACACAAGAACTCGATTTGTTCGTCACGCGTGAACAAATGAAGGCGCGCGACGTTCCAAATTCGAAAGCACAAGCCGTGGTCCTAGATTCGAAATTCGAATTTCGAACACCGCGCTCCTCCGGACCGGGGTTCACACGGAGGCAAACTTCATTTATTTTGTCAAATCAAGTAGGCCATGGCCTAGGACAAATTGTGTTTCGCAAAATTAAACTTTATGCATATAGTAATAAGAATTATGAAAAGTGAAATCATATTATTAACCAGCGGGTTATAATGAAATTCAGTACAACATTATAACCCGGCTAATACCAAGGGATTTAATGTCTTGCTTTCGGTAGGGTTTACATGACCTATAATTCGGCATTGTCGAGCATGTGGTGTGAAAAACATTTTGTATTTGTATTGTATCATTTGCAAAGAGAGACAAATGCTCGTTTTGTTTATCGCTGTATATTATTATTATCCCCTTCATATTTATTAGAGAACTCAGCATAAAGCATCTATCGACGCTAGAACAGTCTTGCATCTTCAAATTCTTCGAACACGTCTTCTCAATGCGAGACGGCAACTCCATCGAGCATATTGTTGTTAATGCCAGAGTCGAGGGTACCCGACCGCGCGGAAGATCACCCATGCGATGGACAGACCAGATCAGATCTGCTTTGGACGGTCATTTGTATGAGTACCTGAAAGGCCGAGAATTGATTGAAATGACAAGACATCGTGAGGTGAGTGACATCTGCTCGGTACTCATAACGCCCTGACAAGGACGTAGAGACCAAGAAGAAGAACAAGTATATATTATACCAATTCAGTTAATTCGGCTCTCAGCGTCATTAAAACTCTTTGATAAAAGGCTCCAGTAGAAAGTTCTCCACTTTTCCAAATTATTTCGAAACAAATGAGAGGTTTTAATCATATGATAAATATTTAGGCGCTGTTAAAATGCGGGCATTTTCGGTTTTTATTTATTGAACGACCGAATGAAGCGGAAGATCTCTGTTTCAGTTTGGACAAAAAATGTTTCGTACGTCCGACTGTCCAGCTGTTGTTTTTTATTTCGTTTTCGTTTCTCATTTCTTAACCGATTCTTGTGAATTTTTATAAACTGATTCCATGATAATATTTTTTATTTTTATTTTGTTATTATTGAGAAACTTATACAAAAATGTAGTAATTAAATTAAAATTGCATCGTTATACGTCACGACATCGTTATGTTTGGTTTGTCTCAAGTGGCTGTGGCTTGGTTTGTCTGGCAGTGATTTACTGTTGACAGAAAAAAATAATTATAATCATAGTAAGTTTTTTCACTTATACTTGTAGGTACTTCAACGTATAATAAATTATGGTGTAATTTATACACATAGTCTGATATATGAGACGAAGGTGGGTAATGGGTTAATTTATCTGTAACAGTTTTAACATTTAGTTTAGTTTTTTGGAGTTATTTTATCCTTTAATTCTTTTGGGAGTTATATGTTAACGAATATATTCGCAGCGCGAATAACAGTGCTGATTACCTATCCCGGGCGAGTGTAAACGATGATGACTCACTAAGCGGGTCGGGACACACCACGGACGGAGCCCCAACGTTTATTGAAGATCGGGCTTCATAGTCATTTAACATGCAATTTGTTACTTGTCTAAATAGTAGCTTTTGTATGTGAAATGGGCTTTTGGATTTCGGCTCTAAAGAATTTTTCTTTTAATATGTGATAATTAAATTTTGTGTGAACAGGTAGCACTTTGCACGCCTTAAAAAGATCTTATCTTTTGTATTATATTTGTACTATTTGATTATCTTGAGTATTCTTATTTGTAATATTTCGAGATATATTATGTCTCAAAGGTACTTCCGTAGCTACTTAGACCGTAGAAGATGATACTTTCCACAAGCGCATTACAGTCATATCTAGTCTGATTTTATACGGACTTCTATTACGTAGGATAAACATTTTTGCTATAACAGACTGGTTGAATATGTCCGTCTCAGTTAAAACGGTCGTCTATTATAACACCCCGGTATTTTTGTTTGCAAACTTATTCTAATGGCGAGCATTTACATTTTTTGCGTCATTTGGTCTAGAATGAAGGCACTTGTGGTCATAACCTATTATGCTGACTGGTTTTCGAATGGCTAGAGTATACATGTAAAAGTTGGGTTACCATGGCGAGGGCTTGCTGAGTAAAAATTTGACCAAATGAATTATATACTAAAATTATTCCAAAGATTGCATTACCAAACACAACGGGTGCCAAAATTTGTTTGGGTAATTTTTTTACCAAAATAACTTTGGCCAAAGTTTGGTTTTAGCTGCATTTAATACCAGGCTTGCGTCGTGGGACCACATGCGAATGAGGTTGAAGTAATTTAGCAGGTTCCTCTCAGCAAGTTCTGTCTTTGTCGGCGTCAACGAGACACGTATCATCCGCAAACTGGTATTAGACACCACGTTTTGAATACATTTTGACATGATATTTGAGATATTTATGAGGTCATTGAGCTTCGAACTCAAGGCATGAGGAGCGTCGGACATATAAAACAATTGTAGAAACTGATTTTGCCATCCATCAGTTGTACCTGACCATTACCAATTTTAACCCTTAACGCTTTCCTGTCACTTTTTTAGTACAGTTAATAAATGCCGCGCAAATTTTGAACGCGCATTCTGGCTAGAAAAGTAAATACGCCAAACGAAATAGCGAAAATATTACTATATATTTCTGGAATACGCCAATAGTGTGCAACGTTCAATTTGTGCGCAAGCGTCACTTGAAATCAATGATTTTCGAAATTTGCGTTGGCGTTTGTTTCTGGCCCCATAAAACAATAACGAATAAAAAAAATGGTTTTCTTTTTGTTGAATTAACCTTCAGGTGAGTTAAACTTTCGGTTTTGATATAAATTTCATTAAATATTCAATTAATTCTAAGTCAAAAAGGATGATTTAAAGCTGGTCCTGTTTTTGTGACATTATCGATTGTATAGGTGGCTACGTACCAATGAGCATGTCATAATAAACGGACAGTGCCGACTTTTATGGATACATAGTTTGTTTCACATTGTGACAGAAAACGGACCTTGCCATTAAACGAAACGCGAGCACAGAAAGTGGACCAACTAAAAACGAGACTGACTTCATCCTGTCGACGAGGAGGGACACATTAAATGTTGTCTCTGTGATCATCAATACAGTTAAAACCGGGAGCGATCACCGTCTGGTAAGAGGCACATTTAATGTATGTGTCAAGCAAGAACGCTCTCGATTGATGAAGCTGTTCCATACAGCACCAATCAAAATTCAAAACCCCGAGAGCTTTCATGTGGAACTCCAAAACTGTTTCCGTTTCCAAGACGGCGATTTAGACGAATTCAATTACGGGTTTGTGGAAGCTCGCCGTGCCTTTGGGTCTAAGTTCTTCAACGCCTAATGAACCAACACAACTAAAAGGTTCTCTAGCTGTTGAGCTAGAGAGCCCTCCAGTTGTGTTCACATGTTATGTTCACACAACAACACCTCACTCCCCTCCCCCATAAGCCTCCGAGTTGTTAGAAGCTCACAAAGGAAGGGAGCGAAACGTTGCCTAGGTCTTCATCCGATGTCACTTTACACCAGTAGCTCAATAAAGAGATCTGCAATTGCTTTACCCGCGATCTGCGCCAATTCAATACAAGCTATTGAAGAGGCTATCCCGTGTAACGAGGACGCTAAAGTGTTTTGGAATTTGGAGAGATTTGACTACTGGACTGAGCCAGCTCGCCAAGTTGGAAACTGAAGATGGTAGAATCGTTTCTTCTAAATCTGAGCTTTTGGTTGAGGTAGAGCGCTTTTACGGACCCGAGGTTAGTCTCGTGGAGGGCCCTCTAGCTCGACTAACCCAACTCTATTCCAACGACATCCCGGAAATCAGCCTGTACGAGCTTGTAAAGGTTCTTCAACAGCTCCAGAACAACAAGGCACCAGGTGAAGACGGAATAACAGCCGAACTGCTGATGGCGGGTGGAAACCCGGTCCCTACGGCTCTTCAGCATTTGTTCAATTCCGTCTTACTGGAAGGGAAAATGCCAAAAGCACGGAACAGAGGTGTGGTGGTGCTATTCCTCAAAAAGGTTACACCACCCTGCTGACGAACTACCGACCAATTTCACTTTTCGTCCAATATTCGGCAGTGTCTCAAGAGTATTCGACCAGTGTGTGTTGCTAGTGATGACTAATGGCACTGAAACGTGGTCGCTTACTATGGGCTTCATAAGAAGGCTCAAAGTCACCCAAAGGGCAATGGAGAGGGCTATGCTGTTAGTTTCTCTGCGTGATCGCATCAGAAATGAGGCTGTCCGCAGCAGGACCAAGGTAACCGATATAGCCCTCCGGATCGCTAAACTTAAGTGGCAGTGGGCAGGGCACATTGCACGTAGAACCGATGGCCGTTGGGGTGGAAAGATACTTTGGTGGCAACCACGTACCGGAAGATGCAGTGCGGGTAGACCCTCGACAAGATGGACTGATGATCTGGTAAAGGTTGCGGGAGTCCTCTGGATGCGGGTGGCGCAGGACCGGTCACTTTGGCACTCTTCGTGGGAGGCATATGTCCAGCAGTGTAAGTCTTTCGGCTGTGATGATGATGATGCTCAGGATGATTTTATTCGGTGTATTCAAGCTTATTTTTGGTTGACGACAATTTTTTTATTTTATTTTCTTGACCTGCATGACAGTATTGTCCGTTTTTTAGGACAACATCAAAGGCAATCATTTCATACGATTCGTGGCAATGTCCGTTTTAACGGACGTCCTGAAAAACTAACTTTCAGAATGGTTTTCATTTTTTTTTCTTTACTATAGTTCTTTTTATCCATTAACTATCACAAAAAACATTCCGAGTGATAGCTGGCTACATTCCTTCATGTCTTGCCATGTTAAGGGTTAAGTAGGAGTAAAGTACCTAAAAGTCGGCAAAATTGCGCTGAGCCTTTTGATCCTGCAGCACTTGTGAGTTAGTCTAGACACAGACATAGACATATTTTATAGTCTTGAGATTCTTTAGCTCTAGTTTTGTAATATTCGCCCAAAGCTAGGATCTTTTTAAAGTTGCGTTGAACTCATCAGCTCGTGTACATCTTGTAACTTCTGTTAGGTTTTGACAAAAGTGTGCAACCATCAATTGGACAATGGTGCGATGCAAATGCTGTGGTGCATCGTGTAGGCATTTCGTACCAGACTATAAGAGTATAAGTCTGTACCGTGTTTTTTTTGAGGTTTCCAATAAAGTGTATTTGTATATAGTTTGTTTTGTTTATTCAGTTTTAAATAAATAAATACTATTTTACAAATTAAGACCGGGTTGCACTCCGGGAGTGCCGGCATAAGTGAAAACTCAGACACACCTTAAAAGTTCAATATCACTAGTCTTACATGGAATGTCTTACCTCGGTTCGTGTACTGCGGTGTGGAAGGCAAGGGGGAAACCACCACACTATGCTTCCTCAAAAAAGGAGTAATGGATTACTCCACCGACAAGAGCCAAGCTCTTAAATAAATGATGATGATGACATGGAATGCAATCCATTCTGTATGTATTTAAACGACAAAATCAATGTTAATGTTTGCACAGGAAATAGTTCAAAGGATGTTATGACCTAGCGCACTACAATAAAGGTTCAGTTTCTTAACTCTGTTGATGTCCGTCGCAGCTCGCAGACAGTAAATGGCCGTGACAAAAAGGTCCTAATTGATGCACTTACGCATCTCAAGCAACGTCTATCTCGAACCTCACGTCTTGCGAATCTTCCGTCCTCAATTTTCCAAAGTATGTTAAACCGTTTAGTGCCATGACTTGATAAACAATTAAGTACACATTTTATTTTGCACAGCCCTGTAAGCATTTAACTATTTTTGTGTCAAAAATACCATAGAAAAGGTCGATATTCATATAACGGCGTCTATTTGTCTCTAAAAGCCTAAGCGATTGAGGTAGTTAAGTTTTTATCATTAAAACCCGATCCTGTTCAATGGATAGACATTATTCAAATTAATTCCCGAAAAGTAAAATTTGTTTTGTTAGCGCTTCAAACTAAGATGAGCAAGACGAAAGTATTTCTAAACTGCGTTCTCAAGCCCTACAAACTCTTTATAAGAAGTATTCCTGAGTGAAAATATTTTGCATTAAAGTTAAAGGGCAACTTTGAACTTTAAAGTTTAAGATCGGCTTAGCAAATAATCTTTTAGGCGATTTATTTCTAGTACCTAGTTCTTGAGTAATTGGACAATACAAGCATATTTTTATGAATAAAACAAAATTATTATACTTAGGAATGATACTTATGATTCAAATAAAAACGTTTTTATAAAAATACCTTTTTATGGTTTTGATTAGAACACAAACTACTAGAAGGCAAATATAATTAGACAGCACATGGTTTTATTTAAAAAGAATGTCATCTTCCAATCTGCTAGTAGTGTAAAATTAGCAGATATGGAATAAAAAATACTTCAAACAGTAATTAAAATATATGTGAACACAACCTGTGAACGTTACTCTGCCACGCAAACCGCCCCGTATACCTACTGCCAACGTGGAGTAACTATTCAGACAAACCGAACTTACAATTGTAGAAATTCTATCTCAAACATATTCCCATATAAATGATATAAAACACCATTGGTCTCTCCCGGCTGGCACGTTACTCCACGTCGCAGCAATAGCCGCTGATTGCAGACGCCCCGCGTTGCGCCGGAACCAGGTGGAGCAACTAAACAGGCGGAGCATGAAGCAGATTTAATAAATAGTCTTTATCTTTATAGTAGGTAATAATAATAAGATAGTAGTAATATCGAGATGCAAGAGGGAATAACGGCAAATGAAATTGAAAACGGAATTCAATCAGATGGAAAAGTAGAAGTAGGCTTGTGCATCCGATTAACAAAACACATATTCGAACACAGAAAAGAAATAACACAAATGCAAACCAGCATAAAAACAATGAACCGTACGCATAAACCAGTTTGTAACAAGGTGATGTATGACAGAAATGTGTTTAATATGTGCATAAAAATGTAAAGAATCCTATCAGAGAACTTAAAGTTACTATAAGGATAAGAGTTGAAACGAAAATTAGTAGACTGGCTTCTTGACAAGTGTTTTAAAGCACTAAGCAATATTTAGAATTTAAAAATTGAAAACTTAGTTAATGCATAGTTTAAAGTGAATGCCTATTTTTGGTATCTTGTTGTTTGTAATCAGTAGAACGATTTTTTTATAGCCTATAATGTGTCCCACTGCTGGGCAAATGCCTCCCCTTTTGTCCGGCACTCGTCTCGGTCCTGTGCCAGTGTTAGCCAATCTGCACAAAACGTATCAAGGTCGTCCCGCCATCTCCTTTTTGGTCTGCCTCTACCTCGGAAGCTATCTTTTGGAAGCCATTCGGTGGCTAATTTGGCCCATCGCTCCGCGTGCATCCGGCACACATGTCCAGCCCAGTGCCACTTTAGCTTTGCGGTCTTAGCACCCACATCTACGATGCCAGTTTTGGCACGCAGCTCCGTGTTCCTGATCCGATCGATCCTACGAACTCCGAGTATGCTGCGTTCCATTGCTCGCTGGCAAATCTTGAGTCGGGACTTTTGGAATTCTGTTAATGACCAAGTTTGGGCGCCATAGGTTAGAATAGGCAGGATACACATATCGAAGAGCTTGCGCTTCAGTGTCAAAGGAAGGTAACCCTTCATTAGCGCCTTCATGGACCAGAAGCTCTTCCAGGCGTTTGCGATGCGAAAATCGATTTCTTTAGACTGCCTGTTATCGAAAGATGCTGTCTGGCCCAAGTAGGTATACACGTCGTCGTTGTAGAACTAATATCTCAAAAAAAAAACCATTAGAAAGTGTTTCTTTCATACTATAGGTAGCCTAGTAGGTTTTTTTTGAGTTGTCCCGTTAACATGGAGTGCGACACATCCGAAACGTCGGGAGACCTCAGTGAGGTAAATAAAAATATTTGTATTTATTTGAACTTGGTGATTTTGTCAAGTCACACTCCACAAATCGTTACACAAAAGTGCAGCTATGTTCCCATCCCAAAGACCTAATCTTAACTTTCCATCGTGTTACACGAAGATCAAACGCAAGCCCAAACGTATTTTTCCGCTGGTTTCATGGCTCCACGGCAGAGCCAGCGATTTGCGCCGCGTCGTTACCGCCGATACAATTTGCACATAAAGGTTCAAATATGGCGTTACTCCGATGCTCGCTACTGAACTGCACGAGCCTGCCCTAGGGACTGGACTAATCTTCACCTTCTGTATAGAGTCGGAGTAACCTTCATTTTCCTGCTTTTCAGCCTTCATTCTCTGTTTTCTATGCTGGTAAATCAGTCAGTCCAATCGAGTGAAGTTTTAAACCCTTTTTGATTAAGTACCTACCTATACCTCCCCTTTTAGGAAGGGTAAAAGAGACGAGAGTGATCTTGGACACCATCAGCACTCATCATCCTCCTAGCGTTATTCCCAGTATTGCCCCTAAAGGAGCCCGGGCTAATCCCAAGATTTGGCATAGTCCTGTAATGTGATAAACCGTTCTGAATGGACGGCAACCATTTACCTTTGTGTGATGGTGACTTGACGCACTCGAAGAGGCGTCCACACTTGATCTCGTGCTCCGTACTAGTCAGTCAAGTAGATATTTCACAGAGGTGGGTGCGCTTTGGGTAACACGGCTATTGATGTGTGCTGATATAAAAGGGCGCCATGCATTTATAATTTAGACTCCTAAATGCAAAAGAGGTTAAGCAGGATACCTATTTTTACAGTGCAGTGAGTAGTCAGAAATATGAACAAAGACAGATTATTTGACAAGTAGGTTTATTGCCGTGAAAGTACACATACATATAAAACAAGCCACTTGATTGTCTCGCTATGCGTAGATCTTAACTAAAATTTAATGTTAGAAGTGTGGCTCTCTCTTAAGGAGATCTAGATTCTAAGTTATCTGACCGAGGACGAAGTCTTAGTTTTTAAATTTATTCAATTAAAGAGTAGGCCTCATTGTGTTTGTGTGAGGCTGTGACCTTAGTATTAAAATTATAACTCTATAAGCGAACACATGGTTTGAACCAAAATGGAGTCCATGAAAAATGGAATGAAGTCACCTCCTTGGACGTGATGCACACGCGTCACGGCGCCGGCGTCGTTCACTGCATCCACCCAGGACCTCAGATGAGACCCTGCTCGTGACGGCTTCCGCAAATGAAGAACCGTCGAAGCCGTGGCCATGCGCACACCTCCCACGCCCGACTCCAAAATTGCCTATGCGTGAAGCGGCCTCCGCGAAGCGCCTCCGCGAAGCGCCTCCGCGAAGCGGCCAGCACGCAGTCGCTGTAAACCACATCAAAGTTTAGATACAAAACCAACAAAAGATTTTCAATTCCTCCCACACTCTCCGAAACAAAACACTGAAACTGCTATTTACCTGGCAAGAGTACAAAGCTAAGCTTGTGTGACGTTTGGCCGACCAGATTTATCTCCTTGAAATAATGCTATAAGTATGTCTGTAACAAAGAATGTTATATCATTAAAACCTATGTCCGAATGTAACAAATATTTCCACCATCCAACCGGCGACACTCGCTTTTTACTTACCAGAATGTCCATTGTGTCATCGCAGCATGAGGTCGCGAGATGCGTTTAGATTAAAACTACATTAGTATAACTCTAAGTTGAAAAATATGGCCCTTCGGCCGAAGCGACTCCAAAAAGCGTCCTCTCCTCTCGCTCACATCTCTGCCAAAGAAAGAGCCCTCCGCGATTTGACAGCCGATGGAGAGAAAAAAAACATTACCACAGACAATCCCTGCTCCGTCCTCCCGTACCACAAAGATAGACTTGCATCAGTTACACTGAATGCATGAAGACTAAAGATTTATTAACAACCAGTTTTAATGTTTCTGAAGGATTACTTTACGATTTCTGAATTATCTGTAATGATATTAATAAAACAACAATATCGATCAGAGTCCCATTTGCATCGACCTGATTTCAACCTCGGTGCGCAAGTAGTTCCGCCGAGGGTGTCGCCTTCCGAGACCGCTTGCGAGTTGCAAATGTTCTGAAATAGATGGCGCTGTGAGTCTCAAAACAGAACAACGACGATCTAAAATTACACCGTAACAGTCCTAGTTTTTACGAAAGCGACTGCCATCTGACCTTCCAACCCAGAGGGAAAACTAGAACTTATTGGGATTAGACCGGTTTCCTCACGATGTGTTCCTTCACCAAAATAGCTAACGGTAAATATTCCGTACATAAGTTCCAAAAAACTCATTGGTAGGAATTCATGTATTCAATAGTTTTGGAGATCAAGAAACGCTCTTAATGCCTTATGCCTTGTAAAAATGAGTGCACATATTTGTTAAGTGATAAAGAATGATGCGCCGAAGTCGCTTTTACAAAATACACAAATCAGGATTTTAGTTTACATAAACGAACTAAACTCCCAATAGTTGCACATTATCCGGTTTTGTTTATTATTCTAATAATTTTTGAAACTCATTATCCAATTAACCACCTACCATGGCGTTTAGTTCGTCAATTCGGAACACCACTCGCTTAAATATTTTCATGTTGTTATTTCGTTTTTAAAAGCCGACGGTTGTGATATAATTTTGAACAGCAATTATAAATATTAAAAGGTTGATTATTGAAAAAACTATGTTTAATCTCTTTTTATTCACTGAATTTCTCCCAAAACAAAACGTAATTAATAAAGAGCCAACCGACACTCACTAGTGTCGTATAGTACGTTATTGATTAACAAACTACGTAGATTATGGATCATATGCATCAAAGAATCAAGCGGAAAAATGGCTATAACTTAAATACCTACCTACTTTAACATAAAAATAATAAATTATAATCATTTTTTAAATTACCTATACAAGATTACATTTACAGCTTGAGAGTTAAAATTATACTCCATAACATAAAAAGTGTCAACACAACGACCATTTAAACTTTTCAGTCTTTGAAGCTTATTTTCTTACTTTGTCGTTTAATTTATTCTTAAATAAGGCTGTCCAACTTAGACACTTCAGGAATCGAAAAACTTCTTTAAGCCACGTGTCTTTTGACAGTCTGTTGTTGTATACTCGTTACATCAAAAGAGTCTCCTTTCAAATAACAACAATCAGCCATCGCAGCGAAGCATAAATATTTATACTAACAATTAACGTACATCAAACACTCTTTGTCTTCGCAATTACCAGCAAACTCAAACAGGGATAAACAACTTACTAACAATCAATTTCTACAACAACCAGCCTTACAAACAAGGCTGTAAAGACCGAATTCCCATGACTAAATGTTTTTTTTTTTACAAATCATGTAACGTAAATTTAGTAGTTTCATTTGTAAGCTCGTTAGTTATCAAAGGTAACGCACTGTGTTTGGGATTCAGAAATAGAACGTATAACACACTTGTAAATTAAACTTTATCTAGTTGGGATAAGGTTGACGGTTTAGTTCAAATAGGATGGTTTGAAGCACAGCCACAGTGACGGAATGTTTGCTGACTTTTTAATAGACAAAAGGAATCCCATCAAAAACATTGTGTAAAAAACTAGCCGAGTCTCGATGGAGCTGCTTGTTTATCTCTAAAAAGTAATAATCTAGACAAAGTCGTGCCAAGTCTAAGTTTCCTTACTGCGATTTCTTTATTATTTATGACTCCAGAGTATAAAAAGTTCTTAGACTACGGTATATGGTAACCACCTGGCAAGTCGTGTGTTTTGCTTGCAAGCATCGTTAATTCGTTCAAACAAAAGTAATTTACCTACCCGTGTACTTTACTCCCTTGAATCATATTCTGCCTTTTGCGGCTGACTAATTTAAAATTCCGACAAGAATTGCCGGCCAGCCACTAAGGAACTAACATATAATATGCGTAAATAACTCTTCGCGTGCTGCACATAATTTACACTCACTTATGCGAACTTTGATACGCGGCAACTTTGCCAGAATGAATAAAGTTGTACCTTGTACCTAGTTTCTTGATATGTGTACACTACACGGTACTTACAGGCAGTTAACACTTTATTAAGCGTTCTCTGGTTGTAAAAATAAAATTAATGATTGCACGTATATTTGTTTTGATGTGATACTTTATTGCATGTGTTTGCTAATGATGGTTTATTATGGAGGTATGTGTTAATTTTGTCTTTTGTTTTTAGTCTTGATACTTGCATGTTCGAAAATAATAAGTTCGGTCTCAGGTGTGATGCGAAACGTCTTCCCCTATTTTTTTATTTTCAGAAATAGGTACTTAATCATGCTAACGAAGAATGGAAATATTGTACTAGTTTTACTCATTACGATCATTAAGTGGATTATAACGTTCCAGTATTAATTTTCTTGCGTTTAGAATGTTATTTTTGAACATGCACGATTATTGCACGATATATCGTATTATATATGAAATAGGGTTTAGTAGAAAAGTTTAAAGCCGATATAATACGGTAGTTTCCCTGTATTAAAATTGAGTTTCCTCATGTTAAAATTGATAAAGTAGTATTGCTATATGGATAGTAAACCATCAAACTATTGTACTCGTAATATTTAAAGTATACATTACGAAATATTATTAAAATCATAAGAATATATACCTTGATAGCTTAGAAAAAATATGCATTTATTTAGTGTACATACAAGAGTAAAATTTAAAGCTTACTATTTTCACACTTTTATAGAAACAAAATTTTGTAGCAAACTGTGACGTCATACTTCTCCGCCTTTGACATTTTTTTGGGTATTTATGCCCTTTAATTGCTGCCACACAAACAGTTCGTCTATCTTTTTGTCCCTGATCTCAACTCAATTGCTCAAAGGTTAACTGGAATATCCCTTACAGGGATAAGTTCGCCTTTGTACCGATTAAACTTTTTTTGTATGCATTTTTACCTGTGTCTCGTGAACAATAAGTATTTACATGTATGTATGTATGTACATACATACATACATTTAAATCACTCCAAAAACTGGTTTGAATGGCATCGTTAAAAATCTTAGGACATTAACCTAAGCCTATTATAACTGTTCCATTCACGCTGCCTTGTAGTTCCGTTCCAATAAACGGCTCAAGATAGCAGCCCATAAACAAGCGGCAATCACTAAGCCGGCTAAATTGTAAACGTCCGAATATTCTCAATAACTCAGTGGCCAATTAGCTGGCAGCTCCTATTCGGAGACAGAGGGCACAGGGGACAGAACGCAGTATGGATGATACGGATATTGTATACTCTCACAAGTTCGCAACTTGAAAAAAATGCCTATTTTAAAAAACGAAATCTACCAACAAATCGTTATTATTATCGAGCTTGCTTACAAAATTTGTCAAAAATGGGTTGACAATAGACACCTAGAGGAGAACAGCTGGACAGAATTACATAGGAACGTATATTTATTATATTAAACCGAGAACTCCGTTCACTGCGCTCGCTAGTTCAATTAGCGCAAATTAGCAATTACAATACAATATAATAAAAATAATCTTTATTGCACACCTCACACAAACAAAGCAGTAAGCAAATAAAGATTTAGAACCTGATTTCGTAGACAAACGGTTCAGCTAATGTATTATTTCGCAGGATTTTCATTTATTGGATTTTAATCCTTAGTGATCACATAGCGACCCTCACAGCAATTATTTTTTTATAGACCAGCTGATGTAATATGAGGAACCCAAAATGTCATTATTGTATTGTCTTTAAAATAGGTGATTTTGGAACGCAAAGGTCTGTGTATCGGAACGTTTTCTTTGGACATTTTAGTTGTCAAATTCAAACGGCGGGATTTACCGCGGTTTTGTCAGTTTCTGTCTTTATAAATGGAATTATGCCGAAAATAAAAACGATAATTACTATGTATTATTGTGATTTTTGGGTAGTGTATAAGTTACATATGCGTGTAGTTGTGATGATTTATTACAGTTATTGCTTCTTTTTGAGTAATTCGCGTTATACGTAGGTATAAGGTCACAATATGACCTCCGCCCTTTTGAACACAGTACATGTGGTCCGTCACACATTTCATAAACCCTTTACGGTCGCAATCCCGATTCAGTTGACATAGTCACCTCCAAGCCAACACCTTGCTCTATACAAAGCAGTCCTGGTCACACATTGCATAAACCCTCTATGGTAGCAATTCCGACCGCACACTGTCTCTTACATAGTGAAGGGTGAAAGCCGCCTCCTTACTTAGTACGGACCGAGCCCCGTCCCGATCACACATTGCATAAACCCTCTATGGTAGCAATTCCGATCATAAACGGTGCAATCCGGAATAAGTACGGTGGAAGCCTAGCGCGGAGCGTAACTCTTCCCGATTGTCCAGAAACCTGACAAATAGATTCCGTAATCGTATAAACGTAATTGTGAGCCTTGTCAACATTATTAAGAGCGGGCGAACCGCCAGGGAAAAATCAGAAATCACCCGCGCGCCCCGCACCTGCCGCGCTGATGCGTCTATTGCTGCCCCGCTCCTCCTCGTATAGTATATGCCCCGACAATCAGATGAAACATGATGAATACCTATAGATAATAGGCATGATGACTCATGTTCAAATTGATAACGTGCTAAAATTCAAAATGCTAAATGGATAGTAAACCATCAAATTACCGTATTGAAGTATAAATTATAAAATATAATTAAAATCGTAAAAAGATATGAACATTGAAAGTTTAAAAAAATATGATTTTTTTATTGTCCAAGAGTTAATTCAAAGGTACCAATAGAATCCTTACGCTTTTAAAGAATCAAAATTGTATGACAACTATGTACTTAAAAATTGTATGACAACTATGTACTTAAACGCAGTATTCCGCGAATGAAACAACAATTTACCTGAGTTTCCATACGATGAAACATGTACTTTGTACTAACAAATTTCGGCTGTGACGTCACGCCTGTCTGTCTTTCAGTATTAAGCGTTTTGCGCTGCTACCAGCGAGGTCAATCTGTTCGGGCCGACCGTCTGCCCGCCCCTTAAACTCCTCACGTGTGTACGCCTTTTGAGTCTGTGGTTTTGACAGTGACACTTCTTGTCAAGGCGCGGAGAAAAAAACGTGTGGATTTAGGGATAACCTCGTTTTTTTGCAGACCCGAAAGTCGGAGTTTATTTGTGTAATCTGGAAAAATGTGCTTTGTTTTTTGGTAATATTGCTCGCTTTGAAGACACACGGGTGTCCGAGTGTTTTGTGTGGATATTTTGGTGATATCAGAACAGTTGGTGATTTTGACGCCGCGAATTGTTGGCGAGACGGCCGCGGAACACCACGGCGGCTTCTTCGGCCCCGGAGACCCTCGTATTGAACTTGACTTGACCTGACAGTTGACTGAACCTTGACAGATACTAACCGGAGTTGAAGCGAACATCGCGCCTCCCGGAATCAGGTGAGTTGAACACGTTTTGTAGCCAATCCACTGGCTTATATGACCCGCGAAACGCGTGGCAGTTCACTCCACTCGCACTAGGCGAGGAGTTGAACAATTTTTGGTACCCAGAGCGTGGTTACCCACAAAGAAAAAACGCAAATTTTGATAGTTTTTTCCTTTTGGGTAAAAAAGGGCATTTTGAGGTTATTTGTTGAAACCAAATTTAGCTACAAGTATTTAAAACTTCTATTTTGTGGCACTGCAAGTGTTTTGTACCGTAGATTTCACGAAATTATTGTACTTGCAGTGCAAATTAGTGAGATTACAACCTCCGGAAGGTGATTCTGAGTGTTTGGTACAATTTAATTTGGAAAATAGTTGAAGGCAAATTTAAGCCACATATTTGATTGATTGTAATTTGGGAAGCCTTTCATAGCTTGTTGTTTGGTAATAAGGCATTTGTTTTATTCAGTTTGCTATAAGCGGCCAGGGTTGCTAAGAATATAAGCTAAAGAATAAGGTTGCTATAAATATTATTTGTAAGCTAGATTATTGTAGAAGTGATGTAACTAGCCAATTATAGATTATAGTTTGAGCTTCCACTGCGTTTTGAGAATCTATATTGGTTGTTAATGTAAGGCATTTCTGTAATTGAGTTGATATTTAGTTTTGATTCACTAGGGTGACCAAGAGATTGGAATTTCCACATTAATTAAATTAATTTTAATTTTTTCTGGTATTGTTGGAAATTAATTTAAAATGGGATCTACACCTAAGGCTGGGATCCAGTCTGCACTGCGTTGGTTTTCATCTGCAGCAGCTTTGGTTGACGGAAGTGACCGGGAGGAGGCTTTGTTGGCCCGGTACGAGGAGGTGTCAGACCGTCTTAAGGCTGTGGAGTTCCAGGTTGAACTCTACCTAGCGGAGCCCGGCCGGACGACCCCGGAGGCCGAGCAGGTGGAGCGGGACTTTGAGCAATGTATGGATTTTGGGGACAGGATTGTCGAGAGGGCTTCTAAGATACTGCGGGTTCGGAATGGTGCGGCCCGGGACGTTCCGAAACACGCAGTTATCTATAACCCAGGGTTGGCAGCGCGCTTGCCAGCCATACAGATGCCGGTCTTCCGAGGAGACCTGGATGAGTGGACCAGCTTCATCGACCTTTTTGATAGCTTGGTGCATGCCCGGACGGACCTGCCAGCGGCGTTGAAGTTGGCGCAGCTGATGTCTGCTCTCGTCGGGGAGCCGCGCGACTTGATCGCGCATTTGTCGGTCACCGACGACAATTATGAAATCGCGCGCACGTTGCTGAGGGACCGATACCAGAACGTGCGGCGACTTTCGGATACTCTTATGACTAAGATCTGGAATATCCCTCGGATCGCTCAGGCTTCAGACATCCGGCTGAAAATGCTGAATCCTGTTTTGACAGCGACCAAAGGGTTAGAGAACCTTGGTTTGCCGGTGGACCAGTGGTCCTACATACTGTTGAATTTTTTGTTGAACCGGCTGCCGGCTGATGTACGGGCCAGGTTTGAGCACCGGTATGGTGGTGAAAGTGCTCAGCATCTGCCGACCTTCACCAATCTTATCGACCAATTGGAACTTGAGTGTCGACGGGCCGACACCTCGGATCTACCTCCACCCCCGAGGCCTCCTGGGGCCCAGCGGGCCCAGGGGAGAGTTGCACCTCAAAGGGGAGGGTGGGGCAAATCGGCCCCACAACCAGCGGGTCCAATATAATACCAGTGCATTGGACCCTGAAGTCTGCCTATGCTGCAAGAACCCTGGCCATCGGGTGCCAGCGTGTCCGAAGTTTCTTGCGCAGCGGGTTGTGGGACGCCGCAACATTGCTAAGCAGCGGCAATGGTGCTTTGTTTGCTTGGGCCCACATTTTGTGCGAGATTGTGCCCACCCGCAGGCGTGTAGGTCCTGTGGTGGGAAGCACCACCCCATTTTATGCATGAACCGCAGTGGGGATACACCCCCCCCCCTGCGCAGGGGTCATGCTCCCCGGTTCGGAGTCAGCAGCGGGCTGAACAGGGGCCCAGGGCCGAGGAGGAGTGGGGACGTCGGGTAACACCCCCTTCCCCCCCCCTCCAAAACTACGCGACTACTTCGCACGCACCCGTGCCCCAACGGGGGGTCCTTACGGGCGGGTGCCCGCAAACGCCTCCACCCCGGCAGGCGCCACGGATGTCGCCGCCGCTTGTGGAGCGACCCCGCTTGGCGTCGGGACCTCCGGTGTACGGCCGGAGTAGGACAACCAGGGGCCGCAGGCGGCACGCATGGCGCGACGGCAGTACCAGCCGGAGTGGGACCCGCTCGAGCGGTACGAGCGGCCCGCCCATGCGGAACAGGATGCAACGCGTTATCCCTGCTAGGGATACGCCGCCCACGCACCAGCAACCGCCACGCCCTTGGAGACCGTGTTATTGCCCACGGCTTCGGTTTGTGTTTGGGGCCCTGGCGGAGGATCAGCCTGCGTGCGCTCTCTCCTTGACACGGGAGCGCAAGGCTGCATGGTATCCAGTAGGTTGGTGCGACAGTTGGGCTTGGTTGTGAAACCCCACCCGGAAAGTATACGTGGGGTAGGCAATGTGACAGTGTCAAACCTGGTAGGGCAGACCTTACTCACCTTTGGACCGGGTCCCACTTCACGCGCGAGGATTAATGCTCCCGCGTTAGTATTGGATGAAGTGGTGGGGAGACTCCCCCAGGTGAAGCTGCCTCCAGAGGTTCGGAGTTTGACAGCTGGATTAGTTCTGGCGGATGCTGGATTTGACAGACCTGGTCCGATTGACGTGTTGCTGGGTGCAGACGTTCTTGGGCGGGTGCTGTTGAGCGGCAACCGTACCTTACAGCCTGGCGGACTGGTTACACTGGAAACGGTGTTTGGCTATGCTGTAATGGGTTTGGTGTTAGCGGCTCCACCGCCTCCTACTGAGGAGGGCTGTCTGGTTGGAACTGCTCTTTCAGAAGCCGTGCAACGGTTCTGGGAGATTGAGGAACCACCTACCGCGTCGCGTATGAGCCCCGAGCAGGAAGAGTGCGAACGGTTTTACCAAAATAATACTGGGCGCCTCTGCTCTGGTCGGTTCATAACACGACTTCCTCTGCTCATCCACCGACCTCCTCTTGGAGCGTCACGTGAGATGGCTGAGAAGCGGCTGGTTTCGATGGAACGTCGAATGAGAAGAGATGCGCTCTTCCGGCAGAAGTATGTGGACTTCATGAGGGAGTACGAGGGTTTGGGACACATGTCGGTGGCTCGGACGGACTGGAGTACAGTGGAGCACTGCTTCCTGCCGCATCACGCGGTCCTAAAATCCCCGGAGTCCAAGATTCGCGTGGTCTTTGATGGGTCCGCGTCCACCTCGACTGGGGTGTCATTGAACCAGTGTTTGCATGCAGGTCCTAAGCTGCACAAGGATATCACGGATATCCTCACAAATTTTAGGAAACATCAGGTGGTGTTCGTCGCCGACATCCGGATGATGTTTCGGCAGACAGTGATCCATCCTGATGATCGTCGGTATCAGCTGATCTTGTGGCGTGAGAGCCCTGATGAACCGATGTTGGTGTACGAGCTGAATACGAATACATACGGCTTGAAGAGCAGTCCGTACATTTCAATTCGAACTTTGTTAGAATTGGCGTCTCGAGAGAGACTGAGGTTCCCTCGAGCGTCCGCCATTTTGGAACGGGACTTATTTGTCGATGACGTGTGCACCGGGGCAAACAGTGTCGAAGAGGCTTTGGTTTTGCGGGATGAGCTGGTGGAACTCTTGCGGACGGGTGGATATGAATTGCGCAAATGGATGTCCAACTCACCGGCCGTGGTGGCCGGCCTCCCCGAGGATCACCAGCAGGATCCGCACCTGTTCGAAAATGTTGAGAGCCCGCACATGTTATCAGTCCTAGGCGTGCAATATCGACCAGTCCAAGATGTGTTCACCTATCGGGTGGAACTGGATTCCCCGAGGGTCTGGACGAAGCGGCTTGTGCTGTCCACGGTGGCCAGGACGTACGATCCGAATGGATGGATCGCGCCGGTCATCTTCACGGCGAAGGCATTTATGCAGCGCCTGTGGATGGTCCAACTGGGTTGGGATGATCCACTATCCGGAAATTTGTTGAGCGATTGGGAGGTTTTCTTCTCCACGCTCCCGGAGATAAATCAGGTCGAACTGCCGCGTAAGCTGTTGCCGGCAGGGAAATGCCGAGTAACCCTACACGGGTTTTGCGACGCCTCCGAGCGAGGGTATGCAGCTGCCGTTTACTTGCGGACGGTCAGCTCCGCCGGATCGGTCGATTTGCACTTGGTAATGGCGAAGAGCAAGGTGGCTCCCCTTCGCACGCGTTTGACAATCCCAAAAATGGAATTATCTGGAGCGGCTCTTCTTGTACGCCTACTGAACCACGTGGCCTCTACCTTGAAGGACACCGTGAACCTTGAGGAGAGTGTCTACGCATGGACTGATAGCCAAATTGTATTGTGTTGGCTGCAGTCGTCATTCCATACTTTGGAGGTCTTTGTGGCCAACCGGGTCTCGCAGATCCAGAACTCGGAGACTGCTTTGGTTTGGAGACACGTGCCAGGTGAACTGAACCCAGCGGACGTGGCGTCCAGGGGTTGCACGGCACCTGAGCTTGTTGCCCACTCACTGTGGTGGAGACCAGATTGGTTGTTGGAACCGGAGACACTCTGGCCTGCCAGTTGTGTGATTGGGACCCCATCCTCTGGCTTGGGTGTCCACCTTGTCGAGACCGCTCCAGTGTCAGACACTGCTTGGTTGCTAGAACGGTATAGCTCTCTCGACAAGCTTGTTGGAGTGACCGCCTGGGTCAAGCGATTTATACACAATTGTCGCCACCCTGACAACCGGTCACGCGTTAGAGTTCTCGCCACAGAAGAGCGGAATGCCGCCCTACATCATTGGATTAGGGTTGTGCAGGAAGAACACTTTGGGGACGTATTGAAGCCCCTGCGGCAGGGACGTCCTAAGCTACCGAAGGCGATAGCACGCCTCAACCCGTTCATTGACGAGTCGGGTACACTCCGGGTTGGAGGACGGCTTCGCAACGCTAGCTTGCCGTACTCGGTGCGCCACCCCATTTTGCTGCCTAAGAAGGGGCATCTGGTGGAATTGTTGGTGATTGACCGCCACATAAAGAACTCGCATGCCAGCTGCAATGCACTCTTGGGCATTTTGCAGCGAGACTTTTGGATATTGAACAGCCGACGGGTTATTCGGAGCATCGTGTTTCGGTGCTTGCCTTGCTTTCGGCTCAAGGCAGCCACGATGCAGCCGCAGATGGGGGACCTTCCTCCTGATCGGGTCAACGAGGCTAGGACCTTCTCTAGGGTTGGGACCGATTTTGCGGGACCTTTTTTAGTGAAAACGTCGCGACTTCGAAATGCGAAGGTTGTAAAAGCGTATTTGTGCGTTTTCGTATGCCTGTCGACCAAGGCTGCTCATCTTGAACTTGTTGGTGATCTTACGACGGAGGCTTTTATTGCGGCATTGGATAGATTTGTATCCCGTAGGGGACTCCCATCTCTGATCCGGTCAGATTGTGGAACCAATTACAAGGGTGCCGACCGTTATTTACAAGATGTTGTAAAAATTTTATTTGAAAATAAGATTGATATTGGAACAGACCTCTCCCGTCGGTGTATCACCTGGACGTTCGATCCGCCAGGCTGCCCCCACTGGGGTGGAATCTGGGAGGCTTGCGTGAAGCAAGCAAAAGCCCATATGTATCGGGTAGTCGGTCAAACTGTATTGACTTTTGAGGAACTCGCGACGTTGTTTTGTAGAATTGAGGCCGTCCTCAATTCCCGTCCGTTGTGTCCGCTCAGCTCCGACCCAAATGACCTGGAAGCGCTCTCTCCAGGCCATTTCTTGATTGGTCAGCCACTTGCAGCGTTGCCGGAGCACCCCCTCCGGGACGTACCCTCCGGTCGTTTGTCGCGCTACCAGATGCTGCAACAAATGGCTCAGAACTTTTGGACCAGATGGTCATTAGAGTATTTGCATGTTTTGCAGCAGCGCCTCAAGTGGACTGACAAAACCAGTCCCCCCAGAGTTGGAGACCTTGTGCTAGTTAAGGATGCTAACCTTCCGCCACTGCGATGGCGCCGGGGGCGCATTGTTAATTTGTTTCCCGGTAAAGACGGGACCCCTCGGTTTGCCGAGGTCATGGTTGGGGACTCGGTTCTGAAGCGAGCGGTAGCAACCCTATCGCGACTTCCCCTAGTATAGCGGACCGGCTTAGAGGCCGTTTCGAGGCGGGTGATTGTTCGGGCCGACCGTCTGCCCGCCCCTTAAACTCCTCACGTGTGTACGCCTTTTGAGTCTGTGGTTTTGACAGTGACACTTCTTGTCAAGGCGCGGAGAAAAAAACGTGTGGATTTAGGGATAACCTCGTTTTTTTGCAGACCCGAAAGTCGGAGTTTATTTGTGTAATCTGGAAAAATGTGCTTTGTTTTTTGGTAATATTGCTCGTTGTGAAGACACACGGGTGTCCGAGTGTTTTGTGTGGATATTTTGGTGATATCAGAACAGTTGGTGATTTTGACGCCGCGAATTGTTGGCGAGACGGCCGCGGAACACCACGGCGGCTTCTTCGGCCCCGGAGACCCTCGTATTGAACTTGACTTGACCTGACAGTTGACTGAACCTTGACAGATACTAACCGGAGTTGAAGCGAACATCGCGCCTCCCGGAATCAGGTGAGTTGAACACGTTTTGTAGCCAATCCACTGGCTTATATGACCCGCGAAACGCGTGGCAGTTCACTCCACTCGCACTAGGCGAGGAGTTGAACACAATCTATGTCTCAAATTTTTGGGTATTTATGTTCTTTAATTGTAGTTCCTCCCATACAAACATTTTTTCCTGCCCAAAAACTGGTTCAAATGACATGATAAAAATTTTTTAGTCATCATCCCTATTATAATAAGTGGGAAGAAAGACAAAATCTGTACCTGTATTTGAAGATATAATTTTCGCTAGTAAGTCAGAGTTTCGAGAGCTATAACTGAAAACGACTTTCCGTTTTTTCGGGTTCCGTACCCAAAGGGTAAAAACGGGACCCTATTACTAAGACTTCGCTGTCCGTCTGTCTGTCTGTCACCAGGCTGTAACTGAAGAACCGTGACCTTGAAATTTACACAGATTATGTATTTCTGTTGCCGCTATAACAACAAATTCTAAAAACAAAATAAAATAAATATTTAAGGGGGGCTCCCATACAATAAACTTTTTTATACTGTTTTTATAGATAATGGTACGGAACCCTTCGTGCGCGAGGCCGACTCGCACTTGGCCGGGTTTTTATTTACTAAATCACGTTAGGGTTGTAATTTAGCACAAAAATGGCTAGTAAAAGCCTTAAGCAAAAAAAGCTATAATTGAATTTAAACTTTTGTGGGATATGTCTAAAATACTTACTAATAAATCCACGGTTAAAATCACGTATTAAATGTCACGACAGGCGACATGTTTCGAACTCTTCCGGAGTTCTTCTTCAAAACAAACATCGAAAACACTCATCCTGAAGAAGAACTCGAAACTCGAACTCGAGTTCGAAACATGTCGCCTGTCATGTCATTTAATGCGTGAATTTAACCGTGAATTTATTAGTAGCATTAATAAAACTGTTATATTGTATATTATGAAACCTTCGATCATGTCTATGAAAGCCAGATTTTCAGGCCACTGTGTGGCGGCCAAATTTTACAATTCTGATCTCGGATTCATGCTTGGAGACAATGGAGACGCTCTGGCCCTTAAGTTATCAATTTTGAACATACTGGTATTCAAGAAAAACTGCTAAATTGTATTCACTTCTTTTAATATAAAAATGACCAATTTCGCAGGCAATAATTGTTGGAAACTGCACCCTCGATTACCCTAAAAGCGACACCCATGATGACTTTAAAGAAAAACAAAGTCAATAATGCCACTACGGGCGACATGTTTCGAACTCATCGGGAGTTCTTCTTCAGGATGAGTGTTTTCGCGGCGGTGTCGCTTGAATCACGATAAGATTCAAGCGACACCGCCGCGAAAACAGTCACCCTGAAGAACCCCCGCAGTGTTTGAAACATGTCGCCCGTAGTGACATTTAATACTTGAGTTGAACGTTGTCTAAAAAATAAAATGTCTCGCGAATGTTTAAATTCGAAAAACAATGTCCGCCATCTTGGAATTCAAAATGGACATCATTTAAAAAAAAAACGCGCATCGTAATTTACAACATATGTTTCAAAAAAATTAAATAATGGGACCACTTTTTGAAATAATTCTGACTTCGAATTCGTATTTAGAGACCGAGAGGACATCGATTTTTAACTTAACCGGATTTATTCTCAACTAGCGACCCGCCCCGGCTTCGCACGGATACTATATTATACATATAAACCTTCCTCGACCCTAGTCGACCTTAGTCGACTAAGGGACCAGGGTTGAAGTGTGTTGTGGGCGATAGGCTAGCAACCTATCACTGCAATATCACATTTAGTCGATATTTTATACCCACATTTATGCTAAAAGTGGCGCTGGAACAAACGTTTCACGTGCTCTGCCTACCCCGTTTGCGAATAAAGGCGTGAATTTATGTATGTATGTTAACCTTCCTCTTGAATCACTCTTTTAAAAAAAACCGCATCAAAATCCGTTGCGTAGTTTTAAAGATCAATGCATTCATAGGGACAGACAGCGGGAAGCGACTTTGTTTTATAGTATGTTGCAGTGATAGTGATAATCTTTAATAAAGTAAATACACGCTCGACAGAAAAATGTTCGTCTAGTTTTGCATGTAATGCACAAATTATTCTAAAAAGCCGGTCGCCGGCCGATCGTTGCGTAATCTTATGGTTGTAACTTTAAGGTATACATGTTAAGGTTGACTTTTGAATATATTATTTCAAAATATACGAAAGTATCTACTGGAATGTAATGATACATTCATTCACTGGACGAATATACTGGGTCACAATATTATTGAAATAATTATGTTCACCGTGCTGTCGTGAGAGCACAGAACGTAGTCCTCTCGTCTCAGCGGAGCGATTGCGACTGACTCCGCCCGCAAACGGCAACAGAAGATATACCAAACTGCACGAAACACGCGACGGGAGAAAGGGTATCGCGCTAAATAAAAAAGACGTATACGCCAAATACGTTTTACCTCAATAAGTCTGAAAAGGGACAACATAAAAAAACCTCGCTGGTCAAATCACTAGGCAATATCAAAAGCTATTATACGCTAAATTTTTACGTAAATTATATGCACAGGAACGGCACACAATTGAAATTAGGTAAATATAAGACATGTTTTGGCGATTGTTTTCTATCGAGGCAATTTTGGTTTTGGATGTTTTTTTTTTCGGACAAATATGATGTAGTTTCTGTATGTTCTTTTTCCTGTTATTCGCTTTAGTTTGTCATAGGTTAATATTCAATCTAAGAACTCTGATTTCGCGGAGCGCCCCCTCTTAAGTGAACGAACTTTCGTATAACTAAGTGAACCTTGCGAACATTATTAAGTACCTAGTATACCCTAGTATTATTAAGTAGGTAGTAGTAACTTTTGTGTAAATATATAAATCTTACTGGAATCGTTGTTTGTTGTTCTGTTAGCCAGGCCTGAATCCACCTTTATCTTACAAGAGTGCCGACCTATTGGAATCTCAACCCAATTGGTCTGTGCTCTATAGAAAAGGGTGTGTTACCATCAAACGTAACCACATTTTTCTACAAAGTGCGTTTAAATGAACCATAAGCGTCCATATCAGTTTTATGCATAATAATATATGCAATTAATTAATCGATTTTTCTTTTTGTATTTTGAATTATTTGCCTCAATCCCCGGACTGTTTTAAAATGTTTCTCGGGTATCTCTAGTTCACTTCTTTATTTTTCTATTGTTGAGATACCTTGTTGAAAAAAATACTGTGTGGGTATTTCATAGTCTTTTGTGCAGGAAACAGTGCCTTTTATTTCAAATTCCATATATTTTTTTCAAACAAAGTTTGTTTTAGCCATACAAATTTAAGACACCACCACGTACTGTTGCCATTTTTTTGCTTATAACTTAGCATTCTCATAGAAAAATATTTTTTTACGTTTGTTTTATTATGCAAACAATTTATAATAAAGGCGTAGCTTAACCTTAATAGTCGTGCATATTACTAGCAGGGCAGTGGCCACATATGGACCACATGTATTTTCGGTAACGGGCAGTGGGCATATATGGACCACAGGCTTTTTTTAGAAAATAATTACAGAATCCGTTATTTTTTGGGTGAAAATAAAAAGTCATTGTCTATCCCATTAGGTTTGGTTTCTCTTATGACAGTCCTTACAAGTTTACTGTTTCGGAAGAGAAAAAAATCCTATAAGTATAATGTAAAATCTGCGAAACTTACACTCATGACTCATAAGTTAACATCTTCAGTTGTTTATATATTTATATTTATTTATTTCGTAACAATAGTATATTGCCATTAAAATATCATAATAAGATAAATGACATAAAATGTAGATATGTAGAAAAAAACTAGAAATCCTGGTGTCCAAAATTTAGATATTGACTGAGAATAGTTAAACATACATCATAATCTTAATCATTTTCAGCCTGTAATCGGCATGCCTGCCGGCCTGCTGAGCATGAGCCTCTCTTCGTGTATGCCAAAACATACATACTCGTACGTACACATTTACATTCCCATGTCAATATTTAGATTCCGGTTCGTTACAATCAAAAATCATAATTGCCTTTTACATATTTTACTAAATCTTAAATTGTCTTAAGTCCAAAATGCCTAAATTCCCAAATTGACTTATTTTCAATGCAACAAAATATCAAAATAACATTTACACATCACATCCGATATCCAAAATGTATCAGTTTCATAACTACCAAAATTCAAAAATGCCTTCTGTTGACAGGCCCAAAGATCAAAATGACACAGTCTCAAAATACCTAAAATATTAACCACGCAGTATTTTTAGCGTTACGTATTTATAAAAATAGTAACAAGACGAATATTGGGATGCCGTTGACGATTACTTTAATTACTCATTCCTTAAAAACTGTAAACTTCATCATTATTTTTGATATTTTGACAATGTGACGTTCTGTACCTAGTTAGAGTTTTGGACATTTTGGGAATTGGTATAATTGAAAATTTATCAAAACATGATCAAGTCAAGTATTAGACATTTTGGGAAATGGTAGAATTGAAAATTTATCAAAACGCGATAGAGTCTAAAATAATAATAGTCATATTAAGAATACTGTAATTAAAGAAGTAGGCGTAAGTCATTTCGAGCTTTAGACATTATGAGAAAAATCCGTTTTGACATTCTGATATACTAGGAACACGTTATTTTGATATTTGGCTGTAACGAACCGGAATTAATATTTAAACGGATTATTACCAAATCTTCACGTTCTAAGAAATATCGGCAAAGTTATCCTCCAAAACTAAGAGCCTATCATTTGTATGAATGCGATTCCAATAGAATAACAGCCTGATTTAATTTCAAAACATATAAATAATTTTACTAACCTTCTGTCCGTCTCTCTCCTGCGCATTGCCGAAAGGGATGGGCGACAGAGACAAACGAGCGGCATATTTCAACGGGGCGCTAAGTCAGTTTTTGCAACTGCCATCTCTTAAAACTCCCGTAATTACGCTAGTTTGGCCGGTATCGGATAAGTTTTATTGTAGTTTAACTTTCCTTTTATTGGTCTTGGGTTTTAAAGTGGCGTTTGGTGCCGTGAGGTGAGGCTGAACACCTTCTCTTTAACTAAGATACTTTGGTGATTACAAACTTGCTCACGGTTTTAAAACTTGGCTTGCGTTTGGGAGTAGCTGATATCATTTTGTTTCTAGAGCAATATATTCTTTTGCTACCTCTTACGATTTTTAGCGGAGAAGTAAATGTTTTTTTTTTCTCTTAATAAAAGACTGTCCTGTGATTGGCCCTAGTCACACCTCATGGTAAGCGACAGCAGAGCCTAAGATGCAGCTCACTGATTCAGTAATAGCCTATTCACTCTTGTTTTGAAGGAAAGAAAAATACAGATGAAGGGAGCCAATTCTATTCCTAAGTGATTCCTAATGGCATTCGCCACGCCTGGACGTTCGGTTAAAGGATTGGAAGGACATGGACACATAATGAAATGAGACACGGAGACGACTCTCTCTTGTCTTTAAAAGCCGTCATCTTTGGGAACGCAGAGGAGAAAAGGTGCAGAGGCCGCTCATCAACTTCTTAATAATGACAATAAAATTGCAGACGGAGACAATTTGTCAGTTCCTGACTTGCATCATCATTGCATCGACCAGAGAGAGAGATGTTGGTCTAGAAAATTATCCTGGATTTCCGAAAACTATTGCCACAATATTGATTCGTAAGCGAGAATGAGATTTAAATTTGACTCGTTATAACTTCGTACGGTCAACCTAAGCAGTAAATGAATTTTAAACTGCCATACAAATGCTAAAACGTGTGAAATCGACAAGGAATTAATGTGTTCAGCTATGAACTACGACTATACTTTCGATTTTAATGAATTTTTCGGAACTTACCTATGTACGGAATATTCACCGTTAGCTTTTCGGTGAAGGAAAACATCGTGAGAAAACCGGTCTAATCCCAATAAGGTCTAGATTTCCTTCCGGGTTGGAAGGTCAGATGGCAATCGCTTTCATAAAAAGTAGTGCGTATGCCAAATCTTGGGACTAGGAGTCAAAGTGGACCCCAGGCTCCTACAGGGCCATTACCGGGAATAACGCTAGGAGGATGATGACTCCTTCTGTCTGTGTCTGAGGCTCTTCTCGCCTTGAATTTCTTCTTGTGTCAGATTCTTTCTTCCAAGACCTTTGCAGAAGGTTTAAAAAAAATTAAAAAGCTTCTTAATATCTTTGAGTCTTACACAAGAGAGCGGCACTCTTACATTATTCTGCGCCAACGCTTGCCAATTGGCTGCCGCAAAGATGGTCAGAGGTTTGTGGGTTTCGTCACTTCAGCGTTATCTGGGCCAGCCAACCTTGTTTTCTATTGTGCTGGCCCACATTCGCTCTCTTCACTGCACGATCCTCCAGGTAGCCGGACGAGCAGAGTTGTGTTGCACCACTGGAAGAGTCGTAAGCGCTTTGTTGAACCTTTATTGACCTCGTCATGATGACAGTAAGAAACAACTGCAGCGGCACTACACAACAAAAGATTATCTAAATCCATTCTGCGGCTCGAGCAACTACTGCATGTGCGATAGACACGAAGATATCCAAACTTCGAATTAAGATTTTCGTGCTTGAAGCACCGATCTCACCATCACAACTTTCAAGTCACCGAATTCAAAACGAAAGTAGCTAAAACGTATTCGGTTCTAAAATCCTGTACAATCTACCATCGCACAATTTATCACACACATCAAGCACCCTTGTTTAGCAGAACCGTCTACACGCATGAAAAACATAACCATATTTCCCGCCATAAGCAGGTAAAAACGCTCTCCCCGGAATATTTCAAAGTTTTTTACCCTTCAAACACATCTCTGCTTACATTTTCTGAACTAATTTAAAATTTTCCAGTAAAAAAACATGGCGGAGTTGGGAGCAGATGTGTCGCCGAGTTGAAATATGGCTGCCATAGTTTTATATTAAATTTGTCCTCCCAGGGGCCGCGATTGTGAATGGGAGCGAGTGCTATACGGAATGTGTTTCGCGGAATCGGATTTCGGGCTGAAAAGTTTCTGTTGATGTATAAAACATTTATTGGGTAGTCAGCGACTGAAGTGCGACAAAACGTGCATACACATAACTGAAAAGTGGAAAATAATATTTTAATTAACGTTGAAAAACACTGGAGTTAATTATGTTAATTCTAAATCAAAACATTATTATTATTAAATATATTATGTTGTATCATGCAAATAGGGCAGAAGGCTGCTTTTTCAAGTGAAAATGTACATATCATATCTCTCGACTCTAAATGGTGTATCCTACGTGATCCTACTAATATTATAAATGCGTAAGTTTGAATGTTTACGTTTGGATGATTAGATGTTTGTTACTCAATCACGCTTTAACGGCCTAGTTGAATGAAATTGTTCAGGAAGGTATTTTGTACCTTGAAAAAGGATAGTTTTTATCTTGGGTCGACGCATACGAAGTCGCGGGCGGAAGCTAGTTCATAATAAAATTAACTACATCAAAATGTTGAACACATACACAACAAGAGAAAAAAACTCATATTTCTGATGTATAAAGTCTTCAAGCGTCAAAATTAAAATAATAGATATATTCACGCCCCTATCCCAAGAGGGGGTAGGCAGAGCACATGAAACTTATTTGCCAGTGCCACTTTTAGCACAAATGTCGGTATAAAATATCTAGAAAATATGATATCGCAGTGAAAGGTTGCTAGCCCATCGGCCACAACAAACTTCAAACCCTTTGTCGTCTCATAAAACACCCCACGGAAGAAAGGGGGTGGTGCTAACCCGAGGAAAAAATAAGTAATAAAATAAGCAGCATTGAAAAACGCTGGTAAACGCGTGTGTGAACGCAGCTTTATAACAAGTTCATAAACAGAGGAATGCTCTAAGTAGGCAATCTTGTGAATTAATAAGGCACGGGTCACACCGCCGCGATTAATCTTACGCGGATGTAAATTGGGAGATAGTCGCTGAATATTAAATTAAGCATTAGATAAATTATTGTACCGAGATATTGTAAGAGGGGTAATACTGATTATAAATTGCATCATTCGTAAATAAGTACCGACTTGTTAATTATGTTTTGTAATCTTCTTTTTTTGTCTTTATTGTCTTGAGTATAGATTCACTTCTGCCTGCCACTCCGTCCGCGTGGAACTCATTTATATCGTAGCTCCACACAAATTTCACCCCCTTAGGGGACGATTTCTGGGATAAAACTATCCAATGTCCTTCCCCGGGTTGCGGGCGGCTTCAGCGTGAAGAGGTAACAGACATACAGACAATCAGAAAAACAGACAGGCACACTTTTGCATTTATTTTATTAGTATGGATATGGTGTATGGTCCTTCCACATTGATATTGAATAATGATTTCCGTATTGTCTTTATTTAGGATTCTGTACCATTAAGGAACTTTTATGGTACGTCTCTGTCCGTCTGTCAGTGTGTGTCAACTTAGAACCTACCTATAATATCAATTTGAACACTTAAATTGTTACACCTCTTAACGAAACAAACTATAATATTTTGTTTCGTGTAAATTTTAAAGAGCGACGGTAGCCTAGTGGTTCAGGCATGCGGGTGTCAAGCGGCGGTCGTGGGTTCGAATCCCGGCTCGTACCAATGAGTTTTTCGGAACTTATGTACGGAATATTTACCGTTAGTTCGGTGAAGGAAAACATCGTGAGGAAACCGGTCTAATCCAAATGAGGCCTAGTTTTCCCACTGGGTTGGAATTGGAAAGTCAGATGGCAGTCGCTTTCGTAAAACTAGTGCCTATGCCAAATCTTTGGATTAGGTATCAAAGCGGACCCCGGGCTTCTTTAGGGGCATTACCGGGAATAACGCTAGGAGGATGATGGTTTAAATTATACGTGAAGCGGCAATTACACTTCGTCGTTCGCCGCATAACGCATGCGGCGACCGCAAAAGTGTAAAGAACACGTTAGTCGGCCGCATTCGGCGATCGACAGCTGCCAACGCTTAGTAGTAGGCGGACAGACTAATGTGATGACGACGTTTGTTGGCCTAAGTAGTTTAATATGAATTCGGCGACCGCATTAGGTGAACGACGCAGTGTAATTGCCGCTTTAGTACCAGTACCAGCATTCAGATGGCAAAGGTTCGAGTTGAGCTTCAGGCGACGATGGATTATTTTTTCATTACATTAATTGAATTTTGAATTGAATTGAATAATTTATTTCAGACGTCTGTCCATATGAGTTAGTATACATTATGAACTTAACCTATTGTTAGTACTATCAAATAAAATGTCACAATTGAAACAAAATAAAATAAAATATAAAATTAACATTACAATTATTATTACAATTATTAAGCATGTCCCACCCTCCCATACCTATTTAGGGCTGCTGGGATCTCGCATGGAGTCTGATGCATAGTCTGGTAAGTGGACAGTCTGGCCGGTTTGACAATGCGTTCAGGATGCCATTCGAACTACCACGCGCCCTGCGCACCAGCGAGGCAACGCGCTTACGCACGATGGCGTGAAAGCCATCCGTACGCGCCTCCGCAAACATGGCCGATGCGCTACAGTAACGTGGCAAACCCAATAACATCCTGAACGCATTGTTGTACTGGACTCGCAGGGCGCTGAGGGCCCGCTGCGAGTAGTAGAGTAATTGATCTCTGTATCGTATCTTGAATTGTTACACCTAAATCAGTAACAACTTTTGCAAATTCCTAGTGCAATCTATTACTGAGGGGTAATCACGTTACGTTTTGAACGCGCGTAAGATAAATCCAACTGTCATTATTCCATATAAAATTGACTTCTTTTTTACCCCTGACGAAAAAAGAACTGGGTGTTATTAGTTTAACGTGTCTGTGTATCTGTGTATCAATGTGTCTGTGTATCTGTGTATCTGTCTGTGGTATCGTATCTCCCAAACGGATGGACCGATTTGAATGCGGTTTTTTTTGTTATAGATAATTTTATCCCGATTGTTCTTAGCCATCATGTTTCATCAAATTCTGTTCAGCCATTTTTGAGATATTGGACTTTAAAAAAAAATGTGGGGGGTTTTTATCTTTTCTAAGTTGTAGTTATTACTTTAAAAATACAAAACAGTGCG
Source organism: Epinotia demarniana (assembly GCA_945867215.1). Taxonomy (NCBI): domain Eukaryota; kingdom Metazoa; phylum Arthropoda; class Insecta; order Lepidoptera; family Tortricidae; genus Epinotia; species Epinotia demarniana. Next base: position 23,803,065 of record OX244273.1, read on the forward strand.
TCAGAGTCATAAGTAATTCATGGTGGGACAATAATAGCATGCCGCTTTTCAAAAAGCATTAAGTTCTTCCTTTGCTATGCATGTTGTATTTAAGAGAAATATATTATTTTGTTACGTCACATCCCACCTCGCATTTTAAAACACGTGGCGAAGTTCTCGAAAGCAAACACGGCTAAACATAATGAACCTTTTGTATAGAAGTCACATAATTACATACAAAGAAAAACGTGTGCATTGTTATATACAACCACCTGCCAAAGGAACCAAATATGTTAGCGGAAAACACCTTTAAACGCAGTCTAACACATTAGCTTTTGGAGCAGTGTTTTTATTGCGTAAAGGCATATCCCGAACATGAATATAACATTGAAAAAATATAAATATAGGGGTCTCGGCACCCAATATACTTTTACTCCATTCGGTGTCGAGACTCTTGGCCCGTGGGGTCTCAGTGCGCGCCAACTTTTTAAGGACATCTCTAAAAAAATAATTGAGTCCACGGGGGACCGAAAATCTGGCAGCTTCCTCGCCCAGCGCATTAGTATTGCTATCCAGCGAGGAAACGCTGCCAGCAAATTGGGGACAATGCCAAGAGGGCCCAATTTTTTTAATATTTTTTAGTTTTTAATTTGATTTTTAATATTTGTCATAGTTTTAGTCTTTGGAAAAATAAATATATGACCCTTTAAAAAAAAAAACATTAAAACTAGTAGTATCGTAATCGTCCGACCTGCTTGACCACACATCCTGTAAGTACCGATCGTAAACAGTTTCAATCTCAAGTAACCCTAGTCCGGTACTCCGCCGTACATCGCTTAACGAATAAAGATAAACATGTCATCCCTACCCGTTACTTAACCCCGATACCTTTCAGCATTGTTTAGTCTCCCCCCCATCAGCATCGAGTAATGGCCCCACTTCTATTCATAATAAGGCACATAATCGTTAATCAAAGTGCCAGTGGCCCACGAAGAACCTAAATAAATGATATCCTCGCAATGGATGTTGGGCGTTAGCCGTTCTGTAAGGAGCTTATGAAAGAGGATTATTTTTGAATGTTTTTTTCTATTCTTTCTTTATCACGACTAATATTAGCTCCATTAGGCGTAATGTGTCGCAAGAAGTACGTGCTTGGGCTGTTATTCGCTACGCGCTAACGCGGCTCACCCTGCCGGTGACCCGTCTCGAAACTAGACCCTACCTACTCGTACTCTTAGTTAGTATTAGTACGCATCGCGGTGTCAAGATAGATAAGATAAGATATTTATTTGCAACCAAGTACTTAAAACTAAGAAACATGGATCAAGGAAGGGTGTAGCAACACTCAGGTAACTTATACTATGTACATGTACTCTTGAACTAACTAATATTGTTATGCTATGTACATGTATTCTTGAACTAACTAATATTGATGAATAATTAATGGTATGACATATGGCACTTAAACGTGGTTGCTTACTATGGGCCTCATAAGAAAGCTTAAAGTCACCCAAAGGGCTATGGAGAGGGCTATGTTGGGGGTTTCTCTGCGTGATCGCATCAGAAATGAGGCCATCCGTAGCAGAACCAAGGTAACCGGAAGCCCTCCGGATTGCTAAACTTAAGTGACAGTGGGTGGAGCACATAGCACGTAGAACCGATGTCTGTTGGGGCGGAAAGGTTCTCGAGTGGCCTCGGTTAAGTACTGAATTCGCATGGCCACCTTCTCTCTCCGTCATCAGATTTTGTGAGTGTGGTAACTGGTTCAAAATTCAGTTCTATGATTTGTCCCTCACTAACAAACTAACTAATAAACCAACAGGTCAAGTTAAATAAAAGCTTGTAATATTAAAAAAAACATACGTTTAAAATCATACCCTGATTTTAGTATTTCGCCCTTAAGCTAAAACACGGGAGTTCAAGAGCCGTTATCAAGTTCACCTGTATTATCCCAGAATAATCCGGGATTTTCAAAGTTCCCGCAGACTATGACGTATAGTGAGTTAAGATGTTTATCCGTTAAGAAAAATTGCTCCCGAACCTTTAATATATATGCAGATAGTGCCCGCGTTGTGGCAGAGATAGGGGACGAGAGAACTCATATTTTAGTGATGTGTATGAGAAAAAATAATAGTAAAAATGAAAGGAGAAGCCAAAAAAGAAAGTGTGAGGACGACTTTTATATAAATTTATAACATAACTTACTCTGGGTAAAAAAAAAACTGATGACTTTAATGGAAACATATAGTACATCGGCGGCTACTTATAACGTAACGTTCTAACGTAATCCCTTCAATTTGATTTTGCTGAGCTAAAATATTAAAATAGTGTTCATAGTTTTATTCATTTATTTATTTATCACATGACTTTTAAATATACTGTTTTTTTATTCTATTTATACATTCTGCCAGGTAGTAAGCAGCTGCACTCTGCTGGACCATCGTATTTGGTTAGTGGACACTCCAAGACGATACAGGTCGACACACGTAAAAAGAGCCCTGGCGGCGATATAAAATGTATGGCCGCCAGGGTTTTTTTTACATGTGTCGACCTGTAATATGCTGTAGTTTGCTTTTTCCATCCCCAACCGCAGCATTCCTGTTCGCGCCAGCCTAATGTTTTCCGGAGATTGGCACAATGGCCTGTGCCCGTTCTCAGGCTATTCAGTATGTTGTACTCATTACTATTTGCTCACTCAGCCTCTCTCACTTCTCACGGGCGATGGGCGGCAAACAATTGGTTTGGTCGGTGAATAATTCATCGCCGCCCGCTTATTCCGCGCTTATTTGCCCACCGTACACTTACTGATTTAAACATAAAACTCGATGTTGTGTTTGCCCGCTGTACTAACATTTGCTTGTACGTGGCGTTCAAAATGAAGTGAGAGAATTTGTTGTGTTAGAGGCTTTGTGACATTGACGTAAGGTTTAATTTTGTTTGATGTACAATTCACGATGACCGATGGAGCCAGCGAATGTTGCCTTGGAGTCGGGAAAAAAAGTGTAGGGTGGCGAGACCGTCAGACGACATTAAAATGGCAGCAGGGCCGACCTAGACCAGGGCGCTGTATCTAGACCAGCTTGAAAGTCCATGGAAGAGGCATATGTCCAGTAGTGGACGCAATTATGCTGAATAAGAGAAGAGTCACTTCAACGTATGTTTCATATTTCAAGTTGATGTGAAATGGGGCCGCGCTTGGAAGCGAGTGCTCTAAGCACGTTGATACTGTGGTAGGTTGCGTTAGATGAATGATGGAACGAATGTGATTATGTTAAACTAGCTTCTGCCCCCGAATTCTTCCGCGTGGAACTTGTTTATATCGTACCTCCTGACAAACTTTCACCCCCTATTTTGCCTGAGACGATAATTCCCGGAATAAAAAGTATGATATACACTTATGTAACTTATGTTAATCCAGGTTATACACTATATGTACTTATACCAAAATTCATTTTAATCCGTTTAGCCGTTTTTGCGTGATTGAGGTCCAAACTTTATCATTCATACAATTAATGGGATTTGCAAAATTGTCAGCGACACTAATATATATTTTAAGTTTAATGAATGAGGTTCATTCACGATTTTCGCAACGGTGGTGGAATTGGTGGTGGAACACACACACACACACACACACAAGCACATGCACACGCACACGCACACACATACACACACACACACACACATTTGTGTCAATTGTGCTGTATTTTTTTCTTTATTTTGTCTACTGGGTGTCTTTTGTGTAGTGAATAAATGTCTTCTTTGTTTCTTTCTTTTTTTAATATTATAAATGCAAAAGTTCGGATGTTCTTACTCAATGACGCTTAAACGGCTCAACCTATTTGGTTGACATTTTGCACAAATATAGCTTATAGCCTGGATTAAAATTTAGGAGAGCTTTATCCCGGGTCCACTCAAACGACGTCGCAGGCGGAAGCTGTTTCAATCAGCTGAATGAGTTTTCCTCGGATCAGGCTCAGGGGCGTGGAATTTAAGTAAAATAGGATGATCACGATGACTCTTTATAATAAAATGTTTGTTTTTGATTACTACCAAAAACACTTGACAAAGTTTACTTTACTGTGGCTAAAGCGCATCCTACCCGCAAACCCGGATAAGTAAATTATGTTGATTTAATTTTGTTTCATTGTTCGTCTATCTTCGTTTGAATGGTAACAAAGTAGTAGCACACACGGAATACAAGTTACCAGTAGAAGAGTACTCCACTTTTGCAAGTATAATTATAATTGTAACGACGATTTATGAATATTATCTTGTTTGTTTTGTAATTTCACTTTAAAAATTAGAATTCGTACACCTGTGAACGTCTTGCATGCATTCATCTAGAATAAGTATTCTTTATTGTAATGTTGCTGTGCCCTAACAGGGTTATGCTGGAACTGTATTTATATGTATATAACATCTTGTAAGACTCATACTGCAACAAGTAAATAAATTAATTAATTAAAGTAAACTTCAACATTATTTTGAAGCTAAACTCAAATCAGCATAATTCAAATGATGCAGAACGTAAAAAAGTGCCCATCATTTTCGAGCTTCAATGTTTCATTAAGGCCTGAAGTACAAACATTTTCAAATGTAAAAAGGAAATAATATTAATATGGCGGCTGAGACAAGTCTGAACGCAAGGTTCAACACGGATGAAAAGAATCATTAAGTTGCAAACGAGCTCAAACTTGCCTCAGCTTTGACGTAGAACTGATAGTGAAAATAGTTCACTTTAAGGTTTTACCAATAAATAAAATAAAATACAATTAAAATAAAATTTATATTAATATCGTTTATTTCAGACAAAATTGATTCATATGTTTTTAGTACAGAAAACCTTAAGAACTATGTTAGGGGGATCTTGCCATTTTGCCACAGTTATTTTGGTAAAAATTTATCATCAAACCAATTTTGGAACCGTTGTGTTTGGTGATACAAATACAAATACAAAAATACAAAATTCTTTATTCATCAAAAAACACGTAAAGAATGATCAAAGGGATGGAGCCTCCCTTTAAGCAAAAAATGCTTGTGTTGGGAGACACCGCTCTTCCTCTAAGCACTAAAAGAAAAATTTACAGTGTAAATAAACTATTCAACTAAACTAAAACTAACTAAAGTAAGCGGTAATACAATTTCAGAATACAAATTAAGTGCCCACTGCACTAACAACAACTTAAAGATATTCTGTTAAGTGTGTTTGTGTGTGTGTGTGTGTGTGTGTGTGTGTGTGTGTGTGTGTGTGCGTGCGTGCGTGCGTGCGTGCGTGCGTGCGTGCGTGCGTGCGTGCGTGCGTGCGTGCGTGCGTGCGTGCGTGCGTGCGTGCGTGCGTGCGTGCGTGCGTGCGTGCATGTTTGTGCGTGCGTGCGTGCGTGCGTGCGTGCGTGCGTGCGTGCGTGCTTGCGTGTGTGTGTGTGTGTGTGTGTGTGTGTGTGTGTGTGTGTGTGTGTGTGTGTGTGCGTGCGTGCGTGCGTGCGTGCGTGTTTGCGTGTGTGTGTGTGTGCGTGCGTGCGTGTGTGTATGCGGGATTACCGAATTAAATTCTCTGTCTCATCGCATGTTTTTGTTTCTAGCCACTTTATTATGAGTTTTTTACACTCATGATGTGATTTTGAATGAATATCAATTAGTTTGTTTATTTTATTATACAGATGTGAGGCTTGTATCTGGTATTGTGAGCTAGCAAATTTGGTTCTAATAGTTTTAGGTAGCATAGCTATGTTCGGTATTAGTCTTCTTTTTATTTTATACTTCGGGTTATATGGCAGAAGCTTGTGTTTTTTTAAGGTTGTTTGTAGAATATATAGTTTCCGAACCGTCAAAAGTCCACTGATTTGGTACAGTAGATCTGTAGGAAATGTAATCTTTTTAAAATACATTACTTTAATTAATTCCCTTTGTGCTCGTTCTAAGCCTATAAAATGGCTTTTAGCTGCACTGTGATGCAATCTTTGGAATAATTTTAGTAGGTCAACTTTTCACTCAGCATAATATTGCCATGAAAAATAACGGTCAGGGATTTGGTCGTTTATCAAATACTTTGTTAAAGCAGAAAAATCTTTAGACAATACCTAAACATTTAGTCAAATGAATTGTTTTGTCAAAAAAATACGATATCAAAGTACATAGGATATCAAAGGAAAATATTGTACTAGTTTCACTTATTTCGATATAAATAAAGCTCTTTTTAAACATAGCAATACTAATGTTATTGCGTTTCAAAATGATTATCCTTGAAATCGCATGGCACGACCGGACGACCGGTTAGCCTAGTGGGTAGTGACGCTGCCTACGAAGCTAAAGGTCCTGGGTTCGAATCCCGGTAAGGGCAAATGTTTGTGTGATGAGCATGAATATTTGTTTCTGAGTCATGGATGTTTTCTACGTATTTAAGTATTTCTATGTATCATATATATCGTCGTCTAGTACCCATAACACAAGCCTTACTGAGCTTACTATGGGACTAGGTCGATTTGTGTAAGATTGTCCCCTTATACTTATTTACTTATTTATACTTATTTACTTATTTAATTAACTCACGATTAGGGTTTAGATCTGAACAAGGTAGCAGAGCGTAATGCGAAAAAAGTGACCAATAGGAAGAGATGCGTGAGTGAGGTGCTGCTACTGGTAGTTTTTGCTAACATATCGTTCCGCTACCTCGTTTCGCTATGTAAATGAATCAACCCAACAATCTTGTCGTAAATAAGCTGTGTTTACGAGTGCGGCCACGAATGACCGCGTAAACGGTGGATAATTAAAAAGTTACCGCGCAGGTTGCGTTTCATTATTGCACTGCGTGCTCCGAGCCTGGGGGAGCAGGCTGGTTGATGAGACACATTTTCTCCCTCAGCTTGCCTGCCATATCCTTTAGTACATTTTAAAAACACTTCGTGTTATCCATTATAATATTATAAAGGCAAAAGTGTCTCTGCCTGTCTGTTAACTCTTGACGCTTAAACCGATGAAAAATTAAAGCTGGTATAGAGATAGTTTGAGTACTGAGGAAGGAGGATCTTGACTAAGGACAGTGAACGGAGTCGCGGGCAGAAGCTAGTGAAACATAAATATCATATTATATCAATGAGACGCAAAGTCTATCTCGCCGTGACACATTGCGCGCCAGCTTGTGATATACCCGTGGTGATGGAAATGGTCGCTGATGAACTTACGAGTAAAAGAAGAACGCGCTATATACATTCATCACCCTCTTAAAGCCTCCACACACCAAGCGCGGGTCGGGCGCGGCGTGGGTCGGTATATATCTCTCACTATAGTTACTATCTATACTATAGTTATAGTTGGTATACCAACGCATTCAATATCTCTCTCAATATGTCTATCACACAGTTGCGCGGGCCCGCGTTGCTACAGTGGCGGGCCCGCGCTACTGCGCGAAAGAGATAGAGATACCGCCCAACCCGCGCCGCGCACGACCCGTCTTCGGTGTGTGGAGGCCTTGAGAGTTACTCCCGGTTGAGCCTGGGGTCCGCTTTGAAACCTAATCCCCAAAGGCATTTATGCACTTATGTTACGAAAGCGATTGCCATCTAATCTTCCTACCCAGAGGGAGTTCTAGGATTAGACCGGTTTTCTCACGACGTTTTCCTCCACCGAAAAGTAAATATTTCGTACATATGTTCTAAAAAATTCAATGGCATTGGATGGGATTCAAACCCACGACCGCCGCTTGACAGTGGCATGCCTGAACCACTAGGCTACCGTAGCTTCAACGCGCAATATGACATTGAAGTTATTAAAAAAACCTCGTGTTATGAAACATACCATTTACAATCGTAGGTACAAGGATTTTAAAAAGACCGCATACGAAGTAACACAAGTTTGCACTCAACATTACATACGTTCGCGTCAACTCAGCGGCAAAAAGGTTGTGTAAATGGCAGATACTTGTAGGTAAAGGTTTTAAGTGTACGATTTTTGTGAAAGCTTGGGTTCTAATTAATAATTATGATTACACTATTAACTAGTTGACTAAATGCTCTGATTGAATAGGACTTATAGTTGTTTTTTTTTTAATGTGGTCCAATTTTTGTAAAACGGTTATTGGAATTCGACAATGGGGAACCTTGATGCAATTCGACAATGGGGAACCTTGATGCAATTCGACAATGGGGAACCTTGATGCAATTCGGTCAACTCAACTAATCACAAATACTGCTTACAGGCATCTTAGCCCCGAGTAGCAATATGTTGACATCCGCGTTTGCCAGTCTTCAACACATAAAAGTCGAGTACATAAAGAAATTAAATTTAACGTGATTAAGTCGCGGTTAGTAAAAACCATTTGTGTAAAGTGTGAACGCTCAAATCAATATATATGTGACAATTGTGATTCTGTATCAAAAATACATTTAATACTGCACGGTTGCGTTAAAATTTAATTTTAAGAATAAGCCATGATTATTTTCTACTGGTTGACTGGTAGATAACGCCTTATCGAACAAGCGAGCGAAGCGAACAAAGTTCTATGCTTCAGTAGGTACTGCTGGAGTCACATATGGAAAACACACATTACAAGTAAATTACTTTCGAGACGTTTTTGCATTTGTAGTAGTATTTGTATATTTACAGGGACACACGTACACGTTGACGTACACAGATACACGTATGTGTCTGTGTGAGGCTGTCTACACAGGTCACAACTACAAATGCAAAAACGTCTCGAAAGTAATTTACCTGTACGTTACTATTCTTGAAAGCAAGTAAACGCACTTCGTAACTTCGAATATGTTTCGATTGTCACAATTTCGAGCCGTTGGTCTCTTACTACGGAATCGGTACCATGTCAAAATTAGCGCGTAATAACTTATTATTTGGTCAAGAGATTCCGTAGATCCGATCGAATCCCTGCTCTTTTTATTATAAATAAATGATCTTCTTGATACAAAGGGATTTGACTGCATACTTTTTCTATTGTCATCCCGTTTTCTGACATAAATAATTATAATTATGACATTAAAAACACTGTCTCTACAATTGTAACTTGGATGCACAATAACAAGTTCAATGTAAATATAAGTAAAACAACATACTTACAATTCATAAATCACAATGGTAAAAAACAGCCACTTAGGGTATTATTTGATAATGAACCTATAGCAGACTCATGTCAAACAATATTTCTGGGCATAATTTTGGACGACAAGTGTGCTCTTGGGTAAGTCACATTGATAAAGTATGTGGCAAGATAAATTTATTTGTATATGCTTTGTGGAGACTGGTAAAAACTTGTAGTAAGAAGGCAGCCATACAAGCGTACCGTAGCTATGTTTGCTCCCTACTTAGATATTGAATTGAAAATTGAAATTGAAAAATTGTTTATTCAGTTAAGAGCTTACAGTGTTTCTTATATCCAATACTATGCCATCATTCTATGGGGAAAGTCACAGCTCTGTCTAGCAGAAACACCTTTTGTATGAGCATAAAAATATATAATAGACTGGATGATAACATCAAACAGTTGCCTATGAAAATGTTTAAAGTCAAGCTAAAAGTATGGCTCTTACAAAAGGCCGATCGGCCATCGAGGAATATATGGCATCTTTTGACTGAGATAGGTTATAAATAGATAGGCCTTGACTATAATTGTTTGAGCTTAGTTTTACTTGTAAGTAATTGTTTGCATGCCAGGATGCTGGTGAAATATGTGTTACTGTCTGACCACCTTTTGAACCATATTTCATGCAAAATTAAGTTATTTGTATTGTATCTGTATTTGAAACCTATCTCGAATTAAAGAACTTATAAAATAATGCTTTTGCAACGACAACATAATATTAGCAGAATTAAGATTATGACGTATTTTTTATTAAAAAATGCAAATAAATGGCACAAATTCCGCCATATTCAATCAGTAAAAAATAAGTGTATACTAAATGATACTAAATATTGTATAATTTAAAGTCTTTTAAACTTAATTTCCACAACTTGACCTTGGGAATTATTTCCAGTTTCGCGATCCGTAACGTCATAACCAACAAACGCTAGCATTTAAAAAAAAACAATAAATGCTTGTGATTTAAGGCTAAATATTGAAAATAATAATCTAAGAAAACAAAGAAACGTCTAATCAAAGTATATACCTGGAGTATTGCATTGTACGGGAGTGAGACGTGGACGCTGACGCAAAAGGACAGAGAAAGGCTCGAAGCCTTCGAAATGTGGTGCTGGCGTAGAATGGAAAGAATAAGCTGGACAGAAAGAAAGGCAAACGAAGAGGTTTTGACGATGGTAGGAGAGAGCCGATGCTACGGCACGACAGCTTCTTTATAAACATTTTTGAGGGCAAGATCAAAGGAAGGAGAGGAAGAGGAAGACCCAGACATACTTACACCAGCCAAATAAAAGAGAAAGTGGCTGTCGAGTCAAATGAAGACGTGAAGAGACTAGCAGAGGACAAAAATCAGTGGCGGTTACTCCACCGACAAGAGCCTAGCTCTTAAATAGATGATGATGATGATTGAAAATAATAAAATGGTACTAATAAAATTACATTACGTGTTTTTGTGTGTATCTACAACACGCACACATTTGCAACTTAGTATCGGTGTGGCTAAGACATGCGTAACGTTCTGACTAGTATGTATTTCCAACGCTTCTATCGAGTAAACTATACGAACTATCGAGATAACGATTGCAACTAAAGTTAAGGTATAGGTGACTCTGGGTAAAAATGAAATTTTAAGTTCTATGAGTGACCGCCAGAATCAGTGTACAGATTCTCCGTACTAATAGTTTAGGTACACAGTCGCTTCGCTTGCGACTATCGTAAACGCGAGTTACATAAAACTCATGCTAAGGGTACAGCTTGGGCCGAAAACCGTTTGTCCGTAGTCGGATGTCTTTCCCGCGTGTCACGCTATCCCGCTGTTTCGCTGTTTTCCTCTACAGCTCGCATGTCTCAACCGATTCTCGTGAAATTTTGTGAACAGGTTCATTGATTATATAGTTTATTTGTAAATTCTCTTTTTGTAATTTAAAGAAAAGACAGGTTTTCGATTTCTGCTCATTTCGAGTGTAAAGTTCGCCTTTTGTATTTGTTACCGATGCAGAATATTATGTCATAGTTACATTCTTGAAAAATATAAAATGTTTTTTTAATAAACACACCATTTTGTTACAAATAGTGCTAATTAACAAGGCCTTTAGGGATCAGCGAGCGATTTTAAAAGGTTCTTAATGATTTGCGCTCGAGGCTGCACAGCCGACATTAATCATCTGTCAAAAAACACAGAAGGCTTCAGTATTTTAGGAATTCGAAAATGGCGTCATAATGTTCAGACTCGTTTATTTATCCAACCATTATGACACATAAAACTTGTGACTGTGAATGTCAGAACTCAAGAGTATATTAAAATAGTACATTCCGATGCTAAAGCGTAAGTGCGGAAAGTATGTCATTACCTGCCTGTCGCCGCTCCAACGCGCCGCTTTTAGTTTTTTAATTTTAATTTGTATTATTTTATAAACACTAACCCCAGGCATAAGTTAAAAGAGTAATTTCTAAAAAAATATGGATCAGGTTGTCCGAAATAAATATTTTTTGATTTGATTGGATTTGATTACGTCACGAGCACCCGAGATTCGGGACGAGTGAAGAACGAGATCTCCGCACATAATATCGAACGACGTTTCTTAATACAGTTGCGAAAAAATAATAAATACAACTAGTAAGGAATTCGAAACTTTAATATTGTTAATTCTGTTACATCAATGTGTATTACTAAACGTAATGAGCTGTCCAAATTTCATTTTTTTTAAACAGATCTTAGTGTTTTTTTATTGACATAATAATTAGTGGTACAATTTATTTATTTCTTTATTTATTCCATTTCACATTGTAGCTTACAGTGCGGTCACCACATCGCGTACAAAGTTATTTTATTTACTTACTAACTTATTGCTAATTAATTATTCATCTAAATTTATAATATAGCATAATTCAACTAAATAAAACAAATATTAATAATCATTGTAAAATTCTTAATAATTCTATGTCACATCTACAAAATTTCCTATATTAATCGCTCTATATAAAATATTTAAAAAGTTAAAACATTTTCTGCAAAATCCACCAGCACTATCACAGAATATGTCCAAGTCGTAACCCCCCGACAGCCACTAGATTTAAGAGAGCGTTCGTCCTCGGGGTGGGAGCGTTGTCGGCCTGGCGGGTGCATGCGCGGACGCCGGCTGCTGTTCGTTGTGTGCAAGAAGAACTTGCAGGCCGATTCGTTCCAACACGGATGGATTATTAACCCTATTGTTAAGCAAGCCGTAATAGTGTACCAAGAGTGTAGTCAATAATTAGTATAATTATTGAGTGGGAAAAGTCAAAAGCACTAGTTGGCAAAAACCAACTTTCCGCACGCTAAAACTCAATATATTAACGAGAATCGGTTGAGAAAGTCGACCTGTACAAAAAAACAGCCGGACATCCGGAAATACGCATATACGAAAGCATGTTAGTCCAAGCTGAAACGGAGAACTTCGTCCGCTTTGCGAGTGGTTACATGAACGACCACAAACAGACTTAAGGTAGACAGTCAGCAGAAAAAGTAGCTAGTCTGGTCAAGTGCTCAAAATGACTTACATACGACTCTACTATCAAGAGGATAAGGACTGTCTGTCTAGATCATCTTGTATGTGATATTTTGCGTAGATACTTCTGCTGCTGACTGTACATGTTGGAACCCGACCGCAGCATGTCTATCATGGGACGGCCGCGACATACTCCCGATTTTTCTCGCACTATACGTCTTGTTCTAAGTGCTCTATTAAGAGAGAGACGGATAGTGCGAGAAAAACAGAGAGAGCTCACGCGCCGTCGCGTGATAGCCGTGCTGATAACAGCAGCAGACAATTATGCATTTTTGTATGTATTTTTTAGCAAACAAACATGATTATTATTGTTATTAATCGATGCGACGCTAAAACGCGTATTTATTTCATACAGTAGTTATTGCTGTTTGTGATACTGGTAACCAAAAGCAATCACTTTGGAACGCAAAAGCAAATATTCAATAAATGTCTTTAATATATTCGTGCTACAGAAATATTTTGTATTTGTATTATTGTGTTTGTAGAGGACAGCCTGATGTTATCACGATAAAGTGAGAATGTGTCTGAAATTATTTATTGCTCCAGACATCTAGACAGGAATGTTATATTCAGAAATATTTGTGCGTTAGCGTGACAATGAAGGTGAGAGTAAGTGAAATGACAGACATGACATGCATGTCATTGACAAAGCTATAAATGTCTTTTACGTCTTTAGTAAGTATATTATTTTTACCTTGAGGTATTAATACGAGATACATGTAGTAAGAATATAGCCACTTCAAAAACTTAATAACCCTACTATTATCCAACCAAATATATGCGAAAGTTTGGATGTTAGGATGAATGTACTTTTATACACATGATGGTAATGAATTTTTGTAATATTCTCCCGTAATTACATCTTAAAATATTACTTTGCATGTTATTGGTATTAAGCGTCTCGGCGCTAACGTTACAATAGATATTGTAAGTAGGTCGTACTTAGTTATCTGTTTTATTATTATTTCACCACAAACTTTTTATGCGCTTTGGCGCAAATTTGACTGTTAATTAATTATGCTGTGTAACCCTTTTTTGGTACATTAAAAAAACCTTAATATACAGAAAGCATATAATTTTGTTCTAGTTCCAAAAAGCAGAGATCTCATACTCTCAACAAAACACATCCTGTAGAGCTATGGCGAGCACACCTGCTCACCACACACCACTAGAAACACAACCCTACATTCATACTTACGGAACATACCTAACTTACATGAGTACAATATACAAAGAATTAGTATAAATAAATTATTTATGACTGATGTTGGTTATACTTGGATTAGTTTGTTTTTATTATTAATAATATTTATTATAATTACAATGATGCGACTAATTACTTTATGTATAATTGCAATTCTAAATGATTTTTAAAAATGTAATAATAATAATTTATAATAAATACTCTTTATTCCACCACCGACAAGAGAGAAACATTTTACAAAAAATTTGCTCAATGAATAATGGTAACAACAAGCGGTCTTATCGCTCCCTAAACTTGACAGTGTATCTTTAAATCCACACATTTTTAGTCACATTTTTGCTTTTTTTTGTGTAACGATTTTTCGCGCGGTATACGGCACAGCTGAGGCTTGAACGCACGATTTTTTTATTTTTTGCCAAGTTTAGGGTTAGAACGATCTCTTCCATACAACATTTTAACTAGAATCTTAAACAGGTACAGGTAGTGCAGGAATTTATCAAAAGAGCATACTAGTAGTTGTTGTTAGTTAACACACTAATGTTTCAAATATTACTAAACAGGACACTAAGTATATACCTAATAAAATAAAAATAAAATAATATATAAATAAAAAAGCCTTTTACAGATAACACAAATTAATTAAAGGTAATCTGGATATTTATTTATTTATTGAAAACATTTGTAAACTTCACATTACAGTAGGTACAACCAGTGCGTCATGAAAACTAGATATAAAAAGACAAAAAGGAAAACATATAATTTTGAACACACATAAAACATTGGTACAGTTGATTGCCTGTCATCCATCTCCTCACAGAAGCTCAGACATTCGCTGCACACATACATCCAATGCCACGCAAGTAAGTCACACTCCGGTGTTGATGCCAAGAGCGCATTGAGTTGTGAGAGAGCGCGGATCAGCGGCGAGTTCCTGCGTGAAACAGTGCGCGCTGCCGGCACCGCCAGTAAATCGCGTCGTCGTGCCCTGAGAGTTATCCTAGGGATATCCGGAGTATACAGTCGCACGAGGCGACTCACTAGCTTTGGACAATCTGTCTCACCGCGTATGATCCGACACGCAGTCACCAACAAACCATAATTACGCCTTACCTCCAACGAATTATAACCTAAGGTCCCTAACAGGTATTTGGTGGGATACAGGAATGGATAGTACCCAAAAACTTTCCTATATAGAAACCGTAGGAATGTTTTCTGAACTTTCTCCAGTAATAGGGCGTAAGTTTATTCGTGAGGGTTCCATATAATTGACGAAGCTTCAAGTTTGCTTCTAACGAGTGCATTATAAACTAGCCTGATGGCCCCGGGATCATGAAAGTCACGCAGGTTGCGAATCACAAAACCTAATCTTCGCTAGCAGCTTTCAGCAAGTGATAATATGTGCTCATGGAAAGTAAGTCGCATATCGAAGACCACACCGAGATCCTTAACACTGGAGACACGGTTGATAGGCTCTGCTCCGAGCATGTATTGAGCATGTATCGGCGTATGTGCACGGCAGAAGGTGCAGACACAACACTTGGCAGAGTTGGAAAGAAGTTGTTTGTGTGAATATAAAAATCAACTAACTAAAATATCTTCGCGGCTGGTCCAAGCAACTGGAGACCCCAAAGCTGGCGATTACCTTTCGCAACGAATTTCCATTGCGATTCAGAGAGGTACCTAATGCAGCCAGCGTAATGGGGTCCATGCCGCAGTCTGACCTCCTAGGAGCGATGTTGTTTTTATAACTTTCCTGTTTATACTTTAATAGAAGATCAAACGAGCTTCGCAAGCGAAGTTCGATCGATATTATATGAGTAAGCTTCATTCGAAGATATAACACACATGTAGTCCTTTAATCTACCAGGCAACATTTCGCAAGTTTAAAGTACGCAGTAAAAACCATAGCTCAAACAGTTTTATCCCCACCTTTACCCCTACCCTACTTAGGGACCTCGGCTTGCCACCATTTCTCATTCTTTTTAGAGACAAAACTTTCCTAGGGGTATAGGGGCGGGCGGGAAGTTATATCTTCGAATGAAGCTTACTCATATAATATCGATCGAACTTCGCTTGCGAAGCTCGTTTGATCTTCTATTATATTTCGAAGCTTCATTCTTCAAATATAACACACATGTAGATGTTTAGAGTTGAAAGTTTTGCTGCCCTTTGTAATTGTAAAACATCATAATCATGAAATGCAATAATTATGTTTTGACAACAATCTTAGATACTCCCAATTATTAATCAAAGAGTACAATTGTAACTTCACATAATTCTACCTATACAAAAGGCAGATTGATCTGGCACAATGACCTTCGTCGATTAATTGACGATGGTAGAAACGAGCCAAAGTTTTCGATGTTCTCGACCAGCCTGCTGCCTTCCGGATAGCATCTAAAGAAATGCCTGACCGGTGTGCAGCTGACGTGGCGGCGTGGCGCGTGCTGTGAGCGCTGAACGCCGCCATGTCTTTACCGCTTTCGCCAAGCACTCGCGTAATGCACCCCGGCTAATGGATTGAGCAGATGCATTTTTATGGGGACTTTTGAAAGTCAAATAAAATATGTTGTGAACTTTTTCAGTCCTAAAGCATCATTCACCGGGCATATATTTCTATTAGGTATCTTCAAAATATGGAAGGCACAAAATCGGTTGTAGACGACCTACACCTGAAGTCTTAACTATATCATCAAAAATTACTTTAATACAATTTGGGCATGACTTAATATTATTCCACTTAATAAGTGACAGTGTTTGTACCCTGTGGGCAGGACATATTGCTAACAAAATCGCCAGATTCTTTGTTAGTTTTTCCAATGAAATTTCTCTATTAGGGTACCATGTTGTTATATGATTTAATACCACTTGAGGATCCCAGGTATGGCTATATTTAGGAGTTACGGGCTTTAATTTGTAAACACCTTTCGGTAATCCTTTACTTTGGTCATCTGAGCTGATACTACTCCCCCGTAGGAGCGAGGGTGCTGACCTATGATTATTTAATGAGCCATACGACGATCCTTTATTAAATTCGTGCGTTAGAAATAAAATAACAGCAGAAATGAAGCCCTTATAGAAATTGAATATCTATATTATCTATGCTAAATTTCCAGCACAACTTGTATTTAACACACGTTGTACTGTTGTAAAGTGTTGTTTGAAATTGACGCTAACATGAGATTAGATACTTTTACTAATCTCAACAAAAGCGGAAACCACGGTTGGGATGGCCATTAGGGAAATACTACTATTCCTGTGGCGTTGTCATTTATAATCTTATGTAAACACTTTAGTACGAGTGCTAGTGGTGGAAACGCTTAAAAATATTTATTATAAATACCAGCTAATAGTGAATGCGACGACGGTAAGAGCGTCCGAGTCTGGCTTCCACGAAATATATATTTCACATTTGGCAGAGGTACGAGAAGCAAAGAGGTCAATTTCGGGCACACCAAAGTGTTTACTTATTCTTTCAAAGGCTGCAATACTTAAATTTCATTAAATACCAGGATTTAGCCTTCTGGATTCTCTGTCTGCTTCTACATTATTCTTAGTGTTAATGTACGAATCGAATAACCATATGTCTCGTTCTTCACCCACTGCCAAATAGATCTAGGTAAGCTATTTAAGTGGGGAAACTGGATGTCTCCCATTCGATTAATATAGCTTATCGCGGTAGTGTTGTCGATGCGGAACAACAGAGCACAGTTTGATTTATTTCGCGCAAAACATTTTAATCCTAAGAGCGAGCAAGCTCTAAGTAATTAATATGGAATGCTAATTCTTGCTCTTCCCATGCTCCGTTTGCACACACTCCGTCACAGACTGTACCTCATCCTGATCGGGACGGATCTATAGATATTTCTGCATCGAATTTCGTGATTCCAAAATGACAAGACGTTACAAATAATATTATTAGTCCACCAAAATAAGTCAGGTAAAATTTCGCGAGGAAGTTTTACTTTTGATCATAGACATCGTATTCCTGAATAGCTCGGAATTTATATCTTTCTAACAACTTCGTGTACAACCAGCTGTATCTAGCTGTCGGGCATGCTGTAACGTATATCGGCGTTACATAACTTTCGTTAATATGAACTACGAAAAAAAATATATAAAAATAAAATGAAACTATGTATAATAAATAATTAAGTAAACAATTATAACCAAACCTTATTATAGTACTTACCTAAATAATAACAATCAAATAACAACTAGAATTTAACATACAATAAAATATGTTAATCGTTTATTTCATTGCGGCACGTTATTTCCCTGACGAACTGTACCATGCTCGCAGCTCCATTGTTCTAACCGGTGGATCGCGCTGCGCCCCCGCGCCCGCGCCCGCTCCCGCGAAGGCCCAGCCGGCCGCGACCGCCGGCAGACACACATTTTGCATTCGACGCAGGCGCACGTACACTCTTCTCACAGTGTCATCACACGTCGCGCCCGCGCTTTCGTTTTTTTATTTTAATAGTATCGTTCCGGGCACTAAATAGCCCCGAGATGCCTTCACTAAAGTCAGTGAGTGTTTAAAACCCCTAAGATATTGGGTAAGTGCTGAACATTCCATAAGAAATAGTTGTAAGTAGGTAGATTTAAGGGCGTGTCCAACGGTATTTCCGTTATTATGCTTTTCTGCTTATTTTCGCTTTAAAGACGAACTTACACACATTTCATTCATCTTTTCCGCTATTTTTTTTATCAGTTTTATCCCGCATCATAAATGTTTTGATGTATAAATTATGCAGTAAAACAATATATCTCATTAAATTAGTATTCGTTCTCCATCTCATTTTTGTAAACTCCGTCTGACTGTGACATCCGCATTTCACCAAGCCATTTCACCATTACCATCACGCAGTACCTTCTCTTCCTGCTTCTGCTTCTGCGTATGCCGGTCACAGTCAGCGGAGATAAATGCGGAACGAGTTTTATTTACACGGTGGTCGAACATTCCAGGGTGCTACCTTACGGCTCGAGTGTAGCAGAAGTTACACCAGGGTTCCTGGTGCTGCCGGCTGACGTCCCTCAGCCCGTTCCATCTCCGCGGCGGTCCCGAGATCCAGGGAAGTACTGGCGTGGTGGCAGCAACACCCCCCTTGAGCCAGGGAGCAAAATTCAGACGGCCTTTGACCCCTACCCGACGACTTTTTTATCGTGTGCTCGCGGCGTAAGCGGCAATAAATGCAGTATAGATTACCAGTGTTGTTTAATTTAAACTCGCCCGCTTAAAACGTAGCAATGCAGTGGTAAGAACTCTTAAAAAGTGCGCATACCCTGCATAAGAAGGGATATAGCCATGATAATTGAATTGTAAACAAAACCTAAGAATTTACAGCATTGTTGGTAATTTTGGGATTGTATCGAGCTTTTGGTATAGTTTACCACAAATCGTAGGCACTCGAGAAACCGGAGAGTCTCCCTCCCATTATGTTTACATTCGTTAAGGTCCCTTCCAATACACAAAATGCCACCCCGGTATATAATAGAAGTTAGGCCTTGTTTTTAGGTAAGTTACGACTTCTTTCATAATTTTGGTGAAGGTTCTAGGCGCCACGGAAAGTCCATAGACTAATAGGGAACAAAACTCGTAAGTAACATTGTTATGCTCGAATCTTGTCAATGGTAGCCATAAACCCGTTTTTAGGGATTAATTTAGAAGCAGTTCTAGTCTTCCATTTTAAAATGGGACTTAGTTACAAATTTATTGAGCCCTTTCAGATTCAGTATGAATCTATAGCCACCATTCGATTTAGGAGTCAGAAAATCTTTGATAGAAACTGATCATTAGTCTGTTGGCATCCAGTGATGCTTTCACTGAATGCCTAGGTTAATTAAGTTCTGTACAGCTAAGCTCGTTTCATCATGCTCTTGGCATGTGAAAGTATTTACAGGTTTGACAGATTGCGTAACATGTCCTAAAAAGGAATTGGAAAGCCATTCTGTATACAGTCTAATAAATAAAGTACGATTATTCGTTACATTAAGCCAACACTTATAAAAAGCTTTAAGGCGACCGGCATGTACCTGCGTTACTGCCGCGGCGTCGCAAGTGGCTTGTTGTAGGCTGCTCGCGGCCGTATGATAGTCGACGCTGTCGGCCTACTTTTCAGTAGATTTGGAAGCTTTAATTTTCTCTGAGAGTTTGCTTCCAAAGAGAGTATCGTCTCTCTCAACGTATTGTATGACTTAAGGAATACTTCGTCTAGTCCAGGAATGACTAGTTTTATCTAAAATCCGACTTCAATTAGATAGGATTTTTATCGTTAGTACCTATACCGACTCCCAATTGCTGTTGAGATGATTCGATTTTCTTGTCACGGCCTCTTTGGATGTCTGTAACTGCCGCCGAAATTACGGCGTTTAAGGACGGCGCCCATAATAATTTGCAATTTACAGGTACTCTTATAAGAGTTTATCTTTACTCTTTTTATCAATACCTTTGTGTAATATAGGTATGGCTACCTTTGCGCTAAATTGGGATGAATTTTCTCCCCATATTTTGGGACATCATCAGTGGCGTCCCCTAGAGCGGTTAGTAACTCGGCATCTATTACAGGGGTCGTTTTGTCATCACAGGCCTCCACGGGAGGTGCATTTTCTTCATTTGAACGTGGGAGTGAAGTTTCCACTGCCTCATACACTTGTTCGTGGTTTATAAATTAAAATATAATATTTTGATTTTTCTAATTGAGGGTAGATATGAAATGCATTGTAAAACCACTCGTCAGGAATTTTAATGCATATATGTATCTAGTGCCCCGCATCGCGAACACGGGATATACTAATCTCGATTAATGGTTGTAGAAATTGCTATCCTGTTGACTCACGGTCAACCGCCAAGCACGAGATACCTTCGTGACGACTCTCGGTCGCCTCCCAGGTTTAGTTACAAGACGTGGGCTCACGGCCCGCGCGGTATTAAATGCATTTATTAGCGATTAATATTGTTAGAAATTGCTATCGTGTTGACTCACGGTCAACCTTCAAGCATGAGATACTTTCGTCACGACTCTCGGTCGCCCCCCAGGTTTAGTTACAAGGCATGGGCTTGCGATTAATATTGTTAGAAATTGCTATCGTGTTGACTCACGGTCAACCCCCAAGCATGAGATACCTTCGTGACGACTCTCGGTCGCCCCCCAGGTTTAGAATTACCAGGCGTGGGCTCACGGCCCGCGCGGTATGAAATGCCTTTCTTAGCGATTAATATTGTTAGAAATTGCTATCGTGTTGACTCACGGACAACCCCCAAGCATGAGATACCTTCGTGACGACTCTCGGTCGCCCCCCAGGTTTAGAATTACCAGGCGTGGGCTCACGGCCCGCGCGGTATGAAATGCATTTCTTAGCGATTAATATTGTTAGAAATTGCTATCGTGTTGACTCACGGACAACCCCCAAGCATGAGATACCTTCGTGACGACTCTCGGTCGCCCCCCAGGTTTAGAATTACAAGGCGTGGGCTCACGGCCCGTGCGGTATTAAATGCATTTATTAGAGGCACCACAATGTAGAACTATTTATTGAAACTAATTGCACTTACCTGATTTATCTTCGGAACCTGATGAATCAGATAGCACCGCACTGTCATAACTCGTTTATAGTTTTTTGTTGCAATTTCCGTATATTAGCAGAATAATACTCTATTTTTTCCTGTGCACTGCGTTTAGGCATGATTAAATATTTTGAATTATTTTTTAATAGAATGAGTTCGTGCGTTCGTTGCCTCGCAAGAATAAAGAATGAGAAATGGTGGCAAGCCGAGGTCCCTAAGTAGGGTAGGGGTAAAGGTGGGGATAAAACTGTTTGAGCTATGGTTTTTACTGCGTACTTTAAACTTGCGAAATGTTGCCTGGTAGATTAAAGGACTACATGTGTGTTATATCTGAAGAATGAAGCTTCGAAATATAATTTTCAGTAATAGACAAGTTTGTTATTTAGTGTTTATTATTGACTTGTATCTATGATTAAGCTAGCTTTATTTTATATTGTAACTATTAATAAATAATAAATCACAAGAATTTACTTAAGTACTAAACAAAATATATTATAACATTTGTCAACAATAGTAATTAGTACTTAAGTTAGTCTAGAAATTATACGGCTCTGGCCACAGTCAAGAAGT
Source organism: Epinotia demarniana (assembly GCA_945867215.1). Classification (NCBI taxonomy): domain Eukaryota; kingdom Metazoa; phylum Arthropoda; class Insecta; order Lepidoptera; family Tortricidae; genus Epinotia; species Epinotia demarniana. Next base: position 23,825,012 of record OX244273.1, read on the forward strand.
CCCTACAAATTCCATACTAACGGAGCGTTTATGACGTTTCATAATAGAAGCTGATTGGATATAATAGTCAAATACCGTGTAAATCATAACGTTCATTCGAAAGCTACGCTATTACCCTGGTCTCCCGTAATAAATAAATAACAAATGAAATTAACACAATTCCCGTTCTCATCTATTTCGGGGCCACTACCCGATTGCAGATTCGAGTTCAGCAGCAAACTTCTGAATTTCAGCGAAAGTTAAATTAGAAATTTCATGTACTCGTACAGCCTTCTGTCTGTCAGATGCGGCGTAAACAAGTTTAACTACTGGAAATTAACGGACTAATTACTTAAGTCTTGCAGTAACTCTCTGTCAACTGTATTTTTAGTTTTAGTTTTCATTAGCTTGGAATGATTGATTAGATTCAATTTAATTGTTTAATTAGTTTTGTGATTCAGATTTTTATGGTGCTCTATTAGAGTTGATGTATTGAATTGGAATTCGTTTAGTATTTATCATACTAAACTTCTTTTGATACAACTCTATAATACTCAGAACAAGCTACGGTCATAATAATACCATGCCGGAGCCAGGTGCTGGCATACAAATCTCAATAAGTGTGACAGAAAGTGAAATATCATTCGTTGTCCTTGTCATTGTTCCACTTTTTATAAACCGTTACCCGCCCAAATTAAGTAGGTTGTTAATAATAAGCTATATATCAGTCCTTAGCTGCATTATAAGCCTTTACCTCCCTCATGTGGTAACACGTATAAGTAGCTTGTTCTGAGTATTAAAAGTTCCATGTGATACAAGGACCAGCAGTAGTCCATTCAGGATATTAAACTAAAGGGTACATTGGGTTGCGACTAGAGGAGTAGCAACCGCATTTGTCTCCAGCTGCCAACATAACAAAGTCAACAAAACAATCGTATGCTTTCACACCGTCGCCGTCGTAGTATTAAAGGAAACATCAATTGAAGACAACGTCCGTGATGTCCCATTTGGTCAAATATGCACACAGGCCGAGATAAGGCGCGTGCTTCAAATAACAAAACGATTGCAAACGGCTTTTTTGTCAAACCGATCCTTAGGTATTAGTGCTACTAGAATTTAAGACCCTGTCTTAAAACATTGATTGAAATTGGCAGCTACTATTAATTACTGTCTCAAAAACGTACATTATTAGAGCGGCAATATACCTACGACGCTTATTTTTCTAATTATAGCATGATTGGCGTACGTACATAAACATTTTACACGAATTTGTTTTTCAATAAAAACATGGATTGTTTTTAATAATTTACAAACAAGCTCTTGATGTTAGGTCGTATCGAGATGTCAAAGAGGTTGCCTGGGATCGGCATAGATGTAGGGCCTACTATAAGCTGCACCGACAAGAGCTTAGCTCTTAAATAAGCCGAGGAACAAGATAAATAAGCTTATAATTTAAAACCGTTATTGAAATGAATTTAAATACATGTAATAAATTGGAATGAATTTAAATATATGATAGGGAATGGGCAGTAGTCCCCACGCTGGCCCAGTGCGGGATGGGGACTTCACATACACCTTTGAATTTCTTCGCAGATGCAGGTTTCCTCACGATGTTTTTCCTTCACCGAAAAGATAACGGCATATCAAATTATGAGTACGCTTATACGTAAAGTTTCAAGTGCCTCTGCTAACGTAAATATACTAAGGGCACATTGACAGGAAATATTATTTTGTAACATGCAACGTAAACCTATTATGCCACGATGTTTGAAGATGTTTCTATGAAAGACAGATGGAGAACAGAACTTTGGTACATTAAATGAAAACATGATTGAAACTGTCCTGTGCGTTATAAGTATGTTTTTCTCATGTAGTGAATAAACTTATTTAAATGTCAAGATATTTTTGTAACACTCAAAAATTGAGTGTCACAAAAATATACATTCGAGGTCAAGGATACCTCTACAATTATTGTAGAGGTATCCTTGACCTCGACTGTACAGTCCACAAATTCGGTCGGACACAGGCATCTGCCAACACATGATTCATTCTATTTTTCGATGAGGTTTATTTTGATAAATTTTTGTACCAGTTTTTTGCCATTTAACGACCGACCAAGAGCTCGAAGAATCCAAGAGCCCGACCAAACTTCTAAAAGTCAGTTAACTAAAAAAAATATCAGATAGGGTTTTTTGTCGTCGGCGACCGGACTAGACACATTTTCGCATATATAATATTAGTATGATTATTTCTGTTGCTTCGACTTAGGTCGAACCGTGTTTGTATGGCGATGCTAAAGCATTTTTGCATTAATAAACAAACATACAAAACCGTACATAATTACGCCGATATTCCAAAAAGGGTGGCCAGAGCCCATGGAATAGATTTTTTGGAGCAATTCCCATTAATTTGTTGATTTCAACACAACACACTTGCACCTTATATTACTTGCCTCTGTAGCCTAGATGGCAGTGCCGGCGATCCCGGGTTTGAATCCCGGTAAGGGCATTGTGTGTTGAGCACGAATATTCGATCCAGAGTCATGGATGGTTTCTATGTATTTGAGTATTTATTTATCTATATAAGTAAGTAAATCGAAGTGTAGTAACCATAGTACGAGCTTTACTTAATGAAGGTCGATTTGTGTATGATTGTCCCCAAATATTTGTTCATTTATTCCCATAGCAGACATCCACGTTAATAAATTATAAACTGTATTACCCCTTATTTACCCCAATAACATATAAGGAGAATAGACAAACGTTCAATAAATTCGCCACGACTAAATTAAACGTTCTAAACGCCAAAACTGAACAACATAATTTCCTTCCTAACAGATGTCCGGTGTAAACTACAAAGTCAGACCGACCCGACCACCCGACCATCGGAAGACAAACGCCAGCCTTCCGCGATACGCCATCCTGACCAACTAACTCCAAAAAAGGACCATGAACTTAAAGGCCCATACAGACGTTACAATTACAATACTTGCCGACAGGCAAGTACGATAATTCAGAAGGTTTAAACGATACATTTACGTATGATTAAGACAATTTCATCCATAGTATTCATTTATTCCCGGACCCGGGTATGTCCTAGGACCCGGGTATGTCCTAAAACTACGACCAAGACCACCGGGGGATGGGCAGCAGCATCCCTGGAGTGCGGTGGAAATACTGCGATCGCCAACCCGCATGCCAAGCGTGGCGATTATGGCATATACCCCCCATGAAAGGTACAAAAAAACCACGGCCCCGAGGTTCCGGCGACCCCCGGTACCCTGGTTGTGGTAGCGGCCAGGGTACCAGAGGGGTCAGGGGTGCGAAGAATCTCCGGCGAAGATCCGGCTACCACCACCGACGACCCCTGGCCCTGGCAACTTATAACACGCGCACACTGCGGACCGACGAAAGGATAGCGGAACTGGAGGAAGGATTGAGCAAGTTGCGCTGGGATGTCATAGGGTTATCCCAGTCCGAAGTCTGAAGTCCGAAGAGAGGGGGAGGACACGATAACCCTCAAATCCGGCAACTTGCTCTATTTCCGGGAGGGCGACCAACAGTCCCAGAGAGGTGTCGGGTTCCTCGTCCACAAGTCCCTCGTAAATAACGTGGTGAAGATCGAGAGTGTGTCGACTAGGGTGGCGTACCTAATACTCAGAGTATCCACCAGGTACTCATTGAAGGTCATTCAGGTTTACGCACCGACCTCGGCACACTCCGACGAAGAGGTGGAGGCTATGTATGAAGATATATCGAAGGCCATGCATAGTTCCAAAACCTACTTCACCGTTGTTATGGGGGACTTCAACGCAAAACTGGGCAAGAAAGATGGTGAAGAGCTGAGAGTGGGGCAATTTGGAGTTGGAAGTCGGAACCACCGGGGCCAACTACTGGCTGGCTTCTTGGAGAAGGAGGGACTCTACATGATGAATTCCTTCTTCAAGAAACGCGAGCACAGAAAGTGGACCTGGATGAGTCCCGACGGTGCAACTAAAAACGAGATTGACTTCATCATGTCGACGAGGAAGCATATATTCAACGATGTCTCTGTGATCAATACGGTCAAAACCGGGAGCGATCACCGTCTGGTAAGAGGCACATTGAATATATGCGTCAAGCAAGAGCGCTCTCGATTAATGAAGTCTACGCTCCGTCCAGCATCAATCCAAATTCAAAACCCCGAGAGCTTCCAGCTGGAACTCCAAAACCGTTTTGATTGCCTAGGCGGCGATGTGGACGAATTGAACGACGGGTTTGTGGAAGCTGTCCGTGTCACTGGGTCTAAGTTCTTCAAGGCCCAAGGCGCTAACGGAACTAAAAGGCTATCTAGCTCCACTCAGAAGCTCATGAAGGAAAGGAGTGAAATGATTCTACAGTCTTCAGCCGACGCGATCTTATACCGGCAGCTCAATAAACAGATCTCCAAGTCCCTTACCCGCGATCTGCGCCAATTCAATACAAATCGTATTGAAGAGGCCATACAGCGTAATAAGGGCTCTAAAGTATTCTCGAGAGATCTGTCTATAGGGCAGAGCCAGCTCGCGAAGTTAAAAACTGAAGATGGTAGAATCGTTTCCTCTAAACCTGAGATTCTGGGTGAGATAGAGCGCTTTTACGGACAGCTATACACATCAACGCGCAGACCCGAAGTTAGTCAGGCGGAAGACCCTAGAGCTAGACTAACCCGACACTATACCGACGACATCCCGGACATCAGCCTGTACGAGATTGTAATGGCTCTTAAACAGCTCAAGAACAACAAAGCACCCGGTGAAGACGGAATAACAGCCGAACTTCTGAAGGCGGGTGGAAAACCGGTCCTTACGGCCCTTCAGAAGTTGTTCGATTCCGTCTTACTGGAAGGGAGAACTCCAAAGGCATGGAATGGAGGTGTGGTGGTGCTGTTCTTCAAAAAGGGTGACAACACTCTGCTGAAGAACTACAGACCCATCTCGCTTCTGAGCCATGACTATAAGCTGTTTTCGAGGGTCATTACAAACCGTCTCGTACGCAGGCTAGATGACTTCCAGCCTCCCGAACAAGCCGGTTTCCGAAGAGGCTTTAGTACCGTAGACCACATCTACACGCTTCGTCAGGTTATACAGAAGACCGAGGAGTATAACCTACCTCTCTGCTTAGCGTTCGTGGACTACGAAAAAGCCTTCGATTCGATAGAAACCTGGGCTGTACTACAGTCTCTCCAGCGGTGCCAAGTTGACTATCGCTATATCGAAGTGCTGAAGTGTTTGTACGAGAGCGCCACTATGTCAGTCCGACTCCAGGACCAGAACTTGAAACCTATTCCGCTGCAGCGGGGAGTCAGGCAAGGAGATGTTATTTCTCCAAAACTGTTCACCGCTGCACTGGAGGACGTTTTCAAGACTCTGGACTGGAGAAGGCTAGGCATCAGCATCAACGGCGAGTACATCACTCACCTTCGGTTTGCTGACGATATAGTAGTATTGGCTGAGACCATGGAGGACTTAAGTACGATGCTCGATGACCTCAGTAAAGCATCCGAGCGAGTTGGTCTAAGAATGAACATGGATAAGACGAAGATCATGTCAAATGCCCATGTAGTACCAACTCCCATTACAATCGGACACTTTACGCTCGAAGTTGTAGACGATTATGTATACCTAGGACAGACTATCCAGTTAGGTAGGTCCAACTTCGAGAAAGAGGTCAATCGTCGAATCCGACTCGGCTGGGCAGCGTTCGGGAAGCTACGGCAAATCTTTTCGTCCAATATTCCGCAGTGTCTCAAGACGAAAGTCTTTGACCAGTGTGTGTTGCCAGTGATGACATATGGCACTGAAACGTGGTCGCTTACTATGGGCCTCATAAGAAGGCTCAAAGTCACCCAAAGGGCAATGGAGAGGGCCATGTTGGGAGTTTCGCTGCGTGACCGCATCAGAAATGAGGCTATCCGCAGCAGAACCAAGGTAACCGATACAGCCCTCCGGATCGCTAAACTTAAGTGGCAGTGGGCGGGGCACATAGCACGTAGAACCGATGGCCGTTGGGGCGGAAAGGTTCTCGAGTGGCGACCATGTACCGGAAGGCGCAGCGTGGGTAGGCCCCCGACATGGTGGACTGATGACCTGGTAAAGGTTGCGGGAGTCCGCTGGATGCGGGTGGCGCGGGATCGGTCACTTTGGCACTCTTTGGGGGAGGCCTATGTCCAGCAGTGGACGTCTTTCGGCTGATATGATGATGATGATGATGATTCGTTTATTATAGTGGGTTTCCTTGAGAAAAATAAGAATAAGAATAATATGAATATACAAACTATTTACTAAATAAGAGTTATCTAAGTCACGTTTATAAGCTGTTCTCAAAAGTCATCTCATATCGTCTTACCAGAAGACTTGATGACTTCAAAATTCCAGAACAGGCCGGGTTTCGGAAAGGGTACAATACCGTAGACCAGAATCACATCTTACGGCAGATTGTACAGAAGACTGAGGAGTACAATCGCCCTCTTTATTTTGCGTTTGAGCCTTAGACTCCATCGAAACCTGGGCTGCCCTCGAGTCATTTCAGCGATGCCAAGTCGATTGGCGTTACATTGAGGTGCTGAAGTGTTTGTATAGAGCCGCTACGATGACCGTCCAAATTCAGGATGTCCAGACAAGGCCAATCCCGTTACAGCGCAAAATGAGACAGGGAGATATTTTTTCTCCGAAACTTTTCAACAACGCCGTGGAGAACGTTTTTACAATGCTGGACTGGAACAGAGGGGAATCATTTTAAACGGAGAATACATTTCACACCTTTGGATCACAGACGATATAGTCATTATGACTGAATCGCTGGAGGAATTGACGGAGCTGCTGCAGAGTCTAAGTGTTTTTTCCAGACATGTGGGTCTGGGGATGAACTTGGCTAAGACCAAAGTCACCCACTGTCAATCACCGTCGATAATGTTAGCATCGAAGTTGTTCAGGAGTACACGTACTTAGGACAAATCGTCCAGCTAGGTAGGAACAAATTTAACAAGGAAGCTGACAGAAGACTACGGTGGGGCCGGGCAGCTTATGGGAAGCTTCGTCACCTCTTTGAGTCGCCACTTCCTCAGTGCCTCAAGTCGAAACTCTCGAAAGGAGCTGAGACGTGAAATTCACAAAAGCCTTGTCCATAAGTTTTAAATCACTCAGCGAGTCAGATGTACCGACGACCTGAAGAGATAAGAATCTCCTATAGAATAGGTACTTTAATAAATTTCAAACACATGTACGTTAGACGTACTAAATAATAAAGAAAAATTTGCGTATTTATATTTTAATAATCTTGCAATCGCAAGTTGTACAATGCGCCTCTCCATCGCGGTCAAATTAGACTTTTCACAAGTCAAAATGATTATCTAGTTTACGTATTCGTTGCGTTTGTAGATCCCTTAAGTCCTCTTGTACTTAATCCTTTTTGGATTGCAGAGAAACTTTATGAACATTAGAGGCACTCGACAACTGAGGTTTTCTGTTTTTGGTGTTAGTTTTGTAGTTGTTGGTCTGACAGTTTTGGGCTTATTTAGTTCACCTTCTGAGGTAACGTTGAATTATAAATGCAAATTGTTTAAGTATTTAAGAGCGCTTCAAACTGTGCTCCTGTGGTGGTTATAGCGTGAAAAGGGTTTAAGAATTAATCATTTAAATAGAGTTTAGCTTAGTTTACTTGTCGAGAAATATTTTACCTTAATGGCGTGCCTGTTTCATTAAGTTCAATCTGGGCAAATGTGTCGATGTGTAAAAGCGTGCCTTGATGATACTACATTTTAGAAAAATTAAAATAGTCTAAATTGAAAGTTTGATAACCATACTTTGAACATCCAGGGCTGCTAGTTCTAAAATGTTGCATTTCGAAGATATCTTCAAAAGACGCATTTACCCTATTGACACATTCACCCTGGTAGACCTTTTTAATAATATTAATAACTAATAAGTGATTCAAGCATGCGGCTGTCAAGCGGCGGTTGTGGGTTCGAATCCCGGCTCGTACCGATGAGTTTTTCTTATGTACGGAGTATTTACCGTTAGCTTTTCGTTGAAGGAAACCGGTCTAATTCCACTAAGGTCTAGTTTTCCCTCTGGGTTGAAAGGTCAAATGGCAGTCACTATCGTAAAATAAGTGAATATGCCAAATCTTGGGATCAGGTGTCAGGGCGGACCCTGGGCTCGTTTAGGTCACAACCGGAAATAACACTGGAGGATAGCGATGAACTGTAAGTTTTTTTTTCATATAATGAATAAATACGAGAAATGTAACGTGTACGCCATTAAGGTCGAATATTACTCACGCGCTATCCTGCGAAAGAAGCACGAGTCGCTGCAACAGCGCTCCACGTGCCTCTCACGACCTGCTTAATTGTTTTAAGCTTACCTCAACGCTCACCCACAAATATATCTTGACACCGCAATGCGAAGTAACCAAGCGTAGGTAGAGGCCTAGTTCCGTGACGGGTGAACGCGGGGTGAGCCGCGTAGCGAATAACAGCTCTGATGCGAGTAATCGTGCTGGCAGGTAGGGATCTCTCACTTCGCAGCGTCGTGTCAGCCATGCTGCGTAGCAAGAGATCTAGGGAAGCAGTGGCCGCTTTCATACACCTAGTGCATACACCAAATCTTGGATCACCAACCGGAACAAACGCTAGGACTATGATGATTCTTGAAATAATCGAATTTGAACTTTCGTGAGGCATGTCTAAGATACTACTAATAAATTTACGGTTAAACTGTTACGGGCGACATGTTTCAAAAATTTTCGGAATTATTTTTCAGAATGAGGGTTTTCGCGGCAATGAATGCAACATGTAACCCGTATTATATACGTGATGGCATTGAATACCTACGTGAGTTTTTAATAGAATGTTTGAAAATTTTTAGTTTTGAAAATAACTTTTATGAAATGAAATAAAATACGAAAGCGACCTGCCTCGGCCAAAGACTAACTTACCTATGCTGCTCTAGGAAGATTGTAATACGTACTTTTTGTGGTAACTAGCTTCTGCCCGTGACTTCGTCTGCGTGAACCCTGGACTAATGCGATTATATATTTTGATTCAGGCTATTAAACTGTCTTCGTGCAAAATTTCATCCAAATCGTAACCGATCAAGCGTGATTGAGTAACAGACATCCAAACATCCATACTTTCGCATTTATAATATTAGTAAGATCGTCATCACCATATCAGCCAAAAGACGTCCACTGCTGGACATAGGCCTCCCCTAAAGATTCCAACAATTATTGTTCACATGCGCCACTCACACCCAGTGGACTCCCGCTTCCTTTACTAGGTTATAAATGCACTAACCAGCTACTCGAGAACCTTTCCGCTTCCGTTCTGCTGCGGATAGCCTAATTTCTGATGCGATCACGCAGAGAAACTCCCATAGACCTCTCCATGGCCTTAGGGATGACTTATATCGTTTGGTGATATAAATAACAGTTTAAAGTAACTACGTTTACCAAGTACATAACAGGTCTTATTTTAAAAATCGGTAAAAATCACATTAACGGTTTTTGCGCAATTCACTCAAAAATGCTTGCATTAAGACTCTTGAAACTGCTCTCAATTATAATCCAGTGAACTGGAAAATTCATTGAGTGTTTCCTTTTTGTTATAAAAGGACTCGCGAATTTTCGAGCACACGATTTAAAACATTAACTAGAAAGGTATTTTATATATTTGACCCAGAACACAATTTGTAAAATGGCCGCAAAATATTTTAGGTTGAAATAAAGATGAAAAAATATAGCATGTGTCATGGTAATAGACACGTTTTTTCTGGGTAGCCGTCTAGTTGCATAACAACCTGCTTTGTTTGTAACTTACTTGCTTCTGGTTCGAGATCTTCATTGACTTCTAAGAAAAACATAGGCTTATGCTTTTTGCAGTTTATGCGTTTATACAGTGTGGTTAAATTCTTTTATGAGCAACCACTTTATGTCCATTATAAAGTTTGCTTAAATAATTTTATGCGCATCAAATTTATGCGCTTTACACACTATGTTCTTAAACATTATGAATAAAAACGTTATGCGCATAAATGTATGACTATTTGCAGTTATGCGTAATGATGAGTATGACGAATCCACGTGGCTGCGGGGCGCACAGGACCAATCATTGTGCCACTCTTGGCCCCTCGCCGACGACTAGCCAACACCCGTTCGGCGCTCACTGTTTTCGGACCAAACCTATATAACCGTATGCCATTTATTTGACATTAAAAGCTCGACCAGCGATTCTGTTTTTTGTTTTTCTAAAAAAACTCAATGACATGCTTATTAATATGGCATGCTACAATATAAATGAATTTTTACAACGTGATTCTTGTACTGTGTTGTTTGACAATTAACTGTTATGAAACCTAAAATGGTGTAAATGTATGAATTGTATTATGCTAATTGATGTTATGACTTGTATTTAATTTTACCGATAAATAATCTGAATCTGAATCTGGAGGCCTATGTCAAGCAGTTGAAGTCTTTCGGCTTATATGTTGATGACGTATATGGGTGTTTAGGCCGCGGAAGACTACCCGCCACTTGGTTGACGACGCTCCAAAAGGACCTGAAAAAGACGGATATTGGCGCTGCAACAGCGCAAGATCGAGAAAAATTGAAGAGACAGAGGAGAGCCGAACCCAGACAATGGGGAAAGGCTAAGTTAAAGAAGAATATAGGGATATTTAGAGTCTAAGGCCACTTCCACCACTTGGCTCCTTGTCGGTGCGGTGTCAGCTATCAATTGTTTGTAATAAACTACTGCGCAAGCCCATCATGAAATACTTTTTATCGCGAAAATTATCCCAAAGGGATGGAAGTTGAAACGGAAGTCCACGTGGAAGAATTCGCGGACAAATTATTAGCACTCAACTTGTTTTATAATATAAATACGTAGTATTTAAATAAATTTGTTTTATAATAGAAATACGTAGAATAAAAAAATAAATAATATGTTCGGACAGTCTTACACGAATCAACCTAGCTTAAACTAAGCAAAGCTTGTGCAGTCGACTACAAAGAGATGGATACGGCCAAAGTTACAAAAATATGTATACACGACTTTATTGGCTTAACATTAAGGTCGTGTATACATATTTTTGTTACGTTAGCTGTATCGATCTCTTTGTAGTTTTACTACTTTGGGTGCTAGATGACGACATGCATACTTATATAAGTAGATAAATAAATACTTAAATACATATAAAACGTCAATGACTATTTAACGTCAATGAATATTATTTTGTATAATGTGTATGTTTTATTTCAGTATGTATTTGATAAAAGTTTATCTTGGATTAAGTTTTCATTTAAATTTACATGCCTGTTTCTTTCTACCTTCTTGTTTCTGTTTTGCCTAATGGTTGACTGGTAGAGAATGCCTTATGCCATTAAGTCCGCCATTTGTACTTTATTTTGTATTGTGCAAATAAATAAATAAATGACTCAGGATCAAACATTTATGCTCATCACACGAATAAATGCCCTTACCTGGAATACCTGAATTCGAACCCGGGACGTCACTATAGAGGTCGTCGTATAGATTTATTCATGAGGCACACATAACGACCAATACAGGGTGACATTTTAATCAGTGTCCAAATTCAAGTATAGGATTCTTCAGCAAAACTATAAAATACGTTTTTTTTTTGTTTCATATTCATTCAGTACAAAAAAATTTAGTAATTGCTTCTTAAAGTTATCCCAAAAAAACCATACCGTGCGGGCACCTCAGGTTTGCGCACGGCACGCCTCCCCTCCCTTGGCCCCGCCCCGCTTCAGTAACCACGCAGTACGGATAATTCTGTTGGGATAGAAAAATTATAGTTTTAAAAATAACTACCAGTTTTTTTATGGAGTCTATTAGTGATACCGAATGCCTACAAAAAATTTGGACACTCATTATATGTCTCCCTGCATAAATTTGTCACGAAATAGTCCCAACTCAGCATATTATGTAGCTTGCGAAAACCAGCGCTGGTCTTCCTTTACAACCACCAGTGTGGTTTCCATGACGGGCAGGGTAAACATCGTAAAAAAAGCCAATATAAGTCATCTTCGCTCTTTGAATATCTCGCGCTTCACCCACGAAATCGTTATTCAAACCAATTAAATACCACAAAATTAACGATTTTGTACTGAACTAGCTTGTAGAGGGAAAGTAATCAACATAACTTTAACTAACCAATCCAAACCAAGCTATAAACGATCTGACTGATTTCAATTATCCGATCTCCGTTACAATAACTCAATATCAATGAATTAATAGAAAGTCCTATAAATTAAAATAAGTTGTTAGTCGCAAGTGCGAATTTGATATTTATCTCAACATGAGGCGTTCTCGAAAAAAGGATCTTTACATAGAGACAGAACACAAAGCGATATAACATAACCTTTCTTTTTCCTATTGAGATATAAACATTTGAAACAATTCTGCGCTATGCTAATTTCAACTAATTTGCAAAATCGAAGAGCGAAAATTCTTGGAAATAGATTAATCCTCCCTTCACTTGCCCAGACGCAAGGGGGTCAGAGTCATTGAACCGTGACGCTGACCACGCGTTTTTTCCGCCGAATTATCTTTAGACTTAATCTTATCATGCCAAAGCGTCCCTTATGTTCAGTTGACGTGAAATAAATGTAAACATTGTTCTCCTCATAACAATATGATAAGGTGCATGTGAAAACATGTCTTTGACGTCGTTCATTCGATATCCGAAGGACAGAATGGTTGAATAGCTCGTTTGTTGGGGCAGTGTCTTGGCGTTCTTTGAGGTATATGTAGATTTTTACGTTGGTTATCTTCAATAGTTTGATAGCAGGGCAGAAATTATTTGTTGTGGGACAAATGTTCTGCGGCACAAGTCGTCAGCATCGTCAGGTGAATTGTCGCAACGTTGAAATGTAATAGTTTGTTTCGAAGAATACCTTTCAAACACATTACTCTTTATGCAAACCTCAAAACTTAAAACAGGCGGTCTTATCGCTAAAGAGTCATCTCTTTCAGACAACCTTTGGCATAGATAATGCAACATACTTATTCTTTAAGTTTTTGAGAGACATTCTAAAAGGCTGTTAACTCAAAATCATGACAGAAATATTGTTTATTTCAACAAATTGATTGAGGGCTACGATCTCCCTTTGAGAACATGTTTGTAAAGAGTTCCTTACGATGCCCTTCGAGTATCTTGTGGGTAATGGACCAGAATTTATTTTCAACAAAACAAATCGTCAAATCAATAAACAGTCGCAACGTGCTCTTATGAAGTCGCAAGCGTCCGCAGGTTTCCATGTTAACTTATTTTATTTTGTGTTTATTTTGATTTGGTTTCCTACCTATTGCTACGTAGTTCAACAGGGCCGTAAAAGCAATGATTACGGCACGACATAACATGTTTGCACGTAAGCAACGTTGGAACAGCCGTCTCCTTGTAATCCCATCTTATGAAATTCAATGAGCTTCCAAAACATACACAGCCTACCCCAATCAATACCGAAGCTTATTCCTAAAACACGCGACTATGTCTGATTAAGTTTGAAACTGGATGTGCGTTGGTTGAAGTAAGGGAGTAATGTATGTTTATATCGGCGATAAAGTCGTTTTGGGCCACTGATATTGTAAGTGCGTTAGGTGGAGCAGTAAATATGTTAATTTCTCTAGGATTTTGGGTTTAGTGCTCATGAGTAACATTTGGAGCATGTAAAACTAAATATCAGATGTGGTAGTAAAACATCAAGACGGAATGATAATGCTTTTTGTTATTTTTAACATATGTGAATGATCTTGTACTTAAGAATTTCAATCAATTTACGAAAATCTAAGTGCTCAATTGTAAGATTATATATTTTTTTGTTAAATAATTACCATTTTGGAGAATTTTATAAACACCTTAAACTTCCATTTAAAAGTTCAATGTCTCATAATTGGCTGAACCGATTTTGTTGAAACGTACCTTAGAAACATCTCTATCACATCAAGCTTTCGGACAAAAAAACGCTTTTTAGGAGCTACAACGCCATAGACAGCCACACAGACTTCTCTGAATTGGAACATTGTGGATGGGGGACTTTGGCCAGTAATGCATGAAATACCACAAGCTCATATTATATATTTAATAATTACTATTTCAGTTATTTTATTGTGCTGGTTCATGATTGATTCAACGTTCTTAAGATTGATTGAAAATTTTTAGACCTTATGCAAAAGTGGACCATTTTCGAGATTTTCCATTACTGCATGCGGACCGCACCGCTTCCGAGCAACATAGTTCTATTGGATTATGCGATCGATTACACAAACGCGATTCTTCTTATTATTCTTCCTATTCGTGATTCCCATACAATATAGATTCCACACAATTGCAGTTTACTACATTCGTGATTCCACTCAGTTGATATTTTAACGCAATTATTCGTGATTCTACACAATACGGGTTCAACGCAACTGCAGTTTACTACAGTCGTAATTCCACTTAAATGTTATTTTTCACAATAATATTATACTACTCGTAGGGTAGCGTAGTGGTTCAGGCATGCGGCAGTCAAGCGGCGGTCATGGGTTCGAATCCTAGCTCGTTCCAACTAATTAAGTGTCAATTCTGCGATCCTTGAGGAACCGACGATCCTCCTCAAATATTATCAGCCTACTTATAGCGACTTGGATTATTTCTGCAATAATAACGGTCTTGGAAAGCAGTTCATGTGGAAAATTGGAAAGGAAATGTGGACAATTTCATTGACTGTAACCTTGAGCGGCTTGGCGGAGTACTGTATTGAAGTCGGTTTAAACTTTGTTTTTAAAGTAAAATATATTATTTTGTAAGAATTAGTGTTCAGTCTTTCCTCTGGGTATATTATCGAACGAGCGAGCAAAGTGAATGTAGAAAAAAAATAGGCAGGTACGCGATTTCTACAGCTCACATAGATTCAGATTCTGTATTAATAAAAGTTGGAAATTTTACACGTCAAAATTTATAACAATACCTATGTTATTTATGTTCAATGTATATAATATAATAGTTCTCAGGTCAAAAAGCAAATGGGCGTTGTAGTGTTCACTAATTTGCACGTTCTATAGGTATACCGGTGTTGCTATTTACACGTTCCTTGGCTCGACAGCGCACCACCACTCCCGGCAACGGTCGGACAACTACTGCCCCCCACTCCGGTCATCGTGACTTGACGTATGCGCACGAGATAAGGATAGCAATACACTACAGGCGTGGCAAATAATGTCATTTCTAAGTCATTATTTTCAATAAGCCACCAGTCTAAACATTTAAGGACTTTTAAGGCTTAATTCTGTGGCTTGATCCATATTGATAGATATAGGGTAGGTACCCTTAGCGAATTATACCTTGTATGACCAGAACATAAGCAATATGTCACTACAACCTAATTTGTATGATTTTACTATGTTTATCATTTGAACTCAAGTGTCAATTGATAACTTTTTATTGCAATTTGCCTCAGGTTGGCAGAGTTGTCACCGTTTCTGATTTATATTTGACGCCATTATCATACCACACTGCATTTCTATGATCGTCAATTTTCTACCTGGCGCCTGAGGAAGGAAATATAATTACAGTGGATTCCCAGTGGCCCCGCAGAGACCTTCCACTCGACGATTTAAATATTATTTTAAATCTAATCACGGGCACTGTAGGCGGGCTCAAATGAAATGACAATTTGGAAAATAATTTATGTATCCATTGTGAAACATGAACAACATCTGATAATGTGATGAGTCAAACTGACTATTTTTTTTAACACGTTTTTATTAGGTCGACCTGTATGTAACTAACCTGTAATGGAATCTAAGGTAACGATTTTAACCATCTTTCGAGGATCGTAGCATCATGAAAATTGGCAGTTGTATGTAGTTCTGATGACAATACAATAATATGGTACTGTCGGACTGATCTGATGATGAAGCCGGAAGATAGGCACTGGCATTCCATGATGGAATGTCGTATCATAGTCGTGTTTGCACTTGTGAGAAGTAGTAAAGATGACCATACAATAGTATGGTACTGTCGAAATGATCGGATGATGGAACCGGAAGATATGAACTGGAACTTCATGATGGAACATCGTATCATAGCTCTGTGTTTGGATTTGTTAGAAAAGTCTTGTAATGAACTTTGACCACGATAAGGTTTCAAGGTCTGATGATGAAGCCGGAAGATAGGCACTGGCTTTCCATGATGGAATATCGTATCATAGTCGACTTCGATAACACGATCAGCTTTCAAGGTTATAACAAACCTATTATATAATGACTTGTAAATATTGAGTGTTAATAGTGTAAATATAGGTGCCCTGTAAATATAAAATGAGAGTGTAAATATAATTATATTGAGTCCACTATTTCCAACGATGTAAATAAAACGGGTGGACAACCGAGTAAATTAAGATTTTTCAAAGGGGCTAAAATCATGTTGTGATCCAATATAGACGTGGAGTAGGCGCTTGTGAATTGGAGTATCTCATTCATCTCGGACATCGTCTGGCCGCACTTTAGACGCGACCAAATGTATGAAACCGACATAGCGTCCATCAAAGTTAATTTCGGAAACGACGGTGAGCACCTAATTCAGCCTATAGGCATCATTTCCCGGCCAAGTACAGCTACGGTACGGTGGAAAGTCGCATGCTCCAAGTTATTTAAGCTGGGCATCTACCGTGTACAAGATGCAAGGCTGTACGGTAGACCACGCAGTGGTTTACTTAGAGTCCCGTACTTTTGCGGCTGGACAGACGTATGTGGCCCTAAGTAGAGTAAAATCACTTAGTGGTCTCCAGATTGAAGAGCTAGATTGTTCTAAACAGGTAAAGCACCCTGCAATACAGACGCACTGGCGGAGATGGAGGGGATGCAGGCTCATTCGCCTACTTGAAATAAATGTATCATCATCATCATCTATTTAAGAGCTAGGCTCTTGTCAGTGGAGTAACCGCCACTGATTTTGTTCTCTGCTAGCCTCTTCACGTCTTCATATGACTCGACAGCCACTTTCTCTTTTCTCCTTTATTTGGCTGGTATGAGTATGTATGGGCATTCCTCTTCCTCTCCTTTCTTCGATCTTGCCCTCCAAGATGTTTAAAAAGAAGCTGTCGTGCTATCAGATGTCCGATCATTTTGCCTCTTCTATTTTTTATTGTTTTTAGCAAGCATCGGTTATCTACTACCATTGTCGAAACCTCTTCGTTAGTCTTCCTAAACACCTACTCAAGACACATAGTATATCTAAGAAAACCAAGAAACGTCTAATCAAAGTATATATCTTGAGTATTGCATTGTACGTGAGTGAGACGTGGTTGCTGACGCAAAAGGACAGAGAAAGGCTCGAAGCCTTCAAAATGTGGTGCTGGCGGAGGATGAGAATAAGCTGGACAGAAATGTATAAATGTTAAAAATATTTCGTTATCAAAGACAACACAACACAACAGTAACACAACAGTAGTTCACGTGGTAACGCCGCAGCGGATGCACTGGCTAGGGAAGGCTCAGAAGCAGAAGCCATAGGACTGAAACTTATGATCCCTCTACCCCCTGCATGGCTGCGGCGCACACTACGACTGAACACCAAGGTAGAACACCAAAAAATTTGGAACACCCTCGGTACCTGCAGGCAAGCCAGGGAGGCCCTCCCGATAATCAATCCCGGATTGTCAAGGAAGCTAAAGCAGCTAAAGAGGCCGGCACTCCGTCTCCTGACAGGGGCCATAAATGGTCATGCATTATTAAACGAACACCTTGTCACTCAAGGTATTACAGATAGTCCTCTCTGCAGAAGCATGGAAGAGGAAGAGATAGCCGCCCACGTCATTCTGACGTGCCCAGGGTGGCAGAATTCCGGGAAAAGCACCTCGGAACACCAGGGTCACTACTGGAGGTCTTCGGCAACATAAAAGGTCTGCTAGGCTTCCTGGTGGAACTAGGTTGGCACGAATAACAATAGTGCCAATAACCCATACTCAAAATAGGCGCTAATATGACGTCGAGTTGCGGAAACCCAGCCCGCGTACACCTATAACCTATTCCAGCGCCTCACGCTTTTACAATCAAATATTATAATTAAAAGCACATAGTTTACACTTCAGCCCAGAAATAGAGACAACTTGAACGATCCATAATTTATTTTTTGTTTTTACGTGCATTTATAAAAGTTTTTTAAAATATTAAGTTTTGTCTTTTTGGTTCATCTCTTACACATCGCAGTATCATCCTATTATCAGTATGTTTCGCGATCCGACAAAGCTCGGCACGCGTGGGAGCGAGCACACGAAACATACCAATATGTGACTGGCATTGGAAGCCACCCACAAAAATAGGAGTGCATTCAATAATTCCGAGTGATGTCTCAAAGTTATATGTTACGGAATCTCATTATCTCATGATCTTATGTCGCACCGAAAGAAATCAGTCTCAGGATATAATATTTACCTAAAAAGGTTAAAAAGGCTTTTACAATCATTCATCATCATCATCATCATCATATCAGCCAAAAGACGTCCACTGCTGGACATAGGCCTCCCCCAAAGAGTGCCAAAGTGACCGATCCCGCGCCACCCGCATCCAGCGGACTCCCGCAACCTTTACCAGGTCATCAGTCCACCTTGTCGGGGGCCTACCCACGCTGCGCCTTCCGGTACGTGGTCGCCACTCGAGAACCTTTCCGCCCCAACGGCCATCGGTTCTACGTGCTATGTGCCCCGCCCACTGCCACTTAAGTTTAGCGATCCGGAGGGTATATCGGTTACCTTGGTTCTGCTGCGGATGACATATGGCACTGAAACGTGGTCGCTTACTATGGGCCTCATAAGAAGGCTCAAAGTCACCCAAAGGGCAATGGAGAGGGCCATGTTGGGAGTTTCTCTGCGTGACCGCATCAGAAATGAGGCTACAATCATTCATTATATAAAAAATAAAATATGAAACTATAAATACAAAACATAAAATCATTATAAAATCTAACCTAGGGTACCGGTATTATAATTATGATTTATAGTATATTTAAATCATCTGCGTCCATTGTTAGCAGAAATAGGGTTTGTAATAAAGAAAGGAAACTGCCGCGCATTCGTACTACTGTGTGTACCAATACAAAACTCTTTGTGTCAGATCCAAAGATCCAAAATTTTGAGGACAATTAAACTGCACTTCCATTACACCAAGTATTGTTTATACAGAGAATATTTAGATATTTTATTTAATTACGTTATTTTGATGTTATTAAACACTTTTGACAGGTCATATAACATTTAAGAACCTACTTAGTAAGAAAATTATAAATATTCAACGGCGGCTAAATACGCCATTCAATAATGTATGCATCCATCAAAATAAGCAGTATAATGGAGTATGTAACAAAATAAGCATTTTTTATAAAAAAAACCATATTGCTAAATGGTATATTGTGCTTGCACTGTTTCATGTTAGATGGTGAACTAGGATTATTCTGTATCTCAGGCAAAGATTATAATATGATTTGGCAAAACAATTAAGCAAATGAAAATAATAATTCAATAATTTATTATAATGTGCATAATAAATCTATATCTATAAGTAAAGTTCATTGTATTTCATTTACGTACGGTATCTGTGTCTAAAACAACTCTAAACTAGGTCAATCGAGTTTATTCCATTATTAAGTAGACTTTTACCTTAGTAAGTAGGTACATAATAATAGATATTTACGATACAAGTGCTGAAAATAGGAAATTCGCAACGAGTGGTGATAAATTAAAACAAGACCGAAGGGAGTGTTTTAAATCGACACGAGTTGCGAATTACCTATTCGCACGTGTATCTTACAACGTTTTACTGTACATATGGCTCTTTAAAGTTTCGACATAATATATGCACGGAAAGTGCTCTTTTCCGCACTAGTGCGGAATATTTATAAAAATCGCCTTAATGAAGAATTGGAATAGTTATATTAGGAGTTTTAAAACATTCGGAGTAATAAAAATCGATCTCTTGAAAGTCGTGATTCTGACTTTCTGAATTTTACTTTTCGTGTTTTTGTAGTGTACCCAAGGCAAACAAAAATTTTAGCCGGCAGGGGGGGGGGGGCATGACTCGAACAAAATTTTGGACTCCAAAGGCCAATATCTCCAAAACGAATCACTAATATGAAAAATCGTTTGAGGAAACTCATAATATTTTTGAACCAACTATCCAACAATGTATGAGTCCCTCTCATACATGAGAGGAGGCCTGTGCCCAACAGTGGGACGTATATAGGCTGATAATGTGTGATGTGATCCAACAATAAGATTTTTTTCGACGTGAGCCAAGCGTTCGACCATGTTTCTCATGGCCTTCTTCTAAAGAAATGTGAATTATAATGGTTTAAGAGGTGTAGTTTAGAAATGGATTGAAAGCTATCTCACCAATCGACGTCAAATGGTTGATATTGCAAGTGTTACGTAATTGCGAATATATGTAAAAGAGCAATATAAATCAAAAAATAATAAGACTTTTTTATATAATGATTGGCGTGAGTAGCGTGGCGTGGGCGTGGGTAGGTCAAAGATTATAGAGCTTCTTCTATTTAGTTCCTTGGCTAGTGCCAAGAAGATGCCTGCGAGTCAACTGCAAGAAGCCTGTCTGGCATTAGAAACAGTCCGTTTGTCTCAAAACCAATGTCAATTGGCCTCGGGTAGCCAGGAAAGGGCTTGAACTTAAAGTTGATGATCAGCTCGGTTAGTAATTAGCGCATTGACATCTGGGCGAAGCGTTTACCTGGAAAAAGATAAGTTAATAATTATGATGAAGAAAAAAAGCATTTTTAATCGTCATTCAAATTCAAATAAAATCAAGTCAGCGAGGATATGTGTTTCACATGACTGTAGAGATGACTTGTAATATTTTTCAATTTCAAATTCAATTCTATTATTTACTCGTGACGGTTAATTTCATACACACGAAATATATATGGCCTGTCACGAAAAAAAAAAAACAAATCTTACTGCTTAATTAAATAAGTTTACTGATACGCGAAATCTAACAACACCATCTTTATAAAAAGTCACAAAGAGCTACAGAACGTGTTGAAAAATATTTTTTCGATAGAAAGAAGAAACGATTAAAAAAATCATAGTTTTTTCCCATTTTGAGAGTATTATAAAAACTCAAATAAAAATAATAGAACTTTGCCTTCTCTCACGCTTTTATACCAACGATCCGAGCAGTCCTTTTTTATTATATTATTTTATAACAATAAATACATACCTACGTTATTTTTAACACAAAACTTTTGAGGTAATTATATAAATAAGGTACCTGAATAGTGCGTCAATCGTCACGTGAATTCAAAGAAAACTATTTGGAAACATAAAAAAGAGGCATATAAATATGTACAGAATGTTAACCCATTCGAGCCCCAGCAACAAATTGTGTGCTTATTTCTTGCTTGCGGGATTTTTCCATATGAGATCTGAGAGAACTTATGTTTTTTTCTCGCCAAGTTAAGACCACACATATATTTGTCCCTTAACTTACTATAAATTGTTGCAAACCGCACACTCTCAGGCAGATTGAAGTAACGCAAATTGCCCCTAAATGGAACCCTAAAATCTGTGGCCAATCGATCTTGCGTGGCAGTAAGCGTAACGGATGGCACAGATCCGTCAATATCACCGAGGATTGCTACGACGACAGTGACGACGTAAGCCGCGGGCGCCTGGTCGACACGCGCATCAAGACATATCACGTATATCATTGTTAATGGTTATACATAAGTGGCAGTGGGAGAGCTAAATTTATCCGATGGCCGTTGGGCGGTAAGGTTCTGGATTGGCGACCACGTACCGGCAGGCGCAGCGTAAGGGATCTCAGAAGGTGGACTGATGACTTGGTTAAGGTCGTGGGACGTTAGATGCGGGTGGCGCAGGACAGGTTATTATGATGCTCTTTGGGGAGGCCTATGTACAGCAGTGGACGGCTTTCGGCTACTAATTATGATGATAATCAGTAATACTAACCAAAATTAATGCACCAATCATGGCAGGTAACAGACAGCGCAATCAAGAGAGGTGTCCCCGTTCCCACATTTATTTACATATTTCCACATGTTACCACTCGATTCCGTTACGCATTGTGTGTGCGTCGGGAAGATCTAAATGTCAGTTTTGTATCCTGGGAAAACTATAGTTGAATTAGTTCTGACGCTCGTACGAAAAGTTACGCGTTTACCCCTCGGTGGAAGGTTATAGGTTCTATTATCAAACGGTCGCTACTCAAGTGCTGTCTGACGGTCTCATCATGACACGTAAGTTTAACACGTACCATTTGTTGTTGTCTTGATTTGGCTGTGTCTAGATTCAACACGTATTACGTTTTCCGATAGTGTAAAACTGCTTTTAACGTGTTGTGTAATAATAGTAGGTACTAGATACAGAGTTCTCTGTTAACAAATTCCTCGTCCATGTATGCCGACCGAGCTTTAACGTGGCCGTCCCATTATATCCACGCGCTCCGATAGAACGCGTGCGTCCCGTGGCAGCCCTCGCATACCGGCTGGAGCCGGTTGGCATGTACTTGTAGCGGCGCGACGTATCGACGCGGAGTAAGCTGCCCCTGCTTCTGTTCTGCTACCTATTGAGAAGTGCAAAAGAGTATTTTTATTCCTTATGTATTATTCTTATGTATGCACAACAGGAAAACGGAAAGGTCACGAGCGTCGATCAAACAACAATAGTACAGGCTTGTCAGCTCATACCTTTATTTTGCTTTTCATGTGGCCAGACGCGAGTTCCCACGCGCCGTGATGGGCCAGAATGTTTTCATGGCGTAGGTCTTTGAGGATAAAGTGATGCAATATGTGAGATACCTTTTTTTTCGCGCGGAAGGTACGCAATAAAATGGAACCCACACGGAAAAGTTATTTAAAATTCAGTACATAGAACACAGTACATAAGCACAAATACATACAAAGATTTGGGTCATGTTAACATAACATTCACAAGCATCAGCGAGATTACGCGCAGAGGTCGAATCACAACTGGCTGGTGGCGTGCGTGCGGCGCGGTGCACAGCCAGCCTACTCTGTAACTTGATTTAAGCTCACCTCTACGCTCACCCACAAATATATCTTGACACCGCGATGTGTAGTAACTAAGCACAGGTAGAGGTTTAGTTACGTGACGGGGGTGACTGGCGGGGTGAGCCGCATTAGCGCGTAGCGAATGACAGCGCAGCACAAAGCAACGACGCGAAACTGTTGAGTTTGTTTCGGCGTTTCTTCTTAACAGTGGTCTTCTTTTCCAGAAACGCTGGTAGAATTTTGACTTATAAAAGTGCTATTACGGCCTACTTGGAGAATCAAATTTCATATATTTCAAACTCGTTCAGCGGTAGCCCAAGCACTTTATATTCATTAGTGTGGAAAAAAATGGAAATTCATAACAGCAGCTTTTTTGTGTGTGACTGATATATTATCATTTTAGTAATTACGTAGACTCAAAATCCACCTAAACATTAGTCATCAAAAAAATCGATATTTAACCAATTCCTGAAAAAAGTGGAAAAATATTAATAGATATTTTAATTTTTGTTTTGGTTAATTTACAGGAGCTCTTCAAGAATAATAAATAAATCACACAAAAAACATAATGGATGTGTCATTTATTTCTATATATTTACTTCCCGATGGAAATTTTGGTGGATTCTTGGATAAGGCATCTTAGAATAACATTTGAAAATTAAACAAACAAAAAAATGATGTAATTAATTAATGTTTGAAAAAAAGTAATTTTCCTGGGGTCCCCTTATCTATAGCACGGCCGGCGCGCGTGACGTCACACGATAAGGCAAAGTATCGTAGTCTGTGTTGTGTGTTTATTTGAGTTATGTATTATGTAAGGCTTGATGGTCTTGACAATGACATGGCTAAATGCACTAACTGAAGGAGGGGAGATACACCACCTCGCTCTTACCATGAGTGTGAGTGCAGTTAGTGCACTGCAGTCAGTCAAATCTTAAGGCCGCTTTTATGATTAATGTCACATGTCAAAATGAGTTTGACATTGCCCAATAAAGTCATATTACCGTAATTAATTGACAATTTGAGTTATGTCGTATTTCCAAGGTTGACCGATGGAAAAGCATTATTCAGGGCAGGGCATACAAGGCAGTTAACCCCTAGTCCCGGCCGAGATATGTAATTGGTCGGACGAGCACGTTTGAGAAAAAAATATTTTATTTGATTTCTGCACTACTCAAAGGACGAAATCATTCACTATCACTGTAAAGCTTGAATTTCCTGCACAGATTCAACTTTTACTTTCCCATAAACTCTCCCTGCCCTCCCAACCGATGGCACGTGATTCCAGACTAAGGCATAATTCACAGGGTGAACCCCTTGCTACGTTCCCCCACAATATACGTATCGCGATCGTTCCGGGACACGTGTTCCGGAATTACCTGGACCGGATATAAATGGAACAATATTCCGCGCTAGAAGTATTTGGGAGGGAAAATCTGGAGTAATTGAGCTGTAAATTAAAAGGGTTAAGGTAGAGATGGCATGAGGCTTCTGTTCCATCGTGTACTTAGTATAATAAGTAGGTATTAAGTATGAGATAGTGTCCTAATCAGGCACTAAACTTCTCAGCACTTAAGTTTAGGTACGGTAAAGGTCTATAATAGTTGGGCCATTTACGTGTCAGCTGATTTTGGTTTCTAATAGTAGATTCTAATAGAAGTTTTTCCGCTCTTTTATAAAAAAAATAACCTCGAAGACGGCAAAGCGCAAGAAAGCGGGAGCAAAGCTCCCGCTTTCTTCTTCTAACCTATCCGCAATCCGAGTCGGTTTTGCCACTAAGTCCCTGTTCTCCCCTGCCTACGCGAAAACTTGAACTTTATACACCACTATCTTGACGTTGGTTGATCTCAGAGAAAAATATTTGACGCCCACCCTTTGTATTGTTTTTTGAACAAATCTCAAATTTAACTATCATCAATATTATGGCTTAATAAATGTATGACATTTACAATTATTCCTAAAAATAATTATAACTATCAATATTATGACTAAATAAATGTATGACATTCTACATAATGGTTCAACCAATTATGACTCCGCATAATTATGACAGGGAACAATTATGCCATAGTTTTGACGACCGCTTTAGCCTAGTTGGTAGTGACCCTGCCTACGAAGCAAGAGGTCCCGGGTTCGAATCCCGGTATGGACATTTATTTGTGTGATGAGCACGAAATATTTGTTCCTGAGTCATGGATGTTTTCTATGTATTTAAGTATTTATATCTATTATATATATCGTCGTCTAGTACCCATAACACAAGCCTTACTGAGCTTACTATGGGACTAGCTCGATTTGTGTAAGATTGTCCCCTTATATTTATTTATTTTTATCATTTATAGTATAATTTATGCCAAAAAAATAATATGTGCATCAACTTTACGCGCAATGTTGTATGACAATCGATATTATGACAATAGTTGTTATGCAACTAGACGGCCACCCAAAAAAAAAAACAGTTGCTCTCTGAGCTGTAGAACACGCGAGCCTCTCTTATTTGAAAAAAAAATAGAATTTAGAAAAAGTGAATCTATAATAAAATCTAGGTATGTAGTTATAGAACCTCCCGCCATCTCCGCCTGAGCCTGCCTCGCCACCTGTGTCCGTCCCAGGCGGAGATGGCGGAGATGGTGGGATGACTTGGACGCGTTTTCAATTGATTGGCCAAAGATTGCGGGGAACAGAGACGAGTCTTCTCTGGCCTTTGCCCAGCAGTGAGACACCCCAACAGGCTAACAAAAATAAAAAATATAGAACCTGCTCCCAAAGTTTCAGGACAATCGGTTGAAAAATGTGAACAGCCGGACAACTGAACATCGGGACATACGAAAGAATTTTGGCCCCAGCCGAAACGGAGAACTTCGTTCGCTTCGCTCGGTCATTCAATAACATTGTGAATAAACGTTATGATACAGAGATAAAGAATATAATGGAAAAAATAAAGGTATAATTTGAGTTGTTAAGAAGTATAATGAACATTGTAATTCTCAAGTTGATCGTATTATTTCAAGCGCTCTAATTCAACAAGTACTTAACTTGACAACGTTTTAAGTACATGCACCCATTATTATAACCTCTCCCTCGCTAATTTTCCCCAAGATTACCACAACACTCCAACTTGGATAAATCCGTCATTTATGCGAACTTCTGGCATTTTGACTAATTTAATTTTAGACTTTAGTCCGAGCGCCCAATGCACTGCCTTCAATTCCAGTTTAGGTATAAATTATAAATGATTCACTTCTGTTGAATAAAGATAGATTTTTTTATATCTAAACATATATTTCTAATTCTTTATTTTGTACATACAGTAGAACCTCGGTGACACAAAATCTCAAGGGAAACGCAAAAATGTTCTTGTTAAGGAGGTTTCGTCTTATAGAGGATTTCGACTTAAAGGGATATCTACAGGCTCAAGTTCGCCTTACAGAGGTTCCAAAATTCTGCAAAATTACTTCAAGTTACAGAGGTGGAAGAACTTATAATTTCGTGTTACAGAGGTATTTTTCTTTATTTATTTATTTATTATTCGGAGAACCAACAGCTAACAATTCCAAGTAATAATATAAACAAGTTATATCAATTAAGTAACAAAAAGCCAATTAGAGGTTCCCACCAGTAGTAACAGGTTAACAAACAATTGGTGGTTAGCATTAAATTTTGCAACGTGTTACCCACAAGCATACAATTAATACCTATGTAAGAAACAAAACTTATTGATTATTAAGTGGTATACATAAACCGTTACAGTGATATGCTGTCGCATGCGACTCACTCACTAAATGACCGCTCCACACGATGGGCCATCCTGACATTCCTGACCCATAATACATGACCGGGCTATGTGGTAGAACGAGACATAAATATGTCATACTCACGCATAGTTGCGTCCTGTATGATGGGGTAAAAAACTCGTCTGTTAAAATCCGTCTTATAGTTGTGATGTTGCTATTGAAAACACTACTTACTTATAATGTGATTCAGCTGGTTCACAGTAGTCAGTGACTACTGAATTATAAGATTTGCTATAGCTCGCAGATAGTTCTGCAGCGGGCCATAATACGAGAAATTATGTGTTTGTACCGTATTTTGCCAATTTTAATGTTGCTAGAAAAAATAAAAGTAGAATATCTATTACTTAACATTTTTGTAACAATTTGAATAATATATGTGTTTTCCCTCTTAACTTAAATTATACTTATTTCCATTGCTCTCGATTCTACTCACAATACTTTTTGAGTTGAGGAGGCTGCCAATTTTTATTTCGTGTTATAAAGGACTTCGTCCTATCTAGCTACGTGTTATAGAAGTTCCATTGTACGAGTATGTACCTTATACAAATAATCCATTAAATAAAATATATGCGATAAGCTGGAATAATTTTAGCGTGCAGAATCCAATGTTATGAGTCTAATTGTCTGATTTAACTTGCTTTCGTGATAAACTATTTTATTATAACATCACATACGCTGTTAAATAAATAATGCGTATTGGTCTCAGTAATAAAGAATTCAAATAATGGAACACATAGCTTACACAACCAATATTCTCATTGGTACTTTTTAATATCCTTCGTCTGTCAATAAGGCGTCAGTTCGAAAATCGTATAGAAATTTAAGTTTACATTTGCTCGTAAATTTAATTTTACAACTTGATAACGTACACTGCTGGACATAGGCCCCAAAGAGTGCGAAAGTTACCGGTCCTGTGCCACCCTCTTCAAAAAATGTTAGTAAAACCGTACAAAGCCGATTCAAAGTTCTTAGATTTCTCGAATAGACTCGCAGTATTTGCCTAAGCAAAATTATTAAGAAGTTCTAGCCAATTCTTTTTATATGTTTACGTCAGATTATGTACACCGTTAGTTTTTTATTGTAATAAATTGTATAAATTGTACATAATTTAGCGCGTTTTTTTCGTTCGTTTGTAATTTTCGTAAGTTCACAATTTGACGATTTTACATGGATAGATTGTAAACTTAAATATAATGCGTTAAATTGTGAACAGTTTAGGCAGTTCACCATTTAGTGACATTTTATAATATCGCGAGTAAGATTATAAACTGACGGTGTTCACAATATTACGGTGACATATACTTATACGATGATGTAGATCCTAACCAGCCTGGCTCCCAGCCTACTTCCACTACATCATAATGACAACGAACTTACTGACTCAGTCGTAACTTAATTTTGATTTCTCTATCTGGGTCGCTTGACTCGGCATTTAAACTTAATAATAATGTTGTTCTTTTGAGAGAGAATGATGGACCAACTTGGGAAGCACTAATTTATGATTTGAAGGAAGATTTCTTTACGTAATTTGAATTTACTGGCATTCAGCAGCAATGAATAATCGTCAACAATAAGTTACGATTAAGAAGTTGAACCAAAAGTATATATTACTAAAAAAAAAAAATATTCAAAAGTAATTCAACGGCCGTGTTCATAAACGTCTAACAAAAGATAAAATGCCGTAAAAATTTGTTTGACTTTATCTGCCTATATAACATTTGTGTTGGTAAGTTTAATAGTTCGGCGAGTAAATACTTATTTATAATTTAACATGTTACTTGTGTTTGGAAGTCAATAAATCAATCAAATCCTTTATTTGCTGTAAACCATAGGAACGTAAGTAAAATAAAAAACATATTTTAAGTTTTATGAATAAGGGTGTTAGCGGTTCATGATAGTTGGCGCTTCCCTTTGATATCCTGGATAAACAAATAAACGCAGACAAAATGTATTATAATTCTATCGTTTTCTTGAATTGTATTGAATTCTCGGCTATTTTCTATTACTCAGATTATACCAGGTTTCAGGCTGATTGAATACCTTTTAATGGCTGGCTTTTCGAAGAATCTTGCAGCGCAACTGGATTATTCTGAATATTGTTTAATAAAACTGGATAATTTTACTGGAATTCCAGGATTATCCATCATGAAATCTTTAGATGAGAAGTCTCGCGGATTCACGTCTAAATGTATTTTTAAATCTTTATTTGTGTCCGTTAAGGTACAATTTCAACGAGGCGAGGCTGATAATCCTGGGAATCACTGTAGGATCTGATATTCCTGCAGGATGCAACTGAACTAAAGAATGAAATATATTTTTTAACCAATATTTTTGTTGTCTAAAATGTATCTAGCTTCAATGTTAACATTTTACAAGATTATCAAAATCAAAATCAGACTCATTATTTTATTTTTATTTACTGAAATTGCAATGTTAAAAAAAAAAAAAAATTGCGTATCTTCGGCGACAACGCAATAATAATGATAGCTCCCGTAGAGCTGAGCGTGAGTCTGATAATGGATTCAGGGCGATAAATAACAACTCCTAAACCACACAAGTTGAACCCACGGTGTTGGAACCGCCTAGGTGTTGAATATAGTACTGAGCAGAAAAATACCAGACGGTAGTAAAATATTTACCAAAAATGTCATATTTGAAAGTAATTCGTTTGTTATTTATTACCTTGTAATGTTCGTATGACGCCAAGTGGCTTTTTTTTCAAATCGTACTATTTTTACTTACTTTATAACATCCGATTGAGCTGAAATGTTGCATACTTATGAAGGTTTGGCGACAATGCAACATTATGGTACTATTGGCTGATCTGATGATGGAGACTGAATGTATATCAACTCCTAAAAACTGCACAAGATAAACTAAACTCGTCATGTTCGGGCTCATTAGATTCCTCTTACGAGTAGTTGAGCCATCGAAAGCTTGTAAGTACCAAAAATGTTTATTTGACAGAAACTTATTTTATATTATCTATGCGGGTAGTATAAAACCCGCATCTTAGACTTACACTGCCACTATTCAGTGCAATGACGCGTAGAAGCAGTGTCCAAGAGGCCATGAAATGGCTCGCAGAATTTGAGCTTCCGAACGGTTGGGGAACCGCCCTGTGCAACCCGAACTGAGCCACCTTGGACTGGAGCGGAAATTGGAGGGATGCCAAAGCCATCTGTTTGCCTCTTGGACATTGAAACTACGCGTCATTGCTTAAACTACATGGAAGATGTTGTCTCCCTTCTTGAAACTGCTTGTATAGTCTCTAATAGACTTAAAGGCCATTGATGATGATGATATTACGAAGGTATACTTACTTAATACACTGGCTCAATGACCCAAATAGGATCTTGGCTCCTGATACAAGAGAACGCTACTCTTCCGTATTTAATTCTGCGCCACCAACGTTAGTTGGATGCCTGAAGGTTGGTTACGTCTCTGAGGGCTTCGTCACTCCAGCGGTACCTGGGCCGGCCTACCGAGCGTTTTCCATTGAGCGGACCCACATACGCTCTTTTCACTGCACAATCTACTCCGCATACTTAAGAAGGTTACACTTAAGACTAGCTTCTGGGACTTCGTCCGCGTGGACCTTCTTTATATCTGAACTCCATACAAACTCGCCCCCCATTTCGTCCCCTTAGGGGAAGATTCCCGGGATAAAGAATAACCTTAATGTTAATCTTTTAATCCGTTAAGCCGTTTCTGCGTGATTGAGTAACAAACATCTAAACTTTCGTATGTATAATATTAAGTATGATACGAATAAAAAATGCATCACTCTTAACATTGTCTGTACGCAGCAATATGTATATTCAAGAATAAACTGGCAACATTACCTAGTCAAATGCAGATTCTCGCGCGTCGGCTCGTAATCCTCTTTTATCTAGTCTATTACAAAATAGCCGCGTTTAGCGAGAAGCGAGAATAGAGTCAACACGAAGCGAGATAGTAGTAAGAAGAGAGATAGTTACAAGTTTTGTTAGAAATGTAGTAAAAAATGTTTCATTTGCTTTGGCTCGAATCATCGCTATTGATTCGAACCAAAGTTTATGTAAGATTTTTATTCATCATCATTATCATTAGGCTTTAATATATGTCCCACTGCTGGGCACAGGGCTCGTCTCTTAATGAGAGGGAATGGACAGTAGTCTCACGCTGCACTCTGGCCCGGTACTTCATGATACATATTTTACAAGCTTTTATTTATTTAAATTTTAGCAGTAACAAGTCACAATTCCAAATCGCGAACATAACATAACCTAACATGAGTCTTTAGAATCCCTGAATCTGCTAATGCTACATTGTTTTATTTCAATCCCATACAGCCGCAAAACTCAAATGGGACTGGACCGGGCACGTCTGCCTCATGCCAGAAGCGTTGTGGGCTACAATTACCACCAAGTGGGTCCCACACAACCGAATACGGCGTCTCGGTAGACCACGTAGGAGATGGCGAGACGAGCTTGACGTCTTTGACCAAGACTGGTGGGAGTCTGCCCAGGACAGGGATGTGTGGAAGAAAAAGAGGGAGGCCTTTGCCCAGCAGTGGGACACTTGAGGCTCTTAATAATAATTAATAATAATAATAATATTTCAAGTGAACACCCATACAATTTTGTCACGAGCCGCCTATGGGAAGGATACAGAATAACACCGAAATCAATGGCGAAAATGCAATCTGAGACTTTTGTTACTATGTATCTGCCCATGATCAGCACGAATGTACGTGTCCCTTGGGTCACCACTTCCTGGCTTTTCCGCACGCGTACCGGGCGGTAATTGAAATCATATAGCTAGGTATGACGTGAACACAAAGCAAACCTACTGGCAGAGCTACTCGGCCGTGCACTGGCATAACGAAGCAGTAAACAAACGCATTACTCTGCCGCAGGTGGCGAGTGCTCGAACTACTGGAAAGTAAATTGCAACTTGCATGCGCAATACACTCGCGTCTATAAATATGAACCTAAACTCTGTTGAACAAGACTTGAAATAGTATATCATGTTTATGGATGGGGCTGTACAGGGACAACTTAGTTGTTTAGTTTAATCGAATGCGTCGCTTTTGTTAGACGGGTTGTTACGTGCGTGTTTATGGAGATGCAGTTTTATATGAGTTTAAGTGCAGAGTTAGGTTGGAGCGGCTTTAGAATGGACATGTTCATTTTTGCTGTATCACAATGTAAAGGTGCAAAAAAGGAACTAAACCAAGTAGTGAGCAGAGTGCTCGAACAAATTGTCGTACTTAAATGTGGACACGCTGGACAAAAGCACCAATTTTTTTTCAGCCACTTGTTAGGTCCATAGCTTTAAGTTTTTGATAGGAACCAACTCCTCCGTCGGTATTTTTTTTATGCCGACCCTTTTTAATTACAGTTAATTATTAATATCTCGAGATCTAAGGCACTTAGAATCACAAACTTGGTGTCTAACTATACATATTTGGGGTCAGGGAATTCAACTAGATAAGTATTTTACCGATATAACACTGCATATGTAAACATCTTTGTTCTTATAGTTGGTTTAAGTTATTACAAAAAAAACAATTAGTAACGTTATATTTTTTTATTATTAATGTTATTATAGAGGCTATAGTTATAGGTACATAATCTGCGGAAATTTCAAGTGTCTAGATATTACGGTTCTAGTGATATACGGATTGTTATGGCGGGCAATAAAATTACGTTTCATGTATGAGAGCACTATTTAAATTTAAATTTAATTTAATTTAAATGATTGTGTTTTAAAGCAGCAATAGCTGATACGCTATTGCTGATACGCAGACAGCCGGATGGACAGCGGACGCTTAGGAACAGGGTTCCGTTTGATGTCCTTTGGTAACTCGGTTCTAAAAAAATATCTAGTTGAATTCCTTGACCCCAAATATATATTTATGCACTAAGTTTGTGATTCTACGTATTTAGACCTCGAGATATTAATGATATACGTATAATTCAAAATTCCCGCCATAAGATTAAATATGGCCGACGGAGGAGTTGGTTCCTATCAAAAACTTAAAGCTATGGACCTAACAAGTACCTGAAAAAAATTTGGTGCTTTTGTCCAGCGTGACCACATTATCACCTGAAGCTGCCCTAATCAAGGCAAGTGAAGGGACTTTCTATCTGGTGGTCGGGGGTTCGAACCCAGCTTTCATATTTTAACAGTGGTTTTTTGGTGAGGCAATCATCGTGAGGCAACCGATCTAATCCCAATAAGGTTAGTTTTTCCTCTGGTTCGGAAGGTCAGGTGGCAATCGCTGTCGTACAAGTAGTGCTGCAACTGATTTGGGCCAATTTCGTGACACGGCACAGATTCACTTTGTCTTTCGTCTTTGTTTTGTATGTTGTGTTGTGTTACGAATAAATGTTTGATTCTTGATTTTCTTGATTTGATTGCTTGGAGGATGATGATAACAATGTAAAGGTGTTAAAGTTTAAAGATTTATGTTCCGCCAATGGGACGTAACATAATTAATTGAATGTAGCCCAATTTCGTAGGTTTGTTCTTCGATTTCGATGGATGTCTCTCAACGAGTAGGTGGTCACTGTGCAAAGAACTAGACAATTATTAAAGGTTGACAACGCGCATGTGACCTTGCTGGAGTTGCAAGCGTTTACAGGCTGCGGTGACCGTTTATCGTCAAGCGAGCCTTAAGCTTGTTTCCCACCGATATTGTGTGAAAATACACTTTTACATCTCTATCGCATTTCGACACGATTTGCACATTACTTATGTACTTCAGTCAGAGCGACCGCGCAAGTTTTTTTTGTATCAGAGTTACGAACGAGAATAGGTATCCTCGAGATTATTTAGTGATCGCCTTCAAAGTTTCAAGTCAAACCCCAGTAGCCTCATTACTCGCTAATCAGCGATCTCAGTGTAAACGAGCCATTAGCATACAATCTCGACCGAAAGCACCTGATTTACCTCCTTAGCACATCAAACGCCTTGACGCTGGGGTATTACGCGTAAATGAGTCCAAAGAGCGGTGATACCAACAAACCAACTTTACCTGACCCTTAAGTTTCTACTAAAGTGTACACGATTTGTAGGAAACAAAGGGTCCAGCTTAGGTGGACACGTGCCGGAACATTACGCGTCACGCTTAATTTAGTTACTGTTTGCGGCGCGAGATGGCGCTGCGCGTTGATTTGCATTGGAATTTTGGTTTGGTGTCCTTTAAGTGTTTCTGAGGTTGTTTGGCTTCATGTATGTATAGAATAGAATAGAATAATAATTTATTGCCAGTATAAATCATATGATTAAACTAACGGTTCTGAGCAGGAAAATCCTACTATTTTAACCCTTAAACAGGCCTGACGATTTTTTTACTTTTGAATCCTGATTTTGGTACATTATAGCGTCAATAAAAAACTAATTTCTTGTTTTTTTTTTAGTATCATGATTTCCTAAAAAAAAACCCTGTGGTCATTATACGCCCTGTGCCCGTTTCCGTAGTCCCACGTGGTCCGTATGTGGCCACTGCCCTGCTGGCTATACATTGAAGTTTTAAGGGTTAGTCATAATGTTTACATGTAAATATCGGCAAAATAAGACCACAATAAAAGTAAGAATAAATGATATTTATTATTATATTTAAGCCCCATTTAGCAAAAAGAGCTTCAAAAGGAGGCCTGTGCTCAGCAGTGGGACGTATATAGGCTGCAGATGATGATGATTCACTCATGTCACGGAATGCACAAATTGCCGGCACCTGCTCGGCTCGCATGTCACTTCCCATGCTAAATAATCCGTTTAATATATATTTTTAAACCAAGCGTATTACTTTTAAGGTAATTTTTCGATTTTTTTCACTATTTTTTTGAAATAGTTCAACTACAGTAAGTAATGAACTTACCCTTAAATTTCTCTTATATACCCTGCCGGGCGGTGGTCACATACAAACCACTTGTACTGAACCGAAACGGGCAGAGGTCATATAGGGACCACAAACTTTAGTAGCAAACATTTTACATACAAAACTATTACTGTAACTATTAACAGCATACTACACATACATTATCTTATATACTACCAAAATAAAGCATCACATAGCACTTACCGTATTTTTTTTCGGCACAATACTAATATTTACTTGGAGCAGCACACAAAACCGGCCACTTTTTCTTAATTTGAATTTGACAAGTAAAACGTCAAAAAATTTGTTTTGACACATAAATTTTGGGTGCGTTCCAAAATCTGTCAGTTTATAGACTTTACGTCAATGACATTTAGTGCCTTCTATAATCTTTCTGCTCGTCAGAAAAAAATCATTTGCTAAGTGGTCACTATGAGATCACTACCTGGTTAAGGGATTTTAACAATAAGTGTTAAGAAAGAATCCTCTAAGGGGGCTATTAGCCTGTAGGTATTTTCCTCTCGGAGTACACAATCGGAATTTCCCATGTTTTTGGAGCGCTTCGAAATCATTGGCAGTGCATGTGTTGACGATACAATTATTATGTGAAGTTCCTCATCCAAAGCATGGAGGCTGCTACCCAGATCATCTGATCTTATCAAAGAGACAAGGCGTGTGCCCAGCAAAGGGTATGAGCAAATGATGATGATGAGTTGATGACTAACGACCTGTGGCAACCTTGTTGCACAACAGGCTAGGCTGGTTGGAAATATTAAACATAGAGATGTCTTGATTTCTTTCTGTCAAGTGTGACACAGAGTTTTAGTTCTACGAACGCTTGTGTAGTCTTGAACATATTATTTATATTCAGATTTGAGTATGTTTTAATACACCTATCCCAACTCTAACTGGCATTTATTTTCACCTGGGATCCGAGGAAGATCATTGAATACGCAACCGACCCAATAGGACGAGGAGGCGTAATAGCGGGAGCCTTGCCCATGCTGGCACCCGCGCGCGCCCTTTAAACTCCTATATTGGTGACCCCGACGTTCGGATCATAGTTTCTGCCAAGTTGGAGAAATTCGCTGCAGAGAAGACCCGAAAATTGTGTGTCATAATTGTGCAGTGAAATGGCGGATCATTTATAACTATAATTATTTTTTCGTATTTCTCGCTTGTGTCATCGTTGACATGTCACAATTAGTGCTGCCGAACAACGGAAAATTCGATAGTGTGCTACGAAAACAGCGGAAGTGTTTTCCATAGACTATCCTATCCTGCCGTGACCGTTAAGTTTGACTTTTCGTTCGTACATTTCAAATTCAAATCGGTTTTCATTCTCCGGTGCACGTCACTATTTTGTCAACGTCAAGACTTCAAAAATTACGTCAAATGGTGTTTTCTAACAAACTTTTAGTTTTCGTTTTGATAATACTAACTTTAAATAATTACTATTAATTGAGTTGTTTGTGAGATACGTAAGTGTTAGTTATAGTTCAGTATCTTATGGCCAGCCTGCCTGGGTAAGTTTTAACTATACTTTTTACGAATTGTGTTAAACTGCATGTGTTGTTTTTATTTTGACAATTTGTCATTTGAAACATTTCTTTTCGATTTCAATGCTATGATTTGCACGTTTTAGTTAATTTTATGTCATTATTGTTCATACTTAACATTTGCATTTGTGTGCTATACCACTAACCCTTCACAACAATACTCATATTTACTTACCCAGTCTAACCAGATCGTATTGTTTGCATGTCTTTTGCATATTTGTTTACGTGTGTGTTAATAACTATGGCTGACGAATTACGAGCTTTGGTTGAACGCTTGGAAGCTGAAAATGCTGCGCTTCAGCAACAGCTACAGCCAGTGCCTGAAGTGTGTAGAGTTGCTGTCAAATTACCAACCTTTTGGCCTGATAAACCTGCGGTGTGGTTTGGGCAGGTTGAGGCTCAGTTCCAGATATCAGGTATCACCGCTGACCGCACTAAATTCAACTACGTCGTTGCCCAGCTAGATCAAACATTAGCTGGCGAAGTGGAAGACCTTATCACACGACCACCAGTCGACGGCCAGCAGTACACCAAGCTGAAAGAGCTCATTAGACGACTGTCTATGTCTGAAGAGCAGCGGGTACGTCAACTGATTAGTGTAGAGGAACTCGGAGATAGACGTCCATCCCAGTTTCTCCGTCACCTGCGCTCACTTGCTGGCAACGCACTTTCTGACGAGAATATACTGCGCCAACTGTGGCTACGCCGACTTCCACAACAAGTGCAAGCTATACTTGCATCACAGGCTGAACTTAGCCTAGACAAGCTGTCTGAACTAGGTGACAA
Organism: Epinotia demarniana; assembly: GCA_945867215.1. Classification (NCBI taxonomy): domain Eukaryota; kingdom Metazoa; phylum Arthropoda; class Insecta; order Lepidoptera; family Tortricidae; genus Epinotia; species Epinotia demarniana. The sequence goes on from OX244273.1 coordinate 23,862,059, forward strand.
GGTCATGGAAATCTCAGGGACCAAGCAAGTATTCTCTTGTGCAACCCCTGCCCTCGCTGGTTCGTCTTCTAACCAAGACACTCTTTCACAGCGCATGGAACGTTTAGAGCAACAAATTGCTGCCTTAGCGGTCAACATCCGGCCCTCTCGCACGCATCAGCGTTCTACGTCTTCGCATCGCTCGCGCTCGCGCTCTCGTGTTTCCTCATCAGGGGATGGTTCCAAGGTATGTTGGTACCATAAGAAATACAATGAAAAGGCAAATAGGTGTGTAACCCCGTGTAGCTGGAAACCTAGTGACCAGGGAAACGCGACGAGCAATCAGTAGAGGCGGCAGCTGATTGTACTAGTCCCAGCCGTCGAATTTTTGTCACAGATCAGAAGTCTAAACACCAGTACTTAGTTGACACTGGTTCAGATCTCTGTTGTTTCCCTCGCCGTCTCCTTAGAGGTCGCTACCAACGCAGCGATTACAATCTGAGCGCTGCCAATGGCAGCTCAATTGAGACATACGGCACCGTTTCCTTGCACTTGGACTTAGGTTTACGCAGGGATTTCCATTGGAACTTCGTGATCGCTGACGTTGCGACACCCATTATCGGTTCCGATTTTCTTAGTTATTACAACTTGTTACCTGATTGTCGCTATCAGCGCCTGGTGGATGGTAATACTAAATTACACGTACCTGTATCTTTCTCTGGAACTTCACAGCCAAGCGTCAAAGCCGTACAATTTGGTAGTTCTGCTTACGCGGACGTACTAGCTGAGTTTCCGGAGATTACTCGACCACCAGGTTTGCCAAGAGTAGTAAAGCACAATACTGTGCATTATATCACAACCACTGATGGTCCACCTGTCTCCTGTCGACCTCGCAGATTGGCCCCACAAAAACTTGTGGCAGCTCAAAAAGAATTTGAGGACATGGTTCGTTGTGGTACTGCAAGGCCTTCCAAAAGTGCTTGGGCCTCGCCATTGCACATGACTTTAAAGAAGGATTCCACCTGGCGTCCATGTGGCGATTATCGCGCCCTGAATGCCAGGACTGTTCCTGACAAATACCCTCTCCGGCACATTAAAGATTTCGCCAACAACCTTCACGGCTCACGAGTGTTTAGTACTCTCGATCTAGTAAAAGCTTATCATCAGATTCCCATGTTTGAGGACGATATTCCGAAGACAGCCATCGTAACTCCGTTTGGCCTCTTCGAATTTCCTTTTATGATCTTCGGTTTACGAAATGCTGGTCAAACCTTCCAGCGTTTTATCGATGAGGTCACACGGGGTCTCGATTACTGGGAAGCAGTAATCGAGACCCCGTGTGACCCCGTACATCGATGACATACTCGTATTTTCGCCTGACGAAGCCTCCCATAAGGAGCATCTTCGAGGTTTGTTTCGTCGTTTGCAAGAGTACGGAGTAGTGATAAACCCATCTAAATGTGTCCTGGGTGCAGAACTGGTAAAATTTCTTGGACAAAATATCAGTGGTGAGGGAGTGCAACCTCCATGCGAACGTGTAACCGCGTTGCTGGAGTACAAACCTCCTGAAACAGTTAAAGGTATGAGACGATTTCTAGGAGTTTTAAATTACTATCGCCGTTTCATACCTCAGGCTGCTAAATTTCAAGCCCCTTTGATTAATGCGGTGGTGGCTACCAACAGCAAGGGTGCCAAACCGTTTCCATGGACTCCCGAGCTGCATGAGGCATTTGAGAAATGCAAGCAAAGCCTTACAGATGCTACGCTCCTTCATCATCCTGTGAACGACGCCCGTTTAGGCCTCTTCACGGATGCATCTAGCGTGCATGTTGGCGCCTGCTTGCAACAAGAGGTAAATAATCAGTGGTGCCCACTGGCGTTTTTCAGCAAGAAATTGACTCCTCGCCAGTCGGAATGGCCCGCTTATTACCGAGAGCTTTTAGCGGTGTACGAAAGCGTACAACATTTTCGCTATATACTAGAGGTACAGCATGCCACTATTTTTACCGACCACAAGCCTTTGTTGTACGCTTTCGTACAACGTCGAGAAAAACTACCTTCACCGCAACTTAATCAGCTGTCTTTTATTAGCCAGTTTACCACCGACATTCAATACATTCGAGGAGAGGATAATGTCGTTGCCGACGCACTGTCAAGAGTTGAAGCGATCTCATTAGAGGCGGATTACGCTACTCTTGCTTCCTCTCAGGCTACGGACGACGAGCTTGTCAGCCTACGTCAGGCCAACAGCTCCTCTCTCAAGCTCGAAGATGTCTGCATTCCGGGGACACACATTACTCTCGTGTGTGATACTTCTACGGGTAAACCCCGCCCGTATGTGACTTTTGCATTCCGTCGTGGCATTTTCGAAAAACTGCACGGCCTAAGTCACCCAGGTGCACGCGCGACTGCAAAACTGGTCAGCGACCGGTATGTATGGCCTGGCATTAGAAAAGACTGCCAGAGATGGGCAAAGAACTGTGTGCCATGTCAACGGAGCAAGGTGACAAGGCACGCCTGTACGCCCCTTGGCGAATTCACCACGCCATCAGCCAGACTGCGCCATGTCCACCTGGACATTATTGGCCCGCTACCTCCATGCAACGGTTTCAACTACTGCCATTGATCGCAGCACGCGTTGGCCGGAGGTATGGCCGATGGTTACCATGACAGCGGAGGAAGTAGCTGAGATTTTTACAAATGGCTGGATTGCCCGATTCGGTGTTCCGACTGTCGTCACCACTGACCAAGGCCGCCAATTTGAGTCATCGCTTTTCCAGAAGCTGTTGCAAGTGCATGGTGCCACCAGGAACAGGACGACCAGCTATCATCCGCAGGCTAATGGAATGGTCGAACGTCTCCACCGCCAATTGAAGGCTGCTCTGATGTGCCACGGCAGCTCGTGGATCAGAGCACTTCCAATGGTAATCCTTGGTATTCGTACCGCTTTAAAAGAGGACATTGGCTCTTGCGCGGCCGAGTTACTGTACGGCGAACCACTGCGACTTCCAGGCGAACTGCTTGTCACTCCTGTCGCATCCAAGCGTCCCACTGACGTCTCCGATTTCGTCAACCAGCTTCGTGTCAAGATGGCTCACTTTCGACCAGTTCCGGCATCGCATCACCATCAAAAAGCAATTTTCACATTCAAGGACCTGTCAACAGCGACCCACGCGTTTCTTCGCGATGATACTGTGCGTCGTTCCTTGCAAGCTCCTTACACGGGACCTTATCCAATCTTGCGCAAGACAGACAAGACGATCACCTTGCTGATTAGGGGTCGAGAAGCGGAAGTTAGCATCGACCGCGTGAAGCCAGCTCATATTATGACTGACGACACTGTTTATTCGCGTCCTGCATTGGAACGTGACCAGCAGGTTACAGGTGCTCCCTCAGCTCTCCCGGTTCCTGGAACTGCAGTTTCTCCTGCACTGCCTGCGCCAACTCCCGCACCAGACTCCTCTCAAAAACCTTCGTACATTACCAGATCAAGTAAGATTTAAAATATTTGACTAGTTTTTTATTTTATTATTATTATTATTTTTCTCTGTTTTTTTTTTATAACCCCTTTCGTTTTATGCGAGGTTATGTTTCTCCGTAGGGGGGTGGTGTGGCAACCTTGTTGCACAACAGGCTAGGCTGGTTGGAAATATTAAACATAGAGATGTCTTGATTTCTTTCTGTCAAGTGTGACACAGAGTTTTAGTTCTACGAACGCTTGTGTAGTCTTGAACATATTATTTATATTCAGATTTGAGTATGTTTTAATACACCTATCCAAACTCTAACTGGCATTTATTTTCACCTGGGATCCGAGGAAGATCATAGAATACGCAACCGACCCAATAGGACGAGGAGGCGTAATAGCGGGAGCCTTGCCCATGCTGGCACCCGCGCGCGCCCTTTAAACTCCTATAGACCTTAAATAAACCCTTTTTTTGTCAAATGAGAAATTGCCGAGTTCAATCTTGATTTTGTGCTTTAATACATAGTTAGAGCACTAAAAAGATAAATAATAGCATCAGAAAAATACATAAAATAATAAATCTATGTTACACACAAATGCGAATTGCTCACTTTCAATATAGGTACAGAGCGTCCTAGGGAGCACCGCGACCGTACACGCCACCAAGAACTCAAAACCACATATCAAGACTCGCGCACGAAGGATTCTGTACCTAACATTATCTATAAAAACGGCAAAAAGTCATGTCTGTTGTATGGGAGCCCCACTCCGACTCGCACAAGGCCGGTTTTTTTGTATTTGTCGTTATAGCGGCAAAAGAAATACATTGTCTGTGAATATCGCAACTGTTTAACTATCACGGTTCTCGAGATACAGCCTGGTGACAGACGGACAGACAGACAGACAGCGGAACCTTAGTTATATCTGGTCCCGTTTTTACCTTTTGGGTACGGAACACTAAAAATTTGTAGTGTTATTATGGCTCTCAAAATTCCCGCAGTTTGTGGAACAATTTGTGTTATCTTAATTATGTGTCTCCATTTCAATACAAATTACATTTCCATTCAGAACTAGAGCGCTGAAGTAAAAATGTATTAAATCATAACAATTTGTACCTTAATTTAAGCTTAAAAAAGTCCAAATCAAACTGATGTGACAAGATAGGAGCGTTCTTTTGTTTCTCCAACATAAAAAGAATCCTTAATCAAGTCTAGAAATTAGGGCAATTTTAGAACAAAGGTTCCAACAGGGCTGAATTTGGGTTCGTTAGGCTGAACTCACTGCGGATGTCATCGACGATGAAAATATTTACACATTTTTACCTTATTACAAAGGAACAAAGGTCAAAAGAGTAAACATATCTTTGACGCCGACCATAATATCGTTTGATGTAGGATTTAGGAAAGTGGGAGTATGCGCGATACAGTGAAGTTATCACTTCTTTTTGGCATTGCTCAATAAAGTTATAGAACACTAGAATTTGTCAGATTTTGAATGTTTTAAGCTAGTAGGAGAAATGAATAGAGGCAAGAGACCTTCACTAGGTAGTAGAGTCGGTGTATTTTATTCATAACTATTTACTTCTTATAATATTTATCACGTGGCTAAATGGGCTGCCCCCATATCAAAAACTGGTACAGGATCTTTTTCTGAAAAATCTTTTTTTAGTAAGTCCTAATCTATTTTCATAGACACCAGTTTAAAGATCACCATAACTCCCGAGATTATAATTCTTCGAAATCGACTACTACACTCTTACCAGTACAACAGATACACGTTACCACTTTAAAACAATGTAACTCGTTCCAAAACCTCGCAAGCGCCTAAGGCTTTTGCTGGTTTGAAGTGGTCAAAACGAGTTACTAGGTTTTTGTATTGGGAATCGTCGTTTTATGGAGTGGGTTGACACGGAGTCAACCTATTTGTAACCTAGTAAGTGATAAGGGAGTCTGAATTTAGGTAACCGATATAAAACGTTATCATACACATTATGGTTTAATATTCAGGGGTATAAATCCTATTACTCAAAAGAAAATAGAGGCCACAGTAAGTACCGTTCGTTACTACTTGCAAAATATTTTTAACAGATATATATATATTTTACCAGACATGCAAGAGGTTGGATTCTGAAACCGTCATCAAAGAATAGATAACTCCCATGCCACAATGCCCGATCATTGTTGAACATCCCGAAACATCGTCAAATAGGCTCGAATCACTACTCGTGCGTGGCTGGCGCTCGGCTCTCAATACGGTAACATCAGAAGTTTACGTGCGTTACTTCGTTTTCCGCAAAAAACATTTCGGCATGAATATTGTAATATTAAATGTATCTTAATATCATAAACATATATTTTGATGTGAAATCTAACCATAAGATGGCAAATAATACGCGGACTAAGTAAGTGCGGAAAATCCCACCTCCAAACAAAACATCATACTCATCAGTCTCATCACGTCGTAAAGAAAGCGTCAAATCGCATTAAGTTGTCGCATACATTTCAACAGACGTTCAATTTCACATTCCATTAATCGTGTCTAAACATAAAATCGCCTCCTCCTTCTATGTTTAATAAATAAATATTAGACAATCTGACACAAATTGAACTGCATATACCCATACTACCCATAGTAAGCTCAATATGGCTCTTATTACGTGCATTGACGACGATGTATTTAATGGATACTTAAATACATAGAAAACATCCAAAACTCAGAAACATTCATGCCCATCACACAAATATTTGCCTTTACCGGGATTCAAACTCCGGAACTTCAGGTTCGAAGGCAGCGGGCTTCCCACCAGGTTAACCAGTCGCTATTCTTATTAAAATTCGCGAATTTTATACTCGACACGACTCAATACTCGACACTTTTAATCTGAATTCACGTCAAAGATGAACAATAGGTATCAACTAAGTAATTTGGTATGAAACGTAGCGACTTTTGCCTCTTACCTAGTCCGAGTGACCTCCGAAACTGCAGTCTCGCTAATTTTTCCTCCTAGACCCATTAAACCGGCGATAAGCCCGAGTCGAACACGTCGCATACTAACGGCCTGCTTATGGGACTGCTATTCTGGGCGATTGCAACTGGAATGTCTATTGTGAATACTGAAGTTAAGTTAACTGTATTTTTGTCTGCTAAGGTTCGCTGTAGGCGTAGGGTAGTTGCCATTTTATCACTAATCGATGTAGATATTTAAGACATACATCAGTATCGCACTCGCACACTTGACAGAAAGTGACGGAGATCTTGTCCACAGTGATCCTACTAATATTAAAAATGTGAAAAATTTAATGTTTAGATACTTTGATGTTTGGATATTTGTTACTCAATCACGCTTAAGGGGATGCCTTGATTCGAGTCGACCACGTCCCATTGGCATTGACAATGACACGCTTATAAAAATAAATTAATAATAAATAAATAAAATAAAATTGGTTTATTGCAGAAAATAGTGCATAGTACACAAAAAGAAAAACCAATAATATTTACTATAACTTTGTAAATTTACAATTCTTGCATCATAAAAATGACTAGTCGCTACTAAAAAGTCAGTAGGCTGCATATTGTAAAATATGCCTGCTATTTTCTGTTCTCATCGCGAAGGACGGAAGTCAAGTAACGGTAGATAGGGCTACAAAAGTTTTCCGAAATGGTCTTCAAAATACGGTTGCCGGAGTTCCTCAACCTATCCAAGAAAGCTGCAATACGGCTTCTGATGATGGCGAAAAAGTCGGGAACCCCCGCTTCCGTAAACATGCTCGAAGCACTGCAAAACCTGGGCTGCTTCAGTAGGATGCGGAAAGCGTCATTGTATTGTAGCCGCAGTTTTGAGTAGGCTTTCCTACTAAAGTTAACCCAGAGTTGGCAGGTGTACAGACACTGGCAAAATGCTCTGAACAGAGTCACTTTGACACCGTTCGTACACCTCGTAAACCTACGTGCGAGCATGTTACATCTAACCAGGCCCTCAACAATAAGGCCCTCCTTTCCCTATCCATTATCCTCCCCAAAATGTGGTACACAGCAATATTTCATATTATGGGGCGAAATAGACAATATGACATAGACAATGGTTTTCTTTTCGACGTCCGCCATTTTATTCCGAAATGTCTCAAATAAAAATCAACTCGATCGGCCCGATTGTGCCTCCTGATCGATCTCTAGTTAGTGCTATGCGACACATGAAAGACACGACTCGGTACAATTGTCGTGACAAAAAATGTTCTTGATGACATAGAGAGTGAATTTTCTATACTAGTACCATAGGGTCATTTTATATTCGTCGGTTCTTAACACATTGTACAAGCACCTGCCAAAGTTCAAGTTTGTTTAGCTAACTACTTCAAGGTGAATGTAACAAATAAAAACATCGGGCTAACTGGTTTATGTTCAGTCCATACCATATCCTGCGCCTCGCACCATCGCTTGTTCAAGGATTTGTTAAAATAGATGTTTGACAAGACGGGTTCATAAACTTTAGTCTAGTAGGGTTACTTTCATTCCTTCCCGAAGGTCGCAAAAAATTACTTAAAGTTCAGAAACAAAAGCAAAGAAGAAGGAAAGATGGAAGAAGAAGAAAGAGTTGAAAACAGACTGAATATTTTTAGTTGACATAGTAGGAGGTAATAAATCTAGAAAATAAGTTTCTTACAAAAATTTCATTTTTGGTACAAGCTTTTATTGCCGACTGTACTTCTCTGTATGTACCATCATCAACTACTCATTGAGACGATTCTAACGAGCCTTAAGTACTGAATTCCCATGGTCACCCTCTGTCTCCATCATCAGATCAGCTCGATGGTACCATAATATTGAATCGTCATCCAAACTATTCTTATATCCATAATTTCAGCTCAATCGGTCACCGGGAAGTGGGTCAAATTTAACTTGCAAGATTTGTCCCATACTAACACACTAACAGGGAAAGTTGAATAAAAGCTTGTGAAAACAGCAATACTGGGTTTATTTCAGTTTAATTGTTAATGTAGTTGTTTAGCTAGTAGTAGCCCTCAAAATCAAACATTTCGCCTGACCTCGAATTGACATTCCCCGTAATACAGGCCGTCACGCGAAATATGTAATTAATTAATTTATATAACCTACCAATAATTGACAGGTTTCTTTATTTCTTGGTGGTTCTCATCCCGCACCCGATATGATTATTTTCTGTTTGACCTTAATATTGCAGTAAATAGAGACAGACTCGTGGCATTAAGTTCGCCATTTGTTACTGTTCAACAAAGTCTAAATCAATAATAAGTATATGAATGCAGTCTTCAAAGTTCAATTTAGCATATTCGTATGAATTCAATCTATCTCCGTAAATAATCAATATTAGCGGACAATAAATAGATAGTGTCTCCCAAAATGTATCGCTCGTTTCGCAGTAGCCCCTGGCTGTAAGTTGCTAATGAATAATGAGGGAGCTCTCTCGATAGTAACACATTGTTATTGCTTGCCCGCTAGTTAAGTCGGCATTGAAGGGGCTAAAAAGCCTCGTATTTTAGGAAAGGTTAGTCGATTTGTGAATTCTAAAGACCTGAAGGTCAATCTACGTAGCTAGTCACTTTAATTTGGTTTATTCTAGTATAAAATTAGGCTAAAATGATTTGTTATTTGCTTATATTTTTATTCAATATGCATCACATATGATACAATCTTTCATTCTTATTTTAATAGCACCCCGCGCTTGTTCTAGCATAATATTGTATAATCTTATCATGATAAACTACCAGAAATCTAATAATGTGTTTGCTGTTTATAAGTCCTTGTGACAGTGCAGCCAATATACTTATATACGTAGAAAACTTCCACATGAGTGATCACGTAACGTTACGAACGCACGTTGACAACTCAACTGCCATTTACCCTTTGACGCGGTACAATGTGTTACGTCATCTACCTGCTAGAACTCATCAGGAACCAATTATACGTGTGCTCGTCACCAGACCTTTAAATACCCCTATTTTCGCATACTGCTATCGTCTATAAGGTTATTTTTCAAAAAAAGCGTAATATCCTCAAAGCAATATTTTAAGTACCTATCCATTACAACGTTACAAATGTAAACCAATAGTACCTACATATACTTGCTTCAGCGATATAATAACTTAATAACTTTATAGGACTTATAGGGTCTCTTTTTCGCACTAAGTTTCGCCCGTACGACTGCGTGGCTCGTATTTTAAAACGATATAACGTTATTTGACCGTATTTTATATTTATGGTATTAATTCTGTCATGATATTTACATCGTTATGGCGCATACTGTTTTTTAATAACGAAAAATTTCAACACTGACGAAATAATATATAACGTTATGGTATTGATTTTTTCGTAACGCTTTAAAGGACTGCCAAGGTCACCGGCTTCGTAGGTAGAACTAGCAAATAGAGTAAACTATGTACATATAATAAATAAGGGTCTTAAGTCACATTTGCCAACTTGTACCAGTTTCAAGAAAAACATAAATACACGAATATTCATGGAACTTAACCCTTCCAAAGAGCAACTCGGCGCCATTCGCCGCCGCAAAACACTTGAAATGTAAATAAAACTAAGGAATTTTGGAGTGGACGTTGCAAATGCAAATAAAGAACTTAGTGGGAGCAAGCACGCTGACTATTAACTACGCGACTTCAAATGTGGTTTTATAAATGTGGCGCAAATTCTTCATGTTAAAAATGTACATATAACGAAGTGTTGCTATATTGATAGTTAACCATTGAATTATTAATTCAATTTAGTAAAGTGTAAATAATAAAATCAAATTCAATTAATAAAAATATACCAATATAAAATCCTTACACTGTAATAAAAATAAATTGTAAAACAACTTTGTACTTAAGCGCAGTATCAAACGGTAACGTGATGTTCTATTTTAAAATTTAATTAAATTATGTGCATTTTATTATTTACTCAAATTTTATTTTATTTTATTCATATTTCTTACATGTTTATTACGACTTAGGTATTAATTTTGAATGAATCGTATTGTTTTAGACTTGAATTTTAAAATATTAACGATGTAAACTTGTTTTTGTTAAATAATTAATAACCAACATATATTATAAGATAATATCAGATCTGTACTAACCAATATGGACCTGGTTCCGAAATAAACGTTTTAATTCATGCATCCTATACAATTCATTCATATTCATTTATTTATTAATTTAACAATAATATACATTGTTTCTGAAGAAACATGTCGATCGTAAAATAGAAACATAAAACTAAGGCTACCTACAATAAATTATCAATATCAAGTATATATTAATGATATGTTACTATTTTATTTATTAGGAACCCATTCACATTTATTTATTGCAATTACTATTTCACATACTCGTACTTAAGTGAAGATGATTTTAAAAATATAATATAATATCAAGAACTTATTATTATTTTCAATAAAAAATATTTTCCTAATAAAGAAAATAGTAAAATATCATTAAACCCGGCCCTGATTACAAATTTCGTCTTTTGAATAGTAATACTTCTTCAACATAAAATACTTTTTTTTTATGTAATAGGAGGCAAACGAGCAGACGGATCACCTGATGGTAAGCGATTACCGCCGCCCATGGACACCTGTAACACCAGAGGTGTTGTGAGTGCGTTGCCGGCCTTTAAGGATGGAGCTCTGGGAACCTTACTCACCATCAGGAACACAACACTACAATACCTACGGAATAGGCAGCAGTGCTATTATGGCTGTGGTCTTCTGTAAGGCGGAGGTACTCCCCCAGTCGGGCTGCTCCAGATTCAAGTGTGATGACATTACGCTGTGCCCTACCTCTCTCAACTTGTTTTTAAATATATTGCTGTTGGTAATTGATTTACTATTTATGATTAGCTCAAGAGGTAATTTATTAAACACGACTATATTATGATATCGCGCAGAGTGGTTAGCAATCTTGAGTCTAGTACTTTCGGGTCCATTCGTCTTGTTGCGAGTGTTCGCATATCTCTTTGTTCAGCCGTTTCTATGTCATTCATATGTTTTATTAAATCTCACTCGATCGTATCTCTAAAATATACAGAATAGGTACAGTGAGAATCCCAAATTCTATGAATAGGGGTCTGCAAGTCTTATTCTAATTGCCCTTTTCTGCGTGAATAAATGTCGCATTGACGTTATATCTGTAGCTGTTTCCCCAGCATATTATGCTATAGCGTAACTTGCATTTTACCATTTTTAGTGGCTTTATTTGAAAAGCTCATCTCGAAGCCACCTAAGAGCGTAACATGCGGAGCTGGTCACTGCAGATAATTCGGCTTTCCAGTTTAGTTTGTACGAAGATAATTCTATGATGTCATAACACAATGCCAATCTGCAAAAGCCGTTTCGGCTGCCGCCAGAGAGTTGCCGCCTTTGTCTCTCTTTTTTACGTGCTAGAGACTAGAGAGCTAGTCCCAAACATTTGCTCAACTCAGAAAACTAGTTCGAATGTCGCCGTGAAATAACCCCTCGTGGCCTTCATACAATAGTTGCAAAATACCACATTGGGTTAATTAACATATTCTCAAAATATCGAATACAATAGTTGTAAAATACCACACAGGGTTAATAAAAAAAATCTCACCATTTCGCATTCCCAAAATAATGTGTTCTCACTAGCTCTTATGGTGACAGTTAGCTATACGATGTTGAACCTTCTTAGGTGGGTTGGAAATTCATTGACTCTTACCTTGTCACTTTCACGCGTTTGACAACTTAATATGGCAGTATAAACATGACGTTACAGCAACGCAGTACAAAGGTGTTCAGCCTCTTGTGCCGATCGTACTTGCACAATTTTATGACGTGTTTGTAAAACATTGGCAGGTGGGCGTATACTGTTTACCACCGACACGTGATTTAACCCTAAACTTGACAGTGTATCTTTAAACGCACACATTTTTAGTCACATTTTTGAATTCTTTTGTGATTTTTCGCGCTCTATACAGCACAAATGAGGCACGCACGATTTTTTAAAATTTTTGGGGTAAAAACACTTTGGGAGACTTAACAGCTGTAGGACAAGCTTACCATAACGTTGCCGTGACTGTCACAGTAACTGGTTAAAGGTTGCCGGGACGCTCGAATCTCTATACAAACGTAGTTATGATCTGTTGCTAGAAATTGATATAGATAAAAAAGCGAGTGGATTTTTTTTCATAATAATTATACAATAGGTAACTAGGTTGAGGCAATATCAATCACAATTGTTAATTAAGGTTAGATTTAGATTTATTTATTTCGCGATAAAAATTACAATATAGATTCGCACACAATGAAAAATAATTAACGCTAATTAAGCCTTAAGATTGAAATTCTTTGTACCAATTCAGTTAACAACACTACGCTGCACCAAAAATGCTACAAACGTTACGATCACTGATAATAAATAACGAACACATAAAGTAAGAACGCAAAATAAAGTACCGAATACTATTACGTACGTACGTATTCATCTTGGCCATACTTTCGTGTTGAATAAATTTATCCACTGGGATGTGGCCCGAGAATACTCCTTATTTCTAGAGGTAGGCAATATGTATGCTAAATAGTGTCTAGGCTAGGTATAGTCTGAAAATAAACCTAGATTATTAGCAGTATATTGTTCAAAATAAGACCTTTATCGTATAGTAGCGTAGTACAACGGACGCAGGACTCTGGGGGACGCGGGGGCTCGCCTCGGGTTAAAAATATAACCTATGTCCATTCTGAAGAACCATTATTGAAACGGATAACGATGAAATAAATTTTGAAATCTGATCACGATGATGGAACTCACAAACATTAATATAATTTCGCGATTAATACAAATAAAAGGGCGATCTAGAAACTAAGTAAATGAAACAATAATAATATGAAATAATTTAGTTGTAGCTGGGTTTTTACTACAAAAAACATCAAAGGTATGTTGAGTGAGTAGATTTTCATATTTTTGCACCGAGTCTTTTTATTAAACCTAACAGCAGCCCCTACTATATATATGTCGGAGACAAGATGGTCATTAGTAGGGACGCTAAATTGTAGCGCAGCGTGGGAATGGCTACGATTGGTTGGTTTGTGGCTGACGTCACATCGAACCATCTAGCCCCACTCCTTGCGCTAGGATGGAGCCGGGCGGGCCGAGCTCCGGACATTCTCTGGCTGAACACGGGAGTGGCCTGACGCATTGGACCCACCTCGGAACTGTCCACGCTACAATTCAGTATCATTGAAGTGCAATAATTAAATAAAGTATTTGTAGTGTTCACTTTTTTGGACGTTCTATAGGTATACCGGTGTTGCTATTTACAAATAATTTATTGAATCAGGCGTTACTTTGCGGAAGTCCATGATATATTAGGAGAACAATATTTCTTTGCTATTCCGCTAAAAAACGTGCTGGTCTATTAGTGAAGATAAGATGCAACTATTTGCGTAAAAACATGCAAAAAATTACAGCAAACCACCACCAATAATGACAAAAACCTCGACACGTGTTTCGCCTCTCTACGAGGCATCATCAGGAGATGCTGGCAGGAGATGTTGCTTGCGCCACGTCCACTGAGCAAATGACCCGCCCGGAGCCATCCGCCATATTTATATTCTGTCCCCCCATACTACCGTTCATGCGTGAAAGAGATGGAAGAACACGTAACAACGGTGATGACGCAACATTCAATTGTTCGTTGATAATAACGCCTCTATTGCTGTACCTAATTATTTCTAATTGTTCTAGAACACTTAGACGCAATCCTTTTTCGCAAACATGCAAGATGTTGAAAGAATGATTGTCAGATAACGCATGGTTATTCTCCAATAAATGTTTTGCGAAATTAGACTTGTCCGGGTGATTATGCCGATACGACGCAACATGTTCCTTATACCTTGTGCTAAAACTACGGCCTGTTTGTCCCACATAAACTTTATTGCAATTATCACAGGCAAGTTTGTAGACTCCCGACTTTTTGGCACTTTCCACTTTCTCCTTGCCATTGCACAGTCTAAAGCGCAAGGTGTTATTCGTTTTGAAAGCCACGTTTATGTCGTTAGACTTTAAAATATTGTAGATCTTATCAGACAACTTGCCAACATAAGTTATGCTTGCTTTGTACTTTTTAGGTGGGTCCGAAGATCGTGCAGCGTACAGAAGATAGTTTGTCATTCTAGCCCGTTTTTTCCTAATAATACCATCCACATGAGACTTGCTGTAACCGTTTGAAATTGCTAAATGGTATATATTATTTAATTCCATTTTATAATGAATATCAGAAAGAGGCACTGTCAATAACCTATGTGCATAACAATGAAAAGCAGCTAACTTATGTTGCCATGGATGAGCGGAAGAAGCCGGGATAACAGTATCTGTATGCGTAGGCTTACGGTAAATTTGGAATTGATGTTTGTTATCCACCTTAGTAATCGTTAAATCCAAGAAATTCAGTGAGTTATTCTGTTCTAATTCCTTCCTAAACTTGATTTTAGGATGCTTGTTGTTGATTTCATTCACAAAAATATCCAGTTGACTCATACTACCCGTCCAACAAATAATCAAATCATCAACATACCGAAAATAATATAATATATTATTATTATCCACAATGTGTTGGTTCTCAAAATGATCCATGAAAATATCTGCCATCAAAGGACTAAGTGGGGAACCCATTGCCAAACCATCACCTTGCAGATAATATTGCCCCCCAAATCTAAAATAATTCTGTCGCATACAGACTGTCGCCAATTCTATTAATTCATCTACCTCCCCTGGGTGCAGCCTCTGTTTTTCAAAAAGTGCCCTGAGAATGTCTAAAGTATTCAAATATGGTACATTTGTAAACAAACTATCCACATCCAGCGACAAAAGAATAGCATTTTGTGGCATGTTGATGTCTTTGATCCTTTCGATTAAATCCAAACTATTCTTTAAACAGTATTTTGGTTCAAAATTAGACTTCTGTCTTATGATACCATTCAACCTCTTAGCCAATTTATAAGTCGGTGCACTCAAATACGAGACAACTGGACGAATCGGGATATTGTCTTTATGAATTTTTGGAAGACCATACAGAATTGGTGCTTGAGGATTCATGGATATGACCGTGTTTTTCTGATGCTCGGTTTCAAAGACAAACATAGAGTTCTTGACAACATTTCTTAGATCTTTCTGGAAACCAGGCGTTGGGTCCTTCCGTAAAACCGAAAAACCATCATCCTGTATAAGATCCATTACTTTCTGGTTATATTGTTCCCTACCCATGATGACTATGCAATTCCCTTTGTCTGCTTTTGACACCACTAAATCGTTGTCATCGACTTTCTGTTGAATAGACCTCAGCAATAACCAGTCAGAGTCAGGCGCACTCCTCCTCAATGGACATGTCTTTTTTAATGCATTCGCTACGGTGAGCTTTGCATCCATATCATTATTGTTAAGAACTATCGCAACCTCTGCGTCCACAGCTACATTTTCCAAAACTTTTTGAGACATCTTAGGCCTTAAGTTATACTTTAATCCCTTATCTAACAGTTTGACCTCATCTTCCAAAAACTCAATGCCGGTTAGGTTTTTTACACGAGGGTGGAAACTGTGCAGAGTCGTTAGGGTATCACGCCTTTCTGTTAAGTTGAAATCCGAACCCGACCTAGTAAGCCTATGTAGTTTATCGATCTGTTTCACATACATTTGGTGCGCAAGCTCAGAGGCAAAATATCTCGCTTTTTGGTCTAAAATATCAAATTCAATGTTGTGCAATTTAAAGGAAAGCTCTGAATACAAAACTTTAAGGTGTAGCTTTAAGTTATCCCTAATTGAAAACCAAGATCGTGATTCTTCATTCAGCCATATTTTCCGAGCCCTATTAATAGCCACCTGAGATGCCCTACTAGAACTATTACAACGTATGTTGATATAATTAGGTACCACATTCAGACGTTTACACTGTTGATTAAACCAAACGTTCTGGACAGCTGCTCGGTGTTGTTTAGTTAGTTTGACATAAAGTCGTGCCTGTTCGGCTATGCTTGCCGTTTTCAAATAATTTATTGAATCAGGCGTTACTTTGCGGAGGTCCATGATATATTAGGAGAACAATATTTCTTTGCTATTCCGCTAAAAAACGTGCTGGTCTATTAGTGAAGATAAGATGCAACTATTTGCGTAAAAACATGCAAAAAATTACAGCAAACCACCACCAATAATGACAAAAACCTCGACACGTGTTTCGCCTCTCTACGAGGCATCATCAGGAGATGCTGGCAGGAGATGTTGCTTGCGC
The DNA here is from genome assembly GCA_945867215.1 of Epinotia demarniana. Taxonomy (NCBI): domain Eukaryota; kingdom Metazoa; phylum Arthropoda; class Insecta; order Lepidoptera; family Tortricidae; genus Epinotia; species Epinotia demarniana. The sequence continues at coordinate 23,878,767 of OX244273.1, forward strand.
CACGTCCACTGAGCAAATGACCCGCCCGGAGCCATCCGCCATATTTATATTCTGTCCCCCCATACTACCGTTCATGCGTGAAAGAGATGGAAGAACACGTAACAACGGTGATGACGCAACATTCAATTGTTCGTTGATAATAACGCCTCTATTGCTGTACCTAATTATTTCTAATTGTTCTAGAACACTTAGACGCAATCCTTTTTCGCAAACATGCAAGATGTTGAAAGAATGATTGTCAGATAACGCATGGTTATTCTCCAATAAATGTTTTGCGAAATTAGACTTGTCCGGGTGATTATGCCGATACGACGCAACATGTTCCTTATACCTTGTGCTAAAACTACGGCCTGTTTGTCCCACATAAACTTTATTGCAATTATCACAGGCAAGTTTGTAGACTCCCGACTTTTTGGCACTTTCCACTTTCTCCTTGCCATTGCACAGTCTAAAGCGCAAGGTGTTATTCGTTTTGAAAGCCACGTTTATGTCGTTAGACTTTAAAATATTGTAGATCTTATCAGACAACTTGCCAACATAAGTTATGCTTGCTTTGTACTTTTTAGGTGGGTCCGAAGATCGTGCAGCGTACAGAAGATAGTTTGTCATTCTAGCCCGTTTTTTCCTAATAATACCATCCACATGAGACTTGCTGTAACCGTTTGAAATTGCTAAATGGTATATATTATTTAATTCCATTTTATAATGAATATCAGAAAGAGGCACTGTCAATAACCTATGTGCATAACAATGAAAAGCAGCTAACTTATGTTGCCATGGATGAGCGGAAGAAGCCGGGATAACAGTATCTGTATGCGTAGGCTTACGGTAAATTTGGAATTGATGTTTGTTATCCACCTTAGTAATCGTTAAATCCAAGAAATTCAGTGAGTTATTCTGTTCTAATTCCTTCTTAAACTTGATTTTAGGATGCTTGTTGTTGATTTCATTCACAAAAATATCCAGTTGACTCATACTACCCGTCCAACAAATAATCAAATCATCAACATACCGAAAATAATATAATATATTATTATTATCCACAATGTGTTGGTTCTCAAAATGATCCATGAAAATATCTGCCATCAAAGGACTAAGTGGGGAACCCATTGCCAAACCATCACCTTGCAGATAATATTGCCCCCCAAATCTAAAATAATTCTGTCGCATACAGACTGTCGCCAATTCTATTAATTCATCTACCTCCCCTGGGTGCAGCCTCTGTTTTTCAAAAAGTGCCCTGAGAATGTCTAAAGTATTCAAATATGGTACATTTGTAAACAAACTATCCACATCCAGCGACAAAAGAATAGCATTTTGTGGCATGTTGATGTCTTTGATCCTTTCGATTAAATCCAAACTATTCTTTAAACAGTATTTTGGTTCAAAATTAGACTTCTGTCTTATGATACCATTCAACCTCTTAGCCAATTTATAAGTCGGTGCACTCAAATACGAGACAACTGGACGAATCGGGATATTGTCTTTATGAATTTTTGGAAGACCATACAGAATTGGTGCTTGAGGATTCATGGATATGACCGTGTTTTTCTGATGCTCGGTTTCAAAGACAAACATAGAGTTCTTGACAACATTTCTTAGATCTTTCTGGAAACCAGGCGTTGGGTCCTTCCGTAAAACCGAAAAACCATCATCCTGTATAAGATCCATTACTTTCTGGTTATATTGTTCCCTACCCATGATGACTATGCAATTCCCTTTGTCTGCTTTTGACACCACTAAATCGTTGTCATCGACTTTCTGTTGAATAGACCTCAGCAATAACCAGTCAGAGTCAGGCGCACTCCTCAAATGTATGTGAAACAGATCGATAAACTACATAGGCTTACTAGGTCGGGTTCGGATTTCAACTTAACAGAAAGGCGTGATACCCTAACGACTCTGCACAGTTTCCACCCTCGTGTAAAAAACCTAACCGGCATTGAGTTTTTGGAAGATGAGGTCAAACTGTTAGATAAGGGATTAAAGTATAACTTAAGGCCTAAGATGTCTCAAAAAGTTTTGGAAAATGTAGCTGTGGACGCAGAGGTTGCGATAGTTCTTAACAATAATGATATGGATGCAAAGCTCACCGTAGCGAATGCATTAAAAAAGACATGTCCATTGAGGAGGAGTGCGCCTGACTCTGACTGGTTATTGCTGAGGTCTATTCAACAGAAAGTCGATGACAACGATTTAGTGGTGTCAAAAGCAGACAAAGGGAATTGCATAGTCATCATGGGTAGGGAACAATATAACCAGAAAGTAATGGATCTTATACAGGATGATGGTTTTTCGGTTTTACGGAAGGACCCAACGCCTGGTTTCCAGAAAGATCTAAGAAATGTTGTCAAGAACTCTATGTTTGTCTTTGAAACCGAGCATCAGAAAAACACGGTCATATCCATGAATCCTCAAGCACCAATTCTGTATGGTCTTCCAAAAATTCATAAAGACAATATCCCGATTCGTCCAGTTGTCTCGTATTTGAGTGCACCGACTTATAAATTGGCTAAGAGGTTGAATGGTATCATAAGACAGAAGTCTAATTTTGAACCAAAATACTGTTTAAAGAATAGTTTGGATTTAATCGAAAGGATCAAAGACATCAACATGCCACAAAATGCTATTCTTTTGTCGCTGGATGTGGATAGTTTGTTTACAAATGTACCATATTTGAATACTTTAGACATTCTCAGGGCACTTTTTGAAAAACAGAGGCTGCACCCAGGGGAGGTAGATGAATTAATAGAATTGGCGACAGTCTGTATGCGACAGAATTATTTTAGATTTGGGGGGCAATATTATCTGCAAGGTGATGGTTTGGCAATGGGTTCCCCACTTAGTCCTTTGATGGCAGATATTTTCATGGATCATTTTGAGAACCAACACATTGTGGATAATAATAATATATTATATTATTTTCGGTATGTTGATGATTTGATTATTTGTTGGACGGGTAGTATGAGTCAACTGGATATTTTTGTGAATGAAATCAACAACAAGCATCCTAAAATCAAGTTTAAGAAGGAATTAGAACAGAATAACTCACTGAATTTCTTGGATTTAACGATTACTAAGGTGGATAACAAACATCAATTCCAAATTTACCGTAAGCCTACGCATACAGATACTGTTATCCCGGCTTCTTCCGCTCATCCATGGCAACATAAGTTAGCTGCTTTTCATTGTTATGCACATAGGTTATTGACAGTGCCTCTTTCTGATATTCATTATAAAATGGAATTAAATAATATATACCATTTAGCAATTTCAAACGGTTACAGCAAGTCTCATGTGGATGGTATTATTAGGAAAAAACGGGCTAGAATGACAAACTATCTTCTGTACGCTGCACGATCTTCGGACCCACCTAAAAAGTACAAAGCAAGCATAACTTATGTTGGCAAGTTGTCTGATAAGATCTACAATATTTTAAAGTCTAACGACATAAACGTGGCTTTCAAAACGAATAACACCTTGCGCTTTAGACTGTGCAATGGCAAGGAGAAAGTGGAAAGTGCCAAAAAGTCGGGAGTCTACAAACTTGCCTGTGATAATTGCAATAAAGTTTATGTGGGACAAACAGGCCGTAGTTTTAGCACAAGGTATAAGGAACATGTTGCGTCGTATCGGCATAATCACCCGGACAAGTCTAATTTCGCAAAACATTTATTGGAGAATAACCATGCGTTATCTGACAATCATTCTTTCAACATCTTGCATGTTTGCGAAAAAGGATTGCGTCTAAGTGTTCTAGAACAATTAGAAATAATTAGGTACAGCAATAGAGGCGTTATTATCAACGAACAATTGAATGTTGCGTCATCACCGTTGTTACGTGTTCTTCCATCTCTTTCACGCATGAACGGTAGTATGGGGGGACAGAATATAAATATGGCGGATGGCTCCGGGCGGGTCATTTGCTCAGTGGACGTGGCGCAAGCAACATCTCCTGCCAGCATCTCCTGATGATGCCTCGTAGAGAGGCGAAACACGTGTCGAGGTTTTTGTCATTATTGGTGGTGGTTTGCTGTAATTTTTTGCATGTTTTTACGCAAATAGTTGCATCTTATCTTCACTAATAGACCAGCACGTTTTTTAGCGGAATAGCAAAGAAATATTGTTCTCCTAATATATCATGGACTTCCGCAAAGTAACGCCTGATTCAATAAATTATTTGAAAACGGCAAGCATAGCCGAACAGGCACGACTTTATGTCAAACTAACTAAACAACACCGAGCAGCTGTCCAGAACGTTTGGTTTAATCAACAGTGTAAACGTCTGAATGTGGTACCTAATTATATCAACATACGTTGTAATAGTTCTAGTAGGGCATCTCAGGTGGCTATTAATAGGGCTCGGAAAATATGGCTGAATGAAGAATCACGATCTTGGTTTTCAATTAGGGATAACTTAAAGCTACACCTTAAAGTTTTGTATTCAGAGCTTTCCTTTAAATTGCACAACATTGAATTTGATATTTTAGACCAAAAAGCGAGATATTTTGCCTCTGAGCTTGCGCACCAAATGTATGTGAAACAGATCGATAAACTACATAGGCTTACTAGGTCGGGTTCGGATTTCAACTTAACAGAAAGGCGTGATACCCTAACGACTCTGCACAGTTTCCACCCTCGTGTAAAAAACCTAACCGGCATTGAGTTTTTGGAAGATGAGGTCAAACTGTTAGATAAGGGATTAAAGTATAACTTAAGGCCTAAGATGTCTCAAAAAGTTTTGGAAAATGTAGCTGTGGACGCAGAGGTTGCGATAGTTCTTAACAATAATGATATGGATGCAAAGCTCACCGTAGCGAATGCATTAAAAAAGACATGTCCATTGAGGAGGAGTGCGCCTGACTCTGACTGGTTATTGCTGAGGTCTATTCAACAGAAAGTCGATGACAACGATTTAGTGGTGTCAAAAGCAGACAAAGGGAATTGCATAGTCATCATGGGTAGGGAACAATATAACCAGAAAGTAATGGATCTTATACAGGATGATGGTTTTTCGGTTTTACGGAAGGACCCAACGCCTGGTTTCCAGAAAGATCTAAGAAATGTTGTCAAGAACTCTATGTTTGTCTTTGAAACCGAGCATCAGAAAAACACGGTCATATCCATGAATCCTCAAGCACCAATTCTGTATGGTCTTCCAAAAATTCATAAAGACAATATCCCGATTCGTCCAGTTGTCTCGTATTTGAGTGCACCGACTTATAAATTGGCTAAGAGGTTGAATGGTATCATAAGACAGAAGTCTAATTTTGAACCAAAATACTGTTTAAAGAATAGTTTGGATTTAATCGAAAGGATCAAAGACATCAACATGCCACAAAATGCTATTCTTTTGTCGCTGGATGTGGATAGTTTGTTTACAAATGTACCATATTTGAATACTTTAGACATTCTCAGGGCACTTTTTGAAAAACAGAGGCTGCACCCAGGGGAGGTAGATGAATTAATAGAATTGGCGACAGTCTGTATGCGACAGAATTATTTTAGATTTGGGGGGCAATATTATCTGCAAGGTGATGGTTTGGCAATGGGTTCCCCACTTAGTCCTTTGATGGCAGATATTTTCATGGATCATTTTGAGAACCAACACATTGTGGATAATAATAATATATTATATTATTTTCGGTATGTTGATGATTTGATTATTTGTTGGACGGGTAGTATGAGTCAACTGGATATTTTTGTGAATGAAATCAACAACAAGCATCCTAAAATCAAGTTTAAGAAGGAATTAGAACAGAATAACTCACTGAATTTCTTGGATTTAACGATTACTAAGGTGGATAACAAACATCAATTCCAAATTTACCGTAAGCCTACGCATACAGATACTGTTATCCCGGCTTCTTCCGCTCATCCATGGCAACATAAGTTAGCTGCTTTTCATTGTTATGCACATAGGTTATTGACAGTGCCTCTTTCTGATATTCATTATAAAATGGAATTAAATAATATATACCATTTAGCAATTTCAAACGGTTACAGCAAGTCTCATGTGGATGGTATTATTAGGAAAAAACGGGCTAGAATGACAAACTATCTTCTGTACGCTGCACGATCTTCGGACCCACCTAAAAAGTACAAAGCAAGCATAACTTATGTTGGCAAGTTGTCTGATAAGATCTACAATATTTTAAAGTCTAACGACATAAACGTGGCTTTCAAAACGAATAACACCTTGCGCTTTAGACTGTGCAATGGCAAGGAGAAAGTGGAAAGTGCCAAAAAGTCGGGAGTCTACAAACTTGCCTGTGATAATTGCAATAAAGTTTATGTGGGACAAACAGGCCGTAGTTTTAGCACAAGGTATAAGGAACATGTTGCGTCGTATCGGCATAATCACCCGGACAAGTCTAATTTCGCAAAACATTTATTGGAGAATAACCATGCGTTATCTGACAATCATTCTTTCAACATCTTGCATGTTTGCGAAAAAGGATTGCGTCTAAGTGTTCTAGAACAATTAGAAATAATTAGGTACAGCAATAGAGGCGTTATTATCAACGAACAATTGAATGTTGCGTCATCACCGTTGTTACGTGTTCTTCCATCTCTTTCACGCATGAACGGTAGTATGGGGGGACAGAATATAAATATGGCGGATGGCTCCGGGCGGGTCATTTGCTCAGTGGACGTGGCGCAAGCAACATCTCCTGCCAGCATCTCCTGATGATGCCTCGTAGAGAGGCGAAACACGTGTCGAGGTTTTTGTCATTATTGGTGGTGGTTTGCTGTAATTTTTTGCATGTTTTTACGCAAATAGTTGCATCTTATCTTCACTAATAGACCAGCACGTTTTTTAGCGGAATAGCAAAGAAATATTGTTCTCCTAATATATCATGGACTTCCGCAAAGTAACGCCTGATTCAATAAATTATTTGAAAACGGCAAGCATAGCCGAACAGGCACGACTTTATGTCAAACTAACTAAACAACACCGAGCAGCTGTCCAGAACGTTTGGTTTAATCAACAGTGTAAACGTCTGAATGTGGTACCTAATTATATCAACATACGTTGTAATAGTTCTAGTAGGGCATCTCAGGTGGCTATTAATAGGGCTCGGAAAATATGGCTGAATGAAGAATCACGATCTTGGTTTTCAATTAGGGATAACTTAAAGCTACACCTTAAAGTTTTGTATTCAGAGCTTTCCTTTAAATTGCACAACATTGAATTTGATATTTTAGACCAAAAAGCGAGATATTTTGCCTCTGAGCTTGCGCACCAAATGTATGTGAAACAGATCGATAAACTACATAGGCTTACTAGGTCGGGTTCGGATTTCAACTTAACAGAAAGGCGTGATACCCTAACGACTCTGCACAGTTTCCACCCTCGTGTAAAAAACCTAACCGGCATTGAGTTTTTGGAAGATGAGGTCAAACTGTTAGATAAGGGATTAAAGTATAACTTAAGGCCTAAGATGTCTCAAAAAGTTTTGGAAAATGTAGCTGTGGACGCAGAGGTTGCGATAGTTCTTAACAATAATGATATGGATGCAAAGCTCACCGTAGCGAATGCATTAAAAAAGACATGTCCATTGAGGAGGAGTGCGCCTGACTCTGACTGGTTATTGCTGAGGTCTATTCAACAGAAAGTCGATGACAACGATTTAGTGGTGTCAAAAGCAGACAAAGGGAATTGCATAGTCATCATGGGTAGGGAACAATATAACCAGAAAGTAATGGATCTTATACAGGATGATGGTTTTTCGGTTTTACGGAAGGACCCAACGCCTGGTTTCCAGAAAGATCTAAGAAATGTTGTCAAGAACTCTATGTTTGTCTTTGAAACCGAGCATCAGAAAAACACGGTCATATCCATGAATCCTCAAGCACCAATTCTGTATGGTCTTCCAAAAATTCATAAAGACAATATCCCGATTCGTCCAGTTGTCTCGTATTTGAGTGCACCGACTTATAAATTGGCTAAGAGGTTGAATGGTATCATAAGACAGAAGTCTAATTTTGAACCAAAATACTGTTTAAAGAATAGTTTGGATTTAATCGAAAGGATCAAAGACATCAACATGCCACAAAATGCTATTCTTTTGTCGCTGGATGTGGATAGTTTGTTTACAAATGTACCATATTTGAATACTTTAGACATTCTCAGGGCACTTTTTGAAAAACAGAGGCTGCACCCAGGGGAGGTAGATGAATTAATAGAATTGGCGACAGTCTGTATGCGACAGAATTATTTTAGATTTGGGGGGCAATATTATCTGCAAGGTGATGGTTTGGCAATGGGTTCCCCACTTAGTCCTTTGATGGCAGATATTTTCATGGATCATTTTGAGAACCAACACATTGTGGATAATAATAATATATTATATTATTTTCGGTATGTTGATGATTTGATTATTTGTTGGACGGGTAGTATGAGTCAACTGGATATTTTTGTGAATGAAATCAACAACAAGCATCCTAAAATCAAGTTTAAGAAGGAATTAGAACAGAATAACTCACTGAATTTCTTGGATTTAACGATTACTAAGGTGGATAACAAACATCAATTCCAAATTTACCGTAAGCCTACGCATACAGATACTGTTATCCCGGCTTCTTCCGCTCATCCATGGCAACATAAGTTAGCTGCTTTTCATTGTTATGCACATAGGTTATTGACAGTGCCTCTTTCTGATATTCATTATAAAATGGAATTAAATAATATATACCATTTAGCAATTTCAAACGGTTACAGCAAGTCTCATGTGGATGGTATTATTAGGAAAAAACGGGCTAGAATGACAAACTATCTTCTGTACGCTGCACGATCTTCGGACCCACCTAAAAAGTACAAAGCAAGCATAACTTATGTTGGCAAGTTGTCTGATAAGATCTACAATATTTTAAAGTCTAACGACATAAACGTGGCTTTCAAAACGAATAACACCTTGCGCTTTAGACTGTGCAATGGCAAGGAGAAAGTGGAAAGTGCCAAAAAGTCGGGAGTCTACAAACTTGCCTGTGATAATTGCAATAAAGTTTATGTGGGACAAACAGGCCGTAGTTTTAGCACAAGGTATAAGGAACATGTTGCGTCGTATCGGCATAATCACCCGGACAAGTCTAATTTCGCAAAACATTTATTGGAGAATAACCATGCGTTATCTGACAATCATTCTTTCAACATCTTGCATGTTTGCGAAAAAGGATTGCGTCTAAGTGTTCTAGAACAATTAGAAATAATTAGGTACAGCAATAGAGGCGTTATTATCAACGAACAATTGAATGTTGCGTCATCACCGTTGTTACGTGTTCTTCCATCTCTTTCACGCATGAACGGTAGTATGGGGGGACAGAATATAAATATGGCGGATGGCTCCGGGCGGGTCATTTGCTCAGTGGACGTGGCGCAAGCAACATCTCCTGCCAGCATCTCCTGATGATGCCTCGTAGAGAGGCGAAACACGTGTCGAGGTTTTTGTCATTATTGGTGGTGGTTTGCTGTAATTTTTTGCATGTTTTTACGCAAATAGTTGCATCTTATCTTCACTAATAGACCAGCACGTTTTTTAGCGGAATAGCAAAGAAATATTGTTCTCCTAATATATCATGGACTTCCGCAAAGTAACGCCTGATTCAATAAATTATTTGAAAACGGCAAGCATAGCCGAACAGGCACGACTTTATGTCAAACTAACTAAACAACACCGAGCAGCTGTCCAGAACGTTTGGTTTAATCAACAGTGTAAACGTCTGAATGTGGTACCTAATTATATCAACATACGTTGTAATAGTTCTAGTAGGGCATCTCAGGTGGCTATTAATAGGGCTCGGAAAATATGGCTGAATGAAGAATCACGATCTTGGTTTTCAATTAGGGATAACTTAAAGCTACACCTTAAAGTTTTGTATTCAGAGCTTTCCTTTAAATTGCACAACATTGAATTTGATATTTTAGACCAAAAAGCGAGATATTTTGCCTCTGAGCTTGCGCACCAAATGTATGTGAAACAGATCGATAAACTACATAGGCTTACTAGGTCGGGTTCGGATTTCAACTTAACAGAAAGGCGTGATACCCTAACGACTCTGCACAGTTTCCACCCTCGTGTAAAAAACCTAACCGGCATTGAGTTTTTGGAAGATGAGGTCAAACTGTTAGATAAGGGATTAAAGTATAACTTAAGGCCTAAGATGTCTCAAAAAGTTTTGGAAAATGTAGCTGTGGACGCAGAGGTTGCGATAGTTCTTAACAATAATGATATGGATGCAAAGCTCACCGTAGCGAATGCATTAAAAAAGACATGTCCATTGAGGAGGAGTGCGCCTGACTCTGACTGGTTATTGCTGAGGTCTATTCAACAGAAAGTCGATGACAACGATTTAGTGGTGTCAAAAGCAGACAAAGGGAATTGCATAGTCATCATGGGTAGGGAACAATATAACCAGAAAGTAATGGATCTTATACAGGATGATGGTTTTTCGGTTTTACGGAAGGACCCAACGCCTGGTTTCCAGAAAGATCTAAGAAATGTTGTCAAGAACTCTGTTTGTCTTTGAAACCGAGCATCAGAAAAACACGGTCATATCCATGAATCCTCAAGCACCAATTCTGTATGGTCTTCCAAAAATTCATAAAGACAATATCCCGATTCGTCCAGTTGTCTCGTATTTGAGTGCACCGACTTATAAATTGGCTAAGAGGTTGAATGGTATCATAAGACAGAAGTCTAATTTTGAACCAAAATACTGTTTAAAGAATAGTTTGGATTTAATCGAAAGGATCAAAGACATCAACATGCCACAAAATGCTATTCTTTTGTCGCTGGATGTGGATAGTTTGTTTACAAATGTACCATATTTGAATACTTTAGACATTCTCAGGGCACTTTTTGAAAAACAGAGGCTGCACCCAGGGGAGGTAGATGAATTAATAGAATTGGCGACAGTCTGTATGCGACAGAATTATTTTAGATTTGGGGGGCAATATTATCTGCAAGGTGATGGTTTGGCAATGGGTTCCCCACTTAGTCCTTTGATGGCAGATATTTTCATGGATCATTTTGAGAACCAACACATTGTGGATAATAATAATATATTATATTATTTTCGCTATGTTGATGATTTGATTATTTGTTGGACGGGTAGTATGAGTCAACTGGATATTTTTGTGAATGAAATCAACAACAAGCATCCTAAAATCAAGTTTAAGAAGGAATTAGAACAGAATAACTCACTGAATTTCTTGGATTTAACGATTACTAAGGTGGATAACAAACATCAATTCCAAATTTACCGTAAGCCTACGCATACAGATACTGTTATCCCGGCTTCTTCCGCTCATCCATGGCAACATAAGTTAGCTGCTTTTCATTGTTATGCACATAGGTTATTGACAGTGCCTCTTTCTGATATTCATTATAAAATGGAATTAAATAATATATACCATTTAGCAATTTCAAACGGTTACAGCAAGTCTCATGTGGATGGTATTATTAGGAAAAAACGGGCTAGAATGACAAACTATCTTCTGTACGCTGCACGATCTTCGGACCCACCTAAAAAGTACAAAGCAAGCATAACTTATGTTGGCAAGTTGTCTGATAAGATCTACAATATTTTAAAGTCTAACGACATAAACGTGGCTTTCAAAACGAATAACACCTTGCGCTTTAGACTGTGCAATGGCAAGGAGAAAGTGGAAAGTGCCAAAAAGTCGGGAGTCTACAAACTTGCCTGTGATAATTGCAATAAAGTTTATGTGGGACAAACAGGCCGTAGTTTTAGCACAAGGTATAAGGAACATGTTGCGTCGTATCGGCATAATCACCCGGACAAGTCTAATTTCGCAAAACATTTATTGGAGAATAGCCATGCGTTATCTGACAATCATTCTTTCAACATCTTGCATGTTTGCGAAAAAGGATTGCGTCTAAGTGTTCTAGAACAATTAGAAATAATTAGGTACAGCAATAGAGGCGTTATTATCAACGAACAATTGAATGTTGCGTCATCACCGTTGTTACGTGTTCTTCCATCTCTTTCACGCATGAACGGTAGTATGGGGGGACAGAATATAAATATGGCGGATGGCTCCGGGCGGGTCATTTGCTCAGTGGACGTGGCGCAAGCAACATCTCCTGCCAGCATCTCCTGATGATGCCTCGTAGAGAGGCGAAACACGTGTCGAGGTTTTTGTCATTATTGGTGGTGGTTTGCTGTAATTTTTTGCATGTTTTTACGCAAATAGTTGCATCTTATCTTCACTAATAGACCAGCACGTTTTTTAGCGGAATAGCAAAGAAATATTGTTCTCCTAATATATCTTGCTATTTACACGTTCCTTGACTCGACAGCACACCACCACTCCCGGCAACGGTCGGACAACTACTGCCTCCCACTCCGGTCATCGTGACGTGACGTATGCGCACGAGATAAGGATAGCATTACACTACATCATTGATTTGATTCAAAGTCTTAGTCTCAATACTCGATCTCCCAACGATGCCCGACGGCAACGCCCATCCTTGTACCACCCCCACACCACCATTCTCCTACATAGTATAATAGTTTTTTTCCCATTTAAAATACATTATTTTTTATAGGAATTATTCAAATACCTTCTACAATTTCAATAACGAACGCTTTCTAAAAAAATATTCAGTAAATAATTTCAAATATTTCGAGAACTAGCGTGTGCTTGAAACCGGATGATGTCATGACCTTAAGGATTTACCAAAATAAATGTAGATTATTTTCCAAAAACTAACATAACTAAGAAGTCTCTGTCAACTCAGATGTATGGTAGGAATGCTTGCATTGTTGGCCTGTAGGTAGTAACTCACGCTTTCTTAGTTTCCGCCCTAGCGCATCTGAAAGGCGTCATATAAATAACTCTGATAATTTATCGGCTGTGACAGCCCTGCGAGGCGGTGCCCTTTGAGCAAGTCTGGGGACGGAGTGGTGCATGTGTGGTGCAAGTCAAAGCAGTTAATAATATTACGAATGTAATGGTTATTTTATAACATGGCCGTGGTATAAATTTATCATAGTAACAGGTTAACGAACCAATCAGAACTGAATTCAAAAAGGATCGGTAAGTATGAATTTGGTAAGAAAATACTCAGAAATGTTATTTATAGGAAGAGTCAAATTGCATATTTATTTATTATTTAAGTATATTGAAAATAGAAAATATACATTGCATTTTCGCGGATTTTGGTTATTAGTAATGTAGGACTGTCATTAACTACCGTAACCTTAATCATTTTACGACTGATTTGACACATCACCCTATGGAGTAACACGCTAGTTTTTTTTAAAACAGAATGCAACTAAATAGCTGCTTAAAACATTGAAATTTTATAAGTTTCAATTGACATAACGTTCCCCGGGTTAATGTTGCCCATGATTTAGCCAGTTCTTCTCCGCTAGATGCGCTTGGCTTGCGCCCGCGCCAGTTATGAGGTGTTTGCGTTGATCCCGAAGAGATCAGGTGACAAACGACGCCCGGCGCGAGCGATTTGTTCGACTGTCTGTGTCGCGGATATCCATAATGATAGTCAGAAACTGTAAACAAAGTATGAAAATATATTTTAGTGTACTCGTCTGGTTTCTTTTGTTTAAAGGTCCTTTTAGTCTGATGTTTTGCAAAGTCCAAACCGATTTCAACTATAATCGAATTTCATCTATAAGGCCTTAACTTTCTACGTACTAAACTAAAGGCAACCAGTCGCAAATAACGAATAAGCATTTATTTTACGTTTAGTGGGCGTAGCATCGTTAGCATTATGTCACTGATCGATGTCGATAAGTCATCCGCCACGTTCGGAGAAGTGTGCGAATGCGAGAGTCACGGAAGACCTATCTACAAACATAAGTGATAAAATGGCAACCACCAATAGGCCTGCATTTGTTCTAACTTAAACAAATACTAAATGTTCTGAACAAAAATCTGTCGCTTTAAAAACAATCATGAACAGAGAGTATACATAAATAAATGTAAAGTGCAGGTACCTACTTACTTTCCTAGTCGGATTCCAAGCTGATATTGCAATATGCTCTACTCTAAATCGTTTTCTTCCAGCTCGCCAACAGTTGAACGAACTCTCAACCGAATTAACTCTATAAACCAAACTATTACCGGCACCCGATTACCCGCAACGCAATAAGCGCAAGTTTATGAATTTGGGGCGAAATTGGAAACAATCAGACGGCATTAATTACGCAGCTTTGATGGAAGTAATTGCCCGCGTATTACCATAAAGTGGTTGATGCGATAGAGGGAGCAAGTTCTCTGGGATCTAAAAATAAACTGGTAACGGAGATAGACGGGGCTGGACATGTCTGCCGCACCCGGAGCGATGAGTAAAATTATCCACCATACTTTAACTATGTAGTTTTTTTTAGGTAGTTAAGGAAAAAGGAAAACTTCTACCTCGAGAAATACCGGCGTAAAAAGCTCGAGCTATGGCTACAGGCAGAGGAAGGCCGAAAAGGAGATGACGGAACGACCTTGATACGTTTCGTACGTATGTCGGAAACTAGCACTGGACCGACACTAATGACGGAAAACACGTTACTTATTCGTTTCAGGTCGTTTTACTGGGAACTATCCGTTAGTCAACATCCACTGTGCCTAATATTTTGCGTGCAAAGGGGGCGGCGTAACCGTGGTAATCACATTACCCCAGCTCCTGTAAAAGTTAATGAGTGCATAGGTGTTTTTTCCTGTATAATTCTCATTGAAGTCCAGTAGAATATGTTTATTCGTCTCTGTCCTACCGCCCTGCACGCTCTGCACATGTGGCTGTCTGTTCAAGTTGCTGTATCCTGTTATTGTCTCGCGTAGTTGGTTTCCATTTATTTATTTGAGTCAGGCAACCAGACCCATATTTATAAATACCTATGTGACTAACATACATAACTAACTTCTAAGTATCCTCAGTGCGGTTCTAAGTTGTGGTCGTTTTGCACCCTCCTGCAACAGCAGTGGGACATGATTTAGGTTATACAAATCAGTTTAATATTTCGCCTGCAAGGGTGTAGACTCTCAGATTCTGAAAATATTGAAAGCTTGGTTCACTGGTGAAGCTGTCTTAACTGAGCTAAAGCGCCCGTCTATGTTTATTATTTGGTTGCATTGTTAACACGAGTTTGTACAGCTTCTGTAGTGATTGTTTATCCTTTGCTTATTGAGCCAAGAAACTCTGTGTGCGATTAAAAGGAATGTACTTACGTGTTGTATATTTGATTTTGTGTGTTCGAGTAACATCTGTTCCTTTTGAGTTGTAAGATGTCGGGGCTGAGCGGCTGCGGCACTCTACCAAAGGGGCTACAGGTGGTGGATGCTGACATGGTTACTATTATACTAGTGGTTATATGAGCTGTTGAAAACGTGAGCCTGTCTTTTTTACCTTTCTTTAAAGAAAATTGAATCGACATTAAAAAGCGATATAATCATTGAATCAACTTATTTACAAAATTTCACTAGAATGGATTTAGAAAAACGTCCTGTAGAGGAGAACAGCCGGAAAGATGAATACAAAAAATGGTTCAAGCTAAAACTGAGAACTTCGTTCTCTTCGCTCGGTCGTTCAATTGCTGGTGTCATGGCGAATACAGTACCAATATTATTCTGGGTAACCCTTGTGCCGTAGTGGACGAATCGAATTTCACTAAAGGAAGTCCTGAATTGCATCCCAGATCAAGTAAAAAAGATAAAATTTACGAAAAAATTAGTTAACGAAATTAAAACCAAGTTATAACCATGAACAACAAGTAAAGCACACACTCGCGCACACTTTACACAAACTAAATTAATCAAATAACTCGAAGCGCCTATTTTAAAAAGCTGAAAAATGTATAGGAATCTTGAAATTCAACAATAAAACACCGTATTTTTGTACACACGGGAGTGATTCATCTTTAATTCATTGAATAGCATTCTTTAATTCAGAATAATTCATAGAATAATCTTATATTAATTTGGGTCCTTTGACGTTTTTGCTGATGATTAATGATCTCCCTGGTGTGGTAAGAAACTCGGAATGTTCGTTGTTTGCCGACGACCTAAAGGTGGTACGGGTAATCGAGGAGGTATCGGACTGTCTTGCATTGCTGCGTGATATTGATCGGGTCGTACAATGGAGTATAGGCAATAGGCTTCACTTTAATGTGTCCAAATGCTCCTCGCTATCCTTTAGCCGATCTCGCAATCGATACGCGGTAGAAGGGACACCGATTGAGGCTTGAGCGTGTCACGGAGGTGCGCGATTTGGGCGTATATTTCACAGCTGAACTTTCGTTCAGAGATCACATTGTTATGACTTGTAAAAAAGCATACAGAAACTTAGGGTTTGTTTTGCGTCAGGCACATGGATTTT